>CM062811.1:788220618-788820618 GCA_031772625.1 Pinus tabuliformis
CTATTTACGAAAACCCTTCAGTCTATATTAAATTTAAATTTTGGCTGCAGATCTTCACACCATAGTACAAAAACAAATATATGCACAAGAATCAACACATATTTTTGGACAATTGTCCTCGGAAAAACCCATTGAGGGAAAACCGGTGCAACAAAGGAGGATTTTATTATTAAACAACTTTTCTGAGTACACTGGGTGCCAAACTGGCTCACTCGACTGAGATAAATTCTCTGGCACCTCTCCTAGGCTCAGCGTTAGACCAGCTAGCCTCTGCGCAACTCCCAGACCCTCTGCGTCAACACTTTGCCTCTCTGCGTCAGCACTGGGCCTCTTTGCGTCACCCACGCAGGCCCTCTAGTGACTACGCAGTCCTGTTGCCTTTGTGTCTCCCTGAGTGGCTTTGCTTCTGCCTTTCTGACCTCTGCACCGATCCTCTGGCATTGGCCCTGCCTCTCAGCTCCGTACTCACTACTTTTTGCTGCAATTCAGACCTCTAGTTCGAATTTCTCAGCAAACCCTGCTCTAGAAATCGAACTAACTGGTCTCCCTCAGTGTATCTCCAACTGACCCTCAAGCCTTCTCTTATACTCTTCCTGTTGATGGATCAACGGCTGAGATTAAGTCCCTAATCAACGGCTAAGTTTAAAATAGACTTGATATCGTCTCTTAGAAGCTTCTCATCCTTATCTTTATTATACCCATTGATATTTTTATTTTCCTAAGTTTAGACTTAGGACCTCATTAAAAATATTAATTATTTTAATAACTTTTCATCTGGATGGAATTTTCGAAAATGATTTCTGGGTCTTGGAGATCCCATGCTCTTTAGTTTCGCCACCAATTTTCCTAGAGCACATGCGATGCTACCCCATTTCAACAGTCTTCAATACATGACAATGGCTCAATTGAATTTATGACAAACCTAGAAGCACTCAATGGGTGCTTGACCTAAAAATAAATTTGCTTTGAGCATGAAACCCATGCCTCAAGAACAACAATAATATTTTTTTTTCTTTTTTTTTCATTAAATACATAAAATCATGATTACATATGTCATTATGAAGACCGAACCTAGTTACATATTTCAACACTCCCTTTTAACTAGGGAGGTATTCACAATCCATACAAGGTACTTGGACATTCTCAATCTGAAGAATTCTCATAAGAAGAGTCGTTTTGGTAGCCCATCTGTTTAGCATCATATCATCCAACATTGTCACATAGCAAGGCCTTGACTAATAGCTCTATCTCTCCACAAGATCAGAGCACAATGCTGGTGAGATCAATGATTTATATACAACATCATCATTGCCTCTCAAGGAACATACCCCGCTTGGGTGTTCACAGGGTATGTCCTTCCAGGACTATCCTTATCTTGGATTCCCAGTCCTCAAAGAATATCGGTCCTCTATGATTACTCTTATATTGGATGCCCTATCACATCCTCAAAGAGTATCGGATGCCAGATGCTTACCCAGACAAGAATGATGTGTCTATCTCTCCCTCTCAATTAGGGAGGGTATACCCATAACTGTAAAGGAATGTACCCAAGTTCCCTCATATTTAGGGACTTGTCCAAGCTCCCTCTTAACCAAGGACTTGCTTCCAACAACTTTCTTCTCAAGGTGGAGATCAAGGGACTATCAGCTGCTTGTGGGGCTCCTTCTTTCGACGTCATGAATTTCATCTTCAACATTATGGAGCCTTCATCCTTTGGGACTTCTTCATAAGGCATCGACCATCCACCACTTTCCTTCATGAGTCATGTCAGTCATGTAATCCTTATCTTCATTGGAAAGTGTTCTGCTAATCCACATCTGGCTCTTATTCATAGTCAGAAGTAACAGGTCGTATAGATTACGGCATACAACTACCTCTTCCATGTCATGTTTCCTTTAGGATCTTCCATCCAACCACGAGTGCTTAGTTGTAGACTAAGTCACCTAACAGGGGGATTCGAGATTCGTAGGATACGGGGATTTGAGTGTCAGATTTGGACACATTGACCCCCTGGAACAGGACACGTAGGATTTGTTATATATTATTTTATTAAATATATATATATATATATATATTAAAAATTAAATATTTCTTACACAAATTCTTATTAATGATACAAAATCATTGATTTCAAACATAGATCTTCATCTAGATGTTAGTTTCACTGTTTAGAAAGTAAGTTAGTAACATTATAGCATGCATAGTACATACAAAATTCAAATACATGTCACATAAATCATGATTCATAAATGAAATACAACTTACAAGATAGTAAGATAAAGACACTAACCACTGTAGTTTTCTCATTAAGTCATCAAATCAAAATGTGTTACATAGGTAGTGCAATGCCAATGGAAAATAGAAATAGAAAATATAAAACAACTACAGGTATACAAGCCTCAAGGCAATAGGTAGCCCATGACTCATGAGTCATCAATCCTCATAGTCATCATCAGAATCAGCATTAGTGTCCTCATCATCGTGGTCACCACTACTCTCCTCTACATCCTCCTCCTCCCCTGTATCCATAGTCGCCTTTGCATTTGTTGGTGTGGAGGATGACCCCTCTAAAATATCACCGTCATCAAATCTAACAGGCTCTAGCACTGGATCATTGAGATCCATGTTGGCCAATGCCAACTCAACACTACTGTCTAGACCTATATCATCAGGAAAGACATCTCACATCTTTGTCTTTCCCCTCAACCACTCTTTCCTTTACCTGTAAATAAGACGAAGGTTGGTGTGCACATACACCATTGTCTCTGCCCTGGACTGCTCAAGCCTGCTCTTCTTCACACTATACAAATTCCCATATGTGCTCCAATTCCTCTCGCAACAAGAGGATGAAGTCACCTGAGAGAGGAGCCTCATGGCTAATTGCTGAATAGGAGGGCTTGTTGCCCCATGATTTTCCCACCAAGAATAGGGCTTCTTAGCCCCTTGTCTCTAATCAATCATATCCTGCAAATCGACCAGTGTCAGTGGAAAACTTTGCAAAGGCTTCCTCCACCTCATCAAGCAATGCTTTATCCTAGAAAACCCGCCTGAATGCATCTTTCCTCCCTTGTGAAATTTCACTATCCATGTGAGGAGGGAATCTGCGAGAAGGTCCACCATTCAACCACTCATGGCTGTAGCATTTTGGGTTCAATGAGTGAGCCAAACAATGTAAAGGTGTGCAATTCTTGTCCCATCTGTTAACAAGAATATCTTGTATAGTACCACAGAAGGCCTCTGGTGATGTCTCATACTCAGGGCACTCACTCTGTAGAATAATGCTCCTCACAGACTCAATCATGGAATCCCATCCCTCATAAACCTCTCATAGGATGGGTTTGTCTGTATCTGCAAATCGAAGCAAAGAAATGATAGGGTCCATGATCTGAATAATTAGATCTACCCTCTCCCACCAAGCATCATCTAGCACTGTGTCTTTCACTCTTTTAGAGGCTACTGGATCTGTCTTTCTCCAAAAAGACCAAAACTCAGAAATAACCATGACCCCAATAGCGGTCTTGACCTCCCTCAACCTCTTCAACATGATGAATGAAGAGGCAAACTGTGTATCAACAATCTTCAACAATGATAGATTGTTGTACTCCTTGTAGATAGTGAGGGCATTTGTATGATTTTGCACAAAATTACGGATATGTCGTGCATCCTCAATAATGTTACCAATCCAAAGCACATCAGAAGCAATGAATTTCAATGCTAAGTTCAATGAATGGACAATGCAAGGTGTCCAAAACACTTGTGGATATTTAGCTTCCACAATCATGCCAACAACCTTGCAAGCAGGTGCATTATCTGTAATGATTTGCATACAAGAATCAACACCTACATCTTCAATAACTTTAATAAATAACTCACCCATAAATTGTGCATCCTTGTATTCTCCAAGTGTATCCATTGCTTCCAAGAAAATTGGACCTTTCAAGGATGACACCATGAAGTTGATGAGTGGGTGTCATGTTGGATCTGTCCATCAATGAGAAACAATGCTAACCCTAGATGTTGGCCATGATGCTTTAATAGGCTTAAGCATTTTTTGCACCTCTTTTTTTGCCTTCGTCAACAATGTGGTTCTAAGTTTCTCTGAACCAGGAGGCACATATCATGATGGAGACCCGTGAGTTAGAGCTCGACACATCTCAATAAATAGAGGTGAGCGTGCAACATTAAATGACATGAAGTTTTGATAGAAAAAGAAGGCAATGGTGAGATCAAGCTCTTCTCGTTTCTTTTTTTGAAAAATCTTGTCCATTGGACCAAGTGAAATTGCTTTTATTTTTGCTGCTTGTCCCCCAATAGAACTCTCAAATGGAAATTTGGTGGTGCCTTTCCTCAAAAATGGAAGGGGGTCTTCATTCTTGGTTTTTCTTGATTTTGCAGCCACATTTGCCATACCAACAGTGAACTCTTTTTCCATTTCTTTCCTCTTTTGAAAAGGAACAACTTTACAAGCTTCAATTCCACAACTTGGTAAAGCCAACAAATGGCCTTTCACACGATAATATGTGCTTTTGAAAGAATTGTGGCAAAAGTTGCATCTTCATTGCACATTGCCTCCTCCCTTCCCCTTGGTTCTTGTCCCATCTTCTCTTGTGACATATTTCCACAAGGGATATTTCTCAATGTTGTCTTTAGGAGAAAGTCTTCCCTCAACATTACTTGCAGCAGACTCTGATGATATTGGGAGAGGAGGGGCATCTCTAATGGAGATATTCTTCCTCTTCCTTTTCCCCCTACTTGTTGCCCTTGATTGAGCCATGAATACTGTAAAAAATTAACAAAACATGCACAAATTTGTAAAAAAAATTCATATACAAACTATTGTAATAGAAATGCAAAAAAATAGAGATGAAATGCACTTACCTGGTGCTTGAATCTCCTTGACGAACGCTCCACACCCTTAGCTCCTTGCTCCAAACGCTTAGCTCCTTGCCCACAGCTCAATGTTTGCAAAACTGAATGAGAGAAATGGTAAATAATTAAAAGAACAGTGCTTTTTTATGCCGCAGGTTTTACTTTTTTGGGATTCAAATCCCAAAATCAGGGCACGATGTGTCCTAACAGGACACGACTGGGATTCGATCGTGTCCCATTAGGACACGTCGTGTCCCATTTTGGGATTTGAATTCCCAACGAATCGTGTCCGATTCGTGGGATTCGGACATGTCGCCTATTTTGGACGAATCCGGTTTTAGAGGTTGTAGATGACATCTAAAACTCTCTTCCAATAGCCTTGTATCAATCAATCGAGATGTTGTTCAAAAATAAAAAATGAACATCAAATCAAAGTTACCTTTCGTGATGGCCTTTCATCACGACATCTTGCTTGCAATATCAACATCATGCACATTAATAAGCACATCTCCAAGAATTTCAATGTCAAGGGTCTCCTTTCTTTACAAACCGTATTAGGGTCTTCATGTCTTCTCTATGGAGATGTGATGGCCAATTCTTCTAGTCATCGGATGTTGATATCCTTTTCTATGTGACCATAGTTGCATCTTTCACGATCTCTTCTTTCTTTCTTCACATATTTCTCCCCAGGAACTTCCATCCATAGTTCCTTCATCTTTGTCAACCACCTCATATTCCATATGAGGACATATTATGTTGATTTCATCTAGTCAATATGTGAACCATGCCTTCATTCATCTTTCCAAAGGAGGAGATCCTTTTTCTTTGATCATGCTCATGATATAGAGCATTTACCCATGCAACTATATGACAACATGACTTAATTAAATACAAACATACATAGCTCTTTCCTTCTTTTGTTCATCTAGGCTTCCTTCAACCATACCATCTCAAATTCCTTGATTGAGAGTATTTCAACCATATCGACATGTTGCACTCCTTTGTCACCATACCATCATCCTTCTAAACAATGAATCCCATACAAGGTGGAATTCTCAGCGAGATACTTTCTTCCACCAAGAGAGGTGAACCTTCTAATGAAGATTCCAACAGAGGATCTAGATTATCCTAATCCAGCAGAAGCTCCTTTCTCATGATGATGATGTATGATAAATTCCTTCTAAAATGCTAGATGACTTTCTTTCAACCATATGCACTACACATGCTTTCAATGAGGTTACCAACAACTACTTCCTTTTTATGATGATTGTTACATCCGTGTAGATTTCTATTATGATATCATGACTCTTGCTTCGACAATATGCTTCTAGTGTGATGCCATCTTCTACTAAGATGCATTTCGTCATAATGCTTCTCATCTTGGTTGCCATGGTGGTGGTATTTTCACCTCCCACTTCTCCTTGCTATGTATTGGAGAGACCCTAATAGTGAAGTTCTATCCCTTTGGATTTCTTCTCATTAGGTTTTTCCATTTCTTTAGTGATATGGGCCTCATTTCTTTCTTTCCTTTTGTTGTCCTTGAATTTTGGACAATCTCTCTTGTAGTGCCCATATTCTTGATAGCCATAGCATTGGATCTTTGACATATTCTTCTTCTTTTTCTGAGGACCAAACTTCCCAAACTTTCCTTTCTTCTTAGCCATGGCAGCAAATGCTTGTGCTTGCTCGTTTGATCCTACATCGCTTTTTGCTTCTGCCTAGTTTCTTCAATTTTACACAATGTCCAAAGTTCACTGAATAGGGTAGCTTACTTCTGGTAGTGCATTGAGCACTATGGTGGTCATTTCGTTGTCAGACATTATTTCTCCCAACTCTTGTAGTTGGTCTCTTATTTCTAACGCCCTCATAAAGTATGAGGCTATTCCTTCTTCCTTTGATATCTTCATCTTGTAGAGGTCTTGTCTTAATGATATCACTTCTCCTGCAGTACTTATGGAGAGCAATTCTACTAAATTGTCGTGTATTTATTTTGATGTCTCTAATTTTGATACATAAGGTATGGGGGGATCCTTGATGGATTCTGTAAGAATCCTTTGAACCCTTACTTCCCCTTTCATATACTTTGCTAGAGCTTGAGCTTCTTCCTTTGGAGGTTTAGTGATTGAGCCCTTAACATGTTCCACGACTTCATTTTCTATGAGGATCAAATCTGTCCTCTTCTTCCATACAAGAAAGTTTGATGACCCAACCAATTTGTTGCTTTCCTTGCAAAATGAAGTCATTTTGATAGTAGATTTAGTCATAAATATAAAGGTACTTACTTGTCAAGTGAAGATGCTCTTTGATGGCAGTATCTTCAACTTGATGCCTGTTACTCACCACTTGTGGGTAGTGTATGTAGGAGAATTTTTTTTCTCCTAGATGGTCCTTAGCCTATTGCTAGCAACCCCTTGTAGCCACCAGATATCTCGATGTGCGATTATCTCTGCCACCCAAGCAAGCCATGTGGTCCCTCGCCCAGTTGTTATGATTGTATGTTTGAAGGTGGGCCTCCTGACCCCGAAGGTATGGCTTTTCATTGGGATAGTTGAGTAAGTTTCCTTACTTGTCATGGGCACTTTTGGGCATGGATTAGTGGGGGGATTCAACGGAAAGAGTGGGTTAGGCTTGCATTCTTGTTTCCACTGCTCGATTTCATGGTTACCCTTGTATCTTAGTCCCGTGGGATCTCCTTTACTGACCATTGGCTTTAGGGTTGAAACCACATGGAAAATCTCGATTTTGGTTGTGTGGTCTTGCTTCTCGATACCACCTGCATCACTCCCTTTCCACTCATTTTAGCCCCATTCATCTATTTTCCCATCTGGGTCCACATAGGGTTAGCCTCCCCTCCCCTTGTCCACACCTTGGGTCAGGCCTGAAACGATGCCCCAAAGGTTGCTGCAACTAAAAAGAAAAGGAAAAGCATAATTTGACCACTCTCAACAGGAAATGTACCACAAAATGCAAAAGATGGTTGGGACATACAAATTTAGCACATGGGCAAAAGCCTAACATGAGTTCTACCCTTTATCCATGGGCATCACCCTGGTTTCTATGGGCCCTAGATGAGCCCCCTCCATCATTAAGGAACCCATGATTGTCCCAACGCTTGGTGGGCGATGAACTGCCCCACCTTAAGAGGGGTATCCATTGCTATATATCACACATTATGCTCTCATCTCCTGGAGCACCGAGCAGTTATAAAGAAAAATCAATAAAATTAAAAAGACATATGAAGAAGGGTGGAAAAACAAAATCCGAGGTAACTCATGTACCATGATTTTCTCCCTCCTACACTCACATACCTAGGTGTGGGCTTCCCTCATTATAGCTACCTTTGTACCATAACATATGGTTTGGATGGTTCCCCTGATCCCTGCTCCACTCCATTATTATATCATTTGCCACCTACCATTTGAGAGATGTACCATAGACATGTCACCCTCTCTAGAGGTTGAAACCACATGATAGAGTCCTTGGTTAACCCTCTATTGAGCTTGGAGACACTTGCACATGCCAAAGCGCACTATGGGAGGGCATGCCACCATGAAGTGCCCCATTGGTTCCATAACTTGTAAGCTATTTTACTTGATTATTTTGATGACTTGTTGTATTGAAGGGCAAGGGTACGGATTGGATCTTATGTAGGATTGCAGGTGGGTCTTTAGCTGGGGTCTGGTCTCCCTATACGGGGTCCTAGCCATCCAGACGGCCATGTTGGCACTTGCAGGGTGAGCGTTAAGAGCCATGGGCCTCCACCATAGCAGAGAATACCTCATGGAACCCCAACGCCACTTGTTGATTGTTTGTGTTCCACCTTTTGGATGAGGATGATGCACTTGGTTCACCATGCCCAATCGGCTCCACACATGCACCATACACTTGGCAGATGTTCCAGGGTCCAGAGGATGTCTCCCGCTGCAGAGGGAGGGCTTATGTCATCATCCTAGCCCTTACAGATGGTCTACAGGCATTTTCGATCCACTTGGAGACCCATGAGGATGTCCTTGTGCCCCCACACCCACTTGGGAGCACCATAGGTTCTTGCTTGGAAACAAGGGGCCAACCCCTTGTCCACTATGTTTGGAGCCTAGTTCTACATCATGGCACCCCTTGGACTTCATTAGGCCTCTTCAAAGGCCCAACAACTCACTATTTTGATCATTCTGCCTTCTTGAGAGGCTTATTCTTATGTTATTGAGTTATTTTGGTGGGTTTGTCACCAAAAGTATTGTCATTATGCACATTATTTTATTTTAGGGGCATGCCGCATGATTAGTCCAAATTAGGCCATTTGAATCCCTTGGAGGATTGTGTAAATAGAAGTGAGATGATTCATTTTCATCATCATTACTTGAATTGGATTAGTATCTCTTATGAGATTTTTTGTTGGGATAAATTTTTTGGAGCTTTTGTTGATGCTCTATGATGTTTGGATTTTTGCTATTGTCTTTGGAGCTTCTCTAATGCAAAGTTGATAAATGGATATACTCTCTCTCTCATGTAGGTCGAAATTTTGATGCTATTCTTGTTATCTTACTTGTTAACTGCATGTATGTTGTTATCTCTATTCTTGTATGGGTTAAATGTAATGCGAAATTCTTCTGGGGCCTTGAATAAGTGATTGAATGCATGTGTTGACCTTTGGGGGATTGGGTGAATGTTCCTAGAGGCACCTATTAGGATAAATACCTCAAAACTTTGTTTCTTTCACAAATTTAAGGTAGAAATCTCTATTGATCTAGTTGTTGCCCTTGAAGAGGCTAGCAAAGATCAATTAGGGCTCCTTAGCTCACGAAAATTCATGATCTATATGTATCTTGACTCCATTAAGACCAAGCAATAAGGCACTGATCCTCGTATCCCTTTGGTGGTCAATTTTACCCCTCTTTTCTTCACTTTTCCAAATTCTACACCTAACCATAGAGGTTCACATAGGGCATCAAGTCAAATCCTTTGTTTCCATCTAAACACCTTGAAAATTGGTCCACTACTGCGCTAGGGTTTTCTCTAGAGCGCTGCCAAATTTCAAGCAATTCGGACGGTGGAATCCCGAGATATAGCAAGCCCTAGCTACGAGAAATTCTTGCCCTAGGCTGATTTTGGGTTAGTGTTCTCATTGGTATCATTGCATTCAAATCTCAAGAAAATTAGGCCTTTGATCCTATTCTCCTCCCCAATTAGGTCAAGCCCCTCCTTGAGTGATTAACTCCTTACCCTTGACCTAGTTTGGGTCTTCTTGACTTCTCTGTGGTCCCACGACTTTGTAACTCATATTCTACAAGGATTACATAGAAGACATTTCTCCACAAGGATCCTTAGACCTAGGAAGCCTCTTGTCAAGAGATATTCTCAAACCCTAGGCTTAAGTATCCTCTTATCCCTTCCTATAGAGCCCATTACCTTGCTTCTTAAGCAAGTAAGCCACATAATTGAGTCTCTCTTGCAAATAGGCTCTAGGAATCACTCTTTATCCATTCATTGATTTACTCATCCTTGTGATTCCTCTTATACTAGGGCTCTTCCCATCGGTGAAAGTCCGTAAAGAGTAGGGAGCCTTAACTGAGGTGACCGTGGGTTATCGCTCCATTGTTACCCCTTGACCTAGTAGTTTCTCTATAGGGTCCCTTCCTAGGACCCTTGCTAGTTTGAGTGGTAACATTTTGGCGCCATTGCTGGGGACACGAGACATGTGTTTTGTTTCCCATATGACATATTGTCATATCATTATTAGCAACTCCATTGGAAGAACGAAGAGCTAGTTCTTCATTGAACTTCAAAGTTAATGCTTGTAGGGTGAAGCAAGCATCTCTCAAGGCACTTCAATTCACCTTGGCGACTCCATTTTAATCCTAATATGCAAAATCATGAAAAATAGACTATTGTAAAAGAGAGATTAATCTTGGTCCGACATTTGCAAAACTCTATGACCAAGACCTTCAAGAACTACAAAAGGATGTGGATAAATATGCTGAATTTTATCAAGATTTATTGGAGGATATGGATAAGGAATTCATGCTCAGGTTTCATAGGTCTACACAAAAGCAACTCTACATAATAGGGTGTTTCTATGAGAAGGATCCTACTTGTCTCCTTGACTTTGCTGGCCTAACCATGCTTTTAATATTATGACTGACCTAATCAATGAAAAATATTATAATCAGTCACAAAGCCCCACAAAAGGTAATCAATTGGATGATCAAGGTGACATTGAAGAAAGTTCAAGTGTGAAGGATCATCATCAAAGTGAGGAATATATGGAAGAGTGGAATCAATCTGAAGAAGTTGGAGAGGACCTTGGGAACCTAAATAATGAGCAAAAAGATGAGTCCTCCTTGGGTCCACATGATGAAAAGGATGATTTTGTGGGCACATGTGTTGGGGAAGATGAGGCTATGGAAAGTGAAGTTGAGGCTGACCTTACCTTTCTCAAGGATATTACTCCTGATGACTCTCCTTTTGAGAACCTTGGGGAAGGTGATCCCATTAGCCCCTTGGAAGATTACATTGAAGATTACTTCTGCATTGAAAAGGAGAAATGGGAAATTGTTGGTCCTTAATTTGATTTTGCTCCCATTTATGATACGACGAGGATGAGGTTGAGATTGGTCTTCCATTTCTCTTAGGCATTATTTATGATGACATATCCATTGATACCCTTGGGAAGGAGAATTATTATTTTCCCTTGCATGAAGAGGGGCAATTGGAAGTAATCAATTCTCCTTTTAGGAAAGACCCAATCTTTGATACTAATAATGATGAAATCGATAAAGCTCCCACCTATCCTCCTTATGATTCTATATTCAAATCACTTGAGCCTTTAAATTATGATTTTGTGGAGGAAAAACCCGTTGAATATGAGACTTCACCCTCCCCTTTGCCTTTTTCTCCCGTTCATCATCTTGAGTCTTGCACAAGTGATTCTCTCACTCCATTTCGTATGATCTCCAATGGCCATAAGCCCTTTCACCTCCCTACGTATGATGTTGAGGAAGAAACATCCACTAGATGCATCCCTTCTTCCCCCTCATACCCTCCGGGTTGTGAATACAATCACTCCATTGAGCAACCAATATGTTGTCCCCTTTCGTGCCCCAAGTTTCCTCTCTCTTACCATCATGACCTTTCGACATCTACAAAGCATAATATTATGAGCGGTGATTATGATAGGGACTTCTTAAGGGTGATCATTCATTCCACCATTGTGCACCTAGAGGGAAAGCCCCGCACTTCTGGATTGACTTATTTTCCTTCTCCTATGGCTTCCTCTTACCTTGCATGGAAATCATATTTTTCCACCTCCCACCTACTTCATCCTCCATGTGATTGTGTCTGCATTCACATTCGGATTCGCTACACAAGTAATCATATAGGCAGGCATGTGTATATTGATTTGATGAGATGTTGGTTGCACTGGCTTTATGATTGCACTTAGCATGGGCATTACACTATATGCATGTTAGGCTAGAATGCATTGCATGCTCATTTTCTCATTAGAACTAGCATAATATTATATTTTCATTATAGAATAATTGCATTTAGATTAAATTTGCGTTTTACTTTCTTGTTGTTTTTTATGGCCTAATACTAAGCTTGGGTGATCATAAGACACCACAAAAACATTCTTCCCTGTGTGCTTTGTCTTTGATATGTGCAGGTAACAGGTCTACAGTACCAAGAGATTGCTGGTGTTCTCATCACCTCCCATTTGAGTAGCTTCATACGCCTCTCCGAGAGCTCATATCCTAGTTGGAGCCAGATGTTACCCACCACTTATGGGTAGTGTATATAGGAGAAATTTTTTCTCCTAGATGATCCTCAGTCAATAGCCCCCAGGAGCCACCAAATAGCTCGATGTGCCATTTTCTCCGCCTCCTGAGCCAACCATGTGGTCCCTTAACCACGTGTCATGAATGTATGTTTGAAGGTGGGCCTTCCGACCCCAAAGGTATGTCTTTTCATTGGTGTAGTTGAGTGATTTTGCTTACTTATCATGGGCCCTTTTGGGCATGGATTGGTGGGGGCATTCGACTAGGTCTGTACTTTTGTCTCCACTGCTTGATTTTGTGGTTAGCCTTGTATCCTAGTCCTGTAGGATCTCCTTTACTGGCCATTAGCTTTAGGGTTGGCACTACATGGGAAATCTCGATTTTGGTTGTGTGGTCCCACTTCCTAACACCATATACATCACTCCCTTCCACTCATTTTATCCCCATTCATTTTTTTTCCCTTCTGGGTCCACATGTGTCCACTGGGTCCACATAAGGTTAGCTCCCCCCTCCCCTTGTCCACACCTTGGTTCGGGCAAGGAATGATGCCCTACAAAATGCAAAAGATGGTCAGGACATACAAATTTAGCACGTGGGCAAAAGCCAAACATGAGCTCTACCTCTTATCCATAGCAATCACTACGGTTCTTATGGGCCTTGTTACCCACCATTTTGTGGGTGATATCCCTTGGGGAAATCTTTTCTCCAAGATGGTCCTCAGCTTACGGCTAGCGACCCCTGGTTCTTATGGGCCTTGTTATCCACCATTTTGTGGGTGATATCCCTAGGAGATTTTTTCTCCGAGATGGTCCTCAACTAACAACTAGTGACCCCTTCTAGCCACCAATCAATTCGTTGTGCCATTTCTACCTCTTATCCATAGCCATCACTGCGGTTCTTATGGGCCTTGTTACCCACCATTTTGTGGGTGATATCCCTTGGGGAAATCTTTTCTCCAAGATGGTCCTCAGCTTACGGCTAGCGACCCTTGGTTCTTATGGGCCTTGTTATCTACCATTTTGTGGGTGATATCCCTAGGAGATTTTTTTCTCGGAGATGGTCCTCAGCTAACAACTAGTGACCCCTTCTAGCCACCAATCAATTCGTTGTGCCATTTCTCCACCACCTGAGCCAGCCATGTGGTCCCTCACCCATTTGCTATGATTGTATGTTTCAAGCTGGGACTCCCGAACCTAAAGGTATGCCTTGTCATTTGGTAATTGAATATTGTAGTTTTCTTATCATGGACACTTTTGGGCATGGATTAATGGGGGGATTCGGCAGAAATAATAAGCCAGGTCTACGCTCTTGTCCCCTAGACCTCTTTTTGGATGTTAACCTTGGATTCCAGTCTCGTGGGATCGCTTTTATTGACCCTTACAACTTTAGGGATGGCATTACATAGGAAACCCTGATTTTGGTTGTGTGGTCCCGCTCCCTCATCCATATATATTACTCCTCTTCCACCCATTATAACCCCATTCATCATTTCTCCCACCTAGGTCCACATTCTTCCACTGGGTCCACATAGGGTTAACTTTCCCCTTCCCCTTGCCCATACCATGGGTCGGGTCTGGAATGATGCCCTAGAGGTTGATGTTGTTGAAAAGAAAAGTAAAAGCATAATTGGCCACATTCAATAGGAAAATGTACCACAAAATGCAAAAGAGGTCGGACAGACACATTTAGCACGTGGACAAAAGCCAATACATGAGCTCTACCCCATCATCATGGCCATCACCCTAGTTCCTGTAGGCCCTAGATGAGCCTCCTTTATCATTTAGGAACGCATGATCGTCCCAACCCTTGGTTGGCAATGAACCGCCCTACCTTAAAGGGGGGTATCCACTGCTATATCTCACACATCATGCTCTTACCCCTTGAGCCTCGAGCAGTTAATTAAAGAAAAATCATAAAAGGCAAAAGGCATATAAAGAAGGATTGAAAAATCAAGGCCGGGGCACCTCATGCGCCACGATTGCTCCCTCCTATACATTATATACCCATGTGTAGGCTTCCTTTTTGTTAGCTACCCCTGTACCCCAGCATCTGACCCAGGGCTGCCTCTTTTCATCCCCTTTAGAAGTAGAAACCACCTAATAGGATACTTGGTTAATCCCATTTGGAGCTTGGAGACAATAGCACATGCCAAAGCCCATTATGGAAGGACATGCCATTATGAAGTCCCCACTTGTTGTCCACGGTTTAAGCTTGTTTACTTGATTTCCTTGATGAATTGTTGTACTGGAAGGCTAGGGGATGCATTGGATCTTATGCAGGATTGTGGGTGGTTTCCATCTTGGGTTTGGTCTCCCTATACAGAGTCGTAACCCTCTAGAGGGCTACATTGGCACATATAGGGTGTGTGTTGAGAGCCATGGGTCTCCACAATAGTAGACAACACTCCATGGATCCCCAGAGATGTTTAGAGATTGCTCGAGATTCACCTATTGGACGAGGAAGATGCACCTGGTTCACCTTTGCCCAGACAACCCCATAGTTGTACCATGCACTTGGTAGATGACCCAGGACTTGTATGCTGATGTGGCATCACTTACACCATCATTTGAGCCCTTACAGATGATCTACAAGCATCTTCGACTTACTTGGAGACCCATGAGGTCACTTGTGTGCCCTCACACCCATTGGGAGCACCATAGGTTTATTATGTGGAGAACAAGGGGCCAACCCCTTGTCCATTACTTTTGGAAGTCCTATTCATCATTATGGCACTTATGGACTTCATCAGGGTTCTTAGAGAGCCCAACGATATGTATTATTGATCACTTGACCTCTTGAGAGACTTGTTATTTTGTTTATGAGCTAGTTTGGTGGACTTGTCACCAAAAGTTAGTTATTTTCACATTATTTTTATTTTAGGGGCTAATGTAGGCTCAAATAGGTAAATCGAACTCATTAGGAGAGTATAAATACAAATGATGAGAGTTCATTTCTCATCATCACTTGGTTTGGACTTGTATCTCTTTTGAGATTTACGCTATTCCTTCGTGGTGGATGAAATTTTGGAGCATGGATGAATTTTGATGTATCGGTTGTCTTTTCTTATCTTGGAGCTTCATGATTGACAAGTCTATTGGTGGTTGGATATATTCTCTTACATGTAAGTGCAAATTTGGTGCTATTATTCTTTTACTTTGTCACATGCATTGACAATGAGATTTTCGCTATACTAGGGCTAGTTGCTGCATGCATTCACTGTGAAATTGTGGAATTATGTTACTTTATAACATATTTCTAGGTGTGGCCCATGTATGTTGAACGAATTCTCCTAGGGGTAATTCTGTGAAATTTCTAAATAGAAATTCTACTGCAGTGATTAATATTATTTCTTCTACTTATTATTTCAGAAATAAGTTATCCACAATATTCTTACGGCAAATATCGAAATATACTCTTCTGCAATCTTCACAATTAAAACATTGTAGAAAGTAAATGTAAAGAAAAATACTGGCACAAATACAATCACAATGACAGTTGTTTTTGGACAATCGTCCCCGGAAAAACCCAATGTGTGAAAACTGGTTTAACAAATGAGGGTTTTATTATTCTTTAGCAAATGTAGATTTACAAATTACAGTCAACAAAATAGGAATGAAAAATTTTACAGACACTTCTTGATCAAGTTCTACCCCAGGTGAAGCACTCCTTCTTCCTTGGAATCCTTCTGATCCTCTCTACGTCACACTGCTCTCCCTGGCTCAGCGTCAAGCTGCCCATGCAGGCTCTGTGTCAAATTGCCTTTGCACTTACTCTTTTTGCGTCACCCTATTGGTAGAGAGGCTAAAGTACATGAGATCTCTAAGGCCCAAAAATTGTTTGGGTAGATTCTACTCAGGTTGGGAGATATTAAAATAATTACTATTTTTAATGGAGTTCTTAAGTCTAAACCTAGGAAAAATAAAATATTAATGGGTATTAATATAAAACTGGTTTAGAAGGTTCCAAAAGTCATGGATCAAGCCAAATTTAATCTTAGCGTTGATTAGAGATTTAATCTCAGCCGTTGAAGGACCAACGAGAAAAGTATAAGAGGAGGCTTGAGGGTCAGTTGGAAGATACACCAGAGTGATCAGTCATTCATTTTGCTAGAGCGGGGTTGCTAAGCAAAGTTGAATTAGTGATCAGTAGCGAGGGGCAGTGAGTACGAGGCAAAGAGGCAGAGACAGTACTGAGAGACCAACGCAGAAGCAGAGAGAGTGAGAGCAACAACTAGTCCAGGCTACGCAGAGACCAATTGAGTTAGCACAGAGGCTAGAGGGACTGCGTCATCCACGCAGAGGCTGCTGGAGTGACGCAGAGGGTCCCAGAGGCTGCGCAATGCCTCAGAGGGCTGACGCAGAGGGTCTTGGGGCTGAGGCAAGTCGGCAGGAGGCTGACGCAGAGGCTAGAATGGCCAACACTAAGCTTCAGTTGTGCCGGAGAGGGTTTTGTGGGACAGATTTTCTGAATACCTATTTCCGAATATAAAGGTATTGCTGTCATGTATTTTTCTCTATCGGGTGAGCCGGTTAGGCACCTTGTTGTACTCATAAAGATTGCATAATAATATAACCCTCAGAATAGCTTCATCGGTTTTCCCGCATTGGGTTTATCCAGGGAGATTTGTCCAAAAATAATGGTGTCACTTGTGTGCTTGTTTTCTTTCAGCTGATGATCTGTAGATGTTGTGACTGTATTGTGTTTATTTCGGTATTTAAATGTTTTAAATAACTTGTTTAGAATGTACAAGTAGAAGAAATAAACTAGCAAAATACAGATTAATTTTCTAATGGATAGATTTAGAAAATTCAACATGGTATCAGAGTGTGGTTGCAGATCACAGGAGAGCTGAAGGCATTAGCTAATTTGCAGTAGAATCAGCTGTCTCGAGTGACTGTAGCTAATCCTTGTAGAAATGACATAGGAAGGGTTGACGCAGAGGGATTGCGTCATCCGTCTGGGCCAGAGAGAAGCCAGCGCAGAGGCTGAGGAGGGCAGAAACAGGCTCACGCAGAGCCATGCGGAGGCAAGGAGGGCTGACGTAGTTGGCTGAGGGCGCTGTTTTGCCGGTGCCAGGATTGCGCAGAGCTTAGAGGCTCAGTCCTTCAGTTGCTGGGGCGAAGGAAGCTATGGGCAGTTTGCGAGAGCAAAGCTGGTGGGGTACTGTGGTTAGAATAGTACCTAAGAGGGCAAGACCAAGGTAGAGGGAGTTGCTGCCGAGGCGGATTTCTAGCCAAGGAATCCAGATCAGTGTTGTAGTTGCACAGATGATTGGAGAGGGGCAACTTGACGGTTGGTAGAAGGATTTCCAAGAGGGAAATCGGGACTCAGAGGGAGTCCAGAAGAGAACTTCCAGACGGGAAGTAGAGAGACTCGGAGGAGTCGACAGAGAAGAGTAGAGAGATGGTTGTGAATGGGCTGAGGGATCAAGATAGGCTGGACAGAGCGTCCAACCTTGTGGTTTGGAAGGCCAGGATCTTGTCCATTCTAGACAAACATCGCATCAAGGGCTTCGCCTTGAGAGTAATGGCTATCTTAGTTGACCCGGTAGCTAATGAGAGGTACGAGGAGGCAATGGCCAAGGCAAAATGCATCATCCTTGATGGGGTCAAGGATCATGTGGTCCAACATATTGCCGAGAAGGAAACAACAAAGGCGATGTGGTACACCTTGAAGACGTTGTACCAACATCGTGCAGAGGAAGATGCTCCTTGAGAATCAGCTAAGGTCATACCAGATGTAGAAGGGAGAGCAGAAAGATCACTTCCAACAGGTTGTAGGATATCTAGGACCAACTGACTTCCATAGGGGCCACGCCAGATCAGGAGTTGATGGTAAGGACCGCACTTAACGTAGTCTCCAAGGAGTGGGAGATATTTGTCTAGAGCATACTGGGCAGGGCGAGTCTTCCAGATTGGGAAGAACTGTGGGCAACTCTTCGCCAAGAAGAGATCAGACGGCTAACCAAGATGGGAGGTAGCAGCAAAGGAGTTTGGATCAAGAAGGAAGAGGAAGAGGATGCAGCTCTAGCATCTATGGGAAAGCAGGAGAAGAGGAAGAAGAAGGACCTCTCCAAGGTCAAGTGCTTGCATTGTGGGGAACTGGGTCAGTGTGCGAACCAGTGTCCGAGGAAGAAGAGTAAGGGAGAGGCTTCAAACTCTAAGGCAACGCCAGCGAAGGCGGAGGAGGTCGAGGAGGATGACGATTGTGCCACAAGTGCTCATGTAACTCTAGAGAAGAGGTGGGGAGACATCTAGCTGTAGTCAGGCGGACTATAGGCGATGAAGGGCAGGATCCTTGAGGTACCCAACCTCTTGGATTATACCTTGCTACAGGAGCCCCGAAGAGAGAGTAGCAAGACTGGCAGATGTCAGTGGAGACGGATGCGGATGAAGCAGTAGAGGGTGCTACAGTGTAGGAGTCCTTGGGCAACGCGAGGTTAGTAGGATGCAACAGTGCGAGAGGCACGAGAGTGTTGCAACGGTGCAGGATGGCACAAAGAGGTTTGCAACATTGTGAGATGCAGGGAGTTGTTGCAGCAATGCAAAGGTTAGTAGAGGGAGCACTTGTCAGTGATAGAGAGAGCTTCAACATCGAGAGTGTTTCTAGCCTGACAGGGATGTCATAAGTTGAGTGGATCAGTTACTTGCTTCTCAGTAATTGAGTTGCAGTGCAGTAGCACGGTGCAGCGTGATGAGAGGGGGTTGCAGTGCAAATGCAGTGCTGGGAGGATGGACCAACAACACCACGGATGCAGAGGGAGCTGCCGTACGGATACAGTAGTGGCAGTGGCAGGGCCATGGGCAGCAGTACAGGGTGCAACAGTGCAGAGGATGTTGGGCAGGGAGGCCTAGCATTAGAATAGATACCGATGCCGGATAATCAGAGTGATGCTTAGTGAGGAGTATTACTAGAGCACAGGCCTTGCTAAGAGGGAGTGTTGGTTTGGGGTAGCATCGGATATGCTCTAGCCATGAAAATTGGTGGAGAAGCTAAAGCACATGAGATTTCCAAGACCCAGAAATGGTTTGGGCAGATTCTAACCGGTTTGGGAGATATTAAAATAATTAATATTTTTAATAGAGTTCCTAAGTCTAAACTTAGGAAAATAAAATATTAATGGGTATTAATATAAAACTGGGTTAGAAGGTTCCAAAAGTCATGGATCAAGCCAAATCTAATCTTAGCCGTTGATTAGAGATTTAATTTCGGCCGTTGAAGGACCAATGAGAAAAGTATAAGAGGAAGCTTGAGGGTCAGTTGGAAGATACACCAGAGTGATCAGTCATTCATTTTGCTAGAGTGGGGTTGCTAAGCAAAGTTGAATTAGTGATCAACAGTGAGGGGCAGTGAGTACGACGCAGAGAGGCAGAGATGGTACTGAGAGACCAGCGCAAAAGTAGAGAGAGCGAGAGCAGCAGCCAGTCCAGGCTACGTAGAGCCCAGCAGAGTTAGCGCAGAGGCCAAAGGGACTACGTCATCCATGCAGAAGCTGCTGGAGTGAAGCAGAGGGTCCCAGAGGCAGCGCAGTGCCTCAGAGGGCTGACGCAAGGGTCCTGGGGCTGACGCAGGTCAGCAGGAGACTGACGCAGAGGCCATAATGGCTATCGCTGAGCTTCAGTTGTGCCGGAGAGGGTTTTGTGGGACAAGTTTTCTGGATACCTGTTTCCGAATATAGAGGTATTGCTGTCGTGTATTTTTCTCTGTCGGGTGAGCTGGTTAGGCACCCAGTTGTACTCAGAAAGACAACATAATAATATAACCCTCAAAATAGCTGCACTGGTTTTCCCGCATTGGGTTTTTTCTGGGACATTTGTCCAAAAATAACGGTGTCACTTGTGTGCTTGTTTTCTTTCAGCTCATGATCTGTAGATGTTGAGACTGTATTGTGTTTATTTCGGTATTTAAATGTTTATAATAACTTGTTCAAAATGTACAAGTAGAGAAATAAACCAACAGAATACAGATTAATTTTCTAACGGATAGACTTAGAAAATTCAACATTTCTCACTGACGAGTCTCCCTCTGATTCGATTTTCTCTTGCCGAACTTCGACCGTTGAGAAAATCGATCTTACTCGGGTAACTGAGTATTTGCCTCTAGTGTGTTTTCCATGTGCCCATCAAGTCTCCTCTTATAATCCTCTCGTTGATCAATCAACAATCTAGACTAGATTCTAATCAATGGTTAGGATCATTTGACTTGATCTCTGCCTTCTTCTAGAAGTTCCACCCACAGTTTAGATTAATACGTCCCATTAAAAATAATTAATTATTTTAATAAAACTGTTTCCAGGTGGAATTTCCCAAAACGATTTCTGGGTATTGGAGAATGCATGTGTCTAAGCCTTCCTGCAAATTTTGAGGCCTAGAGCACATCCGATGCTACCCCAAATCAACACTCCCTCTTAGCGAGGAACGTGCTCTAGAAATATACTGCTACTACATACTACTTTGACTCTGAAGCATCGTCCTCTACGCTGCTGATGTTTGGCATGCTGTCCACCAACTACTACGCTGCTGCTGCAATTGTACTGCTGCCTTTGACACTGCCACTGCCAATGCTACATATGTACTACAACTCCCTCTAAATGTCTGCATCTGTGCTGCTGCTGGCACTGCCACTGCCAATTGTCCCTGCATTGCAAACTGCTGCTGCTACTGAAACAGATTTTCAACCATACCCATCTACTCTCTGAACTGAGTGAACTTAGCTCTTCCGAGAGCCTTTGTGAGTATATTGGCCCCTTGCTCTCCTCTGGCGAGTCGGCGACATACTGTAGCTGTATTGCCCTATGCTGAACACAGTCTCTGATAAAGTGACAACGGATATCTATATGTTTCAACTGATCATGAAATACTGGATTCTCAGAGTTTGATACAACTCTAATCATCGCAGTAAACCTTGGTCGCTTACATCCATTTTTTGAATAAGCTCACAAGCAATTTTCTAAGCCATATGGCTTCGCACATAGTTGTGATGGTTTCCATATATTCTGCTTCTGCTGAGCTCAGTGCTACTGATTTCTACTTCCTGCTACACCAAGATATCACCCTTGATCCAACACTGAAGCAGTACCTTGAGGTACTTTTTCGGTCTACTGAATTACCTGCGCAATTTGCATCAGTGAACCCATTCAAATTGACATCCTCCCCTTAGGAGTACTTCAACCCATATCTGACTGTTCCACGTACTTACCTACGAATGTGTCTTGCTGCTACCTAATGCACCCTTTTTGGTTCCACCATGAACTGACTCAGAGTGTTGACAACAAAACAAATGTCTGGTCTAGTGTTGACCAGATACATAAGTGACTCAATGAGTTTCCTGTACAAGGTGGGATCTACTTGTATTTTGATGCATCTATTTTCTTTGAGTTGGTGATCATGGGAGTATCCATGGGTCGACAATCCTGCATTCGGAATCTCTTGAGAATTTCTTTAGCGTACCTTCCTTGTCTAAGGAAGATCTCCTCATTCCTCTGCTAAACTTCCAACCCCAAAAAATAATGCATCAATCCCAAGTCCTTCATGTCGAATTCGGCTTCAAGATTCTTCTTGCAATCCTGGATGAGGTCATCTACATACAATACCAAAATAAGTGGCTCATTCTCTACCAACAAATAGTAGAGATTGGGATCAACATCACTCTTGACAAATCCCAACTGCTGCAAGTAACTATCAATCCGACCATACCATGCTTTGGGTGCCTGCTTGAGCCTGTACAAGGCTTTCTTTAACCTGCAAACATGATTTTTCTTTTCATGAGTTTCGAAGCCTTTGGGTTGTTCTATATACACCTCCTTTTCTATCACTCCGTTCAAGAATGCTGTCTTGACATCCATCTAGTGAATCTGCCATTCCATTTGCGCTGCTAGGGATATAACAGATCTGATAGAGGTGTATCGAGCAACCGGGGCGAAGGTCTCTTCAAAGTCTATTCCTTCTTTCTGAGCATATGCCTTTGCCATGAACCTTGCCTTGTACTTCTCTATACTGTTGTCTGCAACATACTTGATCTTGTAGATCCATCATGATCCTACTAGTGAAGCACCACTCGTTTGAAACCCGTGGGTACTCATGGGTAAGGGTGAGTCTATGCCTGGGACAGGTCACCTGCATAGAACCCATGGTCTAGACCTGGACCTGACAGGTTTTCTATAAGACCCGACTACTCGCATCAAACTCGCGGGTAGCCCATGAGACCCTTATCAAACCCGTCGGTCATGAAAACCCACAAACTGTCCAAAATTTCGATTTTTTTCTTTTTCTCTTTTTTTTTTTGGAAATGAGGAGTAAAAGGGAAATTGGAAGGAAAAAATGCTTTATAAGCACCTCCCTCCCTTCCATTTCTCATTCACTTGTCATTTGAGTGTTTGGCTAATTTGTGTGAGTGTTGAGAGTGAAGCTAAAGGAGCGTGAAGGAGCTGTTGGAGGAGGCTAAAGGAGGCTTCATCGGATCAGACTAAGTTTCAGATAGGCTTCATGAACTTAGTTAGAATGTTTTCCATGTATTCATTTTTGTTTTTGTTTTTGTTTTTGTTTTTTTATGTTTGCAATTTTTTTTTTTTTTTTTTATGTTTGGGGCTACCTGTGGCTGAGTTTCTCAGCCACACAACCAAAAGAGTTGCAAATTAAAAAAAAAATTCAAAAGTAAAAAAAAAATTAGAAACCAAAAAAAAATAATTTAAATTTATCTTTTTTTCTTCCAGATTTTCACCATGCGACCAAAGGGTTTCAGACAGCCTAGTGATCTGGCATGGGCACATGGTCAACGAATCATTGCCGGTAATGAGCACAATATCAAGTGCAATTATTGCAATGCCACAATGCATGCAGGCATAAACATGATGAAATACCACCTAGCCAGAATTCCTAGGAATGGTGTGGGATGTTGCCAAAGTTGCCCTGATGAAGTCACTATAGTAGCTGCTTTGGAATCCATTAAAAAAGCAAGTTCTAAGAGGGCAAGAAGGAAGGATGAGATTGTTGGAATAGGTAGATCTTCATCTCAGAGTGAAACACAGTTTCAAAGTCCAGGTATTGGTAACTCTTCAAGTGTTGTGGCAAACATGAGTATAACCTCTTCTTTCTTCAGTCCTCGTACAACTCTAGGATCTCAACCAACCTTGAATAGTTTCAATGAAAAGAAGAGGAAGGAGGCAGATATGGCAGTGAGGAGGTTTTAGTACCATAACAATCTTTCATTCAACTATGCAAAGTCTTATTTTTATCAGCCCATGGTGGATGCCATTACATGTGCTGGCCCTTGATAAAAAGCCCCACCTTATAATGCACTTAGGGGGAAAGAGGTAGATGAGGAGCTTGAGTGTGTCAAGGAATAATTGGAGAGCATTAAAAGCTCATGGAAATTTACAGGTTGTACACTTATGTCTGATGGGTGGACGGATCAGAGGGGTAGAACAATAATAAATTCTGTTGTAGCTTGCCCTAAAGGAAGCATGTTCCTAAAATCCATTGATGCATATGCAAATGTAAAAGATGCACATTTGATTTTTTCATTGTTGGTTGATATGGTGGAGGAAGTTGGGGTTAAAAATGTTGTCCAAGTAATCACGGACAATGCAACAAATTATGTGGCAGCTGGAAGGTTGCTTTGTGCCAAATATCCCACCATTTTTCGGACTCCATGCTCTACCCGTTGCATAGACTTGATGCTAGAGGACATTGGGAAGTTGGAGTGGGTGCAAGATGTTGTGCAAGAATGCAAGCATATTACCAAGTATATTTATAATTATGCTTGGGTGTTGAACCTTATGAGGGAATTGACACAGGGTGAGCTTAGTCGCCCAACTGTCACACGGTGTGCTACGAACTTTCTTTCGCTCCAAAGCCTTTTGTATGAGTACCAAGCTTTGAGAAGAATGTTTTGTAGCCAACAATGGGTATTCTGGAAAGATAGCACAAAACCAGAAGTAATGTCTGTGAAAACATTTGTCTTTGCTGATAGTTGTGGGACAAAGTGACTGATATTGTCAACTTCACTGAGCCCCTTATGAAAGTCTTGAGATTGATGGATGGAGAGAAACTTTCAATGGGATATATTTATGAGGGCATGGACAGGGCCAAAGAGGCCATCAAGACTTTCTATAAGGGAAATGAATCTAAATATTTCCCTATATGGCAATTTACTGATTCCAGATGGGACAGGCACCTACATTCACCATTGCATGCAACAGGAGCATATCTCAATCCGAGCTTATTCTATAATGAGGGGTCTAGCATTCAAAGAGGTCTCGAGGTGATGAGAGGTATCATGATATGCATGAAGATGTTCTCGGATCAAGATATTCAGGACAAAATCAACATACAACGAGATATGTACAAGGAAGCATCTTGCATGTTTGGATTCAGCTCAAGCCAACCTCTCAAGGACAAGAAAATGCCTTGTAAGTGCAAATTGTTAGAACTTAGCTTGTAATTTTGCTAGTTCTCTTTTATATGTTTGGCATTGCAGACTGATGATCTTTGTTGTTATTTTTTTACAACTCATTGGTGGATAGATTGTGGCACTAAGGCACCACAATTACAAGAATTCACCATCAAAGTTTGAGTCATCCCTGCAGTGCTTCTTCTTGTGAGCGCAATTGGTTAGTGTTTGAGCACATCCACAACAAAAGGAGAAACATGTTGGAGCATGAGAGGTTGGAGAAGTTGGTTTTCATCTACTACAACCTTCGAATGCTTACAAAACAAGTGCAACCAAAAGATACAGATCCAATTTTATTGGATACTATTGATTTAGAGTCTGATTGGGTTGTCGAGGAGGAGGCCCCTGATTTGAGTTGGCTTGATGAAGAGACTGAGGATCTCTCTAGTTTTCCATCTCAAATGTAGACTCCAAATACACATGCCTCACGGTTGCTTCAACCTTCTGATGTTACCACTAGCTCCACGAGGGATTATTTTAGGTGTGGTCGTCCATGAGTGATGAGATTCAAGATTGTTATGAGACAATCATTTATCATTTATGACATATGTATTTGAATTTTGAACTAGCTGACATTTTTGATTTTAATTATGGAATCATGAGTCCTTTTCTTATTCAGTATCTAAATGTTTTTCTTACAAAAATCAAATATGTTATGTTGTACATTTATAGATATGAGATGTTATGAATTATTGCATATATTATGGTTTTTATAACTTATAAGGATTGTAATTGTCATTAGTTTCTTTTTTGTGCTTAAAATTTACCATATTTTAAGTTTTTTTTTTTTTTTTTTGTATTTTGACTAGTCTTATAAGGGTCGTTCCCGAGTCTTATATGAGTCGACGAGTCAATGTCGTGATGAGTCTTATACAAGTACGAGTCGTGCAACATTGGATCCTATAACTGATCTATCTTCTGGTCTAGGTACTACTTCCCAGACATCATTCGTCATGATGGAGTTGTATTCTTCCACCATGGCATCCACCCATACTTGGTGTTGAACAACTTCCTGAAAGCTAGAGGATTCTTCAACCTGAGCGACCAATGCATGGTATCTATTTGGTTGTCTACGTTGCCTCTTCTCGGCTCTAGGAGCTCCAAAAAACTCCTTCGCGTTCCTTAATGTCTACCATACTTCTCTCTTGGGTCTACCACTGGTGGTGGGGGGCTTAACCAACTCTTCCTCCTGATCTTGTTATTTTGTCTATTGAGAATCATCTGCATTTCCTCCTTCTGAGGAGATACTGGTGCTGGTCACTGTACTCGATCTTGGTGTATGTCCTCCTGCCTGTCCTCCTTGCTACCCCTGTTGCTCTTGGACTAATGGAACATCTCCTGATTGATCTTTTGCAGGCATCTCACGAGATTTCCTGAAAGCTCCGTCCTCCATGAACTTTGCATCCCGTCTTTGTGAAATTACCAAATACGAAATTCTACCTCAACAACTGATTTATTTCACCTACTTATTTCTCACAATAAGTTATTTATGAAATCCCTTCAGTAAATATTAAAATAAATTCTACTGCAGTTATCACATAATTACATAGAGAAAATAACAGTGATATACAAGCACAAGAACCAATCACATCAACACAGTTGTTTTTGGACAATTGTCCCCGAAAAAACCCAATGTGGGAAAACTGGTGTAGTAGATGAGGGTTTTATTAATCTTCAGCAACAATCGCTTTACAAGGAATGATTTTACAGAGAAACTGAGACACTACTGAGAGAAAACACCTGAGGCAAAGTTCATTCCTCTCCTGGAAACTTTCTGACACCCTGGAGACCCTTCTCCCACTTTTGCATCACTTCTGTGTCCCTCTGCGTCAGCCTGCGTCTTCCCTCTACGCTGTCCCATGATATCCCTGCGTCACCTCCTCCTCGGTCATTGACTGCTGCTGATGCCCTCCTCTTCCTCCACCCTGCAACTCTCCCTTTGAAATCGATCTCCTTCTCTTTGAGAATCAATTTTCCTTGGGATACTGAGTATCTGCGGTGTGTCTCCAAATGATCCTCAAGTCTTCTCTTATACTTTTCCTGTTGATGAATCAACGACCGAGATTAAGTCTCTAATCAACGGCTAAGATTAAAACAAAATGATCCTCATCTCTTAGAAGCTTCTCACCCTTATCTTTATTAATATCCATTAATATTTTTATTTTCCTAAGTTTAGACTTAGGAACCCATTAAAAATATTAATTATTTTAATAACTCCTCATCCGGGTGGAATTTCTCCAAACGATTTCTGGGTCTTGGAGATCTCATGTATTCTAGCCCCTCCACAAAATTTTGGAGCTAGAGCACATCCGATGCTACCCAAAATCAACACTCCCTCTTAGCGAGGAATGTGCTCTAGTAGTGCTTCCCAATAGAAGCACCACACTGATCCATGGCATCGGTCCTCTGCCCCTCATCTACTGCGCTGCTACAACCTGTACTGCTGCCCATGACACTGCAACTGTCACTGCTACATTTGTACTGCAGCTCCCTCTGAATATGCTGCCCATAGCACTGCCACTGCTAACTGCTGCACTGCAACTCTCGATACTATCCGTTTCTGCTACTGAAATGGATTCTTCACCATCCCCATCTTCTCCCTGAAATAAACAAACTTTGTTCTTCCTAGAGCCTTGGTGAGGATGTCTGCCACCTGTTCTCCTGTTGGAGTGTACCTCAACTGTACTGCCCCTCGTTGGACATAGTCTCTGACAAAGTGACACCTGATATCAATGTGTTTTGACCGATCATGAAATACTGGATTCTCAGAGAGCTTGATACAACTCTGATTATCACACAAAATCTGAGCTGCTTCCATTCTTCTCCTGAATAGATTCAAAAGAAATTTCCTAAGCCATATGGCTTCGCACGAAGCTGTGCTAGCTGCCATATATTCTGCTTCCGCTGAGCTCAAAGCCACAAATTTTTGTTTTCTACTACACCAGGAGGTCATTCCTGATCCAATGTTGAAACAATACCCAATTGTACTTTTCCGATCTACTGAACTTCCAGCCCAATCTGCGTCAGTGAACCCACTCAACCTGATGTCATTGCCTTGGGTGTACAATAGTCCATGCTCGACTGTTCCTTGTATATACCTGAGAACATGTTTGGCTGCTGCCCAGTGCACCCTCTTGGGTTCCACCATGAATTGACTGAGGGTGTTGACAACGTAACAAATGTCTGACCTAGTATTGACCAGATACATCAGGGACCCTATAAGCTGCATGTACAAGGTGGGATCGACGTGGACGCTATAAGCTACCTGTACAAGGCAGGATCGACGTCTTTATCTTCTGATGCATCAATTTTCTTCCAGTTGGTGATCATTGGGGTAGCCATAGGTCTACAGTCCTGCATCCTAAATCTTTTCAAGATCTCTATAGCATATCTCCCTTGTCCAAGGAAGATCTCACCCTTCTGCTGCCAAACTTCCAACCCCAGGAAATAATGCATTTGTCCCTTTGATGAGTCTAGATCCTGTCAGGAAAATATCATCCACATATAACACCAGGATTAGAAGCTTATTCTCTACGACAAGATAGTAGAGATTAGGATCTGGGTCACTCTTGACGAATCCCATCTTCTGCAAGTAGCCATCAATTCGACCATACCATGCTCTAGGTCCCTGTTTAAGCCCATACAAGGCTTTCTTCAACCTGCATACATGAGATTCCTTCTCATGTGTCTCAGAACCCTCTGGTTGTTCAATGTATACTTCTTCTT
This sequence comes from Pinus tabuliformis, assembly GCA_031772625.1. Taxonomy (NCBI): domain Eukaryota; kingdom Viridiplantae; phylum Streptophyta; class Pinopsida; order Pinales; family Pinaceae; genus Pinus; species Pinus tabuliformis. The sequence continues at coordinate 788,249,436 of CM062811.1, forward strand.
CTATCACCCTGTTTAAGAACGCCATCTTGACATCCATCTGGTGAATCTCCCAACCCATTTGTGCTGCAAGGTATATCATAGTTCTAATAGAAGTATACTTGGCTACTGGAGCGAAGGTTTCTTCATAGTCTATCCCTTCCTTCTGAGCATACCCCTTAGCCACAAACCTGGCTTTGAATTTCTCCACACTGTCATCTGTAACATATTTGATTTTGTAGATCCATCTTGAAGCTACCACTGACTTGTCTTGACTCTTGAGGCCTAGGTACCACTTCCCAGACATCATTGACCATTACAGAACTGTATTCCTCCACCATAGCATCTACCCATACTTGATGCTGAACGACCTCATGAAAACTAGAGTGTTCCCCAACCTGAGCTACCAAGGTCTGGTATCTATCTAGCTGTCTTCGCTCCCTTTTATCATTCTTGGGTGCACTAATGAAGTCCTCTGCATCCTGTAGAATCTGTCGGAGTTCTCGGCTCGTCCTTTCACTAGTAGTGGGTATGTCTATCAATTCTTCCTTTTCCTGAGATTCCTCCTATGCTGAAGCTTTGCCTTTAGGAGAATTGTTGGTACTAGTTTTTGCTGGTAGAAGTGGTTGGACCAACGGATCGTCTTTTGACTGCTCTTTAGAAGGCATTTCTCGGGATTTCTTGAAAGCTCTGTCCTCCATGAACTTTACATCCCGCTGAACTACTACCTTCCTATTCCCTGGAAGATAGACTCTATATGCCTTAGTATTCTCGCTATATCCCACAAGATATCCTTTCTCAACAGTTTGATCTAATTTCTTTCTCTTTTCTTTGGGTATACGACAATACGCCAAACTCCCAAATATCTTGAAATGACTGACTTCAGGTGTCTTCCCGATGAAGACACTTTCCGAAGCGATCTTGCCCAATGCCCTATGTGGAGTCCTAATCTGGACATAAACTGCTGTGCTGCATGCTTCCGCCCACAGGAATTTGGCCATATCCTGATCATATAGCATCGCCCTAGTTGCTTCCACAATAGTCGTGTTTTTTCTTTCTGCTACTCCATTATGTTCTAGATTGTAGGGAGCTATCCACTCTCTTCTAATGCCTTCCCTAGCGCAAAAATCGGTGAAGTCCTTGTTAACGTACTCTCCACCATTGTCTGAGCGCAACACTTTTATCTTCTTTCTTGTCAGATTCTTTGCTAGAGCCTTGAACCCTTTGAATCGACCAAAGACCTCATCCTTGGTTTTCAGAAAGTAGATCCAAGTCTTCCTGGAATGGTCATCGATGAAGGTGATGAAGTATTCGACCCCACTAAGAGCTTTTGTGGACATAGGTCCGCAGATATCTGAGTGTATCAATCCCAGAACACTTTGAGCCCTATTGTTACTTCTGGAAAAAGCTACTTTGGCATACTTGCCTAGAGTGCACCCTCTGCATACATCATCTCATTCGGTACTTAATTCTGGAACTCCTGATACTGTTTTCCCGAGAATTCTCAGGGCCCCATGGTGTAAATGGCCCATCCTCCTGTGCCATAGTTGATTCAAATCTTTATCCCCACTGCTGCTTATCAGTGCCATTGGAGATTCCCACTGTAATCTATAGGACCTGTTATTTCTGATTCCAATCTGGGCTTTCTTTTTCCAACTTGGGTGTTTGATATATACTTTCTCCTTAATGAAGAAATTGTCATAGCCCTTGTTTTGAAGTTGAGATACGAAGAGTAAGTTCATCCCCAATCCTGGCACATGCAACACATTGGTTGCTCGAAGGTGATCTCCTGCTTCTATTTGAAAGACTACAATACCTCTTCCTACGGGGGTACATTTTGCCTTATTTCCCATGGTGATTTGCAAATTCATCATTTCTTCATGATAATTTGAAAAACATTCTCGTATTCCTGTCATATGCCAGGAAGCTCCACTATCTATATACCACACCTCAGAGGAGGCAGAACTTACTAGGCAAGTGTAAAGACCCATCTATAAATATAAAGAACGCAAGCATAATAGCAGGTATATGGTACATGCATATGATAGCTACATATGCATGTGTCGCATACACCGCACTAGTATTTTATACTAAATTGATTATAAGTGCTAAATACCATGACACTTCTTTGAATAGAGGTTCTACTCATTCATCAATATTTCTTAATGTACGGGTAGATCTTAAAAAAGGACTTTATAAATTATATATTCCAGATTATTGATAAAAAAATTATATTAATTAATTAATAAAATAAATTCTTAAAATATATATAAGAAATTAATTAAAAGGAGCTCTAAGTATAAAGTTATATTAAAAAATATATATAACAAAACATTGTGATATATTAAATCATAATGTTTATAATGTTTAAATGTGATATATATTAAAACATAATGTGATATATACAATATAATATTTATATTAAAAGAATATTTCAATAAAAATAGAATATGAATTCAAAACATAAATCATATACATCCACGACCTTAAAAGAGATAAGGGAGGAATACGTAAAGGGGGAGCGTGTCATCAACAGGTTGAGTGGTGGGCTGCAGATGGAAGAGCGGCCACCGCCAAACAACAGAATAAAACCACGGGACATGGATTTGGGAAGGGGGAGAAAACGGAGGGAAGAATTGTGAAGGAGGAGGAAATCATCCACAGGAAGAGCTTGAGTGTTCTGAGGTTCTGGGCACGGGGGAACAGTCGGCTTCTGTTAAGAAGCTTACTGGATTGAGCAGCCAGGTTCTGCTCAGTTTGGCTGGGTGGATTCGGTCTTTTGGAAACTGTAGCAGCACAGCTGGAGGCATCTTCAACCGCAGGGGCACAACATATTCAACCGCAGCGGCACAGGTAGGTACCTCAGTAGTGCTGTTAATTGATTTTGTAAGATCTCATGAAATTTTTTACACGTTCAAGATATAAATCAAGAAATTGTGTCCGGTCTTTACATTTGGTATCAGAGCCTTTAATCCTCTGACCTTTAATAATGTCTGTAAATTGATTCCAAAGCCTTCTGCATAGCCAATGCCCCGGGATGCATATCTAGTGTAGACCATTTTGCTTGCTTATTATATGTCCTTCCGCGCACTCGAATATGATCCAAAACATTTTGAACTGAAAGCTCATTCAAGGGCACGCCATGTTTCTGCAATTCTTTCAAATAATCCAACTCAATAGGCTGCAAAAATAACACAGCTTCACCTTTCTGGTCTAGACGAGCTGTTCTACCAACCCTGTGCACATATTCATTTGCATCTCCTGGAGAGTCATACTGAATAATGCATCCAACTTTCGGAAAGTCCAAGCCTCTTGCTGCTACATCAGTGCATAAGAGAAGAGCACATTTTTCTTCATTATATCCATGAAAAGTTTCCTTTCGTTCTGCTTGTGCCATATTTCCATGTAGAAGAAATGTTTTGCATTTTATGAATTTTCCCTTTTTCATCCACCTCTTGAAAATGTGAAACCCAGTGAAACTCACTTATGGAAGCATAGTGGAAATCCACTGCATCACATGTTGAGAAGAAATCAACAACCTTGCGAGAAGGTTCTACTTCAAATTGAGATCGCAAAAGAGCCAACAACACTACAAACCTTAAATGACATGGCACCTTGATGTAACTCTGAACTAACTTAGCTGGAAATCTGTATTCTGATGCTAGCACCTTGATGTAACTCTGAACTAACTTAGCTGGAAATCTGTATTCTGATGCTGAACTACAAGTTCCAGGCAGAGCCCATTCATTTGTTAGTGCTTCTGCAGAAAGACCAGAATATAATTTGGTCTTACCTTGAGAAAAAAAAAATCTTTTCTTCAAAAGACTGGTTATTTGCTGTATTCTCATTGACGAATCCAAGTTTCCCAACCTCCAACAGGGTCAATATCTCCTTTATGTCTCTACCGAATCCTAGGTCCAAAACTCTGTCTGCTTCATCAAAAACCAACCAGCGAAGGCAATTATGAACGAAGGAGGATGTATGCTTTAAGTGATCCAAAAGCCAGTCAGGAGTAGCAACTAGAATGGTTATTCCTTTACGCAACCTCGCTTTTCCTTTCACTGATTCTCACCACCTGTTATATAGCCAGGAACAAGCCAATGGAAGCGGTGCAATATTTTTTGTACATTTAAAATTTGTATTTGGAAACCAGAAATTGCCAGTTCTTCATACATAATAAAGATGCTGTGTTTAAAAACAATATCGTACCAAGAAATACATATTAAGGAATGAATAAATCATCTGCTCTAATGGCGTTGGCGTCTCTGTAAATCCATGTTGGGTCCCTATAATACTAGTGATTACCCCATTACTATTGTAGTTATACCCTTTATTTATATTGTTGTGCCCCTATTACCCCCATATTGTTATTTCTGTGCCCCATAGAATCCCTCTATTGTTATTTTTGTGGCTTTATATTATTATTGTTAGGTCAGCTGGATTATATTGTGACTCCTTAGACTCCTATATATAGAAAGGAGGTTTTGTCATTTGTATCATCCAAGAATTGTTCATTTATGTAATGTAAAGGAGGTTGCCCCCTCGAAGAGGCTGAATTCTAAGGTGTTGATCTATCTTTTTTATCCTTTTTTGAGCTGGTTTCATAACATTTGGTATCAGAGCTTTGGATTCTAGGGTTTTGCTGCTCCAAACAGGTCATCGTGGCATTTTCGCTATAACTTTTTTTCTGTGACGTTTCAGAAGTCGCAAAAAAAACCCATTTGAGAAGAAATCGCGCTGAACTTTGGGTCCGAATTTCAGATCTTTTCGCGCGATATTTGCGGAGATATGCTCTGAGGAAGTTGGTCTTTTTACAGACTCCTGAATTACATTCAAAACAGGTGACCTGGGGAAAATCGTCATAACTTTCTCTCTGGGGATTGGATTGAAATTTCGTAAGAAGCTACAGAAAGAGGACGGACTTTAGTTTCTTGTATACGAGTTTCAGATCCAAAGGTTGAAACAGTGACTCGTGGCAAGTCGTACAAGTTCGCTCTACTGAACTAGTCTAAAAGCAAGTCACTGTGGGAGATTTCACATAACTCTTCCTTGGAGAATCCAATTTGGGTCAGACTTGTGGCATTGGAAAGAGGACACAGAGGGCTACTACAGATCACAAATTCAGAACTAGATGATTGGAAAGTACAGAGATACATCAGAGGCAATATCGAGCTCCTACAAAGTGAAAAAAGGTGTGTAGATTTTCTTAAATTTTTGCTTAAGCTTGGTTTGAAAATTTATTTTGAAGGAATTCAAAGGGCATAGTAGAGCATTATTATTGGTAACTGATGTCCCGAGGAAAGAAAATGCAAACACCTAGTAAGGAACCTGAAAGCTCTAGCATGACTCATGAAGAAGAGGAAGAAATGCAACATGATATATCAAAATTACAAGACCAAGTGCCTTGCACAAAAAGGAACAGAATCTAAGATGAATGGTTTAAAGAAAGATGTAGAAGCTAAGATGGATGGTTTAAAGAAAGGTGTAGAAGCTAAGATGAACTGTTTAAAGAAAGACGTAGAAGCTAAGATGATTGACGTGGAAGCTAAGATGGATGATTTGAAGATAGATTTGAAGACAGACATGGACGAATTGAAGATAAATATGAATAAGTTGCTACAAGAAATGGTCCCTAAGGGTGAAAGGGTACTAAAGGAAACTCATGATGAGAACAAAAGAAATGTTAATCATGATTCCATAGACGCTAATGTTGGATTGAAGAATCATCATATTCCAAAAATCGATATGAGGAAGTTTGATGGCAAGGATCCCGCCACATGGATATTACAGATGGAGCAATTCTTCGATCTCAATAATGTGCAAAACGCACAAAAGGTACGTATGGCATCTGTATATTTGGAACCAAATCAGTTTGTATGGTATCAATGGCTTTGTTCTCGTAAACAATTTATCACTTGGGCAATTTTTACGGAAGAATTGATAGCACATTATGAGGATACAAAAAGCAACACTTTTTTTAGCCAATTGATAAGTCTCAAACAAAAGGGTTCAATAATGGAGCACATTGAGGAGTTCCAAAAATTGAACATAAGGGTAAAAAATATTTCAGAGGAGCATAGGATTGATGTGTTCATAGGGTCTTTAAAGGATAATATCCAACATGATGTCCGCCTTTGGGAACTTGATTCATTAGAGAAGGCATTCAGGTTAGCAAGAAAAATGGAAAGCAAAATTATGGCAACTAGGAAGCATACCATTCACAACTATAAAGACGGAAGTGTTGTTGCCCATAGTCTTCCACAACCTACAAGGTTGACACCACAACAATTGGAAGAAAAAAGAGCAAAAGGGCTTTGTTACAATTGTGATAGCAAATACACAAAAGGTCATAAGTGTGCTGAGAAGAAATTATTCTACATAGATTGTGAAGAGGAAGAAGAAAATGAGCAAGAAAGGTCAAAAGAAGAGGATATATTCCAGGAACAAAGCCTAGATGAAGAACAAATAAATCCGACCATATCTTGTAATGCATTGGCGGGAATTACCACTCCTCAAACCATCAAGATAGAAGGACAAATCAAGAAGAAAAAGGTAATAGTGTTGATTGATTAAGGAAGCACCCACAATTTTATTCATTGTAGGGTAGCAAAAGAATTGAATTGCTTCCTATATCCAGCACCAGAGTGTCAAGTGATGATTGCAAATGGAGGAACAATAAATTGTTCTGGAAAGTGCCATAATATCAAGCTATCCATGGGAGAATATGTATTGACTAGCCCAATGCTTTCCATTCCAATGGGAGGTGCTGATGTTGTACTAGGAGTCCAATGGCTACAATCCTTGGGTACAATAGCTTTTAATTTTCAAGAACTTTTCATGAAATTTTCTGTGGAAGGAAAGGAAGTTGAATTAAGGGGTATTGCAGGGAAACCAGGAAAGATAATCAGCTCTAATGGCATGACAAAGCTTCTAAAAAAGGAGCAAAGAGGTGTAATTGCACAATTATGTTCGCTAGATGTTTCCACATTGGAATCATCTATTTCTCCAGATCTCCAAAAAGTCCTGGACAATCATTCCAAGGTATTTGAGACTCCCAAAGATCTCCCACCTATGCGTGATCATGATCATGCTATTCATCTGATTTCAGGAAGTGTTCCTCCAAACATCAGGCCATACAGATATCCATATGTCCAAAAAAGTGAAATTGAACGTATGGTTGCAGAAATGCTAGAGGCTGGTATAATTCAACCGAGTCAAAGTTTTTTTCTCAGCTCCAGTAGTATTGGTGCACAAGAAGGATGGATCATGGCGCATGTGTCCAGATTATAGGGAGCTCAACAAGCTCACTATTAAAGATAAGTTCCCCATTCCTGTCATTGATGAATTACTGGATGAATTGCATGGATCAATTTACTATTCCAAGTTGGACATCTCGAGGAATTGCCAGTAGAGGAGGAAATTCGAGAGGAATCAACATGAGAGGACGAAGCTCTTTATCTAGAAATTCACGTCCTGATTCAAGAAGATCAACGCAGCTTAATTGTTGGGGATGTGGAGAACTGCATTTTCAACGTGATTGTCCAGAAGCTTCGTCAAATATATTGCATGGGATTGGAAAGGAACCAATATCAAATAATCAAGGTAATCATAGAATTCATGCAGTAATCAGCAACGACCAAGCAACACATCAATCCACTGTAGTGGAATCTTCAGGTATTATCAATGGTATAAAACTCAAAATCTTATTTGATATTAGTGCCACAGATAGTTTCATTTCATCATATGCATTAAACAAATGTGGTTTGGCAGATCGCAGACAAAATGATTTCAAACAGGTGGAAATGGCCTCAGGAGAACTCCAATTCGTGGGCTTAAATGTGAATCAATGCAAAATTGACCTAGGGGTTTGTACGACTAAACTGAAAGTTTATGTCACAACCTTAGGAACTTATGATCTTATCATAGGTATGGATTGGTTAGAAGCTCATCAAGCTTGGGTAGATTGTTATGGGAAAAGAATTCTAGGTATAAATGATGAAGGAGAAGCAATCCAAATTCAAGGAACTAAGAGAAAAATATCTTTACGCTACATATCAGCAATGAAAATGAAGCGTTGTTTAAGGAAAGGTTTTCAGGCATATGTAATTCAAGAAGTAAGCAAAGAAAAAGGACCATCCTTAGAACAATATCCGGTGTTAGCCGAATTTCCGGATGTATTTCCAAAAGAACTACCAAGATTACCCCCTGTAAGAGAGCTGGATCTCTCTATTGAATTAAACCTTGGTACCCAACCGATCTCTAAAACGCCTTATAGAATGACAGCTCTAGAACTTCAAGAATTGCAAATTCAATTGAAGGAACTACTAGATATAGGACATATTCGACCCAGTGTATCACCTTGGGGCGCTCCTGTAATTTTTGTGAAGAAGAAAGATGGATCTTTAAGATTATGCATAGATTATCGAGACTTGAATTGAGCTACAGTAAAGAATCAATATCCTATGCCTCGAATCGATGATCTTTTCGATCGAATGAAAGGAGCTACTGTCTTTTCAAAAATTGATCTTCGATCAGGCTATCATCAGCTAAGGATTTCTGAAAACGATATTTCTAACACTGCATTCCGGACACGTTTTGGACATTATGAATTTACTGTGGTACCATTTGGATTAACAAATGCACCAGCAGTATTCATGAATCTTATGAACAGTGTTTTCCGCGAATATCTTGATCAATTTGTACAAGTCTTTTTAGATGATATTCTCATCTATTCCAAGAATAAGAAAGAGCATGAAGATCATTTACGGATAATATTGTCCTGCCTTAGAAAACATCAGTTGTATGGAAAATTATCCAAGTGTTCATTCTTTCAGGAAAAGATTCATTACTTAGGTCATATCATATCAGGTGAAGGAATTTCAGTAGATCTTGAGAAGGTAAAAGCAATCATGGAATGGCCAATACTGAAAAACGCACATGAAATATGAAGCTTTATGGGTTTAGCCGGTTACTACCGAAGATTTGTGGAGGGATTCTCCGAAATTGCAAAGCCGATTACCACCCTTTAGCGTAAAGGTGTTAAGTATGAATGGACTGAGGAATGTAATAAAGCATTCTCTGAACTCAAAAGACTACTCACTAGTGCACCAATCCTAAGAGTCCCTGATATGGACAAAGATTTTACGGTATGTACTGATGCATCCAAACAAGGGCTGGGTGCAGTATTGATGCAGGATAGAGGAGTGATAGCATATGCTTCCAGAAAGTTAAAACCTCATGAAGAACTCTATGCTACTCACGATTTAGAGTTAGCCGCTGTAGTACTAGCTTTAAAGATCTGGAGACATTATCTAGTGGGGCGAAGTTTTACACTTAAAAGCGACCATCAAAGTCTACAATATTTGTTCACCCAAAGAGACTTAAATGCCAAACAAAGGCGATGGAGTGAATTCCTAAGTGAATATGACTTTGGAATATCATACATTAAGGGAAAAGAAAATGTAGTAGCAGATGCTTTAAGCAGAAGACCTGGATATTTTCTCTCATACCTATTAAAGTAGACTTAAGACAACAAGTACTGGAATATCTCATAAAAGATAGCTGGTATTTAAAGGTGAGATCTAGTCTTGAGGGTAAAAAGCCAAAAGAATCTAAATTTGAAGGATATGAACTAGAAAATGATGAAATCTTACGATTCCATGGAAGGATGTATATTCCTGATAATAAGGATCTTTGATACACTATCCTTAGAGAAGCCCATAGAGCAGTATATTGTGCACATCCTGGAGTAAAGAAAATGTATTTGGATACTAAGAAACTTTTCTTCTGGTCAGGCATGAAACGTGATATCGCCCAATTTGTTGCAAAATGTTTGGAATGTCAACAAGTAAAAGCAGATCATTGTGATCCAGTAGGTCTCTTGCAACCTCACGACATTCCTATGACCAAGTGGGAGATTATTTCTATGTATTTTATCATTGGGCTACCTCTTACTTCTCAAAGACACAATGCCATTCTGGAAGTAGTGGATAAATTAACAAAAAACACTCATTTCATTCCCATAAGAGATACTTACGATGTTGCTGACGTAGCTCGAGTATTCATAAATGGAATTATCAGGGTTCATAGAGTACCTAAGAAGATTATATCCGATAGAGATTCGCGATTCACTTCAAGATTCTGGACTTGCATGCAGTTAGCCTTAGGAACTCAACTAAATTTAAGCACTGCTTACCATCCTAAGACTGATGGGCAAACAGAAAGGGTGAATCAAATACTTGAAGATATGTTGAGAATGTATGTTATGGATCAACAATCACGCTGGGAAAAGTACTTACCCTTAGTCGAATTCGCATACAATAACAGTTACCATAGTTCAATTGGAATGCCTCCATTTGAAGCATTATACGACAGACCTTGCAGAACACCGTTAAGTTGGGACAGGTTAGAAGATCGAGTGATGATAGGACCAGAATTAATCCAAGAAATGGAAGAGCAGGTAAGACAAATTAGACAACGATTAAAGGAAGCACAGGATAGACAAAAGAGTTATGCTGATGCTCACAGAACTGATAGGAAGTATGAAGTAGGGAATTAGGTTTTCATCCGCATCAAACCAAATAAAAGTACTATTCGATTCGGAAAATGGACAAATTTGTCACCTCGATTTATTGGACCATTTAAAGTCCTGGAAAGAGTTCGACCTGTCGCCTATCGTCTTGCCTTGCCACCTCACCTGCATAAAATTCATAATGTATTTCATGTATCTGTATTAAGACATTATATAGTTGATCAATCTCATAATCTTCAATGGAAGGAATTGCAGGTATCAGACGAGAGAATCGTATCGGTCGAACCATTACGTATAATGGAACGTAGGGTTCGACAGTGCAAGAATCGCCTGGTAGACCAAGTTAAGGTCCAATGGGACAAGTATAGTCCTGGATCTTCTACTTGGGAAGATACAGAAGACATATGTCAAAGATACCCAAATCTGTGTCAATTTTGAATAACTTTAAACTATGTTTAGTATATATTTACTTCATTGCAAATCAGAGGCTCAGAACCATTTTGAATGATTATATATAAACGCGAAATTTTGTGACATAATCTATGTTTAAATTCTGCTGGTACATGGATACCAAAACGAAATATGTTATTGATCTTACTAAATTATAGTTGTCAAAGTAAAGTTTAAGACAATTAAATGATTTTACTTCTGATAGGAATTAAGATATTATAAATCTGTTTTATTTATACATGTCAATATGATCGATGGAATAGAAATCAAGGAATAATTACATTTTAAATGAAAGTCAATGACATGAATAGAATATGGCAAAATATGTTATATTGTAGTTGACATATGTGAATTATACATAAGTTATTTTGAATATGCTAATGCACATTTTATAAATGCATGGATAAGTGTATGATTGCAGATAATAAACAGTTACCAAAATGACCACGTGATGACAGAACTTAAGAACAATTAAGGCTCGAAGAGATTCTGTGATAGGGTATTAACCCTAATTCTACTGAGAGGGTGGAGGTGCTGCCCACCGGTTATCCTCCGAACCCTGGAGTCATGGGAGGACTGTGCGAATTACGCTCCCCTAGATGTGTGATGATGACTGCCGGATGCCTACTGGGAATCAGGTCGGTATAACTGACGCTATCACCTTAGAGTTTATGAATGGTTAGGTCAATAGAACTGACGCCATGACATACTCCAGTAGAGGACGGATAGGATGAGAGCGGAAGAGATTAGGAAGGATAGGATGATTTTAGAATAGCTTGAGAATCTGGATAGAGCAAGGCATGACCATTAAAATCATAAACCTAAAATTATTCAAAACACTAATTTTATAGTCTCCTTATATTAAATAAGAATTTTAACCTCGGTTTACAAACCTAAGAAGAATGTACTAATTGCTATCATAAGTAATCAAATAAGATAAAAACTCTAACTTCGGGACGAAGTTTTTTGAAGGGGGAGTGTATGTAACGACCCATCTATAAATATAAAGAACGCAAGCATAATAGCAGGTATACGGTACATGCATATGATAGCTACATATGCATGTGTCGCATACACCGCACTAGTATTTTATACTAAATTGATTATAAGTGCTAAATACCATGACACTTCTTTGAATAGAGGTTCTACTCATTCATCAATATTGCTTAATGTATGGGTAGATCTTAAAAGAGGACTATATAAATTATATATTTCAGATTATTGATAAAAAAATTATATTAATAAATTAATAAAATAAATTCTTAAAATATATATAAGAAATTCATTAAAAGGAGATCTAAGTATAAAGTTATAAAGTTATATTAAAAAATATATATAACAAAACATTGTGATATATTAAATCCAGTGTTACTTGGGAGCGGGAGCGGGAGCGGGGAGCGGGAGCGGAAGCGGGAGCGGGAGCGACCATTTTCAGAAGCTCCCGGTTTGGGAGCGAATCCCGGAGCGATTTTTTAAAAATATATATATTTTTTATATTTTTTAATTTTTGATACATATATGTCAACAAAAACATGTAGAATGATGAAATAGACATAAAAAACATAAAAAAACATAAATTGATCATTGAACCATATCACATCAATCATCTAGAAATTATAATCGTCATCAACCGTAGTAAAATAATAAATTAAAATAACATTCAATTCAATAACATTTATCATCATTGATCACCAAAGTAACAAGTTGTACTTGTAAGCCAAGTTTAACCATTACAAGAAGTAATATCGAAGATATTTCTAAGTCCTAACTTCTAACTGTTAACATGATATGAAATGTTAAAAATTTATAAAATGAAACATGAATAATGAGATGAAATGAAACAACTTTAGTCTTTCACAAAGCATCATATTCATAATTCACAATCATTACCAATGAGTTATAATTGCCAAGGCCCAACTTCAAACTTCAAATTTTCATTGTCACAGTGATATAATGTTTACAAAAAATATCATAATGTCATAATGATATGAAAGAGTCAAGAGTCAAGAGTCAAGGACTCAAAACTCAACACTGAACAGTTATGAAAACTAAAGTGACAAGTCTAATAGAAACTAAAAAAGACAAGTAAACTGTAAATCTACAAGTGGCCCTTGCCACGAGAGTCTCCAGGAGTATAAGTAGGTCTTGGCGGTCTTCTAGGAGTCTCCCTCCCAGACCGACGACCAGAACTAGAGCCTCCACGCGAGGGTGTCGATGGAGGTGGCGACAGCAATGGAACAAGACTCGGGCCCCGAGAACTGCTACTGGATGGTGGAGGTGGAGGTGGCATGGCTGCTGCAGCTGCTTCAGCTTCATCCCGTACAAGCTCATCTTCTAGTTCTTCCATATGTACAATGCCATCCTCTAAATTGTCGTCCTCAGGGTGACTGTCCCAAATTTTATATGTGGGATCTTCATTAGCCCGATCACAGTAATGGCTCAACAACCTCAAATTGTAGTGCACATAAACCAAGCTTTCTGCTCGGTTTTCGTTGAGCCTGTTTCTTTTCACATTATGTATATAACTGTAGGTGCTCCAACACCTCTCTGCAGAAGAAGAATTTACAACCTGTGCAAGAACTTTCAATGCCAATTTTCGCAAAAGTCCGTCGCCGCCATATGTTTCCCACCATGTGAGAGAATCAAATTTATCTTTGTCGTCCATTGCATGGAAGTTACCATACAAACCACTGCCAGTGAAGTATCTGCCTATTTCAAGGCGCACAGCTGCACATTCCTCCCTGTCAGGCACCAACTTTTCTAATGCATCCAGATATCCTTTAGTTACCTCTCGATCTAAATGGGGTTTGGTCCTAACACCACCCCCTGCTGCAGGTTTGCCCAACCAAGAATCTGAGTAGTATTTTGGCGTAAGGATATACGCCAAGCAATGTAGTGGAAGGTTAAGCTTTTTCCACCGTTCACACACACAATCGTGAATCAGATTGTACAAGTCGGGATCTCTGTTATTAACAATGTCTTTTATTTCCCCCAACATGGTATCCATTTGCTCATACACCTCGCCAATCACTGGTTTGTCTGTATCTGCAAACCGAATCATGTTATAAATTGGCTTGGTGAAATCCAATACCTGTCTCACAGCTGTCCAAAACTGCCCATCAAGAGCGGCCTCCTCCACCGTTTCAAAACCTGCAATGTCATCTACATTTGTAGCCCTTTCCTTTAACACCTGCCAATTTGGACTTGATACCATGCTAGCTAAACCCTCTCTTACCTTCAAAAGGCGCCTGAAGGTGAGGTAATAGCTACCAAATCTAGTCCTCGCAATCTTCAGCAACTCCAATCTCGAGTGACTGCGGAAAAGGCCATGGGTATTGCTATGATTTGTAATAAATTTTATCATTTTTTTTCCTCTCTTGTACAAATCCCCAATCCATTGGTATTGTTCATTTTTGTTTTTGACAATATCATGCAACAGAAGGTTCAATGTGTGAACCAAACATCCATACCAAAATATGTTCGGGTATCTATCCTCAATAATTGCTCCCGCTGCCTTACAATTAGGAGCATTATCAGTGATGACTTGGATGACATTGTATGGGCCAATACGCTCAATTGTTTCAAGCAATGCTTCTGCAATGTTGATAGCGGTCTTGAACTTGTCTGAGTAATCATGTGCAGCTAGAAAAATGGGACCACTTCGGGACACAGCAAGAACACTTATCAATGGCTTGCCTTTTACATTTGTCCATCCATCAGATACAATGGACACCCCATTGTCAGTCCAAGAACTTGTCATTTTATTCAAAGATTGTGATATTTTTGCTTTTTCATGATCAAGGCCAACTGTTCTTGCCTTGTCATACCCAGGGCTCTTGTATCCTTTAGGGGCATCATTTATGGCAGAAACCATTTCGTGCCAATAAGGTGAGCGTAGAACATTGAATGGTATCCCATTTGCATAGAGGAACCTGTAAATTTTTGAATCCACATCATTCCTACACCCCTCATCAAGGAAATCTGATATGGTTCTACGGCGTAAAGATGATGACCCTGAGCCTCCATGTCCATATCCACTGCCTTGGGAGGATGCTGAAGGAGTTCTTTGTGAGCTTGGTTCAAAGAAACCCCTTGATCTTTTTGCTTTGTATTGGGCGTCCTCCTCTTCCTTTATGTATTTGGCTCTATCAACTGTTGACACCGCGTCGCAAGTTCTGATTCCTATTTGTTTCTCTCCATCCCATGCCCTTTTCCCGCAAAGGTGTCTTCTCAAACGGGTGTATGAGCCTGTGAAATCAGTGTTGCAATGGGGGCAATGAAATTTAGTGGTTCCACCCCCTCTCCCTGTTTCAGGCCTCTGAACATATTTCCACAATGGAGTTTGGTCTTGTTTAGTTTTTTGACCCTCATGTTCACCCTCCACATCCTCCTCACTGGGGTTTTCACCTATTTGACTTCCTCCGGCTTCTTCATCCACCTCTTCAGTTTCAGGCCCCCTCCGTTTCCTACTCTCCACCACCATAATAACCAGAAAGGGGACCAGGAAGAGGAAAATGCCAATAAAAATGCTCAGGTCCATCGTGTTTGATGTTTGTAGGGTTTGAGTCTTGAATCTGCAAATTAATTTAGTTTATTGGGATTAATTCATTTAATTTATTAATTTAATTTAAATTAATGATCTTTAAACTCAAACAGGTAAATGAAACTAACCAAATTAACTACCTAACCAGCTAAACTAACTAAATGATTAAGTTACTTACCTCTGCAAGCTTGCTCCTCGCTCCTCGGCACTTGCTCCTCGCTCCTCAGCTCTGGCTCCTTGCTCCTCAGCTCTTGCTCCTTGCTCCTTTGCTCTCAAACTCAACCTCAATCTCATTAGAATGATTTTGTTTTGGCCCATTGGGCTTATAAATCCAAAAAAATTTGTTTAATTTTTTGTTTTTTTTCGGGTCCGCGGATTTTTTTTCCGCCGAATCGCTCCCGGAAATTTAAAATTCGCTCCCGGAGCGTTTTTTAATGCCCGGGAGCGATCAGGGAGCGATCGCTCCCCGATCGCTCCCGGGCATTAAAAAGCGCTCCGGGAGCTCGGGAGCGATCGCTCCCTGAAGCGCTCCCTCACAGACCAGGGAGCGCAAATTTTTTTACGGGAGCGCGCTCCCGAAAATCGCTCCCGTCCGGGAGCGATTTGGGGAGCGCGCTCCCGACCCGCTCCCGAGCCGCTCCCGCCCGGAGCGCGCTTCGGGAGCGGGTTCGTAGGGGGGGGGGGCGCTCCCCCGCATCACTGATTAAATCATAATGTTTATAATGTTTAAATGTGATATATATTAAAACATAATTTGATATATACAATATAATATTTATATTAAAAGAATATTTTAATAAAAATAGAATATGAATTCAAAACATAAATCATATACATCCACGACCTTAAAAGAGATAAGGGAGGAATACGTAAAGGGGGAGCGTGTCATCAACAGGCTGAGTGGTGGGCTGCAGATGGAAGAGCGGCCACTGCTAAACAACAGAATAAAACCACGGGACATGGATTTGGGAAAGGGGGAGAAAACAGAGGGAAGAATTGTGAAGGAGGAAATCATCCACAGGAAGAGCTTGAGTGTTCTGAGGTTCTGGGCACGGGGGAACAGTCGGCTTTTGTTAAGAAGCTTACTGGATTGAGTAGCTAGGTTCTGCTCAGTTTCGCTGGGTGGATCGGTCTTTTGGAAACTGTAGCAGCGCAGCCGGAGGCTTCTTCATTCGCAGGGGCACAACATATTCAACCGCAGCAGCACAGGTAGGTGCCTCAGAAGTGCTGTTAATTTATTTTGTAAGATCTTAGGAAATTGTTTACAGGTTCATGATATAAATCAGGAAATTGTTTCCGGTCTTTACAGCAAGTGACTTCTTCTTCAAGTCTGGAAGCTAACATAGAATAATCATGATCCATGTTCTTCGTGCTTTCTTCTTTCTCTGAAGATCTGCGTGAGTCCCTTTGAGTTGATGCCTTAGCATCATGCTCCTGACTCATGGCAGATTCTTCTCTCCTGTTGCCCGATTTTCACTCTGATACCATGTGAAAATTTCCAAATACGAAATTCTACTGCAGCAACTGATTTATTTCACCTACTTATTTCTCACAATAAGTTATTTATGAAATCCCTTTAGTAAATATTAAAATAAATTCTACTACAGTTATCACATAATTACATAGAGAAAATAGCAGTTATATACAAGCACAAGAACCAATCACATCAACACAGTTGTTTTGGACAATTGTCCTCGGAAAAACCCAATGTGGGGAAACCGGTGCAGCAGATGAGGGTTTTATTAATCTTCAGCAACAATCGCTTTACAAGGAATGATTTTACAGAGAAACTGAGACACTACTGAGAGAAAACACCCGAGGCAAAGTTCATTCCTCTCCTGGAAACTTTCTGACACCTTGGAGACCCTTCTCCCACTTCTGCATCACTTCTGCGTCACTCTACATCCCTCTGCATCAGCTTGTGTGAGGACTGCGTCTCCTGGATTGCGTGTTCCCTCTACACTGTCTCTCGATATCCCTGTGTCACCTCCTCAGTCACGGACTGCTGCTGATGCCCTCGTCTTCCTCCACCCTGCAACTCTCCCTCTGAAATCGATCTCCTTCTCTTTGAGAATCGATTTTCCTTGGGATATTGAATATCTGCCGCTGTGTCTCCAAATTATCCTCAAGTTTTCTCTTATACTTTCCCTGTTGATGAATCAATGACCGAGATTAAGTATCTAATCAACGTCTAAGATTAAAATAGACTTGATCCTTGTCTCTTAGAAGCTTCTCACTCTTATCTTTATTAATACCCATTAATATTTTTATTTTCCTAAGTTTAGACTTAAGAACCCATTAAAAATATTAATTATTTTAATAACTCCTCATCTGGGTGGAATTTTTTCAAACGATTTCTAGGTCTTGGAGATGGCATGTATTCCAACCTTTCCACCAAATTTTGGAGCTAGAGCAGATCCGATGCTACCCAAAGTCAACAATCTTACTACAATCTTCCTGCTGCCAGGAATGTAGATTCTATATGCCTTTGAGGTCTCGCTGTATCCTATGAAATACCCCTTTTCTGCAGTTTAATGTAGTTTGCTGTGCTTCTCGTCTGGAATGTGACAAGAAGCCATGCTTCCGAATATCTTGAGATGATTGACTTCCGACTTCTTCCCTGTGAAAACGCCTTCAGGCATTCTCTTCCCCAATGCTTTATGAGGAGTTGTATTCTGGATATATACTGCTGTGGCGCAAGCTTTTGCCCATAGATATGTAGGTAGATCCTGATCATAGAACATAGCTTTAGCTACCCCAAAAATAGCCCTTTTTTTCCGTTCTGCTACTCCATTCTGCTCTGGATTATATGGAGCTGTCCACTCTCTTTTGATGCCCTCTTTTGCATAGAAATTTATGAAGTCTTTGTCTGCATATTCTCCACCATTATTTGAATGCAATACCTTTATCCTTTTCCTTGTCTTATTTTCAACAAGAGCTTTAAACTCTCGGAAACGATCAAAAGACCTCATCTTTGGTCTTTAAGAAATAGATCTAGGTTTTTCTGGAGTGATCATCGATAAAGGTGACGAAGTATTCGCCACCACTAAGAGCCCTTGTGGACAAAGGACTGCAAATATCTGAGTGTATTAATCCTAATATGCATTTTTCTCTATTGTTACTTTCGGAAAAAGCTGCTTTAGCATACTTTCCTAGCACACACCCTCTGTATAAGTCATCATTTTCACTACTAAGGACTGGTACCTCTGTAATAGTGTCTCTGAGCATTCTCAATGCTCCATGGTGTAAGTGCCCCATTCGCCTGTGCTATAATTCATTTCGCTCCTGGTGATTCGAGCTGCAACTTATACAACTTGTTGCTTCGAACCCCATTTTTCTTTTTCTTTTTCTTGCTTGGATGCTTGACGTATACTTTCTTTCCCATGAAGTATACATCACATCCCTTGTCTTGTAACTGGGACATTGATATCAAGTTCATTCCTAATCCTGGCATATGCAGAACATTGGTGGCTCAGATGTTGGTCCTTGCTTCCATCTGAAATGCTATGGTGCCTCTCCCTATTGGAGTACATTTCGTTCTGTTTCCCCTAGTTATTTGGAAGTCCATTTGTTCTTCTTGATAGCTCGAGAAGTGTTTTCGTGCTACAGCCATATGAGCGGAAGCCTTGCTATCAATGTACTAAACATTCGTTGATGCTGAATTTGCTAGGCATGCGAATTATTCATATAATTTGGTAGATAAATTTGAGACACTTTGAGTATCCATATTGTGCCAATTTCTGACTCTAACCTGTCACAGCAACTGTTGTAGGAAAAACTGCGTCCCACTTGAGACAACCCTCCTTGCTGAATCTTCTACTGCACTGTTCCTTCTACCACTAACAAATTTCGATTGGAAAGACTTACCTCTCTGTTGACTCACTCAGAGAGAGTTTTCCCACGAAATCCAATCTCCTTGGCTTGAACTGTGCAATCCTCTGGGAGATTCGAATTTTTGCCCTTGCAGGAATTTCGAATTCCCTTCTCCTTTCAACGCTGGGTCCTCTGACTTCTTTCTTCTGCTTCCCTTTAGCTCTGATACCATGTGAAAATTTCTAAATAGAAATCCTACTACAGTGATTAATATTATTTCTTCTACTTATTATCTCAGAAATAAGTTATCCACAGTATTCTTACGACAAATATCGAAATATATTCTATTGCAGCCTTCACAATTAAAACATTGCAGAAAGTAAATGTAAAGAAAAAGACTGGCACAAATACAATCACAATGACACAGTTGTTTTTGGACAATCGTCCCTGGGAAAATCCAATTTGGGAAAACCGGTGCAGCAGATGAGGGTTTTATTATTCTTCAACAAATTCTCATGTACAAATTATAGCCAACAAAATAAGAATGAGAAATTTTACAGACACTTCTTGACCAAGTTGTACCCTAGGTGAAGCACTTCTTCCCCGGAATCCTTTTGATCCTCTTTGTGTTAAACTGCTCTCCCTGGCTTAGCGTCACACTGCCCACGCAGGCTCTACGTCAAAATACCTCTGCACTGCCTCTTTCTGTGTCACCCTGTTCCTGCTTTGATTCTTGCTGCCTTGCACTCTCTGGATATGCTGATGTTCTCTCTCTCTTTATCCCCTGCAACTCTCCTTCTGATTCGATTTTCTCTTGCCGAACTTCGACCAATGAGAAAATCGATCTTACTCGGGTAACTGAGTATCTGCCTCTGGTGTGTTCTCCTAGCGGCCATCAAGTCTCCTCTTATAATCCTCTCTTTGATCAATCAACGACCCAGATTAGATTCTAATCAATGGTTAGGATCATTTGATTTGATCTCTGCCTTCTTTTAAAAGTTCCACCCACAATTTAGATAAAACCGATTAATTATTTTAATTTCCCAAGTTTAGACTTAGGGTCCCATTAAAAAGTAATTAATTATTTTAATAAAACTGTTTGCAGGTGGAATTTCCCAAAATGATTTCTGGGTATTGGAGAATGCATGTGTCTAAGCCTTCTTGCAAATTTTGAGGCCTAGAGCACATCCGATGCTACCCGAAATCAACAAATTCTATGGTTGAATTTATCTTGACAAGTCTCTTCACCTTGCAAAATGAAGTATAAAAGCTTTTAAGGTCACTCTCCTTTGCCCTAGCGACAAGCAAAGTTGATCTTAAGGCCTCCTTGACCTAGAAACTGTTATGAATAAAATATTCATTACTTATATATATATATATATATATATATATATATATATTAAATAAAAAAATAGTAATAAAAAATATTAATAAATTAATAAGTTAATTAAATTCGTTGTCCATTAATTATGAAAGGGCACTTGTGTCAAAAGACATGTTCTTTAACCCTTGTGGCCAATCAACTCCTATAAAGGAGAATCGCCCAAGGGCTTGTATATCATCGTCTGAAATTGAATAATAAAAATATATTATTATGCATACAAATGTGTATTCACTTGGAGAATATAAGTGAACAAAATTCTTGTTCTAGTGGTATCAAAGCCTACCTTCTTGGGTAGGTAGCTGTATAGAGACGCTGTTCACCCTCTTCTTGTTTGCTGTTCGCCCACCTCCCTTGTTGTGCATTATTATAGCACCCCGCGACACTTCCCGTGCTTCCCACCGTACTGCCAACACCTTCGTCCGACTACCACGTCCCAACAGCCATCCGCTGTGATTCCACCGACAGTCTCCTCGTCACACTGGTCGTGCCACATCTTGGATCCCGCTATCCCTTTGTTGTTCC
This sequence comes from Pinus tabuliformis, assembly GCA_031772625.1. Taxonomy (NCBI): domain Eukaryota; kingdom Viridiplantae; phylum Streptophyta; class Pinopsida; order Pinales; family Pinaceae; genus Pinus; species Pinus tabuliformis. Next base: position 788,270,655 of record CM062811.1, read on the forward strand.
ACCGTTCCACGTCCTCACCCAATCCCCCGCTGCGACTCCTCGACCAACCGTAAACCATTACCTCTGCTCCATCGTGGCTGGCGCCCACTGACCTAACATATCACGCCAACCATTTTATGTCACCGCAGTCACCCGACATACTCCATAGTCAAACGGTGTGATTGCCGCCGTTGAACCTTTTCGAATTATTTGGAATAATAACTATATATATTATATAGTTACAAATAATATAATTTAATCAATTAAATTTATTTATTTATATAATTTAATTATTTAATTAAATTAAAAAAAAGTTGGTTCTGCTAGGAAAGAAATAAAACCAAGATGGGGAGTAATAATGACGGCAATTCAAAGAAATTTCAAGAAGAACTCGATAGAATGCGCAAGTACCTTGACAATGTCGAAAGGAAGCAGGATGAATTCGGAAAAGGCCAAGAGAAGATAATCAATACTCAAGACCAAATGGCAGATAATATCAAAAGAATAGAAAGCATGATGAGCCAATTTATGGGAGTAGTCAATCCACCTTTTAATTCATCAATCACACAAAAGTCACCACAAAGTCCCAAGACTCCAGAAGGCGAAGTTTTAATCAGTACTCAAGACAAAATGGCAAATAATATCAAAATAATAAAATGCACTATGAGCCAATTTATGGGAGGAGTCAATCCACCTTTTAATTCATCAATCACACAAAAGTCACCATAAAGTCCCAAGACTTTAGAATGTTGATTTGGGGTAGCATCGGATGTGCTCTAGCCACGAAATTTGGTGGAGAGGCTGGGGCACATAAGATTTCCAATACCCAGAAAGGGTTTGGGCAAATTCTAAACAGTTGAGGAGATATTAAAATAATTAATATTTTTAATAGAGTCCCCAAGTCTAAACTTAGGGAAAATAAAATATCAATGTGTATTAATGTGAAACTGTGTTAGAATGGTCCAAAAGACATGGATCAAGCCAGATCTAATCTTAGCTGTTGATTAAGGACTTAATCTCGGCCGTTGATTTGTCAACGATAAAAGTATAAGAGGAGGCTTGAGGGTCACTTGGAGAAGACACTGAGGGAGACCAGTCAATTCAATTTCTGGAGCGGGGTTAGTTGAGAAATTGAACCAGTGGTCTGGAGAGCAGTTAGGAGGCAGCAAGTATGGAACAAAGAGACGGGAGATCAACGCAGAGGCAGAAGAGGCAGACGCAGGAGCCAGAGGAAGCCACACAGAGGCAGCAGAGATTGTGCAGAGCCAGCAAGGCCTGCGTCATCCACGCAGAGGCTGCAGGAGTGATGCAGAAGGTCAGAGAGGCTGCACAAAGCCTCAGTAGGCTGACGCAGAGGGTTTCAGGCTGATGCAGAGGTCAGTAGGGCCTACGTCAGGTTTAGTAGAAGTGCTGGAGAATTTGTCTATCTATGGGTAAAGCGAGTTTGGCACCCTGTTGTACTAGAAAATTGTTGAATAATAAAATCCTCCCTTGCTGCACCAGCTTTCCCACATTGGGTTTTTCCGGGGACATTTTTCCAAAATAATTGTGTCAATGTGTTGATTCTTGTGCATATGTTTGTTTCTGTATTATGGTGTGATATTTGCAGCAGTATTTATTTTAACGTATGTTGAAGTAATTTCATGAATAACTTATGGTGAAATAAGTAGGAAAAGTAAATCAGTTGCTGCAGTGTTAAAATTTTCACATAGAAGGCGAAGTTTTTCCAAGTCATGAATTTTCGTCGATGCACGAAGTCCCACGAATACCGCATATACAGTTCGAAGGAAGTCAATACTATAAAAAGTTTCCTGAAAGAGACTACCACAAAATTAAAAGAGAATTACCTAAGTACGATGGTAAGGACCATAGGGGCAACATTGTGTGGGTAAACAAAATGGACGCCATTTTCGGAGCAAACCCACCAATAGGTGAACAAGAGAAGATCATGACCGCATCCAACAACCTGGAGGCTGAAGCATATGATTGGTTCCTATGGTGGTCCAACAAATGTGAGGCTCGTTCGTTCAACTGGAAAGTTTTTGTGGACGCCCTGCTCAAAAAATTCCATGATGAAGAAGAAGACGATGTTTATGAAAAATCGTTCACCTCAAACAAAAGGGATCTGTAAGCGAATACAACCATGAGTGGGAAGTATTAGCTATAAGACAACGAGGGTTCTCCGATGAAGAACTGCTAAAAATGTATAGGTTTGGGCTTAAAAGAGTATGTTCGGGAAGAATTAAAATTATCTAAACCCAAAACCATTGAAGAAGCTAGACATGCAACACTAATTATTGAGTGAAAATATAAGTTACATAAAACGCCATATGCCAGTGATGAAAGATCAAACAACCACTCAAAGGGGAAGTCAAGTAAGTCGTCTTCAGAAAACATTGGTAAGTACATTCCACCACCAATGTGTGACGGAGGAAAACAACAGTCAAATTTCGAAAGAAAAAAAGATGGAAAATGTTGGACATGTGGAGATAAATACTCCCCGAGACACAGGTGCACTACGCAAAAACTTTACAACTGTGAAGCATAACAAGAAGAGGGATCTTTAGAGAATAGCTTTGGCGAAGAATCCAATGAAGGAAACGAGGCTCCTAATCCAGATCCAGAAGAAGAAAATATGCCAAGAATTTCTCTGGCATCGACCACAGGGATAGCTTAACCACAAACATTAAAACTTAAAGGACATATTAAGAAGCAGAACATTATTGTGTTAATAGACTCAGGGAGTACACAATTTTATAGCTGTCAATGTCGCAAAAAGATTGAACATTTTTGCCTATCCCGTAGTAGATTTAAAAGTTATGGTGGCAGATGGGAAACGAATAGATGGAGTAGGGAAGTGCCATAAAGTTAAAATGCAACTAAATGAATATGAAATGGAGTCTAGTTTTTATACGGTCCCCTTGGGTGGTGTAGATGCCGTCTTAGGAGTACAATGGTTGCAAACACCAGGATGTATTCTACAAATCACCAAAAACAATTCATTAAGTTCAAAATGGATGGGAAGAAATATAAGCTGTTTGGATTCCAAACCCACCTACCCAAATAATTTCAGCTCAACAAATGAAGAAGCTTATTTGCAAGGGAGCCCCAGTATTCGTCGCACAATGCCAACAGTTAGAGTTATTATGGATGGAAGGGATTCACCAACAGTTTGAAGTTACATCCCATATGCTTCTTTATAGGTTCTCTTGTCAATCACCTCATACTTCATATGAGGATATTTCTCATGTTGACCTTTTTCAGTGTGTGAACCATGCCTTCATGCATATCTTAATGAAAGAGATCTCATCTTATTCTTGACCATGCTTCCAGAGCAATTCCCCATGCTTCTTAATACAAATGATGACATGACTCTAACTGGAAAACATAGATGCATACATACCTCATCTTAGTTCTTTCCTTGATCATCTCAGCTTCCTTTGACAACTTCCTAGATTGAGATTACCTCAATCTCCTTTGCTTTGCTACATCTTTCCTTGCCTACATATCATCCTTTCTCTTGAATCCCCATAAGTGGAATTCTCATCAAGACGTCTGCCTTTTCTGAAGATCATGAACCTTCTATTGAAGATTTCATCGGAGGATCCTTGTAGTCATCATCCTGCAAATGTTCCTTCTTTCTGCTGATGATAGTGGCCTTCTAAGATGATTCTTCTTGATCATGATTATTCCTTTATGCATTGATGAGGTCATTCAATGGCTACATCCTTCCTACATGAATATCTTTATCTGAGCTATCTCTGCATAATGCTCCTATATTCCTGAAGATGCCATTTTCATAAATCATGCATTCTATCCTATTGCTACATGTTCCAATGGCACCCAAAACTTTAAAGAAGGCTGATGTGAAGAAGTTGATATCAGTCATAGTACAGCTTCGGAGGGTCCTCCTCCTTTTGCTTCTCTTCTTCTTTCAATTCTTGGGGAATGCGGGCTTCTTCTCGTTACCTCTTATTGTTGTCCTTCTTGAACTTAGGACAATCCCTTTTATAGTGTCCATATTCTTGGAAGCCAAAGCACTGAACTTTGGACATATCTCTTTTAGCCTTTCTCTGTGGACCAAACTTGCCAAATTTCCCTTTTCTCTTGACCATAGCAACAAATGCCTGCTCCTTTGATCCCACATCATTTTTGGCTTTGAGTCTAGTCTCCTTAATTTTGCATAGAGACCAAAGTTCATTCAACAGGGTAGCTTCCTTCTTGGCATATATACTTGATGTGAAGTGGCCCAATTCCTCGGGTAATGCATTGAGCACCATAGTTGTCTTCTCTTTGTCTGACGTAACTTCTCCCAGTTCTTGCAGCTGGTGTCTCATCTCAGAGACCTTCATGAGGTAGGGAGCTATTCCTTCTTCCTTGGATATCTTCATTTTATATAGTTCATTACATAATGATATCACTTCTCCAGCTGTACTAACTGAGAATAACTCCACCAGCGTATCATAGATTTCTTTAGATGTTTCAAGTTTGGAAACATAAGGAATGAGAGGGTCCTTGATGGATTCTATTAGAATCCTTTGAGCCCTTGTTTCATCCTTATTATACTTTGCTAGGGCTTGAGTTTGTTCCTTAGCAGGAACAGTGACACTCCCTTTGATGTAGTCCAGAAGTTCATTTTCTTTGAGAAGCAGATCAATCCTCTCTTTCCATGCAAGGAAATTAGCAGTCTCAACCAATTTGTTGCTCTCCTTGCAAAAAAACATTTTGATATGTTCAAAAGAGGACATATAAATACTTACTTTAGAGTGTTAGTGATGAAGAGATCTTGTTGCTTCCTTGATGATTGAAGCTTCAACTTCTTGGATCTTGGAGTTCTTCAAGATGCTTCCTTCAAGGTGCCTTGTGAGAGATTTGCTTGTTGATGAAAACTTCTCAATGTGTAGATCTAGAGATCTTCAATGATGGGCTTGGATCTGAGTACCTTCCTTTGAAGATGATGAGTCTTTGATGTAAACCCTTCTTGGATGAACCTTCTTGAAGATGCCTTTAGATGGAAGGCTTTCTTTTGTTCCCAGAATGATAGTCCCTCTTGATGGATCTAGGAGAGAAGATAGTAATCTTCCTTGTCTTTGATGGATCTGGAACCCTTGCTTGTAGATCTGATACTTCAACCTTTGTGTACCCTCGCTTCTTGATCTTGATGCTTCAATCTTCTATATGTACTTGAGATGCCCTTCCTTGATGTGTCACCTTAGCTTTTATACCATTTTGAAGAATCTAGGGCATCTATCTTAGGATGAGATTCTTTTGATGATGATAACTATTTGTGAAGAACTTTTACTTTTCTTATTAGCACAATCTTCTCTTATTATTATTAGTGTGTGTTCTCTTACTTCATCAAATAGTTACCAAAAACAAAAGAGACAAGAACACAAGATGTTGGCTCTCAGCCAGGGCAAAACCTCTCTCTCCTAGAGAGGAAAACCCTTTTGCAAATTTCTCTTATTGAAGCTTCAATTGACAAATGCCAAACCCTAGACCCTTGACAAGAAGATCCTCCAAGCACAAGTCAAGCCTTTCCCTTTGATTCAAGATCAATTCCTCTTGCAGCACCTCGACCTCCTTCGTCCTTCTTCAACTGATGGCTTTACTGTAGAAACCCTAGTCATGCATACCATAGAAGAGACATTCTTCTTTTCTTCCTTCGCTTAAGATGGAGCCTTCCTTAATTAGGGAGAAGACCTTATTCCTAACCCAACTGAGCTCTTCTTCTTCACTGTAGGTGCAGATCTGAGACAACAACAGTGTGACCCTTTTTCTTCGCACGTGTGGGAGAATACCTTCAAGAATTGATGCTTTGCTTGCTCTCTTTTCTTCGCTTTAGTTATCTCTACCTTCGCTTGAGTAAGAGGCCTAATTAGAACTCTTTTACCATCCCAACCAATCCTCTCTTTATGACTGAAATAATAGGTCTGAAATGTGAAAATTCCTAAATTGGAATCCCTACTGCAACAACTGATGCTATTTCTCCTATTTGTTAGATTTACATGAACAAGTTATTTGCAGTTTCCTTCGGAAAATATTGAAATGCATACACTGCAGCCTTCACTTACTTAATTTATAGGTGAAAACAAGAGACTAAGCAAGAAAGAAAATACAACACAATAACACTGTTATTTTTTGACAAATGTCCCTAGAAAAACCCAATGCAGGAAAACCGGTGCAACAGATCTGAGGGTTTTATTATTATGTAGTAGTAAAATATGAATACATCTCTAGTGTTGGAAATATTGATTCACCTCCCCCCTCAGTATTTCCAATAATTAGTGTCCGACCCAGCACCTTCTCACAAGCCTAACAGCTTGAAGGTTGATCCTTAGAAAACAAATAGCAAAGCCAAGGAAGAAAGCCTCCAATCCTCCTAAAGATGTCTCTTCCTCAATCGTGAAAATTGAAGACAATCAAATTGGGAAGGTTCCATTGTTCAATGGAAACTTTGATGTATGGAAGGTAAGAATGAAGAATTTCTTAATGGCTCAAGGCATTGAAGTATGGGAATCAATGATTACTGATAACATGATGAACAGAGAATCCAAGGAGTACAATGCAAAAGTGATGAAGGTAATCTTGAATGGGCTACCAGATTCTATAAAGGCCAATTTAGAAAAATGTTCGTTAGCAAAGGGTATATGGGACAAATTTCATGACCTTCACACAAAAAGGAGCGTTGACCATGACCACTAGTCAAGAAGATGATGGAAAGTAAGAAGGAAATCCAGAACCCATCAAGGAGGCTGAAAATAAGAATGATAAAAATTTATAAACAATGCACTTTCAAGACTGCTGTAAGCACCTTCTACATGCTGCTCCGCAATGTCAAGATAGCCTTCAAGTTCGTGTCGAACAGTCCTCACAAAACCTTGTTAGCTTGTAGTGTTTGTCCTTCAAGAAGATTCTGGTTTTTAATAAATGTGTTCTCCACCAAACAGGTCCGAATAACTTTCGAAAGGTCTTAACAAATAGGATACATGTCTGAAGAAATCTCAACCCCCACTCCAGTTATCAGTTTTCCTTATCACTCCATGCATTTAGTTTTAAATCTAAGCATGATAAAAATTCTAAAATCTGGAAATGATAATATTTTTCTGAAAACACAAATTTAGAGATTTTACAACTGCTAAAATTGCAGAAATAAACCACAACAAAATTATGACAGCGACACACAGAAAATAACACAGTGATTTTTGGTCAACGTGACCCTGGGAAAACCCCCTACAACTCTTGGGGAAAACCAGTTTGAGAGCTCTTCTTTATTTCTGAAAATGCTTTTACAGATAAACTGAAATACACAGTAAAAATTCCAGTAACCACAAATTACAACTTATCTCGATTGCCGTGCTTGAACTCTGCCTTGAAAATCGTGCCAATCAACAAACAACCAAAACAGAAATTTTTACAGCAATAAAACAACGTTAAATGCTGTACGGCCAGCCTTGAAAAATGTGCCCAGAACTTGCTGTTCCTCTTCCTCAATTTTTGTGCCTTTCTCCTGCTATATGATTTTTCCTTGGGATGCGTGCCAATAAATGTTGTGGTCCACATTCGCTGAAATGTCTTCTTGCTGCTCTCCTTCACTTCCTCACTGCTCAGAAATTTTCTCTTTGCTCTCTCCTCTTTCTCTCAAATGTTTATGAAAGAATGAATGATCTTTTCCTTCTCTTCTCCTTTTATTCTTTAAATGACCTTTTGGGTTACCCTAAGATCTAATGGCTGAGATTCATTTAGATCTAAGGATGAGAATAAATGTGCATGTAATTCTCACTTTCTATTTTTTAACTCACTTACTTAAATAAAGACCCACTTAGCGTTTTATTTCCATAGTCACTTTTTCACTTTCTAATTCTTCATTCACTTTAATAAAGTCACCTTTAAATTAGAATGCAACTTTACCACTTATAAAGTCACTTTTAAATTAGAATGTAACTTTACCACTTATAAAGTCACTTTTAAATTAAATTGACTTTACCACTTATAAAGTCACTTTAGGAGAAAAGTAAAAAATAAATTTGGGCACTTTTTCCTAGGCCAAAGATCAAAGCCTTAGGGAACTACTTTTCCTCTGGTACCCAAATCTTAACACTCCCTCTTACCGAGGAAAGTCTTTCTCACCACTCCCATTTTGTCTTTGAAGTATACATGCTTGCCACGTGGTAAGGCTTTGGTGAAAATGTCCGCTACCTGTTCATTTGTGGCAATCTAATCAAGCTTGACAACTCCCTTTTGGACATAGTCTCTAATGAAGTGATACTTGATCTCAATATGCTTTGACCTGTCATGAAAAACTGGATTCTCCGTGAGTTTTATGCAACTCTGATTATCACAGTAAATTACTGAAGGTCTCAATGCTTGACCAAATAGACCAAACAACATCTTGCGAAGCCATATGGCCTCACAACTAGCCAAACTAGCAGCCATATACTCTGCCTCAGCTGAACTCATTGCAACTAATTGTTGTTTCCGGCTGATCCATGACACAACTGCTGAACCCAACCCAAAACAACACCCGGAAGTACTCTTCTTATCTGAAGCACAACCTGTCCAATCTGAATCCGTGTACCTTTCCAGTCTCACTCCATCACCCTGTCTATAATCCAGACCAAAATCCACTGTCTCCTGCAAGTAACGAAGAATGTGTTTTGCAGCTACCCAGTGCACTCTCCTAGGCTCACACATGAATTGACTCATAATGTTAACTGCAAAACATATATCTGGTCAAGTGTTGACCAAATACATCAAACAACCAATCAACTGTCTGTATAGAGTAGGATCCACCAACTCGGAATTAGAAGCGTGATGCTTCTTCCAGTTAGTGATCATAGGTTTAGACATGGGTTTGCAGTCCTCCATGTGAAATCTGCTAAGAATAGCCACAATGTACTTCCCTTGTCCCAGGAAGAAATGCCACTCCTCTTGCCACACCTCCAATCCCAGAGAATAATGCATCAAGTCGATATCCTTCATCTCAAACTCTGAAGCAAGATCTGTCTTGTAGCCCTCAATGAGTCTCTCTGCACCAGTGATGATCAAGTCATCAACATATAACACCAGAATGAGAGGCTCCTCACCCACCACAATGAAGTATAGGTTTGGATCAACCTCACTCTTTGTGAAACCCAACTGCTGCAAGTATGTATCAATCCTCGAGTACCAAGCTCTAGGAGCTTGCTTTAGGCCATAGAGTGTCTTTTTCAATCTGCATACATGGGACTCCTTCCCATGCACCTCAAAGCCCTGCGACTGCTCAATATAAACCTCCTCCTGAATGAAGCCATTAAGAAATGCAGTCTTCACATCCATCTGGTGGATCTTCCAACCCATCTCTGCTGCAATCGATATAATGGAGCGAATAGATGTATACCGAGCTACGAGAGCGAAGGTCTCCTCATAGTCAACTCCCTCTACCTGTGAGAACCCTCTTGCCACAAATCGAGCCTTGAACTTCTCGATGCTGCCATCTGCAACATGCTTTATCTTGTAGAGCCATCTGGAAGTAACAACTGATTTACCTTCAGGCCTCGACACTACCTCCCAAACATCGTTTTTCATAATAGAAGAATACTCCTCCATCATGGCCTCTCTCCAGACCTGTTGGCTGGCTGCCTCGTCATAACTAGAAGGCTCGGAGTCAACAATGCTTGTTACTAATGCCATGTAACTACAGAACCGCTCAGGTGGTTTACTCTCTCTAACCTGTCTCTTTGGCCCAGCAACTAATGTGGCCTCACGCAAGGTATCTTGAAGCCACTTGGGCTTCCTCTTCCCTGAGCATACTTCTCCCATCGGAGTGAAAGAATCCTCATCATCATCAGAAGCTTGAACTCCTGAAGGCCTGTCAATTGACCTCATGCTTGAACCTGTCCCTGTAGATGCTGAAGTACCATGCGAACTGTCCATTAGTGGACTACCCTGTGAACTGCTCTGCGGACTGCCCTGCATGCTACCCGAAGAACCACCCACCTGACTCTGAGAGCCACTGCTCACTGATGGCCCTGACATTGTAATCGACGTACCTCTTGATCCCTAACCACTGGATCCCTGTGACTGACTCAGCTGCTCCTGAGGGTTTGGTGACTCTGGATACTCTAACTCCCGTGACCTCCTGAAAGCTCTCTCCTCGAACTTCACATCCCGCCTGACAACCACTTTCCTCTGCGCAGGAATATAAATCCGATAAGCTTTCGAGGTCTCGCTATAACCCACAAAGATGCCCTTATCTGCAGTGGGCTCTAGCTTGGTCCTGTTCTCCTTGGGGACATAGGAATATGTAAGGCACCCAAAGATACGAAAGTGCCCAACATCAGGCTTCTTCCCAGAAAAAGCCTCCTCCGGAGTCACATTCCCCAAGGCACGATGTGGACTCCTGTTCTGCAAGTACACAACAGTGTTGCAGGCCTCTGCCCACAAAAATAAAGGTAACCCCTGATCATGAAGCATGGCTTTGGCAACCCCTGTAATGGATCTGTTCTTCCTCTTTGCAACCCCATTCTGCTGGGGGTAGTAAGGAACTGTGAACTCCCTCCTAATGCCTGTCTCAGCACAAAAATCAACAAACTCACCAAGGGTATACTCCCCTCCATTGTCCGACCTGAGGACCTTGATCTTCCTACCTGTCTGGGTCTCCACAAGAGCTTTGAACTCTTGAAATTGCTTGAAGACCTCACTCTTGGTCTTCAAGAAATAAATCGAGGTCTTCCTGTAGTGGTCATCAATGAATAAAACATGGTACTCATACCCACTCAAGGATACATGAGACATCCGACCACTCACATCGGTATGAATCAAGTCAAGGATCCCGGTCACTTTGCTGTCACTGCTAGGAAAAGGGGATATGGCAAACTTCCCCATGGCACATCCTCTACATACATCAAGGTGATCAGAACTGAAATCTGGCACACCAGTGGTGATCTCCCGCAATGTACTCAAGGCCCCATGATACATGTGCCCTATTCTGTAGTGCCAGATCTCACACAACTTTGAACTGCTGGATCTGCTGTCGGTCCTGTCCCGGGTGCTGCTACTCAATGCCATCAGGGGTTGGAATGAGAACTTGTACACCTTGGCATGGTGCACACCAATCTCTCTAGCTGAAGACGCTGGAGTTCCCCTAGGATATATAAGCACTTGCCTTCTCCTGAACAACACATCATACCCTCTATCCTCAAGTGCTGAGACGAATATCAGGTTCTTCTTCATTCCAAGCACATATAGAACATCTGACACTTTCAAGGGAGGTTTGGGTCCCCTATCAAATGTCAATGTCCCCACACCGACTGCTCTAACAATGCTGTCATCACCAAGTACTACCTCCATATCAGTATCACCCTCTGAAAGCTCTGAGAAGTACTCTCTGACTCCTGTCATGTGGTGGGAAGCGCCGCTGTCAACATACCAAATGCTAGAAGATGCTCTGCTAGTAGCGGGGAAGGCACACTCCCTCTGAACTTGTATGGCAGGTGATCTTGCACTAGTGGCCTCACAAGCTATGAACCCAAACTCCCGATCAAATCTCTCTGAGAAGCTCTCTATCTCTGCAGAAGCTGCCATGGGTTTGTCTTTCCCTTTCTTGTTCTTCTTCTCCGGACACACAACAACAGTGTCCCAACTTTTGACAATTCCAACATTTGACTTTGGAATAGTCCTTCTCCTTGTTCTGCTGCTTGCCTTTACCTTTTCTTTTGCTTCCACTGTTGGAAGCTTGCTTTGCTCTGCCCTTCTTGCCTCTTGCTAACAATGCCACATTGTCATCCTCCTCCACTTGTTTGGCTGCCCCAAGATGGTTCTTTCTTATCTCATTTTGAATGCAATCATCCCACAACCTCTCCCAATTGAGAAGATTTTCCAGTGCAACAATGCCATCCACAAAATTTCCCCAAGTCTTGGGAAGACCATTCAAAGCAATTCTCACCAACTTAGTGGGTGCAATGATCTCACCTACGGCTGCCAAATCATCTCTCGCTGAAGTGATCTTTGTGAGGTATGCTATAGCACTATCAATCTTAGCCATTTTAATGGCCTTCAGTTTCTCCTTTAGGACCATTTTTCTGTTTTCATTTGAGCTCTGGTAAAGACTAGTCAAGCCTGCCCACATCTCATGTGCATAAGTATTTTCTCTCAAATGAGGAATGACATGGTCTTTGATTCCTTCAGAATCAATCTTTTTGCTTTAGCATTCTTTTTGTTAAACTCTGCGAACTGTACAGGGTCAGCAGGTACTGCTATTGGGTTCTGTGTGGTATTTACCATAATGCCCCAGACTTTTGCTTCTTCAAAGATGCTCTGGATTCTCTCCTTCCATGCACTGTAGTTGTTCTGCCCATCCAACCTATCTTCAACTCTCAAACCCAAAGACATGTTTCACTGTCCTATCAAATTGAAATTTTCAAATCTGTGGTAAAGGTTTCTGTTTTCTGTGTAAAAATCAGCTTGCTGTAATTTTCACTTTGTTGTCCCAAACTGCACTTTTCAGCCAACCAAGCTCTGATACCATGAAGAAATTTCAACCCCCACTCCGGTTATCAGTTTTCCTTATCACTCCATGCATTTAGTTTTAAATCCAAGCATGATAAAAATTCTAAAATCTGAAAATGATAATATTTTTCTGAAAACACAAATTTAGAGATTTTACAACCGTTGAAAGTGCAGAAATAAAACACAACAAAATTATGACAGCCACACAGAAAATAACATAGTGATTTTTGGTCAATGTGACCCTGGAAAAACCCCCTACAACTCTTGGGGAAAACCAGTTTGAGAGCTCTTCTTTATTTCTGAAAATGCTTTTACAGAGAAATTGAAATACACAGTAAAAATTCTAGCAACCACAAATTACAACTTATCTCGATTTCCGTGCTTGAACTCTGCCTCGAAAATCGTGCCAATCAACAAACAGCCAAAACAGAAATTTTTACAGCAATAAAACAACATTAAATGTTGTACGACCAACCTCGAAAAATGTGCCTAGAACTTGTTGTCCCTCTTCCTCAATTTCTGTGCCTTTCTCCTGCTGTACGGTTTTTCCTTGGGATGCGTGCCAATAAATGCTGTTGCCCAGATTCGTTGAAATGTCTTCTTGTTGCTCTCCTTCACTTCCTCACTGCTCAGAAATTTTCTCCTTGCTCTCTCTTCTCTTTCTCTCAAATGCTCATGAAAGAATGAATGATCTTTTCCTCTTCTCTTCTCCTTTTATTTTCTAAATGACCTTTTGGGTTACCCTAAGATCTAATGGCTGAGATTCATTTAGATTTAGGGATGAGAATAAATGTGCATTTAATTCTCACTTTCTATTTTTTAACTCACCCACTTAAATAAAGACCCACTTAACCTTTTATTTCCATAGTCACTTTTTCACTTTCTAATTCTTCATTCACTTTAATAAAGTCACTTTTAAATTAGAATGTAACTTTACCAGTTATAAAGTCACTTTTAAATTAAATTGACTTTACCACTTATAAAGTCATTTTAGGAGAAAAGTAAAAAATAAATTTTGACACTTTTCCCTAGGCCAAAGATCAAAGCCTTAGGGAACCACTTGTCTTCTGGTACCCAAATTTTAACAATGTCTTCTCGTAAAAAAAAATCGCAGTCACCACAAGTATTCATTGCATCGAATAGAATTCACCACAGGTATTTATTCCAACGAATCGCATAATCCAATGGGTGCATTATTTGAAGATATGCGCCTGGATTGCTTGTTACGGTCTTCAAGTATTTGTTTTTCCCTTCCACGAAAAAATGGTCACAGAAACAGATCCATAAATGTCACAAAAGGTATATTAATTATTTTTTATTCGGTCCTTTTGAAGTTCGTGAGTTGTGAACTGTATTTCGCTCAGATCTTCTCCAATGCGTTGATTAATCCGTCCTTTCAAAAAACAGATCATGTATATATATATACACAATAGAAGTCGTCAGTTTTTATGAAGCCGACCAGTGGCTGGAATGGGAGCTAACATCTGTTTTGGTGAAGTCGATACATTAATGTTCAACGCAATGCATCGGTGGATATGAAACCCGTACATCCAACATACAACGTGTAATTTGTTCTGTGACTTTGTTTGACCAAAACACTTTATCATCAAATGTTATGAAGTATATACAATGCCTTTATTGAATTCCCTTAAGTTAATTTATATACGTATTTGTGTGTGAGTGGATAGTGGAGATAATGAGTGTAATTTTTTAAGGAATATAATAGTATATGTTGGAAGGTATTACATGACTTTATAAAAAAACTTCCTTTTTTTTAATAATGTATGGTAGTGTATCTTAGCATAATGTAAGGTGATGTATGGTAGCATAAGATAATGTAATGTATGCTAGTGTAAATGCATGGTTAGGGTTTCATTATTATAGGAATAAAGGATATAATAATTTAGGACATTAAGGTTTAGGAATTAGGATTAAGGGTAAAGGTTAGGGTTTGTAGGTATGAACTTAGGGTTAGGGTTTCATGAATATATTTAGATCATCAATTGTAGGGCTAGAGAATAATTATCACTTTATAGGGCATATCATGTAGCTAGGGCATATGCATCATGTGACTAGAATATGCATCATTAGGGTTTTATCCTAAGGTTTGCATGAGGTTAGGGCAACATCTTGAAAGGGTTATTCATGCATGACAAGAATATTTTCCATCTCCAATAGTGCCATATTGACATCAATGACAACCTTGACCAACAATCTCCCCCATTGTCATTGATGGCAATATTCTTGCCCTCTCAACATTTTCTCCCTTTGACATCAATGGCAAATGGGGTGCCCAAGTACTCCCCTTATCAAGTTGCTTTTATTCATCGTATTTTTTTCATCAATGATAGTTATTCATAGATATGTTGCTCCCCCTGTTATGGTGCTCTTCGTTCTGGCAATGTGGTCCATGATAGATGTGTTTACATTTCTTCATGTGATGAACCAACTCCCCCTGCCTTTATAAACTCCTTTAGCTCAAGAAATATTGCTTGCTTTGTGATCAAATGGAAGAAATCTTCAACAATAGTCCATCGGATGATTTTGGGATCATGTTCTTCAATGGAGTTGCTCCTGAGAGATGATCTATCAAAGGATGATTGCCCATGAGTGACTCATCAAGAATTTCATAGGGCCCATTCATGGATAGCTTCTGCAAGAATTCTCAAGAATCACAAACTCCCCCTAACTGTATGCACGGTCCTTTTTTTTGGCAGAGTCTCATCATCAAATACTTGGAATATCACATCTATCAAGGATGCCTTCATCAAATCAACATCATGTGTTTTTGGCTGGAGTGTTCAAAAGACTTTTAGATCCAATTTGCTTCTTTCTCCATATTTGTGTAACTTTCTTTTCTGGCTTGGTTGTCATGGTTCTAGCTTGTGTAGGGACCCAAGTCAAGTTACAATCACGTGCCATATGTCCAATGTTATGGCAATTGAAGCACTCCATCTTGTTTATGAATGAGTAATCATGAATTCTTCTTGCAAAATTGCTTCTAGGAGATTGATGGGGACCATTATATTTGTCTTTGTGATATTCCCTACAATATTTTGCCATGTGCCCAAAGTTTGTACAAGAATAGCAATAACCAAGAAATATACTTTGGTACTTGGGAGATGAAGATTTCCTTGATGTACTTTTGAAGTATTTTTGCCTTGGGATTCTTTGATGATATTCATTGCCTTTTGTATTCTTGACACCATCTGCAAGTCTCCTTGGAGTAGGATTTCTTCCATAGTTGTCTTGATTCTTCTCCTTGCCTTTGCTGGAACTGGGAGCATCAACATTTCTTTTTGGCTTCCTCACATCCTTGTTGTTTGAAGCATTATCATTCTTGCTTGAGGATTCACCTGCATAGCCAAGACCTGATTTATCAAGGGGAGACCTTTGATGACTTAGGATGTCATCTAGGGTTTGAGAACCAGTGTGGAAAAAGTCCCGAAAAAATCGGGATTTATTCTTCAAAATCCGATTTTTTCAGCTAAACGATTATATCGGCCGATTTTTTGGCGACTTTTTCAAAAGCGAAAAAATCGCGATATAATTGAATTAATCCCGATTTTTTCGGGAGTCTATTGAAAAAATCGCCATGGTTTATTAACGCGTGGATAAAAGTTATAAAACCCGGAAATCGTTCATTAAACATTTCGGTTCATTTTCATTTCTCGCTGTCTGTTTTGGTTGTTCCGCCGCCGCGCTGTGGACTCCTAGAGAATCAAGGGTTTCAGGTTGCATTTGCCGCAAGCCTCAAGGTATGCTATTGCTCACTGCTCAGACTTGAGTGACCAGTCTTCAAAGTTCAGGTTTAGAAATCCGGATTCCGTTGGCTGTTAAAACTTAAAGTTACGTATTATGTAAATACTAAACAGTAATATCAAGCCTCTGAGCAAGTTGTGAACCAGTTGTATAAGGACGCTATGCGCATTACATATATATTTAATATTACATAATAACATATGGCTAGCCGCTATGCGCATTGAGGGCAGCGGACGCCGGAAAGCCATTAACCAGTTACCAAATTCCAAATTTGTTATAAACTTATATGACTGTGACATATGTATTGTCAGTTTCAAGTTTCAAACTTTCAAGAATCGTGGAAGATTGAATCATAATAATGATGTGAAATTTGAACAATTTTTAATATTTATTATACCATATGTTCTGTAACTTAATATAAGATATGGCAGCCAATCTTAGGTTATCGTATGGATATGGAATATATTATATGAGTACAGGGAACCAACTGTAAATTAACAGTAGGGCAATGTTTCTAAATTCTGTCACCACTCACCAGCAAGTGGATACCGATACATACTTCCAATAATGCCTTTTACAACAAATATTGTGACCTTTAAAACGTATTCATTGAGATAATAATAATATCAGTGAATTGGTAATTATCATAAAAATAATCATTGCACTCACATATACTGTTATAAATAATAAATATTATTTATTTTTATATATTTCCAAGCCCAGTCATATGACTCATATCCTATTCAAAATCTTCTAAAAAGCTACCGTATCCATGTCTGTCCCTGTATCTGCAATAAAAAGTTAAAAACAGTATAGCTGTTAACATATAAATTTATAATAATAAATATTAAATATATATGGCTTAAGGGTTCACTATTCGGTGGGTCAAAAAAATTTACTAATTTGTTTCTAAATTCTGAGTGCAATACAAATTAATAATTATATTTTGTTGATTTGAATTTGTTTCAATTTTTTTTGTGCCCAGGTTTAAACTTTAAATTCAAGCTCAAAGTTTAAAACAAAATGCCGAGGATTTTGGATTCTATGTGGGAGTTTGGTGAGCCTGATGCTACACCCGAAACTGGGGGGGTCAATAGAATGTATTTGACTTGCAAGTTGTGTGGCAAGCATATGTCAGGAGGCATCAACAGATTAAAATTCCATTTGGGGCAAATTCCGGGGCAAAATGTTGAACTTTGCAAAAACACAACTCCAGAAATCATCCGACGGGCCATTCAATCATTGATGGATAAAGAGGAGGGAAAAGACACCAGGGCAGCAATAACAAAACAACTTGTAGGGGGCTCAAGAGTGGGGGGAATTGAGAGTGGCAGTGCTTCTACAGCAGCATCACCTTCCTCACCCATGGGTACTCATCCTTCTATCTCATCTTTTTTTGTTCCTAGAACAACAACTGGTTCACAACCTGGGATCAGATCATCAATGAAAAAAAAGGAAAAGGCAGAAGCTGACAAGTTGGTCAGTAGGTGTCTTCTATGGAGTGATGTTCCTTTCAACATTGCCAAGACAAACCCATTCTACCAGCCTATGTTTGATGCTGTTGCTGTCGTTGGCCCAGGGTACAAAGCCCCCACCTTTGCAGAATTGAGAGGGCCTCTTCTTCAAGATGAAAAGACTGAGTGCACTGCTAGATTGGCAGAGGTTAGGGCATCATGGGAGCACACTGGATGCACAGTCATGTCAGATGGTTGGGCTGACCAGAAGGGTAGGACCCTTCTTAACTTCTTGGTTAGTTGTCCCAAGGGGACAATGTTTATGAAATCTGTTGATGTATCTGCACACATTAAAGATGCACGTTTATTATGTGAGTTGTTGGACCTCTTCATTCAGGAAGTAGGCCCAAGAAATGTTGTCCAAGTCATAACGAACAACGCTGCAAATTATGTTGCAGCTGGCAAGATGCTTATGGAGAGGTATCCTAACTTGTTTTGGACACCTTGTGCTGCTCATTGCATTGACTTGATATTGGAGGATATAGGTAAAATTCCTACTGTGAGGGATATTGTTGAATCAGCCAAGAGCATAACAAAATTTATTTATAATCATTCATCTGTGCTTAGCTTGATGAGAAAATTCACCAACAACAAAGAGTTGGTGCGGCCTGCCATTACACGATTTGCCACTACTTTCATATCTCTTCAGTCTTTGTTGAATTCTATGTGGGAGGTGAAGAGCATGTTTCTCTCAGTAGATTGGCGTTCTTTATCTATTAGCCGCAAACCGGAGGGAGAGGGCATATGCAGACTAGTTTCATATGATTAGAGCTTTTGGGCAGGAGTAGAGGAGGTGTGTGCCATTTCAGAACCTTTGGTAAAGGTTGTTCGGTTGGTTGATGGAGAGAAGCCCGCAATGGGCTACTTGTATGAGGCCATGGATAGGGCCAAAGAAGCCATCCGTGCTTATTATGCAGATAAGGGAGACGAGGGGTTAGAGAAACAACAGGTCATATGGAGAGTGATTGATCAGCGATGGAACAATACCCTCCATCGTCCCATTCATGCTGCAGGTGTCTACCTCAACTGTATTTTCTTATGCTTGTGGTTTCAGATTTGATGCCGAGGTGATGGATGGATTCTTCACTTGTGTCGAGAGGATGGTGTCATCTGAGCAAGAACGTGAGGAGATTTCTAAAGAAATGGAGGTCTATAGGATGGGAGGTGGCACATTTGGTTTTAACATGGATTTTAAGAATAGGACGACCAAAATGCCAGGTAAGCTTTAGTTTGTTTCAAACTTTCAAGTTTAGAATTTCAATGTTTTTTTTTTTATGTTTCTCATTTTTCTTTTAACTTGTAGATGCTTGGTAGACAAGCTATGGTGCCAGAGTACCCCATCTCCAAAAGCTTGCCATTTGAGTGCTCAGCCAAACATGCAGTTCCTCTGGGTGTGAGTGCAACTGGAGTGTATTTGACAAAATACACTCCAAAAAGCGCAACAGGTAAAAACTAAAAAGATTTCAAATTAAATTTTTTGAATTCGTTTGATTAATTTTAATATCTAAATTTTCTAAGTACTAATTTACAATCTATGACCCTAATACAGATTGGAATCCCAACGCCTCAATGACATTGTCTACATCTACTACAATCTTCGATTGTGGGTGAGACAGCTTCAGAAACCCTACTGATGTGTAAGCCATCTCATTGGACAATATTGATACCACCGCTGCATGGAGAGTCGAGACTGAGAATCCAATCTTGGACACGATCCCGGATTGGTTAGGTGTGGATCTAGAGGATGTAGCAGTTGCAGAGGAGGGAGAGCCAGAGATAGAGGAGGAGGAGGCGGAGCAACATCAGGGTCAGGAGGCAGTAGCAGAGCTGGATGAGGATGCTGAGGAGGAGGTGACACCATCTAGGGTGGGCAGCAGCAGCGGTAGCATAGCACAGAGGCCACCTCTTCCATCAGCTTCTAGAGGATGATTGAGTCCATTTCATTTCGTATCCCCAGGGGTAGGGTCTTCTTCCTCTAGAGGAAAAGGCAAAGCCATTCCCTATTCCCGTAAAAGGGGAAGAGGATCTCAGTGACTGATTAGTGATTACTTGATGACTTTTAGATGACTCATGATGTACATTTATTATATTTTTCGTTGATATTTTGACTCTTGAGAGTTGAGACTCAGATAGGACTCAAAATTCAGGAGTTGATTCACTATTTTGATATGTGATGTAGCACTAGACTTCATATACATATTATATATTAGCTTTCTTTACATGTTTATGTGGAAATGCATTTATTTGATGTTGTGGATACTCTAGATGTTAAAAAAAATAAAAAAAAAATGAATAATTTTGTGTTTTTTTAATTTTGCCGACTTTTTCGAAAAACTCCCGACTTTGCCGAGTTTTTCAACTTTTGGACCCTTGCCGAATTAATCCCGACTTCGACTTTTTCCACATTGATTCACACTCCCTCCTGGAATGCGTGACTCTGCTAGCTGCTACTGCCAATCTGCAACTGGAAATTCAAACTTCTGTGACTCGAAGTTCCCTGAGAGAAATTTTCCCTCTACTGTGTGTGCTTTTCTCTTCCACCCGACGCAAATTCTGCTTCTGCAACTTGCAACAAAACCCTCTGCATCCAACCAAGAATCTGCTCAGCGAAAAATTGAGCTGCTGCTGCTCCCTCTGCCCACTGAAATCTCTGTGAAAATTCTTTCCTTTTCGTCTGAGCTTCCGGCTGATCACTCGTGTTCTAATACCATGCGAAAATTCTAAAAACCGAAATCCTATTGCAGCAACTGGTATTATTTCTTCTAACTAATAAATTAATTATTCAGTTTATTGCTACTGCGACATCGAAATAAACACACTGCAACCTTCACAAATAAAAACTGCGGAAATAAATAGCGTTGGAATTGAGAAAATACTAGCGCACACATAAAAATAACACCGTTATTTTTGGACAAAAGTCCCCGAAAAAACCCAATGTAGGAAAACTGGTGTAGCAGATGAGGGTTTTATTTTATTATGCAACAGTGAAAATCTGAGTACAATCTGGATGCCTGAAACTGGCAATCCACAGCAAGAAAATCTGGGCAAAATTATTGAAGGGAATTACCCTTCCTCCACAAGCAATCTCGACACAACCTGCCTTCAGAAAACTTGGCCTCTTGGACCCTCTATGTTAGCCTCTGTGCTGCTCTGCGCAGTCTCTATGACGTCAAGCCTCTAACTAGTCTTTGATGAAGTCGTTTTGCCTGCCTTTGCAAAGGAAATCGTCTCTCCAACACTCTAGAACTTCTGCCCAACCTTTGGAACTGAGAACGAATTTTTCCTCAACTAAATCGAACTGCCAATCTGAAGCAACTGCGTAGTCCTCTATGCTGCCTCACTGGGAATAACTCGGCCCACTTGCTATTGCCTCTCCGGATCTGAAAAACTTCCTCCGGTCTGTCCCTGCCCCTCACTCACTGCTTCGATCTCTGGTCCTCCGGCAGTTGACGACTGCTACTCTGGAATTCGATCTGCCAAGGAAATCGAGTTTCTGGTGTTCTCTCGTGTGTTCTCCAAGTGCCCATTGACTTCCTCTTATAATCCACCATTGGAGCACCAACGACCAAGATTAAAACTTAATTGATGGTTAGGATCATCTTCGAATCGGAGTTTCTAGATGATTCTCACCTTGACTTAATTAATATTGATTAATTAACCAATTTTCCTAAGTTTAGACTTAGGAAACATTAAAAAATTGGTTAATAATCTAATTAAGTCACTTTTAGGTGGAATTTCCAGAAATTATTTCTGGGTCTTGGAGATCTTATGTATTCTAGGCTTCTCCACCAAATTTCGTGGCTAGAACACATCCGAAGCTACAAAAACTAACAAGGAGGGGTTGTTGTAATGTTTGTTTAGCAAAAAAAATGTACCATGTCTTTCTTAGATGAATATCAGGGAGGATGTTGGGATGCAATCATTACTTGGCATGATTGTGCCATCTTTGCATTCTTTACCCCCAAGTCAAGCTTAACGGGGTGTGTTGGTGTCATGGTGGTTAAGCTCCACTTTATGGTTCTTTAGTAGTAATCAAAGTCATTTATAACTCACCTCACCTTTAGTGAGCGATTATTGCCCACATTGGTGGTTAGTCCTGTCCTAGTGGTCTCTTGGTGATCAATAATTTGATTGATTATATCCATTAGCAGGCTCTTAATTAGCCCACAATTGTTGTGAGGGTTCAAGTTAGGTAACTAGCTCGAGCACCTAAAAATGTGGTTCTCACCATAATTGTAATCAATCAAGTGTCTATATAATCACTGAATGTGGTTCATGATTATTTGGGTACAGGGATACCCACCAAACCATTTTGTTGGTCTTTGATATGATGTGCTTCTAATTGTATTCGGTCATTGACAGTCTGTAGGCAAAGAAACTACTCAAAATTGACAGCATATGACTTATGGTATCCCGAAGGTGGAGATCTATGATGATCAAATTACATGCATTACATCTTGGGCTGAGATGATAATATTTTTTCTTGATGTCCATGCAATCCAATCACAATGTAAAAAAAGTGTCCTAAATTTATCCTAGTTTTGTAATAAAGGTGGAAATAATTGTCTTAGTCTGTGATGGTGGAAATAATGAATGTTAATGATGTTTAAGAGATAAACAATTGTGGGTATATAAAAGGATGATATTTAAGGACTTATTAACCATTATTTAGTATTTCAGGCATCATTCATGCATGCTTCAAAGCTATGTCCCTCTGGTGTGGAGGCCATTCTGTTCCTATCGTTGATGGTAATCAATAATCAGGGCAATGTAACCAGCAGGGCTCTAAATATTAGCTGTTAATGCGACCATCAACTCATGCTAAATAAATTAAAGGACCTTTTTTATAGCTTCCAAACAAATTAGAATAGTTTTCCAACTAATATGTTCCAATTTGAGTACCAAGGACAGATGGAAGTACTCTATCTTGGAAAATTGCATGACCTTGTTTCTACTTGGCTTTCAAGATAACTGAAAAATCTCTTCAATTCAGCAATTAATGATGTTGTTTAAAAGAGAAACAATTGGGGGTATATGAAAAGGATGAGCCTTAAGGACTTATTGACCATTATGTAGCATTTCAGGCATCATTCATGCATGCTGCAAACTAATGCCCTTTTGGTGTGGAGGCCATTCTGTTCCCATTACTGATATCAATCAATAGTCGGGGCAGTGTAACTGGCAGGGCTCTAAGTAATATCTGTTAATGCAGCTATTATTTCATGTTAGATAAATTAAAGAACCTATTTTATAGCTTTCAAACAAGTTCGAATAGTTTTGCAACGAATATCTCCCAATTAGAGTACGCAGGACAGATGGCAGTCTTTTATCCTGGAAAATTGCATGAGCTTGTATCTACTCTATTTGTTACAATTAATATAAGGATCTCTTTGAACATAGTAAACAGGCTTTGGGCAGCTAAGATCCTGGTTACGCACAAGGCTGGAGATCCATGAAACAGAATTTAATTTAAAGCTTCCCTCTTTAAGCAATGAAACGATAGAGAGGAAAAATGAACGGCGTTAACATTGCAGTCCATGACCAAGGGTATTCCACAGGTGAAGATTATTGACGGCCAAATTACTTTTAATGTGATGAGATGATATGTGTCTTCTGTGGAGTATGCAGTCATACAATGTAAAAAAGGATGTACGTTTATTGTAATTTATAATGGTGGAATTGTTGCATGTTTATTGTATAGATTGTGTTATGGATGTGACTAGTTTCTGTAGCTGACAAATTTCCTGAAATGGGTAATCGAACAGCATTCCTAAAGAGAGTTTGGAATTATAGATAGCTGAAGACTATGACTTTACTGACATATAGTTTGGCATTTCAGGCATCATTCATGCCTGTATTGGTTCTTGCTGCAAAGTTATGCCCTTCTGGTATGGAGGCTACTCTGTTTGCAACTTTGATGTCAATCAGTAATGGGGGCAGTGTAACAGGAGGTCTAATTGGAGCAGGCCTCACAAAAGTTTTGGGTGTCACAAAAGACAACTTCACAAACCTAACACTACTATTGGTTTTATGCAATTTGAGTTCATTGTTACCTTTGCCACTTCTTGGCTTGTTGCCTAAAGAAAATAGCAAAGAAGTTATAGCAGGTGACACGGAGAACCAATTTATGGGCTCCAATGAGACAAAGGTAAAATGATCAATGCAAAACTGTGTAACAAGAAATAATTGTTAGTATAAGGGAGCAGTGTAACATGAAATCTAATTGGAGCAGGCCTCGTGAAATTTTTGGGTGCCACTAAACACATCTGCACAAACCCAACATTATTGTTGGTTTTCTGCATTCTGAATTCCGTGTTTTCTTTGCTGCTTCTTGTCTAGTTGGCTAAAGAAAATGACAAAGAAGCTATAGTAGGTGACACAAATTATTGCTTGGTCTTGATGAGGTAAAATTCATCGATGAGAATCTGAACTGTAATAAGAAATAATTGTTAGTACAAACAATGATGAATTTATTCTTGTACAGAAGAGCTACAGTCGAAAGCTTTTAAATGATATTGTTAATGGAAATTGTCTGTAATCTGTCAGCAATTTCAAGTCTTTCTTAATGTGGCATTAATCTAAAAGTTATCCCTTCTTGTGAGACAAATAGAAGATACAGTTTTGGATATTTGAGAATGAAGACAAATAAACTTTTGAATCTTTGAACGACGGAAGAATTTGTTTTCTGTGCAAAAGGTTCATAGCTCTGTTTTTCTTTTTATCGTTGAGCTACAGTTCTAAGATGTTGAAATTATACTGCTGATTAGATGCAGTAATTTTAACTTGAGGTATTAAAAGCATGTAAAGGATCTATATCTCTAACTTTTTTCTGATGAAAAGAATATGGTTTTGGGAGCAAACAATGGTTTTCGTAAAAATTGAAAATTTTGATTTTAATTATAAAAAAACTGTGTTACTGCATCTACATGAAATTTGATTTTAATTATAAAAAACTGTGTTACTGCATCTACATGAAATTTGATTTTAATTATAAAAAACTGTGTTACTTTATCTACGTGGGTCTGAGGTGGGATCTGGATCCAGATCCACTTTGTAGCCAGATCTTTCTTTCCTGGAAATGGATCACGTTTGGAGGAAACAGATCCCGTGCTAAAATGCCAAAAAAGACATGGATCCCTCATCCTGTGGGCCCTTGCATGGATTTGAAAATTCATTTTATCCTGTGTAGGGTTTTTGACACTTGTAGGAGCCCTAAGACCCTGCTTCACTGACTAACGATCTGTGTCTGTCATCTGAGCATCGGTTGGAGTGAGCACTAAGAACATCAAGAAGTTGAGATTAGAGAACATGACTTTGGGCTTAGTCAAAACATGGGTATCTCGTGAGCGAACACTCGGAACATGAGCGAGTGGCTGAGCTTGTTGTTTGGTGGCTGACACTGATATCCCTGGTGGCCGAAGGACTTATGCATGGTGACTGGTGGCTGACAGACTTATCCTTGGAAACAGTGAAAGAATCAAGTCAGTGAGCAGTGACAGGTTTCAATTCTAATGATTTTAGTTCTAATGTTGTGATTTGTGAATGATTTTGATTCTGAATTCTGAACACTTTTTTTAAAATTAAAGAAAAAATATTTTGTATTTTTCGTACTTGATTTATCCTCACCATATTTGGATCTAGGCTTTTAAAAAATCTGGTGGATCTGTATCTGTATACTCGTAACTAAATAAAAAAGATGTTGTAATAATACCATTAAGGTCATTGTTAAATATTGATAATATCTTGTGAAAATTGCAGATTGAGTTTAAGATGGAATGATGCATGCTCAGAGCAGTATATATTTTGGCAAAATTGGTCACCTGATTCACTTTTCTGTGTGTGCTCAATGATTTCAACTTTAACTTTTCTGACAGGAGATTTTGTGCAGCTCTAGTGCTGCCAGCCTCGTTCCTTCTTTCTTCAGCCTACCTTGACAAAGGAAGTAAGTACTAGGTTGACTCCCCAGTCTTAGAGCTCGTAGGTGGCAGATCTATGAGACAACTGTTGATTTGGAGTAGCATCGGATGTGCTCTATCAACGAAAATTGGTGGAGAGACTAAAGCACATGAGATCTCCATGACCCAAAAATGGTTTGGGCAGAGTCTAATCAGTTTGAAAGATATTAAAATAATTAATATTCTTAATAGAGTCCCTAAGTCTAAACTTGGGAAAATAAAATATTAATGTAAATTACTATAAAACTGAGTTAGAATGGTCCAAAAGTCATGGATCAAACCAGATCTAATCTTTGCCATTGATTAGGGACTTAATCTCGGTCGTTGATGGACCAACGAGAAAAGTATAAGAAGAGGCTTGAGCGTCAGTTGGAAAATACACTGAGGGAGATCAGTCAGTTCGATTTCTAGAGCGGGGTTAGTTGAGAAATTCGAACTAGTGGTATGGAGAGCAGCAGGAGGTAGCATGGAGTAGAGAGTCAGGATTAGCAACAGAAGACCGGTGTAGATGCAGAAGAGGCAGACGCAAGGCCTTTCAGGCAGAGGCTGAGGCAGTAGGAGACTGCGTAGTCTCTAGAGGGCTTGCGTGGGTGACGCAAAGAGGCCCAGGGTTGACGCAGACAAGCAGGGGTTGACGCAGAGTGTCTGGGAGCTATGCAGAGGTCAGCCAAGTTGACGCTGGGACTGGGAGAAGTGTTGAAGAATTTTTCTCGTTGTTGGATAAACCAGTTTGGCACCCGATTGTACTGAAGAATTGCTAAATAATAAAATTCTTCCTTGCTACACCGGTTTTCCCACATTGGGTTTTTCTAAGGACTGTTGTCCAAAATATCTGTGTCGATGTGTTGATTCTTGTGCATGTGTTTGTTTCTGTATTATGGTGTGATATCTGCAACATAATTTATTTTAATGTTTATTGAAGGAATTTCATAAATAACTTATTGAAAATAAGTAGGCAAAGTAAATCAGATGTTGCAGTGAAAAAATTTTCACATGGTATCAGAGCGAGTAATCAGAGACAGGAAGGGAAAATCAGTTATGGGGCGAGACCATGATGCAGAGGCATCCACGTCAGGGGACTCGTACAGATTTTCAGAAAATTACACGAGATTTTGATTTCTTCATGTTGGCTTCCAGGATGGAAGAAGAAGTGGCTTGTATGACTAGTTTTTCATCATCAAAAGTATGGTATATAGACAGTTGAGCCTCTTGGCATATGACAGGAATTAGGGAATGTTTCTCAGAGTATCGAGAAGAGAATATGAATTTTCAGATCACCGTGGTGAACAAGGAAAAGTCTACTCTAGTAGGGAAGGGTACCATAGTTTTTCAAATAGAATTGGGAGAACCATTCGGCACTACAAATGTGCTGCATGTATCAGGATTGAGGATGAACTTACTTTCCGTGTCGCAACTTCAAGGCAAGGGCTATGACATCTACTTCATCAAGGAGAAGGTATACGTCAACACCCGAGCTGGAAAAAGAAAGTGCAGATTGGGATCAAAAGTAACATGTTGTAAATATTACAACTAGAATCACTAATGACACTAATAGGCAGTCATGGAAACAAGGACTTGAACGAACTATGGCACAGAAGAATGGGACATTTGCACTGTTATCACTCAGGTTGTTCCCTTTGACTCCCAAGGGAATACGGCCGAGGTAACCACTAACCAATCTTTTGGTCACAGGTTCTAGCCTGCCTATGACTAGAGAGGGCTCTCTCTTTATGATTTAACTTTGTTTGTATGATATTTTAGGCTAGTTATGATGCTCAAGGTTTTGTTTTGGAATTTGCTGGATGATGACTTCAGTCAAGATATATGTGTGCTTACCAGGGTGTTCTAGGCCATTGGGCATGGAGTCAGTGATGCTTAATCTGTTTGATATGTCTGTGTTGTTACAATAGTGATGCTGCAGAGCCAGATAAGTGTCTGAGAAACAATTCTTTGAATCTGTGATTTAAGTGTGATGTAACCAGGGTATGAAAGGCAATTAAGGATCTTTCAACAAACTGGTATGGAGAAACAGTGAGAATATTATTTAGAAGCAGTGAAGAATTTCTACATAACATTCATATTTATAGAATTAATGAAAACATGAGCAATTAAGAATTCATGTTCATGATCAATTCTGAAGAAAACATTTTCAGCAATAGAGATTGAGCACAAGGTGTAACCAAACATTTCCTGTACTATTCCTTTTCTCTACTGCTAGATTAGTGAAACATGTATATGATTTAAATAAACATAAGAAGACAAAACATAGATTGAGAAAACTTATTGTTCCATCAGACAACACAGGAATTCTGCAACAGCACGCATAGCATCACCAAGACATCAAACATTCAGGAAATTACTGAGCTTTTTCAGCCCTTTGCATTAGATAATATGAAAATATACAATACATTTGCCTCAGAATGAAAATCACCAACCCCTCATACGCTGCCAGGGGAGGTATATATACATAATTTACATAAGAAAATATCTAGCTGATGAGTAAATGTTTCATTAATGTTGTGCCAACTCCTGGAGCATTGTAGCTGAAAAAGTAAATGCTGTAGTAACTCTTCAGTGCCTTAGCTGTCCAAAATGGTCAGAAAATGTTGACTTTGTGGCTGTTGGAGTCGGCTGAGGATATGCTGTCCCAAAATTGCGTATTTGTTATCTCTTGGCTTGCTGTCGTTGTCTATATGCCGAGTCACCCTTTCGGTTGCCTTAAATGCTGTCTTTATTCTGCTGTTAGCTTTTTGCTGAGTTGGAGCTGACAAGGACCGAGCAACTGAGGCTATTGTGGCAAAATTTGAAGCATTGCCTGCCACCAATCCTCTTTGGGCATTTGGTGTCTTCGAATCTTCACCAAAGTTTCATCTGCCTCTGTATATCTATAAAAATTTGGAGGAACCTCAAAAAGGTGATTTACCTCATTTTCAATGAAAAATAGACCTTCAAGTTTATTATATAGGCTCTGCCCTGTTGGAGGCCCTGTTTCCTCAGAAGTACTGCCAGATGCAGTGATTTGATTTTCAATAAAATTTGACATTCTGGTGGCATATTGCTCACGGGGGAGCAGTCTTCCTGTGCTGTTTAGTAGGCTGGGCAGTCCCTTTTGTTGCAGTGCTCCCATTTTGAGCTTGTACTCATCCACCTCAGCCTGTATTTCATAGCATTTCCTCTCCATAGTTTGTACAAAATTCCTGAGAGTCAGCACCTTTTTAGCTGTAAGGACAACCTCTGTTCTGTTAACAATGTTGATGGCTGCCAGTTCCTCCTTAGTTTGATTGTTCAAAAAATCTATCATTCTATTGGCCTGCTCAGGCCTGTTTCCCAGCACTGTTCTGGCCTTCTGAATCTCTATCTGTGCTTGGCCAATTAAATCCATTTGTTCATGCACAGTCTTAATTGACTTCCATTGTTTAGCGATGGATTGGTCAATTCGGGCCCACAGAATTCTTTTTATTTCTGCCATAGCACTTTCTAGCTTGAGCTCTTTTTCCAAGGCCTTTATTTTCTCTTTGAGGGCCTTTATTTCTCTACCTTGTTCTGCCACAATCATTTTTGATTTATCATATTTGGCCTCTAGCTCTGCCAATTTTTCCTTGGCCTGCTTAATCTCAGTAGCCTGGAGCTCCATTTCTTTGATAGCCTTAGTCAAATCTTCCATGTTCAAATTGGACTCTGGGGCTGTTGTTGTTGCTGCTGCTTCTGTTGTTGCTGTTGTTGTTACAGGGGCTACTGCTGCCTCTGTAGTTGTTGCAGTGGTTGAAGTAGTTGGAGGAGCTTGGGATGTGGATTCTCCCTGCTTATCTTGTAGTGCCCCTTCAAGCTCCTTTTCCAAATCAAGGACCTTCTGGTTGAGCTGCATTATCAGATCCAGTTGCTCATCGGCCTCCTTTTCCTTCTGTAATTCTGCTGTTTGGGGGTGCTCGGTGGGCAGCAGCTTTAACCTTTTCTTCAATGCATTAAGGTCATCTTCTTTTTTCTTCATGAGGGCCCTTACGCCCTTTGGATCCTTAGGATCATGTCCTAGGTCGATGATGATGTCCTCCAGTGATTTAATTCTGTTGTCCTTGGCCATGGAGGACATTCTTTCAAAATCCAACTGAATGTTGGTATTCTTCAATGATTCTTTTAATTCATGGGCCATTGTTGCCCTGTCCACCAAGGTGGCATATACCATTTCTCCAATTTGCTTGTGGAGTTCTATTTGGTCCATAGGGTGAATGTCTTTTGACATGACTTCCACCCTTGTTCTTACAAAATTTGCAGCTGATTTAGGCTGCGACACCTTAGGTTTGAAGTGGCTGAGGATCATTTTCTCCTCTTGAATATCATACACCGACATCAACCTTTCTTGCTTGGCTGGTGTTGCCTTTAGAAACTGCTTGTATACTTCTACTCTCAGCAAGTCATTCTGTGCCTTTATTTGTTTGAAAGAAGCCTTAGTACTTGTAGGCTTCTTGCTCTGCTGAGTGGAGGAGGACACCTCCAAACCAAGTTGCAATCCCTGCTCCTGCTGAAAGGAGCTTGTACCTGTCTGCTGGCTGCCTTCCCCATCTTTCCTTGGACTGTCAAGGACTTCTTCACTGATTTCTTCTATCTCTGGGGAGTCAACCCTTTGCCTAAAACACGGGTGAAACAGGTGAATTTTGGCAAATACCTGGATAGATGATGCCGAGAGCCTCTGGGTTGATAGTGAATGAACAATGCAGCTAAATTGTTGAGTTGTAGCGTCTGTAGCTTTGAATTTGGCGGCTTGGAGGTGAATTTCGCACTGAACAGCTCGCAACGGCTCTGGCGACTCTTTTCAAACGAAAATGACATAAAACGGCCTAAAAGCGCGTTTTTAACGAAAAATTTGGAAAATACGGGTCATTGGCGCTTTTCCGCCAATGACGTCAGCATGACATCATGGCAGGCCCGGCGTACGGAGGATGATGTGGGCGCTGAGTTGGAGGCTAGCGTGGCGGGAGGTGTGGGGTGGCAAGGTGACATGGAGGGCCACAAGGCGCGAGGGCGGGGGCCAGGGACATGACGTCAGGATGACGTGGAGTGATGCGACGGGGAAGGTGGTAAGCGGTCTCCCCGCACCGCTTTTGGGCGAAGGCGGTATCGGGGAGGGGGGCTCCGAACACCTCCGCTGGCTGCCACGCGTCCAGTGTACGGGGGCCAAAACCGCCCGTTCCCCGGACGTTAAAGGGCGGCGGCTTCAAATCTGAAATCGCCCGCCCACCGTTGGATGAAGGGGGGCGGGAGATCAAGGGCTGGCGGGCGCCCCGACCCCATCGTGCAAGTTTGGGGGGGACCCGCCGGCCGATTAAAATATTCATTTTAATATTTCGGGTATTAAACTTTGGTTAAGGGGTTTTTGTGGGTTTTGGGGTATGCGGGTTAGAGTGTCGGGTTTTATAAAAACATATGGATATTGGGTTTGAGAGGGGGAGAGGGGGTTTTTATGATTTTTTTCGGAAAAAGGGGTATATATGAGGGTTAAGGGTGGGCTATTAGTCTAACCAGGGGTTAGAGTAATTCCCAAAACAGGGTTGACTATAGTCCCTGGTGGACTAATGTCTCCCTTAGAAGTATTATTTAGCTATAATGCTAAAAGGGGGGGGGATATTTATACATTGCTTGGGGTTTTGTACACCATGGTGTTATAGTAATAGGGAAAGGGGAACATAGGGGATTTAGTGTAGATAGAGTTAGTAGTTAGTACTTGGAGGGGAATGAGAATGGGAAGTGCTAGCTACTAAGCTTTTTAGGAATCAAACTTAGTTAGGGAGTAGATCAAAATGAAAAGAATTTTTACATAAGAAATGTGGCTTCTTTTCAAAGAGAGAAGTCATTTCTGACATGAGATTGTTACAAAATGAGGAGTATAAGGAGGACTGATCAGGCAGATCCTGCAGTGCTCATGGGGAGGTTAGTAAGAATCTTTTGAAGGGGGTGAGGGAAGTTAGTGCTGGTTTAGTAGTTTGCCACATAGGCCATTGCTCTTGCCTCTCTCCTGCTGGTGACAACATTGTGACCCTTTCCAAGTGATATGCTTAGATCTTGCTTTCTGCAACCTTCAACTGCCTACCCTGCCTATTATGCCTAACATTTTTTCTTCCTTTGTATGGGTGCACTTAGCCTTGCAAACCCTGATAATTCTCTTTTCTTTTTGCTGCCCTCCTATCTAAGTCTACCCTTATGACTTCCAAGGGCCCAGATTAAGCAGTTGGGCTCCTTTCTTTCTCTATCCACCTAGTCATCTGTCAAGCTTGAACTGTTTGAACAGGTACTTCCTCTCTAGTCTACAACATGCAATTTAAAACATGGTGAGGCCCAACTTGAGCTGTTGGGCCACCCATCAAAGTAGTAGTGGCAATTTGGACTAGCCACTTTCATGGTCTTTGTTTGGGGTTCATTTCTTTTATTTTTTCTTTGACCAATTCATTTTCTTGCCCTTTGATTTTTCTTTTAAGGCATACCCTCTTTACATTTTTTAACTATCTGCTTTCTTCACAAAAATGGAACCTTAGTAGCATGGAAGGTGAGCATTTTTGGCACTTCCATTGTCAATCATGAGAGATGAAAACCTATTGGTATAGGAGGCTAACATGCACCATGGGGCTCTAAGAATTCTCAGGAGCACTGTATTAGGAGTTCCAAATCTTAGTACGGAACGAGATGATGTATGCAAAGGATGTGCTCTAGGAAAGTATGCCAAGACAACATTTCCTAGGAGTAAACATAGGGCCAAGAGTGTACTAGGATTGATACACTTAGATATCTATGGACCTATGTCCACCAAAGCTCTTAGTGGTGCCGAGTATTTCCTTACCTTCATTGATGACCACTCAAGGAAAACTTGGATTTATTTTCTAAAAACCAAGGACAAGGTTTTCTATCGATTCAAAGAGTTCAAGGCTCTGGAGGAGACTCTGACTGGGAAGAAAATAAAAGTTTTGCGCTTAGATAATGGAGGAGAGTATGTCAATAAGGACTTCATTGATTTTTACGCTAAGGAAGGCATTAGAAGAGAGTGGATAGCTCCGTACAATCTGGAGCAGAATGGAGTAGCAGAAAGGAAGAACATGACTATTATAGAAGCAACTAGGGCCATGATGTATGATCAGAATATGCCAAAATTCCTGTGGTCAGAAGCATGCGACACAACAATCTATGTTCAGAACATGACTCCTCATCGAGCGTTGGGCAAGATTACTCTAGAGAAAGTTTTCACAGGGAAGACGCCTGAAGTCAGTGATTTCAGGATATTTGGGAGTTTAGCATATTGCCACATACCCAAGGAAAAGAGGAAAAAACTAGATCAAACTGCGGAAAAGGGATATCTAGTGGGATATAGTGAGAACGTTAAGGCATACATAATCTATCTTCCAGGGAGCAGGAAGGTAGTGGTTCGACGAGATGTAAAGTTCATGGAGGACAAGGCTTTCAGAAAATCTCGTGAGATGCCTTCCGAGGAGCAGTCAAAAGAAGAGTTATTGGTTAAACCTCTTCAACCAATAGAAGTAAAGAATTCTTCCTCGGATCAGGAAGATTCACAGGATGAGGAGGAGCTAACAGAGGCACCTGCTGGTAGAGGAAGAACTAGCAGGGAACTTTGTCAGATTCTGCGAGATGTAGAGGACTTCATCTGTGTGCCAAGAAACAATAAGAGGGAGCAAAAACAACCATATAGATATCATGTTTTAGTAGCTTAGGATGGGGAGCCTGCTAGTTTCCAGGAGGCAACTCAACATCAGGTTTGGCTAGATGCGATGGTAGAGGAGTACAACTTCATAATGGTGAATGATGTCTGGGAGGCAGTGCCAAGGTCTCAAGACAGATCAGTAGTAGGTTCGAGATGGATCTACAAGATCAAATTGTAGGAAATACTGAGAGGGGGGGTGAATCAGTATTTCTTACTATTTATTTTTTAATTGTTCTAGTGATTGCCAACAACCTATATAGATATGTATATGTATACACAGAACACAGAAATCAACAGCTGAATTTAATGATTTTATTAAAACTCAAGACAGTGCAAAGAAATAAATACAATATAAGTATAAATCTGATTGTGAATAGTTGCCAAGCTCCAACTTGGACTTCAGTGAGGCTCCAACCTCCAAAGCACCAACTCTGTTTTGCAGTGGTTCTGCACTTAGGAGCACCTACTCCAATGACTTCAGTCCTGTTCAGTTCTGAGGCTCCAACCTCTTGGGCTCCAACCCAACCTTGGTATAAAAAAGTATGCTGCTACACTCTATTCAGCTGAGGTTGTCTCACTCCTGCTCTCCTGCCTCTGTTGCTTCTGCTGCCTCTACAACCTCCGCTGCTTTTTTTGCCTCTTTTGCCTCTGCTGCTTCTACTATCTCACCCTCGGGTTCTTCACTACCATAGCCACGCCAACAGTTCTATGTTTCCACTGTTTTATACATTCCCATGCGTTTGTCCATTCGTTTCCGCTTACACCGTCTCTTAGGCTTCCTCCTCAGTCACTGTCGTTTCCTCTGACTCACTTGATCTTTCAGCTTCCCTCCTTGATCACTGATGACCAATTCTTCTCATTACTATCTTTGTCTTCTATTTGTCCTTCCGAGGAATTTATGGGTACTTGTGGGACTAATCTGGAGTATGGCTCAAAGAAATAAGCTGGGCCAAAACGTGACCCACTAGCATTCTCTGGTGAGTGATGAAGTTTCCTGGCAATATGCTGATGAATGCCGAGCTGTCTAAAAGCCATTAGGTAAGAATTTTATAAATTATTATTTTGAAAGAGGCTTCGGCCGGTAGCACCAATAAACGACGGACATGTCTCTATTTTCTACCTTTGAAAGACTTCTGATACTAAAATATATAAGCCCAAATTTCTGAACGGTCGCAGCAGAACACTTCGGATTCGAGATGGATAGCAACTAGGTTGAATAGTGGTCACAAGGTATTCATATCATCTAATGCTTCAATACACTCTTTGAGAAAGTGTTTAACAGCAGCGCTTCAACTGTTCTAGCAGTACAACCAAGTTAATTCATTTGCGGCGGAACTTGAAGAGTGCACAAGAGAAATCCAGAGAGTGCAATAAACGACGAACATGTCTCTATTTTCTACCTTTGAAAGACTTCTGATAATAAAATATATAAGCCCAAATTTCTGAACGGTCGCAGCAAAACACTTCGGATTCGAGATGGATAGCAATTAGGTTGAATAGTGGTGACAAGGTATTCATATCATCCAATGCTTCAATACACTCTTTGAGAAAGTGTTTAATAGCAGCGCCTCAACTGTTCTAGCAGTACAACCAAGTTAATTCATTTGCGGCAGAACTTGAAGAGTGCACAAGAGAAATCCAAAGAGTGCAAGAGCTGAATACTGTCACATCAACTGGAAACCCGTGCGATTGAACCCGCACCGTTCGATCATTGCATCGAGATCCGACGGTCTCCGTTGTTTCTTCGCACGCGTTAAACGTCGT
Source organism: Pinus tabuliformis (assembly GCA_031772625.1). Taxonomy (NCBI): domain Eukaryota; kingdom Viridiplantae; phylum Streptophyta; class Pinopsida; order Pinales; family Pinaceae; genus Pinus; species Pinus tabuliformis. The sequence goes on from CM062811.1 coordinate 788,305,817, forward strand.
TCTCTTTCCCACCGTTGATTACATTCACTGCTTGATCTAATGGTGATCACGCCTCCCGCTTTTGTTAAGTGCTCACGCGTTAATGCACGATCGCGGCAGTTTCGTGCCTGTCACTTCAGCCACGTGTCGCGCATTAATTGGATCGCGCGGCCATATACGGAAACCGCCTTGGGCCCAAAGGTGGTGCGGGGAATACCACCCGCCCGTGAAATTGCCTGTCCCCTGGCCGTTAACCTCTGTGCGACTTTTGCTCCCGATCATCGTTGCATCCACCGCGCCCTCATCCAACGGCCCGCATCCCTCTCATTAACCTGTGTGCATCTTTATCGCCACGACTGTTGGATTTGCCCGTCATGCTGTATCTGCCATCCATTGCGATCAAAGTCACATCCGTTGCGATCATAATCATGTGCATATGGTTCTACCTTCTTATGTCTCAATGGTGAATCAGAACCTATAGTACCTGAAGTTTTGTATCCTTTCATGTCGTACCCTGAGGATGGAGGTAATCTGTCACCAGTAGCAGCACGATCGTATGCACGGCCATGACCATTGGCGCGGCGTGGCACCTCGCGCCTGATCTCTCCGGGCTCGTAATCGTTCCCTCCTCCTTCACTGTCTAAGGGTCTCACCACCAGACTGCTAACACTCCCGTAGACTTGATCTCTCGTTCCCATCGTCACCTCTGCTCTTTGCTCCTCTTCTTCGGCTCTATCTGCTCCTCTTATCTCTATCTGCTCCTCGAATATTGCCATATTGACATCAATGACAATTTGTGTTCAACAATCTCCCCCTTTGTTATTGATGGCAATATTCTTCTGCTTTCTCCCCCTTTGACATCAATGGCAAAGGGATGCATATGGACTCCCCTTGTCCTGCTACATCTTTTTTTTTTTTTTTGACAAATTCGGTTGCTATATTAATGGCTGAAAAAAGAGGAGTTAGTTCTCCTGGAGTACAATATACTTCTGGTGATTTGGATCAAAGGAGTTACAAAATGGGATCTCTCCTTGATCCTTGTTCTGCTGGTTTTACCTCTAAAGCTTCTTGAGCTGCTATAGACTCTTACATAGTGAAATAACCAAAATTTACATTTGCATAACATCTTTAATCTATTTCTATGTGGCTTATCTGCCTTGCTTTGGACTCATCCGGATTTGGGTCCGGTTCTATCTGCTTGACACTGGAGGAACTAGTTGCTACCTTGTTCTTTTTGTCCATCATATACTGCAGTATTGCTATGGATTCCTCAGCATGGCTACAACGGTTCGCGAGATTTCTAAATTGCTCGTGAAGAGAGGCTACCCTATGCAGAAAGAGATCTATTTTTGCTCTGTATTTATCATTGATGGTGCGATATTGGTCCTCCATTCTGGTCTCCAGGTTCCTGACCTGATTCTCCAAGAGCGCAACCTCTAGTTCAGCTTGCAGGTCTGCACAACGGAGGCAATCCTCGGAGCGAGCCATGCTTACTTCAGGGCTGTTGCAATCCAAAATCCCTGCAACAATAAAAGAAACAAAAAACAGAGGAACACGAGCTTGCTTGAAGGCGCAGATGGTCAAACGGGAGCAAGGAGGAGCTGTCCAGAGGTTCTGATAGGTGCAGATGGAGTAGGAATAGTTTCTGAGGGAAACGCAACAGATCGTTGAAGAAGACAAGACAGAGGGGACCTTAGAGAACTGTTGCTCGCGGAGGTAACAAAGCACAGAGTAATGAAAATAGCGATATGAGGAACAATAAATAGGAGGAGAATGCGTAGAGCGAAGGCGGGAAGGGAGCATGCTTATCGCGTTGAAGAGATAGTGTATCTGCAGAAAGGACTGGAGGAAATCCTGCAAGGCTCGAGGATCGGGTCCGAGAAGACATTTACCGGCTGGGATGTTGAGACTTTCAATGCCCTTGAGTGTTTTACGAACTTCATATCTGTTCCAAATCTTTATACCATAAGCTGTTCTGCTGACGGCCCAAATCTCATGATTCATCTCAGTGATTCTGTCAGTGATGCAGTGCTTGCTGCTAAGGAGATGTGACTGAGTCATGGCAAGGGTTGGAAGGACTTGCTGGAGTTACAGCTCAGGATGCCGATGGGTCTTTCACATGCTTTGTTGGCACGCTCATCAACTTTCTTATTCAATTTACGGAGAATATGATAATATTTAATATCTTCCATTGCCTGATGAAGGATCTGGTTGCGTCTGTTAATTTGCTGAAGGAGAGTATTTGGTGTGTTCTGCTGATGCACCATAAGGCGAATGACGACTGAGGAGTCCCCAAATACCTTCGCCTTTTTTATTCCTAGCTTGCTTAACTGGGTTAGGCCCTAGAACAGAGCTAATGCTTCAGCTCTGTTGTTAGAGTTCTTCCTGAGACCCCATTCATAATGGAGAATACATTCTCCATTGGCATTACAAATCAGCCCTCCTGCTCTGGCTAGACCCGGGTTTGACTTGGATGCCCCGTCGAAAAATAAGTGGAAGATGTTACAGTTGCATATCCAGTTAGCAAATTCTTCTTCTTTTAATCTCAGTTTCCATGTACTGACTTCTCCTTTTGTCTGAGTCTCCCTCCTGCGGGCTTCCTGAGCATTGGGATTGTTCTCCAAGATGTAACTGATTAAGTTTCGCTCCTCTATGCTATAGTTTGCTGCATCAATCTTGCCGGTGGTGTTACTTGAGATTGTTTCCAGAGCAAGTGTTTTAGCTTTGTGGCAAATTTTACGAATGCTTGAGCCTTTATCCTGGAAGACTTTATGGTTTCGAGCTAGCCAGATGCGCCAGAGTAGAGTGTGTGGGAGGGTGTTCCATACTCTCTTCACCAAACTACTTCTTTTTTCTTTCCAGGGGCAATCTTTCCTCCATTTATATATTGTCTCTGCTATAGTGGGTTGGGGTTCCCAATTTGTATTTCCTATTGAGGCCATTTTCCCCCAACAGCCAACGGCAACTGGACATTCTATGAATAAATGGTGCATCGTTTCCTCTGATTTGCAACAGTTCGGACATCTGGATGGACCAATAATGCCTCTTCTTCTTAGATTTTCAGCTGTTAGTATTTTACCTTTCAGTAAGAGCCAGATGAAGAATTTTATTTTTGGAGGAGCCTCTGTTCGCCATACTATTTTCCAGTGATTCCATAGGCTTATTTGATAGATGCTATTACAGAGGTATTGATGACCGACTTTAACTGTATAATTTGTTCCAGATGCATCCCATCGAAAACCATCCATTTCGCCTTCTTGAATGGGAGCCTTACTGTGAAGGAGCATCTTCAAAGAGTTGAAGCTAGGTTCTAAGGCAATGGGAAGCTCAAGAAAAGTCCAGCTAATCCAAACATGGGAGAGGGAGTCCCATCTTGAGATTTGAGACAAATGGTATAATCCTTTATTGTTAAGCCAATTTATAACAGGAGTTGCCTCTGCGTTCATGACCAGAGGTTGCTGCCCCAGAATTTTGTCTGTTCCAAACTTAATGCTGGTTCCCCCGCCAGGGACTTTCGAGATGTTTTGATGCATAAATGGAAGAGCCTTCTTGCAAAGTTTCCAGATTTTTGTGGATTCTCTGTTAGGAATGTTGGTGTCTAAGAGTTGCTGTCTTGAACAGCTCAAGTATTTTACCTCCAGTACCTTTTTCCACCACATTGTAGGTCCTGTGATCAGTCTCCATATAATTTTTGCGCCAAAGGCCAGATTTAAGAGCTTTGGTGATCTGATGCCAAGCCCGCCTTTGTCTTGGGCTTGGATTACATGTTTCCAGCTAACTAAGTTGAACTTGTTCTTATCAGTTTCCCCCCCTTGCGAGAGGAAATGTCTAAGAGCAACTTCCATTTTATGATGAAAAATAGTTGGAGCTTGATATAAAAGCGATAGATAGGAAGTGAAGCAATACCTGATTTAAGGAGAATAAGCTTGCCTGCTGGATTAAGCCACATTGTACCCCATTGCTGCACTTTCCTCTTAATATTGTCAAGGATTCCATTCCAGGTTTTGGCCTTCAGGAGCCCCATGCTCACAGGCATACCTAAATAGGAAAAGTGGGTCCATTCCAGGTTGCATGTGACTCGAAATATGCTTGCAATGCTGTGTATAACATGATTTGCAGTGTTCCATCCATAGATGCAGCTTTTGAGCTGATTGACCTTGCCTCCGGAATACTCCATGAATTGGTCCAGGATTTTCTTGAATCGCCTTGCTACTATGGTAGATGCTCCCCCAATTAGCAAGGTGTCATCAGCAAACTGAGAATGGTTAATTTTTTTTGCTCCATTCCCAAATTTGACACCAGTTATGAGCCCTACTCTATGATTGTAATTTAAAGCTTGACTGAAGGATTCAACCATGAGGATGAACAGGTAAGGAGATAGGGGGCAACCCTCTCTTAGCCCCTGAGAGGATTGGAAAGCTTCACAGGGCCTCCCGTTGATCAGGGGGGATATCCAGGGCCCATAAATGCAGGCTGCAATCATGTTGATGAAGGATGGCTCGAAGCCCATTTTGATTAAAACAACAAAAAGGAAGGAGTGCCTTACTCTGTCAAAGGCATTTGCTAGATCCAGTTTTAAGACAAATCCTTTTTCTTTCCTAGTTAAGCTTGAGTGAATGGCTTCTTGGACAAGAAGGATGGAGTCGGTGATATGCCTGTTGGGAAGGAAGCCTCCTTGATTTTCAGAAATCAAGGAGGGAAGAAGAGGTTTGAGCCTGGTTGCTAAGATTTTGGATATAATTTTATAGGACGAGTTACATAAAGAAATGGGTCGGAATCTAGAAAAGGAGGAGGGGCGGTTTTCCTTAGGTATGAGAGCTAGATAAGTGGAGTTAGTGAATCCTCCTATCTTTCCTTTTTTCAGCACCCAACAGATCATCTTTATCAGGTCTTTTTTTATCATTGTCCAATACTCCCTAAAGAAGCAGATGGGGAATCCATCCGGTCTTGGAGCCTTATCGGGATGCAGGCTCCAAATAGCTGCCTTGACCTCCTCTTCCTCTATTTCTTTGCTGAGCTTGTTGTTCATTTCTTGAGTAACCCCTTTGCGCAGATGCTGGAGCAAATATGAATAGTCTTCTTCCTCTTTATTTTCAGTTAGCAGATCCCTGTAATGTTTAGTGGCAGCTTTCCTTATAGTTTCCTGAGTGCTGTACCGATTTCCTTCATTATCCGTGATTATGCTTACAATATTCCTGAGCTTTCTAATAGTAGCTTGTTTGTGGAAGTATGTTGTATTTTTATCTCCTGCTTGAAGCCAAGGTTGCCTAGATTTTAGGCACCATTTTATCTCTTCCTCCCTGTTAATTTGGCTTAGATGTGCATATAAGTTGCCTTCGTGATCTTTGTTTTGCTGAGATAGTCCCTTGTTCTTCTATTTTTTTGCTGAACATCTTCTAGCTCTCTTTTGACTTTATTTTTGTTTTCTTCTGGTTCCTGGTAGCTGTTCCTAGCCCAATCTTTTAGTGCCTTCTTGACTCTTTTTAGCTTTGATTCCCAAATAAAGGTTGGCGAGCCTTCGACATGCTGGATCCATGTCGTTTGGACCACTTCTCTAGCTGTTGGCATTCGGTTCCAAAGAGGGCTGTATTTAAAGGGGATGGGACCAAGAGGGCAGTGATTTTGCAGAGTCAACGTAATGGGGTAATGATCAGAGGCCGATGTGTTGAGAATATTAGCGTATCCCGCTGAGAAAGAAGAGAGGAAAGCTATATTGATTAGAAATCTGTCTAATCGTTCCATTATGTTACCAACACCGATCCTTCGATTGCTCCAGGTGTATCTGCAATTTTTGGGAATAACATCAACTAAATCATGCTCCTAGATGATGGTTTCTAGCCGGCCTCTGGAGGGATCTGGAGCGAAAATTCCTCCTCTTTTTTCATTGGCGTGAAGGATCAGATTGAAATCTCTTGCAACTATAAGATTGTTGTTTTGTTCCCCTTCTATGCTTACCTTCAGATCGTCCCAACAGATTTCTTTTTCTCTGTAGTGGTTGGGAGCATAAACGTTGTAAATGGTTACTGTTTGGCTGCCTGTTCTGCTGTCGAGAGTGGTTTTGATCCAGTTCTGATGAATGTTTGTAGAGCTGCAAACCCATTTGTTGTTGTCCCATATGGTTACAATGCCTCCGGAAGCTCCTCTGGCTTCACTGATGCTTCCATAAAACTGTCTCTGCTGGCTTATGATTTTTTTCATCTCGTGCTGATCTTGTTTTGTTTCCTGTATTAGCATGATTTCTGGTTTTTCATTGTGAATTAGTTCTCTGAGGGCAGCTAGCTTGGAGGGGTGCCCTAAACCCCTGCTGTTCCAAGAAAGGATTTTCATCATGGGACTTTGGGCATGCGGAGAGGTGCTCGCCTCTCTTGGTCTTTACTGCTTGTTTCTTTTTCTTGATGCCCAAGAATGAAAGACTCTATTGGGGTTTGCGTGCCCATAGCTATATCTTTTTGGGCGCTCTCATCCCTCTGTTGCCTAGCTGATTTTCTGCCCGGTCCTTGTTTTTTTAAAACATCACTAGCTGCTCCATGATCCTTGGAAGAACTTCTGGTAATTCTGGATGAAGGGGGATCAGGAGAGGGCTGAGAGGTGATGGAAGGAGGTTGCTGGAGATTGGGGGTTCAAAGGAAGGGTTGTCGGGGACAGATTCTACTACAGAGAGGATAGCGAAGGGATTGGTAGTGGGAGGAAGGGGCGGTTCGGGGGGTTGTAGATCTAAGGATAAAGGGGAAGAGGAGGAAGGGCGCGGATTGGATGGTCCAGGGATTTCAGGATCCAAAGAAGGCTTGGAGGGGGGGTTGGTTTCTTCTTTTTGACAGTTTCCCAGTGGCCATCCTGCTCTTCATTGTTTACATTAACAACTTTTGTGCATCTATTAGCGAAATGTCCATATTCGTGACATACCTTGCATTTAAAAGGAATATGTTCGTAGTCCAGCTGCTGGATATGGCTCCAATCGTCCATCTTCAGTTTTATCGCTTCTGGCAATCCTCGACCTAGATCCACTTCAACACAGATCCTTGCGCATGCTTGCATGTTTTCCTTGGGCTCACTGCGATCGATGTACTTGCCAACAACATTCCCTATGGCCTTAACCGAATCATCCCCCCAGCAGTGTAGAGGAAGATGAGGTAGGCGAACCCAGACTGGAACAACACTTGGGATGTCCAGTTCTGGGTCGAAATCTGGGGTCCATTTGTTGAGATAGAGTCCCCTTGAGTCCATGAAGTATGGCCCGTTCCTGAATATCAGATCTTTGTCCTCCTTTGATTCAAAATGAAATGTATAATACCCTTTGCCACAAAATCTGATGGATATTTTTCCTTGGATCTTGTCTGACCAGTTTCGCTCGACCCATCTTTGAACTGTTCTGGGCGATGGCCAGAGCCCTGTAAATTGCCCTATTAATCCTTTCTCGGCAAGGGAAAGTGCTGCCATACGGGGAATAGTTGGCGGCAGTTGAACTTCCTGCAGCACATCAAGTTTCTTGACAAATTTCGTGGTTACAGGTCTGGGTCGTTGCGGGGGGAGGGACTTCACCAGTTCAGAGAACGCTTTTTGCGGATCAGGATCCTCGTGGGATGGATCCGAAGAGCCCATGGCTGGGCCAAGGCCCAGGCCGAAGCAGATCAGAGCTCAGAGGTCGCGCGGTTCAGGGACACGCGCAGCGCAGCTTCTTCTTTCTCTTCCTCTAACGGAAAAAACCTGTCCTGCTACATCTTTATGAATGAACTTGAGTGATGATAAAGAAATAACCCCCATCTTTTGACGCAGATGTTCGAATGCTTCTCGAGGAAGAGGTTTTGTGAAAATATCAGCTATCTACTCCTTAGTATTGATATATTCCAGGACGATGTTTTGTTCAGCTACTTATTCACGGAGGAAATGATACTTGATTGGTATGTGTTTGGTTCTTGAGTGCATCACAGGATTTTTGCTGAGACTGATAGCACTTGTGTTGTCACAATACACTGAAATTGGTTGATCTGTACATATGTAGAGATCTTTTAGAGCTTCCTTTATCCATAGTATCTGAGAATAACAGTGTGCTGTAGCAATATACTCAGCTTCGGCTGTGGATAATGATATGGATGACTGTTTTTTGCTGAGCCAGGATACCAAACAATGTCCTAGGAAGAATGCATTTCCACTAGTGCTTTTCTGATCATCTATACTTCTAGCCCAATCAGCATCGGTGTATGCAGTTACAGTCAGTGTTGAGTCCTTTGGGTACCAAAGACCGAAATCAGAATTTCCCTTCAGATATCTGAGAATTCTTTTTACAGCTAATAAATGGGATTGTTTGGGAGCAGATTGAAATCTTCCCACCATTCCTACTGCTTGCATTATGTCTGGTTGTAGCGGTTAAGTATAGAAGGGCTCCAATCATTGACCTGTAATGAGTTGCATCTACTAGAGGGGAGTCATCATCTTTGCTCAGTTTGCAGTTTGTGGTCATAGGTGTGCTCATGGGTGCATAATCCTCCATTCCATATTTTTGGAGCATGTCTTTTAGATATTTGGTTTGAGATATACACAATCCTCTAGTTTGAGATATTTGAAGTCCAAGGAAGTGGGACAACTCTCCTATCATTGACATCTCAAACTCTTTTGACATTTTTTGAGAAAATTCATGGCTCATTTCATCATTATTACTAGCAAAAATTAGATCATCGACATAAACAAGAGCAACTAGTAACTTACCTTGATCTGTCTTTATGTATATATTGCTTCCAGCCACTCCCTTTTTGAAGCCTTGTTGTTGTAGATAGTGATCCAGTCTTGCATACCATGCTCTAGGAGCTTGTTTCAACCCATATAAAGCCCTTTTCAACTTACAAACTAAGTCCTTTCCTGCTGTTAGATAAAAACCTTCTGGTTTCTCCATGTAGACTTCCTCCTTGAGTTCCCCATTTAGAAATGCTGATTTCACATCCATTTGATAGATTTTGAATCATTTTGAGCAAGCAAATGGCAAGAACATCCTGATAGCTTCCATACGGGCCACCGGTGAAAATGTCTCTTCAAAGTCAATTCCTTCAATTTGTGAATAACCTTTGCAGATAAGTCTTGCCTTGTTTCTGATAACCTGTCCCTCCTCATTCATTTTATTTTTGAACGCCCATTTGGTTCCTATTTTGTTTTTGTCCTTTGGACGAGGTACCAGCTCCCATGTCTTGTTCTTCTCAATTTGGGTCATTTCTTCTTCCATGGCTTTTACCCAATGAGGATCCTTACTTGCTTCTGCAAATGTTTCTGGTTCTATCATAGATAGGAGGGCAATGACTTTTCTCTTGGGTGTAATTGTTATCCTTCTTCGGGTCTGCACACCTTCATATTTATCGCCAATGATCTGCTCTTCTGGATGGTGTCTTTGGACATACTTCGTCTTAGAAGAGGTATTAGGTGGTTCTCTTTCCTCTTCTTATTCTTCTTCTTCTTCATCTATTTCTTCTTCTCTAGGTTCTTCTTCTTCAATGAGAGAGTCATCTTCATGTTTTTCGCTTTCCTTTACTAGAAGATCTTCATCAACCTTTACATCAATGCTTTCCACTATTTTCTTCAGTCGATAATTGTAGCACTTGTAAACCTTGCTCCGTGTAGAGTATCCAAGAAATATCCCTTCATCAACCCGAGAATCAAACTTTCCTGGTGAACCATCATTTATTTTTATGAAGCACTTGCTTCCAAACATCTTGAAGTACTTCACCGAAGCAGGTCTTCCTTTCCATAGCTCATAAGGAGTTTTATCACAATTTGGTCTTAATTGAGTTTGAGCAATTTGTATACAACTGCCCCTACCGTTTCTCTCCAGAATCTAGGCTGTAACTCTGCTGCTAATAGCATAGTTCTTGCCATTTCTTGGATTGTTCGGTTTCTTCTTTCAACTACTCCATTTTGCTGAGGTGTTCTGGTAGCCGAGAATTCCCTTTTAATTCCATGAATATTACAGAACTCACTAAACTCGTTTGATGTGAATTCTCCTCCTTTGTCTGTTCTGAGACACTTAATTTTTGAATCTTTTTTATTTTCTACAAGGGCTTTTAGATTCTTGAAACACTCAAAAGTTTCAGATTTATACTTTATGAAATATATCCACATCATTCTAGTATAATCATCAACAAATAACACAAAGCACCTTTCTCCTTGGAGTGCTTGATTTCTAGTTGGCCCACATACATCAACATGGATGATCTCTAAGGGCTTTGATGTAGAGTGTTCCTTTGACTTGTGGTTGATTTTGGTCTGCTTTCCATGTTGACATGGACCACATACTGCTTGATTTGGTTTGAACAGCCTTGGGATGTCTCGTACAACTTTTATCTTGCTGATATTGATCAGATTTTCGAAGCTTGTATGTACAAGTCACTTGTGCCACAACCAACTCTCATTTGTTTGACTCAAGTAGCATTTATTTTCTTGAATCTTGTTCAGAATGTAAATGTTTTCTGGTGTCCTCACCCCTTTTTCCACAAGTTTCCCTAAGGCAGAGTTCCTTATTTCACAGTCTTTGGTGTTGAAAACAACCTTATGTCCTTGATCACAGATTTCGCTGACACTCAAGAGGTTGTGTTTGAGTCCATCAACCAGCAGAGCATCTTGAGCTTTTCCTTTTCCATTGATCAGAGTAACTGTTCATTTTCCTACAATTCTGCCAGATCCGCTTCCAAAGGACACATTCCCTTCCTTTTTACTCAGTGAGACAAATTTCCTTCTGTCTCCTGTCATGTGTCTGGAGCACCCACTATCTATAAACCATTGGTTTCCATTTTTTTGAGCATATAGAGCTAGGCCGCATTTGTCCATGCTGGAGTTCTTGCTACTCGTATTTCTTCCTTTGAGTGGGCAGTCTTGTTCATAGTGTCCATTATTGTAGCAGAAAGAGCAAATCAGATCAAATTTGGTCAAGGGATCAAATGTATTAAAGGTTTTGATTTGTCCCTACCTTTTGGGGGCATATGAGTTGATTATTCTATCCTTTAGCTTTGTCTTTTCACTTCTACAAGCCATACAATGTCTGGCTTGATGACCGAAGTTTTTACAGTGAAAGCAGTGTCCAAGAAATATGGTTTTGTACTTGTTGAAGCAACCACGGTTTGAGTCAATTTCCTTTCTAGGAATTACTCCTCCCTCGTTCTTTGGATTTGCGATGGGCCCTTGGTGAGGTACAGGTTTGTATTTGCTGTAGTGTCCATGATTCGACTCCACATTCTTCTTTGGAGTAATTCTCTCTTCATTCTTGGGATCTGGGGTGCACTTTTCATTTTTTGGATTGCCAAAAAGTGCATCGGCATAGCTTTTCGCATTATTCTTAGTGCTTGAGGATTCTCCTTTGAAACATATTCCAGACTTGTCATGTTGAGGTTTTTGATTTTTCAGAATAGTCTCAAGTATTTGAGAGCTTTTAGAGCCCTTTTTAATTTGCTCCAACTCCTTTCTTAGAGACACTATTTCGGTCTCGCGTTCTTCACAAGTCTCTTCCTTTTCTTTAAGCTTTGCTTCCAAGAGATCTTCTCTCCTTCTTATTTCCTCATTTTCCACTTTGAGAGAAATGATTTTGTTCCATAGTTTCTCATTTTCTTCAATGGCACTTATTAACAGTTCATCTACATTTCCTTCCAGCCCTGAGTCATCATCATCTGCGAGTGCCATGAATAATGCTTCTTGGCTTTCATCATGATCGCTTTCCTCATCTGATTTCCTTTTGATGACCATAAACTCATCCTCATCAGACTCATCTTGCTTGGAGAAGAAGTTTTTCTTATTGAACCCTTTCTTTTTATGTGCCATTCTTTTAGCATTTCCTTCATCATCACTGTCATGTTTATGAGGACATTTTGCTGCATAATGACCTATTTTACCACATTTAAAACAGATAAGAGGATACTTGCCTTTAAGCTTAGATCCTTTCTTCAGCTTTCGTACAAATTGAGCCAATTCGGATTCCACATCTGGCTCATCACTACAATCATTCATCTTTCCCCTTTTTGACCTTGAGGCCTTGAACGCTGCATCTTTGGAGCTTGGGCCACCTTTCCTCATTTCATAGGCAGTGAGAATTCCATGGAGTTCATCCATTTTGAGGGTATCTAGATCCTTTGCTTCTTCTATAGCGCTTATTTCGGAGTCAAACCTATCTGGAAGAGACCTTAATACCTTTTGAACAATGGTACTTTCTTCAACTTTTTCGTCCAATCCTTTCAGGGAATTTACCACTTCAGTTACTCGGAGGAGGTATGCTGCAATATCTTCTTCATCTTCCATCCTCAAACTTTAAAATTGTCTTCTGTGACTTTGAAGCTTTGCCTTTTTGACTTTTGAGTCTCCATCGTACAAGCCAACTAGCTTCTCCCACATTTCTTTGGCCGAGGTACAGTGCATGATTTTTGTAAACTCGGAATCAGTGATTCCACTAGTGATGGAGTTCATGGCCTTTTCATTTGTGATGTAGGCTTTCCTCTCGTCTTGGTTTGTTGGAAGAGTGGAAGTAGTTTTGTATTCATTTTGAAAAAAATGCTAGACTTCAGGTCTAAGGGACATTAAGTAGTAAGTCATTCTTTTCTTCCAAAAACCAAAGTTAGTGCCATCGAACAAAGGAGGTCTTCTTGATGCTTCGTGGTTTCTCATCATGGCTGCGGATCCTTCTTGAAGCTGTTAGGCTAGTATGAAGAAGCCTACTCTGATACCAATTGTTGGAAATACTGGGGGGGGTGAATCAATATTTCTTACTATTTATTTTTTAATTGTTCTAGTGATTGCCAACAACCTATATAAATATGTATATGTATACACAGAACACAGAAATCAACAACTGAATTTAATGCTTTTATTAAAACTCAAGACAATGCAAAGAAATAAATACAATATAAGTATAAATTTGATTGTGAATAGTTTCCAAGCTCCAACTTGGACTTCAGTGAGGCTCCAACCTCCAGAGCACCAACTCTGTTTTGCAGTGGTTCTGCACTTAGGAGCACCTACCCCAATGACTTCAGTCCTGTTCAATTCTGAGGCTCTAACCTCTTGGGCTCCAACCCAACCTTGGTATAAACAGGTATGCTGCTGCACTCTATTCAGCTAAGGTTGTCTCACTCCTGCTCTCCTGCCTTTGCTGCTTCCACTGCCTCTACAGCCTCCGCTGCTTTTTCTGCCTCTTTTGCCTCTGTTGCTTCTACTATCTCACCCTCGGGTTCTTCACTACCATAACCATGCCAACAGTTCTCTGTTTCTACTGTTTTATACATTTCCATGCCTTTGTCCATTCGTTTCCACTTACACCGTCTCTTAGGCTTCCTCCTCAGTCGCTGTTGTTTCCTCTGACTCGCTTGATCTTTCAGCTTCCCTTCTTGATCTCTGATGACCGATTCTTCTCATTACTGTCTTTGTCTTCTATTTCTCCTTCCGAGGAATTTATGGGTACTTGTGGGACTAATATGGAGTATGACTCAAAGAAATACGCTGAGCCAAAAAGTGATACACTAGCATTCTCTGGTGAGTGAAGAAGTTTCCTGGCAATATGTCGATGAATGCCGAGCTATCTAAAAGCCATTAGGTAAGAATTTTATAAATTATTATTTTGAAAGAGGCTTTGACCGGTAGCATCAATAAACGACGAACATGTCTCTATTTGAAAGACTTCTGATAATAAAATATATAAGCCCAAATTTCTGAACGGTCGCAACAGAACACTTCGGATTCGAGATGGATAGCAATTAGGTTGAATAGTGGTCACAAGGTATTCATATCATCCAATGCTTCAATACACTCTTTGAGAAAGTGTTTAACAGTAGCGCCTCAACTGTTCTAGCAGTGCAACTAAGTTAATTCATTTGCGGTGGAACTTGAAGAGAGCACAAGAGAAATCCAGAGAGTGCAAGAGCTGAACACTGTCACATCAACCGGAAACCCGTGCGATTGAACCCGCACCGTTCGATCATCGCATCGAGATCCGACGGTCTCCGTTGTTTCTTCACGCGCGTTAAACGTCGTTCTCTTTCCCACCGTTGATTACATTCATCGCTTGATCTAACGGTGATCGCGCCTCCCGCTTTTGTTAAGTGCTCACACGTTAACGCGCGATCGCGGCGGTTTCACGCCCGTCACTTCAGCCACGTGTCACACATTAACTAGATCGCGCGGCCATATACAGAAACCACCTTGGGCCCAAAGGCAGTGCGGGGAATACCGCCCGCCCGCGAAACCGCTTGTCCCCCGGTCGTTAACCTCTGCGTGACTTCCGCTCCCGATCACCGTTGGATCCACCGCACCCTGATCCGACTGCCCGCATCTCTCTCATTAACCTGCGTGCATCTTTATCGCCCACGACCGTTGGATCTGCCCATCGTGCTATATCTGCCATCCATTGCGATCAAAGTCACGTCCATTGCGATCATAATCATGTGCATATGGTTCTACCTTCCTATGTCTCAATGGTGAATCAGAACCTGTAGTACTTGAAGTTTTGTATCCTTTCATGTCGTATCCTGAGGACAGAGGTAATTTGTCACCAACAGCAGCACGATCGTATGCACGGCCATGACCGTTGGCGCGGCGTGGATCCTCGCGCCTGATCTCTCTGGGCTCGTAATCATTCCCTCCTCCTCCTTCGCTGTTTGAGGGTCTCACCACCAGACTGCTAACACTCCTGTAGACTTGATCTCTTGTTCCCATCGTCACCTCTGCTCTTCGCTCCTCTTCTTTGGCTCTGTCTACTCCTCTCGTCTCTATCTGCTCCTCGAATATTGCCATATTGACATCAATGACAATCTGTGTCCAACACAAATATGTTGCAGACGACAGTATTGAGAAATACAAGGCCAGGTTTGTGGCTAAGGGGTGTGCTCAAAAGGAAGGAATTGACTGTAAGGAGACTTTCACCCCGGTAGCTAGGTATACATCTATTAGGACCGTGATATCTCTTGCAGCTCAGATGGGTTGGGAGATTCATCAGATGGATGCCAAAACAACTTTTCTGAACGGGGTAATAGAAAAAGAGATATACATTGAACAACCAGAGGTCTTTGAGACACATGAGAAGAAGTCTCATGTATGTAGATTGAACAAAGCCTTGTATGGGCTAAAATAGGCACTTAGAGCATGGTATGGTCGAATCAATGGCTACTTGCAGAAGACGGGAGTCAAGAGTGACGCGGATCTAAATCTCTACTATCTAGTTATAGAGAATGAGTTGCTAATATTAGTATTCCATGTGGATGATCTCTTTCTGACAGGATCATCCAGGCTCATCGGGGACTACAAGAAGAATATAGTCACATAATTCAATATGAAGGATTTGGGACTAATGCATTACTTCCTAGGGTTGGAAGTTTGGCAACAAAAGGGAGATATCTTCTTTGGGCAAGGGAGGTATGCTACATAAATCCTGAAAATATTCAGGATGGAGGACTGTAGACCCTTGGCTACTCCAATGATCACCAACTGAAAGAAGATTGATGCATCAGAAGACAAGGATTTTGATCCCACCCTATACAAGCAACTCATAGGGTCCATGATGTATCTGGTCAATACCAAGCTAGACATGTGCTACACTATCAACATCCTTAGTCAATTCATGGTGGAATCGAAGAGGGCGCACTCGATAGCAGGAAAAAACGTTCTTAGGTATTTACAGGGAACAATCGATTATGGACTCTTGTACACCAGGGGTAAGGATATCATATTGAGTGGATTTACTGATGCAGATTGGGTAGGAAGTTCAGTGGATCGGAAAAGTACCTTTGGGTACTGTTTCAACATTGGATTAGGAATGACTTCTTGGTGCAGTAGGAAACATAATTCCATGGCTCTAAGCTCATCTGAGTCAGAATATATGGTGGCGAGCACAGCTTCATGTGATGCCATATGGCTTAGAAAACTGCTTGTGAACCTATTCAGAAGGAAAATGGAGTCGACCAGGATTATGTGCGATAATCAGAGTTGCATCAAGCTCTCTGATAATCCAGTGTCACATTGTCAGAGACTGTCCAACGAGGAGCTGTACAATTGAGCTACACTCCTAAAGGAGAGCAAGTGGTAGACATCCTCACCAAGGCCCTTGGAAGGAAAAAGTTTGATTACATCAGGGAAAAGATGGGCATGATAAAGAACCTGTTTCAGTAGCAGAAATGGGGGTGATAGCAACAAAGATGCAGAGGGAGTTGCAGTGCGGATGCAGTGTTGGGAGAAAAGGACTAGAAGCAACACGGATGTAGAGGGAGCTGCCATACAGATGCAGCAGTGGCAGTAGCAGAGCCATGGGCAACAATACAGGATGCAACAGTACAGAGGATGTTGGGTAGGGAGGTGTAGCATCAGCACAGGAACTGATGTCGGATGATCAAGGTGATACTCAGTGAGGAGTATTACTAGAGCACAATCATCACTAAGAGGGAGTGTTGATTTTGGGTAGCATTGGATGTGCTCTAGCCACGGAAATTGGTGGAGAGACTAAAGCACATGAGATCTCCAAGACCCATAAATGGTTTGGGCAAAATCTAACCAGTTTGGAAGATATTAAAATAATTAATATTTTTAATGGAGTCCCTAAGTGTAAACTTAAGGAAAATAAAATATTAATGTGAATTAATATAAAACTGAATTAGAATAGTCCAAAAGTCATGGATCAAGCCAGAGCTAATCTAAGTCGTTGATTAGGGACTTAATCTCAGTCGTTGATGGACCAACAAGAAAAGTTTAAGAAGAAGCTTGAGGGTCAGTTCAAGAACACACTAAGGGAAACTAGTTAGTTTGATTTTTGGAGTTGGGTTAGCTAAGAAATTCGAACTTCCTCTCCCCTAAGCAGCATATATTCCACTTCTGTGAGTCTCCAACACTGAACCCATTCCTTGGAGAGTGCTATTTGCTGGGTCCAGATGAGCACCTAGAATTCCATCATAACTTTATTCTCCACAACTTCAAATGTAATGGGGCATGTCCTTTCACTCCAGAGCTTGCCCTAGGTTCACCCATCCAAGACCGCTTGGCCCTAGGTATTCCTCATAAGATACCATTAGGCTCTGCATCGGTCCTTTCATAGTTATAGAGGATGACAAGGCAACCTCTTCTCTCTTTGTCTTGCCTTCAACTTCCATATTTGTGTTGAGCAGGGCCTTTACACCTATGGTTTTTCATTTTGTTTGTCTTTGATCATGTTCTTCTCTGTCGCTATTGAGATTTGTATCTTTTATAGAATGTTATTTTCTCTTTAATTTTGATGAATGTTCCTAGGTCCTGATGCTGCCATGGCCCATGGATGTCTGAACATACTTTTTAGTCCTATTGGCCTTTTCCCTTGGTCATTTGTGGTCATCGACAAAATTTTCTTATCTTACCTTTAACCCAGTTTCCTGTAATGAAATACTATCTACGTTCTTTTTTGGCAATATATATGACCATTACAAACCTAGCTTTCCTCAACTTACTTTTTTAATATTGTTATGAAATTTTAGGCTTTAGCATGGCATTGCCAAATTACAAACTGGTTAGGTGGGTATAGTCTATATGTACAGTAATTGATGCTAAAATCCTTTGTCTGGATAATTTTGTAGCTTTTACTTACAATAATATAGAGGAAATTATGTACTCTGCTTTGGAAACATTCCCTATAGTGTCTAATGTCCCTAAGTTGTATGAGAAAGTGATTCCTATTAGATTTGAATTTGCCATAGGTAGATAACCTCTCCCCATAATACTACCTGTTGCAAAACTCCCAGGGAAGCGGAAGTACAAAATTTTTCAGCTAGGATCAGATCACATACCAACAATCCATGTGTCACGGTCATCCCATTCTGTAAGTTATATATTGTAAATGATCATAGTAAACCTTGAGTCTATGTAACAACTTAGGTAAGCCTATAATTTGATGACGAATTCTATCCTAGGAGGTTTTTAAACCTTGTTGATTACCTGTGTTTTTCGACACGGCTGATCAGAAGAGCTTTTTCCCTTCAGCTTAAACTCCAAAGTTAGGGTGAAATTTATTGTCGAATTATTAGGTGAGGCCGAGTGTTTTTAGTTGAGTCGGATGTAAAAGTGGTTTGAGAATAATTTAAGTTAATTAGCTTAATTATTTTATTACAAATCACTTGGTTTACAAGATGATATTGTATCACAAATGGGTTATGTGTCTTGAGGGTCTAGGACAAATGTTGTGTAAATTAGTTAATTTTTATGGAAAAATAAAACTAAATCATTTAGCCAAAAAATTAATTAATTAGAGTCAAATTAAATTGTCTTACGAAAATAAATTCTCCAATTGGAAAAATTCATGGGTCTTAAAAGAGTCAATTTTTAAAGGTCCACCAAGGGAATATTGTATATTTAAAAAAAAATTGGACCCTTGGGCCTTGGTAGTTAAGTCAAAGTCAAAGTTTTGAGGAAATTAACATGTGGAGTTAAATGATAAATTCAAAAATTCTTCAAAAATAAAAAGTAAGGGCAAAGATTAAAAGATCTTGAAGTGTTTATCAATGACCAAGATTATTTTGACAATGATCAAAGAAACTAGCCATTATTTTTCCATTTGGATGATTTATTTATAAATTAGAGTCATTTGAGTCTCTAGTCATCTTGATCTCTGGCTAGAATTGCTGTTGAAGCATTTTGCAAATTATTGTTTCGCTGAAAATTATTTTCTCTACTATAATAAAAGACTTTGGGGTGCAACTCGAGGTGTTTTTGTTCGTTGATCTGTGGTATGTATTGACTATGAGCTTCATATGTGGTGCTTTACTTGATATATTTTGAGATAATACATAGTGTTTATAGGTACTCAATCCCTGGTCTCCAAGTTTACAGACTGTGAGCAAGGATCATCTTGTTTGGATTCCTAGTTTTTATATGGTGGATTAAATCTTCGTTAGAGCTATAATGAACAATCATTTTTCTGAAGCGTTTTAGTCGTTCTATTAAGAAAAAATATTATAAAAATTATTTTCTCAAAATTGATTTAAAAACTCATGTACAATTCCTAAAATAATTTTTTAATTTTAAGTGTAATTTTTTTCTTTCTGACTTGGGTTGGGGTTTTAGATATATTTTGTATATATTTGGGGTTTGGGTGTTTCTATTTTCATTCTTGTAGGTTGGATCAAGGGATCAAGTGAGATAAGAGCTAGATTTCGGCCTTTGAAGATAAGATCTAGTCTCTAGACAATTTTGCAGGGAGATTTACTGAAGATTTGATGACAAAATTCAAAATTGGAAGAGATTTTTTTTTAAAGACACAAATTTTCAGTGTTTGGCCTCCTCTTGCCATTTTAGCACCCGATCTATCATTTCAACCCTTTTATCACCACAAATTGGCTTTCCTTAGCCTTGTTTTCCTTTTTCTTAGCATCTTTTGCTTTAAATTGACCTGAAACCCTAACCTAAAGTTTTAAGGCTAAATATTTGGCGGTTTTGTAGGCTTAAGGTTTCAAAATTCATATTTTTCAAATGACAATGTGATCAAAAAATTTCAGCGAGATTCAATTGTGGGATCTTCAAGGCCTTGGGTTTAGGGTTTGAGCTCTAAACCCTTGTATTGCTTCAGTTTTATTACAATAGTAAAATCATTAATATCCAAGCCCTAAAATCACATTTTAATTGGAGAGATGACTCTTTGAGTGTTCTGGTAATTACCAGTTTTATATTAGTAATAAAATGGTATCAGAGCCAAGTTGCATTTTGTTTGAGCATACTGTTGGGAACATCTGAGTTTTCTTGAGTCTCGATAATGTCTGTTGCCTGTTAAAGCCGAGGATGGCGTCTATGGCGTTTGAAGACTAGGAGATTAGAACTTCTTTCCAGGAGGAGCCACGAAACCTGCTCTATTTACGATCACAATACTGATAAATCTGGTACACAACATTCTGAAGATTTATATCTATTACTCTGAAGTTGCATAAGTTAATTGTCTTCCGCTATACTTAATTCTTCACGCTGTTATGGATTCTTTATCTGTATCTAGTTCTCGTCATGAATTTGGGGATAAATCCTTTGAAGAAATTCTAAAAGAACAAGAAGAAGCAAATATAGAGAAAAGAAACTCATCTGTTACAGAGTCTATAGTTCTTGATAAGTCTGTTAATCTATTTTCAGAACCTGTTGCATCTGATTTTTTGACGACTCCAAAAATAGATCCGAAAAATGTTTACAAAAACTTAGGATTACTGGACTCCATCCAGTTCTGGAGATATAAGGTCAAAGAAGAAGTTTTGCAAACAACCTCAAATAACAATATCCTCCATTCTCTGAATATCATAAATCAATCCGAGTTTGATGCTGCCAAAAAAGCAGGCTATAATTTTGCCCATTTTGGCCATGTCCAAATAGGTATCCAGCCTCTACACCGAAAAGGCCAGGATGTTGCCTTTTTCTCTTGTGTTTTTTATCGAAGATGGAGAACTTTTCCTAAAGCCCTTATTGGTGGATGCCAAGGGACCCTTGCCTATGGCCCAGCCTCATGGTCATGTTTTCCTGATTTCTCCATAGCCTTAACAGATCCAAATGCTATAAATGCTTTGATGTTAGGCTTACAAACACATGGTTATGATGATTTTGATGATGATAGTAAAAACATAGCCATATGGTGGTCCTCAGTAGTCAAATTCTATAAAAAGACTACTCCTTCTATGGTTAAATCTGTCTCATCACAATCTGAATTCACCACTTTAATCACCCATGATTATGGCATGAATCTTATTGCACCCCAGATGATTCCCCGATCTGAATTGAAACCTCCTTCCGAATGGGTTACTAAATGGGAATCCATCAGAAAACCAACTCAACCTTCTCCTATCAATTCCTCCACAATCTTTACCACCAGAGATGGTAATGTCCATACTATCTTTCCAGAGTCACGAGCTGAGTGTGGTGGACCTTCTATAAATATTTCTACATCTGTAAATACTAGTCCCACATTTTCAGTTGATCCTACATTTCTCCATACTGTAAAAAAATTAGTTCTGAGTGAAATTGCTTCCTCTAGTAATTCCCTAGCTGCTGTCTATGACCATCCACACTGTTCTAAAACTTTCTGTCAATTTTCTTCACCTCCACCAAATCCACATGGCAATATTGAAGATGACAGAAGGAGAATAAACATGATTACTTTTATACCAGATAAAAGTAAATCTGAAGAAGAATATACTAAGACAAATTTCTTCAACATTCATGAAGAAATAATTATTCAGTCAACACAGAAAAACAACCATCAGGGTTTAGGTTTCACAGATGGATCAGAAATTCCATCATACAGGAAAAATCCCAAAAATAAAATTCCAAGGCATGTGGAAATTCCTTCAGATAATGAAATTTCTGCCTTTCTGAAAATCTATAAAGGAATTAGTCCATATGATCCTGACAATCAATGGAAAAAGAAAATGTTTAATTGGGACATTTTCACACATAAATCTGAAAGTAGATATGTTGAAGAACTCAGACTGCTGCCTAAAGAAGAAAGGAAAAATTTCAACATTCAGAAAAATGAGGAATGGAAAAAATGGATGAAATCCAACAATCAATGGATTTCCTTTTATGAGTGGTATTATCCTTCCTCTAATCAGATAGAGGAATCCTTGAGGAAAAGTTTCTTAAATCAGGCTAGGCAGAAGAGAATTCTAAATGTTGATAATTTTGTAGCAGAAAAGATGGAATCCAATCCTGTTACTATTCCATCTCCCCTTGTGACTCCAGAATTTTCTCCAAAAATACAAAGCATGTTATCCAAACCCAACCTGCCCAGAGATTTGCAGGCCATAAGGGTGAAAGGAGAAAAATTGATAAAAGATATCTGCAGCTGCTTGCAGGTAAACATGATTAGATCTGGTTCCCCTGCAAAACATAAATGGGAACTTTTTGATGGACAGATCTATGAAACTGACAATGATTTTCCACCTTGGAAAAATTTTGTCATCAGAAAAAATGATGGGAAAATCTTCAAACTTTTCCCAATCCAGACAGAGGACTCGGTGAAAGACTCTGTCCTTGCCACAAACTGGACTAATCTTTCTCTTTCCAGTTTGGAAAAATATCTGAGAAACCGGCATAAATCCATAGAAGAAATGAATAACATTCTGAAAGACTTAATGAATAGAATGTTGCAAAAGCAGGATTATGCTTTGGTTTGTTTGAATGATAATGTCAAGACTTTAGCAGAAAATGATAAACATATAGCTGAAAGTTTGGATAAACTCAGAATATCCACAGAAAAGAAGATAGTTGATGCAGCTATAGTTCATGGGAAAGAAATTGTTAGAGTAAATTCCAGTCTTGATGTTATAAAGAAGCAAGTTTTGAATGTTTCCAATTCTGTTGAATTATTGAAGAAGAAGCCTTCATCAGACTCTTACAAATCCACTACCTTGTTCAGTGAACCTTCATCACAGATGCCCTACACTATCTCTGGTTCAGTATCAAGTCTTATAAAGCAGCCTGTAGAAATAGAGTTTCCCAAACCAGGAACCTCTTATCCATACAGTCTTTTTGCTGCCCCAAGTTATTTTGGACATCTAAAATCAAATCCCATAACATCCTCACATTCTAGTACATCAACCAGTTCCTCTCTGACAGAATGGATCAAAATGAAGAAAGCAGAGGAGGAAAATGTAAAAGAAGAAGAAACAGGAAGAAAACAGTGGTATGATGAGGAAGACAAAGAAGATACCGGGTTGCATAAGATAGAGATAGATGATGAGGAACCTTCCCTAGAAAAACTTGAGGAGTATGTACAGAATTTTTCTCCTCAAGACAAAGCTCAGTTTAACATTCCTGAAGATCATATGGTCCATGCAACCACATCCAGATCTACCTGGAACTCTACCTGGAGCCCTGCCCCAGACAGAAGAGACTTGATGAAATCTGAATATCATAAAGATTGGTCTGCATCTTCCACATATTCGTGGAATATAGATAATTGCACTGAGGCAGAAGTTTTGTCAGTTATGCATTCTATGCTTGTTTGTTATAGAACTTATTTGGCTGATGATATTGGACCCATTAATTCTACCAGAAGAATTATTGGTGGGTTTGAAGGATCTTTAGACTCATGGTTAAAAGCTGAAACATTGAAAGATCCCGCTCTGTTAACAACATGGGAAAATTCACAAGTTCTGAATGCAGATGGAAGTGTATACATGGACCCGACAACATCACTCCCTGTAAACAATATGATTGGTTGTTTACTTTATGGCATCACTGTAAATTTCATTGGGTTTCCACAGATTAACAATGATTTAACTGCTATTACTTTGGTTGCTATGAAACTCCATAATATGCAACATTTTGATGAATATTTTAATGAGTTCCTACACAGGTTGCATACTTTATCTCCTGAACTCATTCTTGAACCAAAATGGAAAGAAATATTCATCTCTTCTTTACCATTATGGGTTTCACAAGCCATAGTCACCAAATTACCTGGAAAGATTGGTGACTACAAATTTGGAGTTATTTGGCAAGCAGTTAAAGCAATAATTGTTGAACTCTGCTCACAAATGAAAATTGCTCGAGCAGCCACAAATCCAAGAAAGCTGCATGGTTATCAACAACTATGCAAACAATGGCATCTTTCTGCCCCTAAAAATTTAGGGGGGAGAGAACAAAGTGCTTACAAGAAAAAGAAGCACTCTAGAAGGAATTTTTCTGGCAAAAGAATCATCCATCAGAAAAAACCAAAGGATTACAAAAAGACACAACTATACTCCAGACAGAAGGAAGTCAAGTGTTACCATTGTAACTAGAAAGGACATATTTCCCCAAATTGTCCAGACTTACAAAAAGACAGAAAGAAAGATAAATCAGAGAAAGGTAAGAAGAAAATATTCTACAGAAATAAATCTGGAAAGGTAAATTATTTGAATTTGCCTGAAAGTTGTGAAGAAATCACTAGTGAAGAAGAATCAGATTATGTAAATAGATTTAATTCTGACTCTAACACTTCTGATTCTGAGGATGAATATTGTAATGATCCCCACTGTGTAGAATGTTTTAAAGATAATTGTGATTGCAGTGATCCAGATGTCTGCCAGTGTCATTCTCTAAATATGATGAAACAGCCTGAGACAGAAGAACAAACAAGAAATTTGTTCGCACAAATGATGGCAGCCACAGATCCCCAATTGAAAGAAATGTATAAAGAATTGCTGGTAAATCAGTTAAGTTCAAAACCAGCAAAGCAGAATAATCCTAACAGAGGATATGTGCCACCAGCATCTCTTTTCTCAGTAGAAGCTTTGACAAGACAATTCAGGCAAGAAGATTTTGGTGAAGATCTACCACAAACCTTGCCTAGCATCCATAGAGCAATAAAGGAATTGAGAAAGACAGTGAAGGAGAACTAAAGGCTTTGTATTGAAAGTCATCAGGACTGTCAACTTAGAAGAATGAAAGCCAAAAATGAACAAGGATCTAGTTCAAAACAACCTGTTTTCTCAGCCCAAACACAGAATTATACTTATCATCAGAAACCGTTTAAAGGAGTAGAAATTCATGAGCATGATTCTGATGAAGAAACAGATCGGACTGGTCTAGGATGCAATCAAATTACTGGAGATGTGATGTATTGCATTAAGCTCAAAGTCAGAATTGGTACCAGATTTGAATACTGGAAAGTCCTCATGGATACTGGTTCCAGGCTTAATATTGTAAATAATTCAGTTGTAGAATCTCATCTCTTAAGACCTACAAGTTGTCCAAAAGTCACAACGGCCAGCGGAGATATCAAGACCACTTCAGAAGTTTCAGTGGATATCTTTCTTACAGAATCCATTGGAATCAAAGTTGTTTGTCCAATTGTCACAGGTATGGATTGTGCTATGTACTTGGGAACACCTTTCTTTCAAAATTTCCAGAAACATGGTGCAAAGTTTGACCAACAAACAAAGAGGTTCGACTATTTTCTGGAATTGGAAGGTAAGGAATTATTTTTCCCTTTCATAAATTCAAGCTCACCTAATAGAATAAAACGAATTGAAAGATTGGAGAATTTGTTGGCAAAGATGGAAAAGAAGAAAGAAATCCTAAGGATAGATGAAAATATGGAACAAGGAAAATTTGATAAAGAAATAATGGATCTCAGAAATAAGTTTCTCGAATGTTGTTCAGAGGATCCTAATGCTTTCTGGCATGTAAATAAGCATGAAGTTGAGCTACCATTAAAAAAGGATTTTAATGGAAAACTCAGAAGATCAAAGGCCATTCCAATGAATCAAGAGCAGTTA
This sequence comes from Pinus tabuliformis, assembly GCA_031772625.1. Taxonomy (NCBI): domain Eukaryota; kingdom Viridiplantae; phylum Streptophyta; class Pinopsida; order Pinales; family Pinaceae; genus Pinus; species Pinus tabuliformis. The sequence goes on from CM062811.1 coordinate 788,330,995, forward strand.
ACCCTCTGCAAAAAAGAGATCAAAGAACTCTTACAGAAAGGTTTGATCAGGAAAAGTAAGAGTCCAATAGCTTGCTTTGCATTCTATGTTAACAAGCATGCTGAAGTAGCCAGAGGAAAGCCCAGACTAGTAGTAAATTATAAACCTCTGAATAATCTACTTGACTATGATGCCTATCCTCTTCCAAAACCATCTACCATCTTGGCACAGATCTCTAAGTCAAAGATTTTTTCTAAATTTGACTTAAAATCAGGATTTTGGCAGGTAGGGATCAAAGAATCAGACAAATGGAAGACTGCTTTTTTAGTACCAGAAGGCCATTTTGAATGGAACATAATGCCTTTTGGATTGATAAATGCCCCTTCGGCCTTTCAGCGCATCATGGATGAAACCTTTGAAGGTATGGAAGATTTTCTTAAAAAGTATATTGATGATATTTTAATTCATTCAGAAGATATTCCTGCTCATATCAAGCATTTGAAGATGTTCCTCCAGAGAGTAAAAGAAAAAGGAATAGTTCTTTCTGAATCAAAGATGAAATTATTTAAGACAATGATAGACTTTCTGGGATACAATATACAATTTGGCTCCTACCAAGTAATCCAGAGGAGTCTGGATTTTATTGATAATTTTCCTGATGAAATTTTAGATAAAACACAGCTGCAGAGGTTTCTAGGAAGCCTTAATTATGTATCTAAATTTCTTCAGCATTGTGCCCAAGAAAGAAAACTTTTGAACCAGAGGTTACAAAAAGAACCGATCCCATGGAATGAAGAATGCACTAAAGTTGTCCGAGAATCAAAGAAAAGATCTGTAAAATCCAGCCTTTAAGTCCAATACAAGAAAACTAGAAAAAGGTAATCATGATAGATGCTAGTAATATTGGATGGGGAGTTGTTCTTTGCCAAGAAAATCCAGATAAAAAGAAAGAACCTCTAGAAATCTGCCAATATGCCTCTGGATTATGGTCTACAACTCAGACAAACTGGGCAAGCCTCAAGAAATAACTCAGAGCAGTCTGTCTGGGAATTGAAAAATTCAAAGATTTTGTTATCTATACAAAGTTTTTAGTAAAAACTGATTGTCAGGCATTAAAATTCGCCATCCAAAAATGTGATTTTGAAGATGCTGCAATGGTAAGATGGATGATGACACTCAGTCAATATAATTTTGAAATTGAATTCATTCCTGGCCACAAGAATTCTTTTGCTGATATGCTATCCAGGGAATTCTTAGAAAATAATTCTATTCATTCTTTAGCTTGCAATTTCATAAGAAGAGTCGAAGATTGTGTTGAAATAGAAACCCCTTATGGATGGGTCAGGTATCCCAATATCAGTCGTACCATGCTATTTGATCATGATGATGAATGGTACCTAGTAAAAGAGATAAGATGGAGAGAAGGTATTCCCAATCTCTAGACTTGGGATGATCAAGAAGTTGAAAATGATTTGGCCATTCAAGAACTTGATTATTTGGCTCATATTGGAAACATTACTTATGAAATTTACTATGAAGATGATAACAGAATTGGAAATTGCAGACTCACAATTAAACAATTCAACAATCCTCTTAGAAGGACTGATTTTGATCCAGAAAGACAAAAGTCTGCTTTCTTCCAAATGATGAATTTAGAAAATATCTCATCCAATTTCTTCTATCATCTCCAATTTGATTTCAGCTATGAAGACTGGCCAACAGAAAGAATGAATCGTGAAGATCCTCTCCCAGATTGGTTTATAGATTGGTGGAAAATCTATGGTCTCAGTGCTATCCTCACCATGCCCTATCAGTTCACACGGTTGAAGATTGATGGTTTTTCTGTACCCGGCTCACTCCATACTAGAGTTTTGTATAAAAGTCTTAAAGATGTCATGGAAATAGAAGATATCACTTTCCTAAATGCAATAAGGAGATGTGGTCATACTCACTGGTTCGTAAGCCAAAGGATTTGTGCGAGACAACTTGCCTCAAGCACTGATGGGACCAGAATGGAATACAATGACTTTCATCATCAATCAGATCCAGACGATAATCCTTTTGAAGAAATTAATTTTCTTCAACCTCCAGAAAATCATGAAGATCAGATTTGGGAATCTAAAAAAGAAGTTACAGTCCAATTCTTTTCCACAAGTCTCATAGATAATTTCCGACATAGTTACTATACCCACCCACAAGTGTCATTTTTTGTATTGTAAAGTCTTTCTAACCGACAATGGTGTTAGACATTTCTTTCATGGGTTATTCGTAAAAGAATCTCCATTTTGTACACACTAGCACATAATACTAGATATGTCTGAGAATCTCTGCGCGGATGTCCTTCCAAGGTTACCTGAAAGCAATGATTCCTGACATTTTACTTTCTTTATGTCACATAATAATTGTAAGGATTTTGATACCCTTGCACGGGACTATCAAATCCTTCTTTTTCGGACGATTTCCTTGCACGGATAATCGATATGAAGGAATCTTACTTTTGAAGTCATGGATTTCACGGGGGAAGATTTTTCTCAAGGAATTGGCTATATAAAGAAGAGGAATGCCCAGATGAAGGCATTCGGGTCAAGTCTAGAGTAAGGATCTGAGAAGCCTGCGTCTCTATGTGCGAGCATAGGGAAGAACCTAAAGTGGCCGGATCTTTTAGGATGAGTGTTTGTGTCTGTGTCGATCTTTAGACTGAGTCTGCTTTGTGTGCTAGGTAGCCTACAGATTTCTCTTGCTATGCAAGGATATTTATCTGTTAAATGCCACAGCAGTCAATCTCAGTAAGGATCATGTTGTCATTCTAAATCTTGTAATTTCTCAGGAGAGAGATGACTCTTTGAGTGTTCTTGTAATTACCAGTTTTATATCAGTAATAAAATGGTCAAAATCGATTAGAATTGCAAAATCTAAATTTTCAAAATTTTTGGCCACTTAGGCATCTCTAATTTGACCTAGATCTAACATTTTAGCTTGCTAGAATTCACTGCATACCTGTGAAATTCAAGTATGAAATATTTTTGAAGCATATTTTTAATAAAAAATAAAAAATTTGAATTTTTAGTTTTTGACAAGTTTTTACTATTTTTAGGCATTTTGGATATAATCTCTAGTATTTTTAGCTTGTTGATCTGTCAGTAATTCACTGTTGTAATAAGTTTATCAATTTTAAAATTTGTTGAATCAAACTTCCTAAAAACCTTGAAAGTAAAATTTTTGAGTTCTAATGCATTTTTACTATTTTTGGGCATATTTGCCATCTATTTTTGGCATCTTTAAGCTTGCTAATATGTGGTTGTTTACTGCTATAAACTAACAAACCATACTTGAAATATCACTGAATACATCATTATAGTAGGCAAAATAAGTTAATTTATATTTGATGGTCATTGAAATTTTTTGTGTTTAAGACAAATTTCATGATTTGAAATGGTTTTCCTCACTACTGTTATAACGTTGATTAAGTTTGAATTTTTGAATTCTTACTGCTTATATACATTGTCTTAGATTTGAAATTGACTTATCTCATCTCTGCATTCAAAATCTAACATTGATATTTTTGATTGGCATAATATCTTGTGTTAATAATCATTGGTGGATAAAGTTGGTTACATGAAATTTACGCTTGTATTTCTTAACACTCATCTTGTTTAAGATTGTATTACAACATTGTCAAGTACTTTTGCATTAAGACAAATTTCACATAAGTACTTAAGTAACTTAAGCAATCTTAACTCAAGATAATCACACACATAATCTCTTACATAAGCATATTAGATTTAGATTCCATTAATAATTTACGTCCTAGCATAAACTGGGTTGATATAGATATAGGGAAACCCTTTTCACTTAGCTTGAGGGGCCTCAACAACTCTTCGGTGGTTAACACGGTGACCTTGCAGTTGTCAGAGCCACAGTCTCTACAGTGTCAGAGACATTAGGTGATAGGATCACAACAAAAGGTATTGTTAATTAGGCCTTAGCGTGCTTTCTGTTGCCCTCCTTCCCACAACCTACTTTGGAGGTAAGCTTCAAAATAGTTAAAATAAGGTTACAGCTAGATTAGGCATTAATTAAAAATAACTAAGATCTCTGCATCACACATAGGTCATAGGTTTGCATATCATTCAGGTTAGTCAATCATCTTAAGTAGTGGGTGTCCATCTAGTCATTTGGTTCCATTTTAATATAAACAAGATTTTGTGACTCCATTAAGGCAGTGGTCTCATATTTTAAAATCTAAAGGCTAATCGATAATCTTGTTCGAATTTAACCAATTGGTTAGGCCACTCATCCGTGTCTCCAAACAAGTTGGTTTCTAACTTCTTTTCCTTCATCTAATTCCATAGGGACTACCCCCATAGCCTGTTGTTGGGAGACAACTAGAACAAAGTGGGCAGGAATCAAAGTGACAACCCCCGTCCTGAGTGCCGTCACAATGCCTATACATTCCGAGCGACAACACTACCTTCTTTGTTGTTCTTGATCATTCTCCACACACTTCCCTATCTTTACACATCTTGGTGTTTCAGTGGTCTTTCCTGACTTTACAAGGGTGATATTACCTCTCAACTCAATTTCACTATATGGGCAGTGTCTAATTTAAGTCACAAATATAGCATTTTCCATCTCTGGGCAGTGTCTAATTGAAGTAAAAAATATAACATTTTCCATCTTACATAGTCATCGATGTTCTTAAACACACAAGAATAGTGGACAACCAAATACAATAAACATGAAATCATTTCTATTAACAAATATGTATATTTATATTACGTTCTTGTGACCCTTGGTCTTATATACCAAGTGGTCTCTTGGACTTCGGTGATTGTTCACATTCCACACCAACCCTTAAAGGATTAGGTGTCCAACATGCCCCCCCATAATCCGAAGGGGTATATATGAGTCCAAGAAGAGAGCTCTAATATGAAAATACAACAATGAATGAAAACAATAAATTGAATGTACTCTCTGAGATGATGGCATAAGGTGGGAGAAATTGAGGTCTCCACTGGTGGTAGTTTAAGGATGACTACCAACACCGGAATGCTTATTGCAGTTCCCGAAACTCTTCCAAATCTGGCAAGAAGCTAAAGTCTTATGCTAGAGGAAGTGATCCTTAATGCTTTGAAGAGGGAGACCTTCAACCTAGAAAAAATGGAGGTCTAGAACCTGTGGTGGTTTAAGGATGACCACCAACTTTGGAGAGCTTAGTGCGATTCCCAGAACTCTTCCAAATCTAGCAAGGAGTTGAAGTCTTATGCTAGAGGAAGTGCTCCTTAATGCTTTGGAGAGGGAGACCTTCAACTTGTAAAAATGGAGGTTTGCATCCTGTGGTGGTTTAAGGAAGGCCACCAACCAAAGGCATGCTTCGAGGCTTCTGTGTCTCTGTCTACAACTTTGAATCTGGGTATGGTTGTCTCTTGCTGTAGGCTTAGGAAATAGGTTCAGGTTGTGGCTTAGACTTGCTTGATGTATCTTTGAAATTTTTAGATGATCATCACTTCCCCCTTATCAGGTACAAGGTGAGAAGACGAAAAGAACTCAATTGTAAGACCTTTCGATACTCTAGAAGAAATTCTGACATATGGCTGAAATATCTTCTTGACTATTGAAACCCATTGCCAAGAAGCGATCCATCCAAGATGAATCTTTGTTCTTGCAGGAAGCTTGTTTCTGAAGCATTTGTTTGAATGATGATTATGCTGAACACAATGCTCACACGGATGAAGATCAAAACAATGATCTTTCATATGGCCAACTTTGTCACAATGTTGGCATCTGACATGCTGTTGTGGAAGAAGAGTGAGAATAGGTGAAGATGAACTGTCATGAACAAATCTAGCACTTTGAAATTTGATAGGTTTGGAATAGTCCCGAATATGAAAGGACACATCATTGTCATATCTAAAACTTGTTTTGTGCTTGTTGCTGACAAGCTCTTCCCAAGGTCTGATGATTGGCTTGCGAGATGTAGGCTGAATTTCCACACCTGTATGCAAATCTACTTCTGAAATGGGCACTTGATCAACCTCAAGTTTACTGACTTGAGGACTTTTTGGTTTTTGATAAGATCCTATTTCAAATTCAATTAGGGGATTGTTCTGAACAAAAACAAGTTCAGAAGGATGTATTTTCTGTTGTAACTCATCTTGCTAAAGTTGAGACTCTAGTGGCAAAAATTCAATGTTTTCTTGTTTATTTTGCAGATAGATTTAATGTAAAAAAGAGTGTCCTTAATAATGTTTACCATTCCATCAACAGTGGAGAGTATCATAGTATTCACTAACTCTAATACTTCATCGAATTTGGCCATTGTGTCAACAAAAATAAAGACTCAAGATCAAAAAATGAGGAGTGTCGTCTTTTCAAGAAATGTGTACAAGGAGTCCAAAAGATCCTTGAGCCAGACCAAGAAGCATTTTGAATATTCCTTCAACAATATAATTCTTTCTTGCCCAAAACTTGCAAGGAGCCAACAAACTAGACAATGCAAATTAGTTCTTGGTGGAGACTTTTATATCTCAGTACTTGCTATAGGCAAACATAAAAGAATGCCAAAAAACCAGTATTTGTTCCCAATGGAATATTGTTTTATTTTCTAATTGGACTCTTCGAATGGCATACATTTGTTCAAACTTAGAGTGGCTAGTACAATGATGACTCTTCTACTAGCATAAATTTCCCATATAATCATATCATACATGAACCGATGACATATATGTAATTCAAAGCATATATTTTCACAACATTCATTTTAATATATATCGTTCAATGTATATAACTAATTCAACTGTTCACGTATAACCAATTCAACACTTCAACACTTTATATTGTCTAGCAACAATAAACAACACACAAGACAACATGAACATGATATACAAATCTTGTTACTTACATTGATTCGCAATTCGAGCAACAAATGATTATGCTAAGCTAACAGGATTTATTTGATGGATATCCTGTTATGAAACCAGCTCAAGAAAAGATAGAAAAGAAAGATCAACGCCTTAGAATTCAGCCTCTTCGAGGGGGCAACCTCCTTTACATTACATAAATGAACAATTCTTGGATGATACAAATGACAAAACCTCCTTTCTATATATAGGAGTCTAAGGAGTCACAATATAATCCAGCCGACCTAACAATAATAATATAAAGCCACAAAAATAACAATAGAGGGATTCTATGGGGCACAGAAATAACAATATGGGGGTAATAGGGGCACAACAATATAAATAAGGGGTATAACTACAATAGTAATGGGGTAATCACTAGTATTATAGGGACCCAACATGCCCCTCTCCTTCAAAAAAGTGTTGTCCTCAACGCTTGAGTAGTTCTGGATACTTCTGCATAAAATTCTCATCCTCCCATGTGGAATCTTCAGCGGATAAGTTCTTCCACTTGATAAGATACTCTGAAATTGATCGATTTCGTAGCTGTCGAGTTCTTGTTTCTGTGACTGCTTCCGGTTCCAATATAATTTTTCCTTCCTCGTCAAGTTCTGGCAATATTGTTTGAATTGGGAGCTTGTCGCCTATAACCTTCTTTAAACATGAAACATGGAAAACTGGGTGCAATCGAGAAGCTGCAGGAAGCTCCAATTTGTATGCCATAGTACCAATCTTTTGCAACACCTTGTACGGACCATAATACTTTGGTGATAATTTATTATCCTTCTTAGCTTGCTTTAGGGACATTTGCTTATATGGTTGTAGCCGTAGGAATACCCAATCACCTACATCAAAACTTCTTTCACTGCGATGTTGATCTGCCTGTTGTTTCATTCTATTTTGTGCCAACACGAGGTTATCCTTTAAGAGTTGGAGGACTTGTTGTTGATGTTCGATGTGATGTTCCACTGCCTGAACCTTAGAATTTTCTCTTAAATATGATGTGATGGATGGTGGTTGATACCCATAAAGTGCCATAAATGGGGTCATTTTTGTTGCTGTATGGAAGGAAGTGTTATACCACCATTCAGCCAGAGGCAACCATTTGACCCATTGTGTCTGTTTATCAGATACAAAGCAACGAAGATATCCTTCCAAACATTTGTTTACTATCTCAGTTTGCCCATCAGATTGAGGATGATAAGATGAGCTATGAGCTAACTGAGTACCAAGACAAGAAAATAATTCTGTCCAAAAATTTCCAGTGAAAATGGGATCTCTGTCACTTACAATAATCTTTGGGTTTCCATGTAGCTTTTGAACTGTTTCCATAAATGCAGTAGAAACTGTACTGGCTTTAAATGGATGTGATAATGCACAAAAGTGTGCATACTTGGTAAGTCTGTCAACTACCACCATGATGACACTCTTTCCCTCAGACTTGGGTAAACCTGTGATAAAATCCATTGAAACCTCCTCCCAACGTTGGCTTGGAATGGATAAAGGTTGTAATAGACCCGGTGTCTTAATTGTTTCAACTTTATTTTGTTGGCAAACCAAACATTCCGCCACAAACTTTTGAATATCTGATTTAAGGCCATCCCAAAAAAATTCCTTCTTAACCCTGTGGTAAGTTTTTAAAAATCCTGAGTGCCCTCCTAAGGGAGAAGTGTGCAATTCCATAAGAATCTTTTGTTTTAGCTGGGAATTCTTACAGAGGTATAAGCGATCTTTGTACCATAACGAATCATTTTGCCAGCTAAATGTATCAGAAGTACTGGAATCTTGTTGTAGCTTTCGAATAAGTGCCCACACTTCTTCGTCATTCTTCCATTCCTCCCTTGCTTCGTTTATCCAATCTGGTTGGATAATAGAAATGGCACACAACAATGCTTCCACATCCTCATCCTTTCTTGAGAGTGCATCTGCCACCACATTTTGCTTCCCTTTTTTGTAGATGATTTCAAAGTCATAACCCAACATCTTTGTGACCCACTTTTGTTGCTCTTCAGAGGATAATCTTTGTTCTAAAAAGTATTTAAGGCTATCATGATCCGTTTTTACCTTGAAGTGTCTTCCCATTAGGTAGGGTCGCCATTTCTTAAGTGCATGGAGTATTGCCAACATTTCCTTCTCATAAATAGCTTTGCTTAAAAACTTTCCCTTGATTGGACGACTTTCAAAAGCAATGGGTCTTTCATCTTGCATTAGAACAACACCAATTCCATTTCCTGAAGCATCACATTCCACAATAAAGGTTTTTGTGAAGTCCGGTGTAGCTAAGACCGGTGCTTGGCACATTGCCTCTTTAAGATGTTCAAAGGCCTTTGTTGCTTCCGGAGTCCATGAAAATGAATCTTTCTTCAATAATGTTGTTAGAGGTGCTGCTATTCTCCCATAATTCTTAACAAACTTGCGATAATACCCTGTCAACCCAAGAAATCCTCGCAGATGCTTTATGGATGTGGGGATTTTCCATTCCTTAATGGCTTTAATTTTGCTAGGGTCTACCTTAACTCCTTCATGAGATACAATATGACCCAAATATTCCACCTCCTGGACTCCAAAGAAACATTTGGATCTTTTTGCATATAATTGTTTCTCCTCCAATAGTTGTAGCACCCTGTCAACATGTTCAACATGATCCTTCCAAGACTTGCTGTAGATTAGTATATCATCAAAAAATACTAACACAAATTTTCTAAGGAATGGTTTGAAAATTGAATTCATCAAACCTTGAAATGTTGAAGGTGCATTGGTAAGGCCAAAAGGCATGACCAAAAATTCATAATGACCCTCATGAGTTCTAAATGCCGTTTTCGGAATGTCTTCAATCTTCATTCTGATTTGATGATATCCCGAACGAAGATCCAACTTGGTGAAGTAAATTGATCCATGCAATTCATCCAGTAATTCATCAATGACAGGAATGGGGAACTTATCTTTAATAGTGAGCTTGTTGAGCTCCCTATAATCTGGACACATGCGCCATGATCCATCCTTCTTGTGCACCAATACTACTGGAGCTGAGAAAGAACTTTGACTCGGTTGAATTATACCAGCCTCTAGCATTTCTGCAACCATACGTTCAATTTCACTTTTTTGGACATAGGGATATCTGTACGGCCTGATGTTTGGAGGAACACTTCCTGGAATCAGATGAATAGCATGATCATGATCACGCATAGGTGGGAGACCTTTGGGAGTCTCAAATACCTTGGAATGATTGTCCAGGACTTTTTGGAGATCTGGAGAAATAGATGATTCCAATGTGGAAACATCTAGCGAACATAATTGTGCAATTACACCTCTTTGCTCCTTTTTTAGAAGCTTTGTCATGCCATTAGAGCTGATTATCTTTCCTGGTTTCCCTGCAATACCCCTTAATTCAACTTCCTTTCCTTCCACAGAAAATTTCATGAAAAGTTCTTGAAAATTAAAAGCTATTGTACCCAAGGATTGTAGCCATTGGACTCCTAGTACAACATCAGCACCTCCCATTGGAATGGAAAGCATTGGGCTAGTCAATACATATTCTCCCATGGATAGCTTGATATTATGGCACTTTCCAGAACAATTTATTGTTCCTCCATTTGCAATCATCACTTGACACTCTGGTGCTGGATATAGGAAGCAATTCAATTCTTTTGCTACCCTACAATGAATAAAATTGTGGGTGCTTCCTGAATCAATCAACACTATTACCTTTTTCTTCTTGATTTGTCCTTCTATCTTGATGGTTTGAGGAGTGGTAATTCCCGCCAATGCATTACAAGATATGGTCGGATTTATTTGTTCTTCATCTAGGCTTTGTTCCTGGAATATATCCTCTTCTTTTGACCTTTCTTGCTCCTTTTCTTCTTCCTCTTCACAATCTATGTAGAATAATTTCTTCTCAGCACACTTATGACCTTTTGTGTATTTGCTATCACAATTGTAACAAAGCCCTTTTGCTCTTTTTTCTTCCAATTGTTGTGGTGTCAACCTTGTAGGTTGTGGAAGACTATGGGCAACAACACTTCCGTCTTTATAGTTGTGAATGGTATGCTTCCTGGTTGCCATAATTTTGCTTTCCATTTTTCTTGCTAACCTGAATGCCTTCTCTAATGAATCAGGTTCCCAAAGGCGAACATCATGTTGGATATTATCCTTTAAAGACCCTATGAACACATCAATCCTATGCTCCTCTGGAATATCTTTTACCCTTATGTTCAATTTTTGGAACTCCTCAATGTGCTCCATTATTGAACCCTTTTGTTTGAGACTTATCAATTGGCTAAAAAAAGTGTTGCTTTTTGTATCCTCATAATGTGCTATCAATTCTTCCGTAAAAATTGCCCAAGTGATAAATTGTTTACGAGAACAAAGCCATTGATACCATACAAACTGATTTGGTTCCAAATATACAGTTGCCATACGTACCTTTTGTGTGTTTTGCACATTATTGAGATCGAAGAATTGCTCCATCTGTAATATCCATGTGGCGGGATCCTTGCCATCAAACTTCCTCATATCGATTTTTGGAATATGGTGATTCTTCGATCCAACATTAGAGTCTATGGAATCATGATTAACATTTCTTTTGTTCTCATCATGAGTTTCCTTTAGTACCCTTTCACCCTTAGTGACCATTTCTTGTAGCAACTTATTCATATTTATCTTCAATTCGTCCATGTCTGTCTTCAAATCATCCATCTTAGCTTCCACGTCAATCATCTTAGCTTCTACGCATTTCTTTAAACAGTCCATCTTAGCTTCTACACCTTTCTTTAAACCATCCATCTTAGCTTCTACATCTTTCTTTTAACCATCCATCTTAGATTCTGTTCCTTTTTGTGCAAGGGACAGTTGTTGCACTTGGTCTTGTAATTTTGATATATCATGTAGCATTTCTTCCTCTTCTTCATGAGTCATGCTAGAGCTTTCAGGTTCCTTACTAGGTGTTTGCATTTTCTTTCCTCGGGGCATCAGTTACCGATAATAATGCTCTACTATGCCCTTTGAATTCCTTCAAAATAAATTTTCAAACCAAGCTTAAGCAAAAATTTAAGAAAATCTACACACCTTTTTTCACTTTGTAGGAGCTCGATATTGCCTCTGATGTATCTCTGTACTTTCCAATCATCTAGTTCTTAATTTTTGACCTGTAGTAGCCCTCTGTGTCCTCTTTCCAATGCCACAAGTCTGACCGAAATTGGATTCTCCAAGGAAGAGTTATGTGAAATCTCCCACAGTGACTTGCTTTTAGACTAGTTCAGTAGAGCGAACTTGTACGGCTTTCCATGAGTCACTGTTTCAACCTTTGGATCTGAAACTCACATACAAGAAACTACAGTCCGTCCTCTTTCTGTAGCTTCTTACGAAATTTCAATCCGATCCCCAGAGAGAAAGTTATGACGATTTCCCCAGGTCACCTGTTTTGAATGTAATTCAGGAGTCTGTAAAAAGACCAACTTCCTCAGAGCATATCTCCGCAAATATCGTGCGAAAAGATCTGAAATTTGGACCCAAAGTTCAGAGCGATTTCTTCTCAAATGGGTTTTTTTTTCGACTTCTGAAACATCACAGAAAACAAGTTATAGCGAAAATTCCACGATGACCTGTTTGGAGCAGCGAAACCCTAGAATCCAAAGCTCTGATACCAAATGTTATGAAACCAGCTCAAGAAAAGATAGAAAAGAAAGATCAACGCCTTATAATTCAGCCTCTTTGAGGGGGCAACCTCATTTACATTACATAAATGAACAATTCTTGGATGATACAAATGACAAAACCTCCTTTCTATATATAGGAGTCTAAGAAGTCACAATATAATCTAGCCGACCTAACAATAATAATATAAAGCCACAAAAATAACAATAGAGGGATTCTATGGGGCACAGAAATAACAATATGGGGGTAATAGGGGCACAACAATATAAATAAGGGGTATAACTACAATAGTAATGGGGTAATCACTAGTATTATAGGGACCCAACATAGCCAGTCTTCTTAGAGTGGTGGTCCAATAGATTGATAGAGCCCACATCGATAACCCCTAAAAATAGGCCTTATCGATGAAACCTGAAACTCAATAAAATTGGATGTATCACAACATCTGTCTATTTGGCATTCATTTTGGATAAACATAAGAGAAATACACTCAATCGCCCTTCTGTTGGTGATGTAGGTATGGGTTCAACACTCTTAAGGTAGAGAGTTGCTTTATTGGCAGGTCATCGTTTATTTCAAGCTAACTGAAATGTTTCAAGGCCTAGCTGGGATAAGATCTTAAACGACAGGTGCAATGAGTGACATGTAGTGGTTAACACTCTAGAGATAGCTTGGATACATCCAGACAAAACATAGCTTAGTCCTGCTCTTAGTATTGTTTTCAACGTAGTCGATCTGTATTGTATCCTCTCTATTTTACCTCTAGTTCAAGTTGCAAAACGTTGTAGGTGAATGGTGCAGGCATGAAATACAAAGTTGGAACCAAACAAAATGGGCACTGAGGAGACAAGAAATGGAAGAGTTGGCAGATGGTTGATGGGCACATTTTGATGTTTCTTGGTGTTGGTGGTTGAATTTGCATGTTTTTAATCACCTTTTTACCCCGTTTCCTGTATCCATTTTACACCATTGTTGGTCAATTTACATTCTAAACCGCATAGGTATACCTCTTGTCATGTCGTTATGAATCATTAATCAATGAAGCATAGTCATAGGGGATTTTTGCCTATGTGGCTTGCTGATTCGATTATTATTGTAGATTTGGAGGGAGAATGATCAAGACCACAGTTCAACGAATGGTGACCATCAGCTGCAATGGTGGATCAACCTTTCAATCAACGCGTTGTTATCTTTATATTCTGTTTTGCTTAAGAAGCCACTATGTAATTGTAGGCAGACAACTACTGTAATTCTAGGAGCTGTTAGTGTTAACAAATTGTATAAGTAGAGTTACGAGGCTGTGAAAGCCGACAGTTAAGATCACAGAGAATTACGTTAACTTTGAGTCTGTAACAACATACGTTGTAATATCCTTTTGATTAATGAAATTCTAATCTTCTGAGCATTTCGTGACTTCTTGATCTTGCCACAGCCCTAATCAAGGAGTTGGGCCCACTCTCTTGACCAGGTGTTGTTGGATAGATGTGTGCATAGGTTTATTTCAGTTAATTTATTTATTGTTGTGAATGATTATCAATGTGTTGTTGTGAGTCTACTTTGTTGTTACTCTTATTGCTGTTACAATCATTACTTGTTGTTACAATTATCGCTTACTGTTACACATTGCTAAGTTTATAATTGAATTTTTAGTACTAGGTAGGGAAACTGTGGCCTACATATACTTTGCATGATAGCCTTGAAAGAAATCGTAGAGACCTGGGTTGAAAATTAATGTGGAATTGGGTGAATTTCATGATTCATATATGAACACCTACATTTTGGCGCATTTGCTGGGGAGGTTATTGAAGGCGTGAAAGTGCGACCAATATTGACCATAGGATTGATCCCCCATCCTGGAGAGGGAATTTTTCACCCTGCCCAGCTCTTGATCATTAGATCATTTTTGTTTCTTTGATTGTCTTGTTTTATTTTTCATAGGAACCACTCTCTCGTCCTGGGAAGGGAAGTTTTTATGTCACCCTATTTCAGGTCCTGAGCTTAATTTTGTGATTGATTTATTTTCTTCTTTTGATTTCTTTTTAGGGGCCACTCTCTCGTCCTAGGGAGGGAATTTTGTACCCTGCTCTAGGTCCTGAGCTTTCAATTTGCTTGAATGTTTTCCTTTTATTTCCTGATTTCATGAATAGAGATACAAATAAAAGGGGCAGAGGAAGACCCCTGAAAAGAAGAGGGAGAGATCTAGGAAGAAATACCTACATCCAAGAGATCATTTCAAGAGCTGAGTCAGGAGCATCATCGTGAGCTGTTGTTAGGGTGAGATCTCATATGAGATTTGGAGGGAAATCAGTTTCACAACCAGAACCCTCCCCAATAATAGAAGTGCAATTCAGGGAAGAAGAAGTAGCAAGTAGAGGATTTGAGGAACTGCATACTGCAAGTTCAGAGGAAGAATATTTGAGAGAATTCTCTACACCATTTGACCGAGGGAAAGTTATTAAACAACCTCAACCAATTGTTGTAGAACAACTAGAGCCATAACCTGTTGAGATTCCAAGTGAATATTGGAAGATACTCATGGCTTCTGCAACTTCTTCAATTGAATTCCCAGTTGGAGATATCAGAGGTGATGCACCTTTGAAGCCTATTCCTTTGACAACATTACCTAATTTCCATGGTCTTTCTTCTGAGGATCCGAACACATTAATTTTTGAATTTGACGTTGTTTGTTGGGGGTATTATTATATTTCTGATGCTTAGAAATTGAAGATATTCCCCGCTACTTTGAAAGGCGCACCTTTGAGATGGTCTATGAGTTTAGGGGGGAATCTATTACTACATGGGACGATATGAAGATGATTTTCCTTGAGAAATATCAAGACTACTGCAAATCTCGAGATGTGAAGGAAGAAATATTTAAGATCATGCAGAAAGAGGATGAGAACATGGATGAATTTGTGGAGAGTTTTCAATATAGTTTGCAGAGATCAGGCCATTGTGACATGGATAAGAATATCTTGAAAATAATCTTTCTCCGGGCACTGAGGGAGATATCTTTGGAACTATTGAATGTAGTAGGGAAAAGAGACATATCACAAGAGGAATTTCATGCCATCTGTGAATTATGTGTCGAGTGTACACGAGGGGCTGCAAGGCATAAGTAGGGGATCTGAACTCTCAAGACATCTAGTGGTGGAGTTACAAAAGTAGAGATTGGGAACTTGCTGGACAATTTGAGAACCGATATCTTAAGCACACTGTCATCACAACTAGACGTGTTACAGGCGAAACAAAAGTAGATAGAAGTAGAGAAGGCTATGTCCATTTTCTATCCTCAATGCAGGAAGAAGCATCCTCTGAAGGAATGCCCATTGAATTCCATCGAGACTTGTGCGATATGTGAATAGAGTCATTCCACTAGCACCTGTCCATCTCTTCCTGGGCTGAAGGTAGTTTTTCAAGGAACAAATGAAGAAATATATCAATTATATTTTATGGGATCAAAGAAACCATGGAAACCACGACCACAGAACATGAATCAAGGTATGCCTCAAGACCCTTCTCAGTATTTTAATAATCTAAATTTTGGGCCTCAGTCTGTACCTTTTTCACCCTCATGGCCGTAGCCTTATCAATATCCAATGCCCTGGCAACCATGGTACCCTCAATCTGGTCCAAATCCTTCATGGTCCCAGAATTTACGCGAACCTCCTCCTCCTCCTCCTTTAGGACAATTCTCCCAACCTATGCCACAACAACAACTACAACTGCCTTCTAATGAATCGACTAGTAATCCTCCTCTTCATCCACAATTGCCTGTTCAATCCAATCCAAATCCAAACAATAAAGGGGATCAACAGGTTGAGACACTCAACCTCCCTGCATATAGTATTTCCACTGTGGAATGTAACGAATTGAATCTTCGATCCGGTCAGGTGGTGAATACTCAAACTTCACCAATAATTGTTGAACATACCGATGATGAAGTCTCAGAACTAGAACCTAGAGATTCTACTAGAACAACTGGGGATGAGTCAATACAAATTCCTATGAAACAACAAACCCCTTCACAAACAATTGTTACTAGAGGATGTCAGACTAGTCCACCTTATCCTAAGAGATTATCATTGAGCAAACAAAGTCCTCGTCCTAAATTTGACTTTTTAGGGGAACTGCAGAATTTATTTGTCAAAATCCTGTTACTTCAGGTTATGAAGGACATACCGATTTATGCAAAAACAATTAAAGAATATTGCTCTAAGAAACCTGGTAGAAAACCAAAGGATCCACTCACTATTCACGTTATGGGAAAATTATCAGACATAATACTGGGGAAGCTTATACTTGTTAAATACGGGGATCTAGGGAACCCGATTCTGTTAAGTTTAGGTATGTTCTATGCTAGAGAAATTTATTTAAATTTTCACAGTTAGCAATCACATCAACATTACAATAAACTGCAGATAGAACATAAATATAAAATCGCAGAAGACAAGCCAAGACAAGAGGACACAAGATATGGCGCAAGCCAAGGACAAACCCCACAATGTGTGGGGAAACCCTTTGATCAAATCTTCTTTTATATTCAAAGTTCAGCAGAGAAAGAGAGAGAGAGAGTACAATTACAACAGAAGTCAACACTTTGACTTGTCTAGATCTAAGCATAGATCATCTTCTATAACAATGAGATCAGTTGAAGACATATTGCTTCAACTAATTCTCCAAGGTGACTGCTTCACCTATCGTAGTGTTGCATTTCATCCATTAGCTGCACCTTACCGTGTAGCACTATGTTGTACCATCACAGTGCTGGATCTTGATGACTAAGCTGATATCATCTGCTTTCATCATCATGTTTATCCTTACTTAACATGCCTATTATGCTGCATCTTCCATCAACATGCAACCCTATTTATCCTCATGATCTAAGACTGTTCATTTTTATCATTCTCATTATGTTGAGACTGTAATCATCATGAACATTACTGCTTATGATCCTTGTCATTGTGACTGCATATTAATATGCTGAGCAAGTGTATGGTACTGATATTCAAATTAAGATCATAGATCTATGCATCATGGAAACTCATTCCATCAACACGGTTCTGCAGAGATAGTATGCTGAGAGTTACAGTTCTATCACTGCTGTTCATTGTGTTTGGGCTGCTATAGGTATGCCACCGAGATTTATATACCAAGACAATATGGTACCCTCGTCCGAGCTTTTCTCTACTTCTAATCATAGGTATGTCGAGAGTGTGTCCTCATCACACATCCTAGATCTGGTTATGACTGTCCCTCAGAGATATCTCTATGCCGAGACTGTCTATTTGGTGACCTTGCTGCTCCATCAATCTGGGATCCAGCTTGACTGCACCTTATACGATTCCTTAATTCAATGCGGATCTATTACTCCTTAATGATATCTATCACCCTGAATGCGGGTCCCTCTACTCGAGTTCAGTTCACTTCATCTGCGAATACCTTATGCTCACAGGTAATTCGAGAATGAAGTAGCACCGAGATCCATATACAATGGCTGATCTATGATAGATCCACCCAGATTTGAGATGCTGAGACCATTACCCTTCATCGTGATGGCTTCACTGTTATTATGGCAGTGGCTTATTGTGTATCTGAAGCCTTGTCTACTTGTGGTGAAATATTGGTCCGAGATCATGTCAATCCACGAGCAGAGGAATGTCCAAGGTTGTTTCACCCATTGGAAGTATTCGCTCTGCCAGACATCCGAGACCTGTACCATGCCTTCCTGCACCTATACCCATCGAAATTTCAGAGGAGAATACCAAGTTCTTATCTTCTCTGATTGCGTGAACATGTCTCCTCTAACTGCGTGAACATGTCTCCTATGACTGCGTGAACTGGTCTCCTTTTACTGCGTGAACAGGTCTCCTTTTGGCTGCTTTTAGATTTCCTCATAAGCCTACGACTTACTGCAGCTAGGGCATCACTGTGGCTAGGACATCTCTGCAGCTAGGGCATTACCTGTGGCTAGGGCATCACTACTGCGGCTAGGGCATCACTATTTATCCCAACATACTCTTAGTGTCTCTCTCCTTCACCAAAAACCCAAAGACATGGAGAGGAGGAGATCACATGAAGAGTGTGTCTAAAAGACTTCACATCCTCTCTTATTTATACTAAAAGTGTAAGGTTGAATAGACATGACGTTTTGGCTTCTAGAGCCTACATAAGAGCTGGTCGGCTTGATAATAATTACATAAACAAAATAAATTCATATCTCCATAAATACTTATCGGAATCGGATGATCTTTGGATCAATCCTACACCTCTCGACGAGAGGGATCCAATAAAATTATTAGCTGCCATAAATAAGTTGACCCACATGGAGTTTTGCCCTAGTTTCCAATTTAACACTCCCTCTCAACTAGGGGGAACTCCATCTGCTGATCCATATGTCCGACTGTACTATCTCTGCCATTAGTGCCCTGCACTGCTCTGCCCATCTTTGCTCAGCTCTGCTGGCTCTGCTCTACTCTACTCAGCTCTGCTAGCTTTGCTTAGCTCTGCTCAGCTCTACTGGCTCTGCTAGCTCTGCTCTGCTCAGCTTTGTTGGCTCTGCTAGCTTTGCTCTGCTTTTCTCTACTCTGCTCTGCTCTGCTCAGCTCTGCTGGCTCTGCTAGCTCTGCTCTGCTGGCTTTGCTAGCTCTGCTCTGCTGGCTCTGCTAGCTCTGCTCTTCTTAGCTCTGCTCAACGCTGCTGGTTCTGCTAGCTCTACTCTGCTCAGCTCTGCTGAACTATGAAGAAGAAGAATTGATCGAGAAAATCTCATACCATTCTCCACTGACCCAAAGTCAGACTCAGAGTGCGTACCACTAGTCCCAGACCAGTCTCAACCGACCCGAAGTCAGCGTCATAGTATGTACCACTCTCACTGGTTCCAGACCAGTCCTGCACTGACACGAAGTCAGTCTCGGAGTATGTACCACTAGTCCCAGACCAGTCTCAGCCGACCCGAAGTCAGCGTCATAGTATGTACAACTCCTACCACTGGTCCCAGACCAGTACTATTGATCCCAGATCAATGGAGGACATCCTAGCGTAGGGAGTACGGTAGATACAACGATGCGTCCATTGGTACTACTATGGTCCCTAACTTCATTTCCCTGCTCATTGATCAGATGAGAGGTACTTCCCATGAGTCCCAAACTGAATGGGTAGGATGCCTCGACAGGAGAACTTAATCAATCCTGTCCTCACAGGAGAACACATCAATCCTGCTACAATCGCCATGGAGAACACATCAATCCAGGTCGCCATGGAGAACACATCAATCTAGGCCTCATAGGAGAACACATCAATCCTGCTACACAGGAGAGCAAATCATCTTGTTCCACAAGAGAGCGAATCATCTTATCCCACAAGAGAGTGAATCATCTTGTTCCAGTGCGCACCACCAGGGGAGGGTGAGTCACCCTGTGGTCGCATGTTGCTCCAGTAGATTCTATAAGCCCCACAGAGCTCCCAGAGCTCAATGTATTCAACATGCAGGACCCTTTTACAGAGGTCTCTTGATGACTCGAAGTCATTCGGGAAAATCGCAAATTTGATCTTTCCCCCGGAGCTTTAGCGACCTGTATATCATCTCAGTGCGATGGAGCCTCCTTACTCATCGACCTTCCATATCCCAAATAAGGCAGTATCTGATGTCTGTCCGTTGGAGCAATTGTTGAATATAGGATTCCTCAATAATCGAAAACAGCTAAGAAATTCTGCAACCATGCAACTTCATACAAGATCATATTCGTAGCCATGTATTCGGTCTTGGCGGTGCTTATAGTGATCGACTTTTGCTTCCTGCATCGAAGCAGAATCCAAAGAGAACCAACACTGAAAAGTTCTCTAGTGATCCTCCACACAGCCTGCCCACTCATCATTCGAATAATAATGTGGTTTCATATTTTCGGCAGTGTATCTCAATCCATGAGAGATTGTGCCCCTGAAGATATCTCAGAAGATTCTTGGTACCAATCCAGTGAGGCTCAACCAAATATGAGCTCACCATGCTAACTGCAACACATATGTTCAAACGGAGGTTCTCCAAGAACATCAATGCGAATGAGTTTATGAAACTCAAAGGCATTTCCCAAATCCGGTCCAACATCATTACCATATAACTTCTGAAAGTTAAGATCCACGAGGTAGTCACAAGCTTGCAGCTTATCTTCCCACATTCCGAATCCAACTCCCTCTGTCTCTTATAAATGAGAGGGTTTGCACCTGTCAGACATAGGTGCTGGTATGAGAGGTTTATCATCCACAACCTTCGAGTAATGGTTTGGATCGGTTTCACTCCTAGTGAATCTCAGCTGCATTAGACAGCTATCAATCCTCTCATACTATGCCCGAGGTGTTTTTATTCAAGCCATAGAGGGCTTTCTTCCACCTGTATACATGAGATTCCTTGATCATGATTCTCAAACTCCTTGGGTTGTTCCAAACCTGTGAACCTACTGCATGAGGGGAATGGTCCCCTTATAATATTTTCCTTCGGTACATTTCAGACATGTACCTTCATGCTTCTTTTTGAATTCAGGCATCCTAGTCACCATCTGTCTCACAGACCTCCAGTGCTGAGTCAATGGTCCCCAGTGGACTTCCTGCAACTTGATACAACCCTGAACTCAAAAACATCTTTAAAAGATCTATTTTCAAACACGTACCTTTCCATCAATAAGTGCCACGCTGTAACCTTTGACTTCCATTTCCGAGATGGACACCAGGTTCGATCAGGTACATAAAAGAGATTTTGGGGTTCCTTGCTTTCGTGGAAGAGTCGACCATTTCCTTGATGACCTGCATTACCAGTCATTCTTTTGATCATTGAGGATGTCCCATGAATGATTGTTATCTTCATCAAGAGATGTGTCTCTGCCATTCGGACACTCCTTCACATAACGGCCGAACTTATTTCAACAAGGCATCCGCCTTTCCTTCCACCCTTAGATCCGAACTTCCCAATGAAGTGATCTTAAGATGGACCATCAGAATCTTCCGCTGCGCCATTCTGATAACATTCTCTGCTTTGACTTCACCCTAGGTGAATTATGAGGAACCCATTGATCCTTCTGTCTTGTCCCAACTGTCTTCGGTGATTGCTCTTTCACTCTTGCTTGGGCATTGTCTTCACCTAAGCTCTGATACCATGTTAAGTTTAGGTATGTTCTATGCTAGAGCAATTTATTTAAATTTTCACAGTTAGCAATCACATCAACATTACAATAAACTGCAGATAGAACATAAATATAAAATCGCAGAAGACAAGCCAAGACAAGAGCACACAATATATGGCGCAAGCCAGGAACAAACCCCACAATGTGTGGGGAAACCCTTTGATCAAATCTTCTTTTATCTTCAAAGTTCAGCAGAGAAAGAGAGAGAGAGAGAGAGTACAAATTACAACAGAAGTCAACACTTTGACTTGTCTACATCTAAGCATAGATCATCTTCTATAACAATGAGATCAGTTGAAGACATATTGCTTCAACTAATTCTCCAAGGTGACTGCTTCACCTGTCGTAGTGTTGCATTTCGTCCATTAGCTGCACCTTACCGTGTAGCACTATGTTGTACCATCACAGTGCTGGATATTGATGACTAAGCTGCTCTCATCTGCTTTCATCATCATGTTTCTCCTTACTTAACATGCCTATTATGCTGCATCTTCCATCATCATGCAACCCTATTTATCCTCATGATCTAAGACCGTTCATTTTTATCATTCTCATTATGTTGAGACTGTAATCATCATGAACATTACTGCTTATGATCCTTGTCATTGTGAATGCATATTAATATGCTGAGCAAGTGTATGGTACTGATATTCAAATTAAGATCATAGATCTATGCATCATGGAAACTCATTCCATCAACATGGTTCTGTAGAGATAGTATTCCGAGAGTTGCAGTTCTATCACTGCTGTTCATTGTGTTTGGGCTGTTATAGGTATGCCACCGAGATTTATATACCAAGACAATATGGTACCCTCGTCTGAGCTTTTCTCTACTTCTAATCATAGGTATGTCGAGACTGTGTCCTCATCACACATCCTAGATCTGGTTATGACTGTCCCTCAGAGATATCTCTATGCCGAGACTGTCTATTTGGTGACCTTGCTGCTCCATCAATCTGGGATCCAATTTGACTACACCTTATACGATTCCTTAATTCAATGCAGATCTATTACTCCTTAATGATATCTATCACCCTGAATGCGGGTCCCTCTACCTGAGTTCAGTTCACTTCATCTGCGGATACCTTATGCTCACAGGTAATTCGAGAATGAAGTAGCACCGAGATCCATATACAATGGCTGATCTAAGATAGATCCACCCAGATTTGAGATGCTGAGATCGTTACCCTTCATCGCGATGGCTTCACTGTTATTATGGCAGTGGCTTATTGTGTATCTGAAGCTTTGTCTACTTGTGGTGATATATTGGTCCGAGATCATGTCAATCCACGAGTAGAGGAATGTCTGAGGTTGTTTCACCCATTGGAAGTATTCGCTCTGCCAGACATCCGAGACCTGTACCATGCCTTCCTGCACCTATACCCATCGAAATTTCAGAGGAGAATACCAAGTTCTTATCTTCTCTGATTGCGTGAACATGTCTCCTCTAACTGCGTGAACATGTCTCCTATGACTGCGTGAACTGGTCTCCTTTTACTGCGTGAACAGGTCTCCTTTTGGCTGCGTTTAGATTTCCTCATAAGCCTACAGCTTACTGCGGCTAGGGCATCACTGTGGCTAGGACATCACTGCAGCTAGGGCATTACCTGTGGCTAGGGCATCACTACTGCGGCTAGGGCATCACTATTTATCCCAGCGTACTCTTAGTGTCTCTCTCCTTCACCAAAAACCCAAAGACGTGGAGAGGAGGAGATCACATGAAGAGTGTGTCTAAAAGACTTCACATCCTCTCTTATTTATACTAAAAGCGTAAGGTTGAATAGACATGACGTTTTGGCTTCTAGAGCCTACATAAGAGCTGGTCGGCTTGATAATAATTACATAAACAAAATAAATTCATATCTCCATAAATACTTATCGGAATTGGATGATCTTTGGATCAATCCTACACCTCTCGACGAGAGGGATCCAATAAAATTATTAGCTGCCATAAATAAGTTGACCCACATGGAGTTTTTCCCTAGTTGCCAATTTAACAGATTCTAACTGTACAAATTAGTGGGGTTGATATCCCAAATGTGCTGGTAGACTTGGGGGCAGTAATTAACATTATAACCTTTGCAACTATGATTACCTTGGGTTTGCGAAACTTTAAATCAACTTCCACCATCCTATAATTTGCAGATCGGTCTACTATAAGACTGGTAGGGAAGCTGGAAGATATAACTATTTTAGTAGACTCATGGCAATACCCTGTCGATCTTTTGGTTTTACATACTCAATCCCCAGTCGGTGGACATCCTTTGATTTTAGGAAGACCTTGGCTTGCGACCGTAGATGCTTACATTGGGTGTCAGTCTGGAAATATGGTAATATCCAATGGGGAAGTTACAAATAATATTATCCTCTACCCCCTACTGAACCAAGTTTGTCAGATAAACCAAGATTTACCTTGATGCAAAAATATCTACCTATGAAAGAGCCTAAATCTAAGAATGAAGAAGTTAGACCTATCCTTACCATTAGTGAGGCTCTTTGTTTCAAGGATGAAACAGAGGATGATGCCATTAGCACCTTTCTCAGTAGTCCCAACTCCGTTTCTGACCCAACCCGCCAGTTATTCGAATTTATCATGAGTTGTAGTGTTCAGGAAGATATGGAACCAGAAACAGAAGTTGGAAATATTCTTGTAATTGTACCTCGTGACAGTATTTATGTATAAATTGAAGCAGAGAAAACATTGAATATCAATCTTGGCCTTCCCCCTCCCAATTGAACGGTTACTGAAGGTCCTTCAGGAACATAAAGAAGCCTTTTCTTGGGAGTATACAAATATGAAAGACATCCCTGTTGATTTATGCACTCATCACATATACATTAAAGAAGAGTGTCGACTTTTCAGAAAGCCACAAAGAAGAATGAATCCTGCCTTAAAAAACATTGTCAAAGATTAATTACATAAGCTATTAGACGTGGGTTTTATTTATCTGATATCTAACAGTCAATGGGTTTCCCCACTAGTCATTGTTCCTAAGAAGAATGACAAGTGGAGGATTTGTATTGATTATAAGGAATTAAATAAAGCAACTTTAAAAGATCATTTTGCCCTACCCTTTATTGACCAGGTCCTTGATACATTAGCTGAAAAGAAGTTTTTCTCCTTTCTGGATGGATTCAGCGGATACAGCCAGATACAAATAGCCCCTGAGGATCAGGATAAAACCACCTTCACATGTCCTTGAGGGACCTTTTCCTACTGAGTCCTCCCTTTGGTCTTTATAACACACCCCCTACCTTTCAAAGGGCAATATTAGGATTTTTTTTCTTTCTTTCTGATCTAATCAATGATAGTGTTGAAATATACATGGATGACTTCACCTCATATGGGGATTATTTTTGAAAAAGGTATAGAAAACTTAGAGAAAGTACTTAAAAGATGTAAACAAACACATATTTCTCTTAGTACAATAAAATGTCATATGATGATGGAGGAAGGAATAGTCTTGGGCACCTGCTTTCAGCTGCAAGAATTCAGGTTGATCGTGCTAAGGTAGAGGTAATATTGAATTTTCCTACACCTAAGACACCGACATAGGTACGTATATTTATTGGTTATGTTGGCTATTAACGACGGTTTATAGAACATTTTTCTAAGAAAACATTCTCACATTTTCATTTGTTACCTAAAGATGCAGAGTTTGTGTGGACAGATGAATGTGAAGAAACCTTTAAAGAAATGAAAGAACTAGTTTGTAAAGCTCTGATATTACATGGTATTACTAGAAGCTCCCATTTCACATCTCTACAGATGCTTCTCAAACAACAGTAGGGGTGGTCCTGGGGTAAAAGGAGGATAAGAAACCGTATGTGATCTATTATGTCAACAAGAACTTGACTCCTGCTAAACTGAACTATGTAAATGAAAATGAATTCTTGGTTTTTATTTATGCTATTAATAAGTCTCGGCATTATATTACAGGGTATCCTACTTTCATGCACACTGATCATACGAATTTCAAGTATCCGATGAATAAACCAATAACCCTTGGTCATATTACAAGATGGTTGTTGTTAATTCAGGAATTCGATATTACCATTGTAGATAAGCCAGGGAAAGATAATGTAGTTGTTGATTTCCTGCTTATGATGGATACTAGTGATGAAGGTTCCCCTATAGAGGATAGTTTTCTAGATGAACATCTTTTTACAATTTCTACTCACGCTATGTGGTATACATATATTGTTAACTATCTTGCTACAGGAAAAGTGCCTCAACACTTACCATATAAAGAACATCGAAAGATTATCCATCATAGTGCCCGCTACTCATGGATAGAAGGATATCTCTTTTACACAGGACCCGACCAACAGATTTGGTGCTGCATAAGTGGATGACATCTATGATGCTCTGAAAACTGCTCATGATGGCCCCTGTGGGAGACATTTCATAAATAAGCGGACAGGTCATAAGGTGTTGCAAATGGGGTACCATTGGCCTTCTATTTTTCATGATGCAAGGAAATATGTTCGAGGGTGTGATAGTTTCCAACGGATGGGTCAGCTTGGTCGGGCAGATGAGATGCCGCTACAACCTCAACTAGTTCTTGAGCCCTTTGAAAAATGGGCTATTGATTTCGTTAGGCCATTCAATCCGCCTTCATGTCAAAAAGTTCACATTATGGTTTACATGGATTATGTGACAAAGTGGGTAGAGGCCAAGGCTGTTGTGAAAGCAATAAAACAGGTTGTCTTAGACTTCTTATTTGAAGAAATTTTTGCTCGGTATGGAGCTCCTAGAGAGATAGTTTCATATGGAGGGGCACAATTTACATCACATTTGATAGTAGGACTTATGAAGAAATATGGGATCAAGCATAGGGTAACATCTCCATATCACCCTCAGGTGAATGGCTAAGTCGAGATCACAAACAAGGTATTGGAAAATATTCTTACAAAGACTATAGCAAACCATCGCCGAAATTGGGCTGAAAAACTTCTTGAGGCACTGTGGGCATATAAAACAACATGGCGAAACACAACATGATTTTCACCATATGAGCTTGTCTATGGGAAATCCCCTTTGTTTCCGGTGGAATTCGAAATTAAGATGCTCAGGACAACCCTTGAAGTAGGTTTGAATCTTTCAGAAGCCCAGAAACATCGACTGGAACAATTAAATGAGTTGGATGAAATTTGTTTGGTAGTTGTCCAAAATACTGTTGCAGTTCAGTAGCAGCGAACAAAATGGCACGATAGATTTATCAAGAAAAATGTGTTTCAAAGGGGAGATTGGGCATTGCTCTATGACTCCTAGTTCAAAGATCTTAAAGGAAAACTTTGCTTCAGATGGATGGGACCATATAAAGTTGACACGATGTTTGATAGCGAGACTATTAGACTTATAACAATTGATGAGGTACACACTCCTTTGCTTGTAAACAAACATTGTTGGGTGTGGGATCCCCCAAGGGAAGTTTTGGGGCTTAGAGCCCAGATTTTGATCAAAGATTGTAATTTCGATGTAAAGACTCCGCATTTTGTGGGCGCGGAGCGCGTAGTTTGTAAAAGAGTCATAGGGTTGTCCACCCTTAGTTTTGTTATTGTAATGTCGGTTGTAGAGATCTACCCATGGTCCGCGGACCATGGGATTGTATAAATAGAGCGAAGCTCTGAGTAGTGAAGGGGGGGAATGAATAAGAAATTATGAACATATGATGTATGTGAGATAGATCTGCGGAGAAAAGTCTATTTTTGGGTTTTAGAGTAGGAGAAGGCTCTGCAGCTGAGTACGTAGAGGCCTAGTAGTCCGTCGCTGAGTGCGCGGACCCCTGCAGTTGAGTGCATAGGGCGAGTTGAGTTTGTAACAATTGGAAGTATTAATAAAGAGAAGTTTCCTATCATTTCTATGTATTTATTTCTTGTTTTATGCCCTTGTTATCTTGGGTATGAAATTCACTTTTAATACTTATATGATGCATGAATGTGTATAATTGTATTGATTAAGTGAATGCAAAATAGGATATATATTTACGCAAAGTTAACTAAGATTTGTTAAGAAGATAAGTAAGATATGTGGTGTAGTTTGGGGAAATAGTGCAGTTCGCTGCCCTAACAACGTGAAAGAATCTCAGCCCCTAGTTAGGGCTGCACGAAAGACGATTATAATAGATCACGAAGGTATTGAAGGTTGGAACAATGTGCGAAGATAGATCTAGTTGGATTAAAACGACATATCATACATCTCAAGGGTGCGAAAACTTGGTTCCATCATCCCCCCATACTGCTTCGGGTGAGACTTCAGTCCATGCTCCACCAACTGATGCCGAAAGGGCTAGTAGTGTAGGGATTTGTTTGGCTAAATAACTCCAAACCTGGGTCAGGCCCCCATAAGCCAACAAATGGTTCCGTTGTTAGGATTGGAATCTGCATAGAGATGTTTGATGTCGTATCATTGGAATCCAACTAAGAAGGAAATTGAAGGCTAGTTAGATAGAAGAATTCATGAGTTCGCAGCGCAAGAGAAAAGGAACCCACGACTGTCAAAAGAAAAGTGGTTAGACCACTACTTGTACACAGAGATACATGAAATATTCTTTGCTTCCTTCCCTACAGAGCTATACGAGTGGATCACGAAGCTGGCAGATAGCCAAGGAAGGTGGAATCTTGACGGTCCTATTGTGTGGACCCCAGAGTTAATGCGAAGATTGGAAGAATCAGAGGATAAGATTGTGCGTGCCGTTGATCACAGGCTTGATCAAATTATAGGAGGCTTCATTACTGAGTTCGCGGTCGACACCTCAGTCAGTTATAATGAGGCAGAGCGACGCTTTCTCAAAGGACTGCGAGGTAACTACATAAAGTCTTTAAATACTTGGATTAAAATGCTATTGTGCAAAGAGAGGGTTATGTAGTTACCTTGATTTTCGGGGCTATGCGAAGTGGAAAAGCTTATAGGAACGAAGGAAATAAGGGACCAGAAAATAGCCCCTTGTTTTCACCTCTACGAGGGGACGAGGAAGAGCTCGCGAAGGTCTCTCCGTGAAGTGCGATCCATTTGATAAGGCAAAGAATTCCGTGAATACCATCTCCACCCACATCGCCACTAGCTTCACCACCATCACCTCCATCTTCACCCGTACCACCTCCACCACCACCGCCAGTCAATATAGCAAGCACAGTGAAGTTTCCTGTGTTCAAAGGATTGGGAAATGAGGATCTAAACCAATTCTGGTTCGTGTAAGGGCTGTATGGAAAGGGCAAGGAGTTACAGATGATAATATAATGAAAGCGACACTAGTTAGTGCCCTGCAAGACCACGCGTTGACCTAGTATATTAAGCACTCCAATGATAATCCAAATGCGGGAATCGTGGATATCCAAGCAGTGCTAAATAGAGAATTTAGCAGGTCGAAGTCTGAAGCACAGTCGATCATTGGATTCAAAGATATCACGATGCTACCAGGTGAGACTCCTTGGGAGCTGGATCAGAGGCTGAAATGTACGATTCATGAAGCTAATATGAATCTGATGGATGTGTTAGAGCCTAAATCTGCCTTAGGCTGAAGGAAGGAAAAATTCAGGGTAACCACAAACCATGCTTAGTCTGGTAGCTAGCCCTACCAGAACAGGAGAGGGCTCTCTCTAGGCCACACTCAGGAAAATAAACAATAGGGTCTGAGATGACTCAAAAATGAATACTGATTTTAGGCTAGGTAAATAAATATGATGGAGGTATTTTGATGAATGACTGAGTTTTCTAGGATGTGTGGGGCCAAGGAACAGCATGAGCAGAGAATTTAACTCAAAGATGCAGATTATTTCATGAGGCAAGACATGCAGAAAGTCTAGCAATTAGATTTGAAATAATATGAAGTGGAGAGATTGTTTAAGAGTGTGAAAAGGGCATAAATACATGAATCCTTTTCAACAGAAGAAAACATAGAACGTGAAAACTATCCCAAGGCAGAGCAATACATTGAATTCTACCTTTTATTACTTAGAAAGCTTTCACTGGAAACAAATATGAATTAAAATATGAAACATAACGAAATACATATGAATCATAAAGAAAATACATTTGCTAAACTCATGCCACAGGAATCTCATGAACGAGAGCTGCAACCTTTCATTAATTCTTTGTCAAAATGTGCAGTGAGTGACTAGGTTTCTCTCCCACAATTTCCTAGAAATTCCAACCCTTTACAAAATGACTCTCAATACAATAAATAAGATTTGCCATGAGAAAGTCGATCAACCCAGGAAATGAAGAGCCAACCATCAGTAGTTACATTTAATTTTCTATGAGGACCAATTAGAAAAAAGCAAACATAAGCGTAAATTTTTTGGGTGGCTGTTTGCCTTCATTTGGCCACTTGGATAGAAGCCAAAATTTTTTTTTAAAATTTTCCTTTGATGCTGGGAAAAATGTATTGTAAATGAGCAGGCCCACTTGGAGAAAATTGCTAATCGAAATTTCACGGAGCGGGAGTCATTTTGGCCTTTGGGTCTCTGTGCGCCGCACCAAAAACTGTATGCGTCGCGCCACTTTGGAGTTGGTTTTGAGGCACTTTACGAAGTCCCAATTGAGCCCAAGTGTGCTTGTTGGAAAGCCCTGCCTCTCTAATTTCCAACCCATGTGAAATTTCGGACTTTGGTGCCCATTTGCTTCTCCAAAACTGCAATCTCCCAAGACTACTTCCTGTGTGTCAAAATAGGGGTAGAGAGGTCACTTTCTGGGTGCTTTTGACCTCCTGAGGACTCAAAACTAGCCCAAACTTCTTGGCCATGCACCAAAATTCATGATTTTCCATGGAAAATCCAAAAATGTAAACTTTTTGTCATTTGGAGCTCCGTAGCGAAAGCGTGCGCCAGGTGGCGCGGCGCACACGGAGAAAAACCCTGTCAGGAGCTTCCTTATCAAGTGTTATGCTGGGCTAAAGTGGCTTTGGCCAATATCTGAAGTCGATCGAGCTCCCTTTGCCTCTTTTGCTTCTTGATTGCCTTCCTCAATTTCGCCTTCAAATTCCTGATTCGGGCCTTGCACACTTTGTTTCACGCCATGTAGTGGAAAGCCATGTGTCTCAGCAATGCATGGTCCTTATCGGCCTTGTCCAACAGCCTCTCTAAGTGCATGTTAACTCTCTCGAGATTGGCCTCCCGATCCTCATTAATCTCTTGCTCCAATGACGTGAGCTCAACTCTTCTCCTTTGTGAAGCTTGGCGATGCTCACGAATGTTTTGTAGCTCCATGATCGCTTGCTGATCCTCAAGCTGTTTGTTCCTCTGCTCTAGATGTTTCATGTTCCATTTGGCTCTTTCCAAGTTAAGGGAAAAAGCTTGAATCTCGGTTTGCTGCTCCTGGATGATCTCTTTAAGCTGTGCACTTTGCGGATCTGTATCTGTATCATCATCATGAAGGAGAACGAATTCGGTCTCTCATTCACCTGATGGTCCCTCATCATGCATTGGCTCCTTACCTCTATCCTGTACCTGTAGTGCTGATGTCGGAAGCGAGGCCCCTTCCACCCCGGGTGGAGATAACACTCGCTTTGCTACTACAAACAAATGTCTAGCACCCCTCTGATATGTGACGAATATTGGCACACTAGCGGTCTCATGGTGTTCGTACTAATGAGAAGGTTCCCCTATCTCAAATTTAGTCTCTCGATGTCCCTGTGAAGCTTGGAAGAAGTCACGGGAGATGAAATCATCCCAAGTGATACCCTATAGATCAAGCTGATGTACCACCAAAATCTTGATGAGAGCAAAATGATAAACACTATTAAGTTGTTGCTAAGGGGTTTTGTGCTGTATAAAGGTGGTCATCCTCTCTATGTTCCGGCAAATGAAATATGGGATGTTCATCACCCGTACCCTGGTGAAATGCATGAGCAACCTGATGTGATAAGAATAAAGACGAGAGAATCGTCCTTCATAGCTGAAGTATTTCATAATCAATCTCATTAGTGGAGCATATTCATCTTTCAGATACTAGAATGGAAAGACCCTTTTGAGCTGCCTCAAGAAAGTGGTTTTAATATATGGCTCATAATGATGTCGATTAATCTTCTGCTTCTTGTTCCATGGTTCTCTAATGTTTGGTATGCCGGTTGCTAATGAGACAGATTCTGGTGTAAGTGTGAAGGTGACACCAGCTAAAGTAGCCTGATCTCCATGTAAGTGCAACACGAATAGACGAGCCAGATCATGATGAAATTGAACACTAGCCACCTTTTGACAAAACTCAAAGCATCACTGACGCTGGAAACATGACATAGCAAAAGGGCATGCCTGCAATTCTGTAAGGGTGGTCGGTTCTTCTCTAACATGTCTGCCACTTTTGTGAGGCCTCCGGGGAGCCTGTTCTTCCGAGGATGAGTCGCTTTGGGTTTCCATTTCATAGTCCGATGCATGTTCAGATGCCATGACTGCTGTTTTTCCACTATCTTAGAGAAAAAGATGCTGATGATAAAACTGTGTTTGGACTGCTTTTGTGATGTGTTGAAATCTGGCAAATTCAAGGGATTGAAAGGCGATTTGTTGCAATTATGAGAAAAATCAGGCTTTTATGTGTATGCGCTGCGTAGCATACCCAGTGCGCCGCGCCATTTGAGTTCACCGCGCCCGTGTTATTTAACACAGGGTGGTCGCGCCCAGTGCACCGCGCCACTCCACCTGTGCGCCACGCCACTCCACCTTTGCACCGCACTCCAACCTTTAACATAGTCACAGCCTTTCCAACTGCAGTTTGTTCTTCAACCTCCAAATTCGACTTTGCTATAAGATTTCATGAATGTAACTTGATACAAATGATATATATACTTGGAGAAATATCTTGCAAGAGTTGGATTTGATTTTTTCTTTCTCCAAAACCCATTTTGTAATGTTTTCACTTTGGCACTTTTTCACAATTAATACAACTCTGCTTTTCACACTTCCTTTTGATTTCTTTGACTAAAATGATGAAATTTTTGGAATTTTTTTGCAGGGGTAGTCGACATGGAATTCGGCTAAGGAGACCAAGGCTGCACTTGGAGAAATCCACTGAGAAACTTTTGAAAATTATTACAAATGACAAACTGTTGACTTTTCTTCAAAACAGAGTTTTGAAGAACA
The DNA here is from genome assembly GCA_031772625.1 of Pinus tabuliformis. Classification (NCBI taxonomy): domain Eukaryota; kingdom Viridiplantae; phylum Streptophyta; class Pinopsida; order Pinales; family Pinaceae; genus Pinus; species Pinus tabuliformis. The sequence continues at coordinate 788,363,774 of CM062811.1, forward strand.
ATCGTAATCTATCAACATGACGATGAAAATTTTTGAATCACAACTTTATAAGAGCCTCCCTCTGGCCTTGCTGGCTTTATTGGACATTGTTTGAAGACCAAATGACTAATCCCTAGACTTAATGACTGAAATGACTCTTGTCCATTAAAAGATCAAACATTGACTGTCATGGACTTTAATACACATTGATGAAAATACCTAAGCCAGTAGGTACAAGACATGAGGGGAATGAATGATAAGGCATTTTTGTCAGATTATGGCATGCCCCTAGCAGAATGCAACTGAGTGAATGGAGCGAGACACCTAAAAGTGAAATGCAGAAAGAGTTTTGATCTCTGACGAGGACTGACAAGACTGACTCTAACATTGGCTCCAATGGGGGATGGTAGCTCCTTGGAGGTGCCAAGAACGGAAGATCTTTAGGAGAGCAGATAGTGCCTTCGTCCATTGGGCTATGGAGTCATCATTTCGACAAACGACACGCAACTCTTGACTCATTTATTGACTGAAACTTGACTCGGACTGACTCAAATTTGGACTTAAAATGACTCAAAGATTGACTAGACAAACTCAAACCAAAACTGAAATAAAATGGCATTTACAATGACAATGGAAACAGTAGAAATTTTTTCAGAAATGGTACCGCTTGAGCAGCCGACCATTGATTGGCCCTCCTGGGCAATCTTCTCCATTCATTTCCTTCAGAAGAAAGGCATTCTGACCCCGATATGCTGCAACTTGAAGGGACCTTTCCAGAGATTCTCGAATTTACCGTGCTTACCCTTTTCCTCATTCCTTGCATCCCACTTCAGCACTACATCATCCAACTGAAATTTGTCCACCTTTGCTTTTCTGTCATAAATTTTCTTAATCTTCTCCTGTAACTTGGATGTGTTTTGAAAAACTTCTTCTCTAGTCTGCTGCAAATGGATCATTTGATTCAATCTTCTCTGCATAGTATCATCTTCACTGCCGGATTCCTGAAGAAGTTTGACTACCGGGGCTGCAAGAGAGGTAGGAAACAAGGCATCAACTCCATAGACAAGCTCAAAGGGGGACATACCAATGGATTTCTTCTGACTGACCCGATCTACCCAAAGTGCATTGACCAACTTCTTATGCCAGCTCTTCTTGTTAATTTCCAGCAGCTTCTTAATGATGTTGACCAAAGGTTTGTTAGAGGACTCCGCCAATCCATTGCCTTGCGGATGATAGGTAGTTGAGTGACCCAAAATGATGTGATATTTATGACAAAACTACACCATCCTTTTTGATTTGAAAGCTGTTGTGTTATCAGTGATTAACTTATTCGGGCAACCAAAATGAGACAAGATGCTATTTTCAAGGAATGAAATAATTACCGCATCTATAGCTTGTCTGGTGGGAATTTCTTTGATCCATTTCGTGAAGTAATCTGTTGCCGTGAGAATCCATCGATGCTAACCGGAAGAAGCGGGATGAATTTCACCAATGAAATCCAACCCCCATTGCTGAAAAGGGGCACTCACCTCAATGGGCTTAAGCAGCAAAGGCTGTAATTTCTGCCTTCCTTCAAAAACCTGGCATTTATGACAGCTCTTAACAACCTTATATACATCAGAAAACAATGTTGGCCAATAGTATCCCGCTCTCAGAACTTTATTTGCTGTTGTTTTCCAAAAAAGGTGACCACCACAATCTCCTTCATGGAAATCCTCCATGACCTGCTTTGCTTCTTCTTCCACCAAACAATTCAAAAGAACGCCACCGGGATCTTTCCAATAAAGTGCAGAATTTAGAATGCAAAACTTGGCAGCCTTTAATTTGAGAGTTCTAGCTTTGTTTCTAGTCATGCTGGGTGGTGGTGACAAATTTTGAAGCACATATATGATGTCTGAATACCACGGAGAAAGAGAAAACATTTCAGATTCCTGAATTGACAAACCTTCCTCATTCTCATCGGACATAGCAACGATCAGATTTATGTCTAAGGCGTGCAAGTTCGATTCGGCCATTAACTTTGCCAATCCTTGTCCTTTAACAAGCTTTGTGGGCTTTAGTTCCACATCATATTCCAATAAAGCTGCAATCCACTTGCCTTGTCTTCCTTCCAGATCGGTATGCACTAAAACATCTTTGACAACAGCGTTAGGAACATAAGCCAAAATATGAGAATGCAGAATGTATACCTGAAAATATTTTAATGCTTTCACAAGTGCGAGGGCTTGCTTCTCAATGATGTTGTACTTTAAGGCTGCATCTCTTATAGTTCGGCTGAAGAAAGCAATGGGTCTTTCATGATCATCTCTTTTTTGCATCAACACCACTGCCATAGTATTCTCTGAAGCGAATTAAAACAATATAAAATCCTGAGTGTATTCCGGGCTGATTAGAACTGGAGCTGAAGAAAGAGCCAATTTGACTAAATTGAAAGATTTTACGGCCTCTTCCATCCACTTCACTTGGTTGTCTTTTTTAAGCATGTTTGTGATCTCTCTTAGGTGCTCAGCAAGATTAGGTACAAAGCGGCGTAAAAAATTCATTTTACCATTGAACGATTGAATCTCCTTCTTATTCCGGGGCAGATCGATTTGCTGAATTGCTTGCACACGCGCTGGATCAATACGAATGCCGTCTTTTGAGATGATGTGCCCAAGTAGTTTGCCCTCCTCCATGGAAAACAAGCTCTTTTTTGGATTCAGCGATAGACCATATTTTCTGCACTTTTGAAAGACAGTTTTCAGATGATACATGTGTTCTTCATCAGATTTGGAAAACACCGTCAGATCATCAAGGTATACAACCAAAAAGACATCCTTCTCATTTGCGAAAGCCAAGTCCATTGCCCGTTGAAAGGTGGCACCCGCGTTCTTCAAACCAAAAGGCATTTTAGCGTAATGAAAAGTTCCCCATGGAGTGGTGAACGCTGTCTTGTCTCGGTCATCTTCATGGACAACAATTTGGTTATATCCAGAATAACCATCAAGTAGTGACATACGAGATGCCCCAACCACTTGCTGAAGTATATGATCCATTTTGGGCAGTGGATAGTTATCTTTCAATGAAACTTTATTGAGATTCCTAAAATCAATGCACAAGCAAATCTCACCTGTCTTCTTTTGCACGGGCACCAAATTAGAGATCTAGTCCGAAAATTTGATGGGAACAATGATTCCTGATTTGTACAACCTGTTTATATCCTTTTCAATTGATGGCAATAGTTTTGGATATAGCCTTCTCAACTTATGTCTGAAAGGTTTCTGGTTAGGCTTAATGGGTATAGTGTACTGAATTATATTGGTATTGTATGTCTTCAAGTCAGAATAGTCCCAAGAAAACACGTCAGCAAATGAAGACAACAAACTGATATATTTGGCTTTCATCTTTTGTGGCAATGCTTTAGACAGTTTTACCATTTTAGGATTAGCAGTTGTTCCGATATTGACCTCTTCAACACCCTTCTCTGTTGGTTGCAATGTTGGTTTGCGGGCTACGTCATCTTGATCAAAGAGTTCTTCTAAAGGTATCAAGCCTTTAGGAATAACGTTATCCTTTAGTTGCAACACGTCCATTTGATCGATCTGCACCTCATTTTTGCCATCATCATTTTCTTCATCAATTGAGGTCTCTTTGAACTTACCTTTGTTTTGCAGAAAATCATCAATCTCCTCATCATCTTGGAAAACTTGCCAATATCTCTGATTGTCGGGGATAGTCGGACGATGCTTGACATGGATTTCAAATTCATTATTGGAGTTCATTGGAATATTCAAACTACTGGCTGCCTGAGCAAGAGCATCAGCAATGCTGTTTTGAACACGAGGCACACATGTCAAGGTATATTTTGAAAATAATTTCAGGATGTCTAGGACTGCATTTCAATAAGCCCTCATCCGAGGATGCTTTGCTTGATATTCACCTCTGACCTGCTTAATCACCAATTCAGAGTCGCCATATACTGCAATCCTCTTAGCATTTAGCTTTCTTAGAATCTTTAGGCCAGCAATCAGAGCTTCATACTCAGCCTCATTGTTCGAACAATCAAAAGCTAATTTGTAGGAGCAAACCCGCACATTACTAGGCACCTTGTTCGGGGTGGAGAAAGGAATGTGTACCAAAATACCGATTCCAGCACCATCATTTCCCACCACACCGTCAAAATCCATGGTCCACAAACCTTCTTACTCTTCTTCCAAGTGCCGAAATTGTGCTGGCTTTGTTTTTCCTGCTTGCTGTCCGTTACCTTCAGCTGATTTCTCAATGGTGTTTTGTTGTTCTCATCCTTCTTTCTTCAAAACTTCTGTGAAATTTTCTACTATTTCTGGAATACTTTCTGCTTCAACTAACTGACTATCTACATCATTAAAACTATCTGAATACAAAACAAAAGACTCTAGATCTGTATGTACATAATTAATTGGATGATTAATGGGTTTCTCCTTGCTTGTAATCATGTATTTCATTTTGTGTTCCCGATATAGTTTTCTCATCTGACCAAACACCAGAATTGTTCCATAGGAAAAATCTAGTTGTAGTGTCCCTTTCAATTTTGCTGCCCAAGACCTGGAAAGAAGCATGCTGAAACTGAGAGGAATATCCGCTACAACAATATCCATCAAAACATTCTTCATTGGGATTTGATCCAGACTCACAACCAAGTCTTTGATGAGCCCGATACATCTCACTCTGCCGGAATCAAACGAATAGAGATCATGGTATTTCCGGGTGACGTCCAAACCCAGCTTATCCATGATAGCCTTGGGCATGAGATTGTGAGAAGCTCTAGAATCAAACATGGCATTATGTAACAAAAAATCATGCAATCTTAAACTGATATAAAAAGGTGGCACATCATTATCTGGAGACTCACCATTCAATGCTGGCCCAAAAATCATTTCGGGTTGATCATCTTCGACATTCACCATATCAGACATTGGATCACAATTTAAAATTTTAGAAACTTGCCCTCTATAACTGTTGTTCTTCATTATTTCAGTCAAGGGAATGGATACCTTCAATTTAGAAATTTCATTCTCTAAACTAAAGACGGAAGTCTTTTCTACCTCTTTGACCGGGACTTCTTTCCTTTCCTTTTCTCTTGATACAATTTGCTGATTTGATTTTTCTGCTGATGGTGAATTGCTGCTGTCAGGTCCAAGTGCCTCTTTGCCTTTCTTTTGTGCAACTGACGAATCATTCTTTGATGCTGAAACTTCCTTCCTCTTCTGAATTGGGTTGACTGTCACATCTCTGTTTCTAAGTGAATATTTCCGCTGCTGAGCGGATAAAGCATTCATATAGCCTCTTTGATACTCCTCTGAATCTTCTTCCAAACCTGTGTCACCTGCTAGAATGAAATCTGCGTCTTTGTGTGCAGCTGAACTTTCTGCATACTCCTCCTCTTCAGTAATGTAAGTAGGCAAATCATCCGAAGTAAAGAAGTGGTTCTCTTCCCCTATTACCTTCCTTTCCTCATCAGACTCTGGTCCGTGCACAAAATTTTGCTGAAGAGGTGTCTGTACTAGCTGCTGTGCTGTTTGATCTTGGGCTCGTTGATCTCTCTGCCTTATCCTATATTGTGGCTATTGCTGGCCATGGAAGTTAGAATTTCTAACTTGTGGCTCAGGTTTGTTGAGTTTCACCCTTTCAAGCATCTGCTCTACCTTCCCGAGTAATTGATCCATCGAGGAATACTCTTCCTTTATTGTGACCTTCTTTTCTGCTTTTGCTCTAGCCCTCTTGGCCAATAGATTTGCTTCAAATGACCGCAATTTTTTGCATGTCTTCCATTGTGGCTGGCTCTCTTTCTCTTAGTTGATAAGACATATCAACATCAAAACCATCCGGAAATTTCATCATGGCTAGTGCCACAGGTGGCCTTAGAAGATCAGGAATTTCATTATAAACAGAATTGAATCTAATGCAGTAGTCTTGGACCGACTCACCAGCGTTTTGTTTGATTTGTTCATATTCATCCAGAATTTGAAGAGGATTCTTTTTTACTTCCTAGCGGTCTAAAAATTATCTTTGCAGTTCGGCCAAGGTAGTGATACGTGCAGCCAGCAAACCTCTGAACCATTTCCTAACTTCACCGGCAAATGTCTCTACAAAGAGTCTCATTGTCACATTCTCTGCATCAATCTCATGAAGGTCATAGAAATCTGTGATTCTGTCCACATGTTGCTGAGCGGTAATGTTGTTAGGAGCGCCATCAAATAAAGGGATTTTGCTTTGATAATATGCGGGCATGTCATCTAGAACTTGAGGCAGCACAAGAGGTGCAAAACGAGCAGCCATCACTCTTGTTGGGTTTGGTCTTGGAGGTGTTGGATGGGTGTGTGCGGTTTGTAGGGAATTAACAAGTGGAGTTTGAAGCTGTGTCGCAATATAATTATCAATTGACCGGTTATATCTTTCAGTTTCTAGGTCTACAAGAAACTGTGGATTGGGGACAGTAGAGTCAACAACCCTTTCGGATTTGGTCTCGAACAATGATATTTCAAACCGCTCATCAAACTCAAGCTCTTCAAGATACTCAAAAATGTCAGGACATGAATGGGATTTAAACACAAGAGTTATAGAGCTCTCTTGACAAAGAAGTCTTGGAATCAAATTGGGGTTTTCGTAAATATGAGGAGGATCTAGATCTGGATTGACTCTGGTATATCTTCTTGAAGCCAGCGTGCTATTTTTGAAAAAATCAGAAGGACATGAACAACTTACTCAGCCTATCAAATCCTAAACTTATCATTCAGAAGCCTAGAATTATTAGAAGTATGGAGTGTTCGTAGGTTAAACCCGCCGTTTACGCAACGAAGAAGGCTAACAAACAAATGCTTTCTTCCCCAGTGGAGTCGCCACTATGTTAGAGCCTAAATCTGCCTTAGGCTGAAGGAAGGAAAAATTCAGGGTAACCACAAACCACGCTCAGTCTGGTAGCTAGCCCTACCAGAATAGGAGAGGGCTCTCTCAGGGTCACACTCAAGAAAATAAACAATAGTGTCTGAGATGACTCAAAAATGAATACTGATTTTAGGCTAGGTAAATAAATATGATGAAGGTATTTTGATGAATGATTGAGTTTTCTGGGATGTGTGGGGCGAAGGAACAGCATGAGCAGAGAATTTAACTCAAAGACGCAAATTATTTTGTGAGGCAAGATAGGCGGAAAGTCTAGCAATTAGATTTGAAATAATATGAAGTGGAGAGATTTTTTAAGAGTGTGAAAAGGGCATAAATACATGAATTTTTTTCAACAGAAGAAAACATAGAACGTGAAAACTATCCCAAGGCAGAGCAATACACTGAATTCTACCTTTTCTTACTTAGAAAGCTTTCACTGGAAATGAATATGAATGAAAATATGAAACATAACGAAATACATATGAAACATAAAGAAAATACATTTGCTAAACTCACGCCACAGGAATCTCATGAACCAGAGCTGCAACCTTTCATTAATTCTCTGTCAAAATGTACAGTGAGTGATTGGGTTTCTCTCCCACAGTTTCCCAGAAATCCCAACCCTTTACAAAATGACTCTCAATACAATAAATAAGCTTTGCCATGAGAAAGTCGATCAACCCAAGAAATGGAGAGCCAACCATCAGCAATTTCATTTAATTTTCTATGAGGACCAATTAGAAAAAAGCAAACATGAGCGTAGATCTTTTGGGTGGCTGTTCGCCTTCATTTGGCCACTTGGATAGAAGCCAAAAATGTTTTTTTAAATTTGCCTTTGATGATAGTAAAAATTTATTGTAAATGAGCAGGCCCCCTTGGAGAAAATTGAGAATCGAAATTTCGCGGAGTAGAAGTGATTTTGGCCTTTGGGTCTCTGTGCGCCACGCCAAAAACTCTATGCGTCGCGCCATTTTGGAGCTGCTTTTGAGGCACTTTCTGAAGTCCAAATTGAGCCTAAGTGTTCTTGTTGGAATGCCCTGCTTGTCTACTTTCCAACCCAAGTTAAATTTCTAAATTTGGTGCCCATTTGCCCCTCCAAAAATGCAATCTCCCAAGACTTCTTCCTGTGTGTCAAAATAGGGGCATAGAGGTCACTTTTTGGGTGTTTTTGACCTCCTGAGGACTCAAAACTGGCCCAAACTTCTTGGCCATGCACCAACAGTCATGATTTTCCATGGAATATCCAAAAATGTAAACTTTTTTTCATTTGGAGCTCCCTAGTGAAAGCGCGCGCCAGGTGGCGCGACGCACAGGGAGAAAAACCCTGTTTTTTGCACAAAAATTTACAAAAATACAAAAAATGCCCCAAATTTCTTGAAATTTGGGTTGGAGCTTCCTTATCAAGTGTTATGCTGGGCTAAAGAGGCTTCGGCCAATATCTGAAGTCGATTGAGCTCCCTTTGCCTCTTTTGCTTCTTGATTGCCTTCCTCAATTTCACCTTCAAATTCCTGATTCAGGCCTTGCACACTTTGTTTCGCGACATGTAGTGGAAAGCCATGTGCCTCAGCAATGCATGGTCCTTGTCAGCCTTGTCCAGCAACCTCTCTAAGTGCATCTTAAATCTCTCGAGATTGGCCTCCCGATCCTTATTAATCTCTTGCTCCAATGACATGAGCTCAACTCTTCTCCTTTGTGCAGCTTGGTGATGCTCACGAATGTTTTGTAGCTCCATGATCGCTTGCTGATCCTCAAGCTGTTTGTTCCTCTGCTCCAGATATTTCATGTTCCATTTGGCTCTTTCCAAGTCAAGGGAAAAATCTTGAATCTCTGTTTGCTGCTCCTTGACGATCTCTTTAAGCTGTGCACTTTGCGGATCTGTATCTGTATCATTATCATGAAGGAGAACAAATTCGGTCTCTCGTTCACCTGATGGTCCCTCATCATGCATTGGCTCCTTACCTCTGTCATGTACCTATAGTGCCGATGTCGGAAGCGAGGCCCCTTCCACCCCGGGTGGAGATAACACTTGCTTTGCTACTGCAAACAAATGTCTAGCACCCCTCTGATATGTGACGAATACTGGCACACTGGCGGTCTCATGGTGTTCGTACTGATGAGAAGGTTCCCCTATCTCAAATTTAGTCTCTAGAGGTCCCTGTGAAGCTCGAAAGAAGTCACGGGAGATGAAATCATCCCAAGTGATACCCTGTAGATCAAGCTGATGTACCACCAAAATCTTGATGAGAGCAAAATGATATACACTGTTAAGTTGCTGCTGAGGGGTTTTGTGCTGTATAAAGGTGGTCATCCTCTCTATGTTCCGGCAAATGAAATACGGGATGTTCATCATCCGTACCCTGGTGAAATGCATGAGTAACCTGATGTGATAAGCATGAAGATGAGAGAATCGTTCTTCATAGCTGAAGTATTTCATAATCAATCTCATTAGTGGAGCATATTCATCTTTCAGATATTGGAATGGAAAGACCCTTTTGAGCTGCCTCATGAAAGTGGTTTTAATATATGGCTCATAATGATGCCGATCAATCTTCTGCTTCTTGTTCCATGGTTCTCCAATGTTTGGTATGTCGGTTGCTAATGAGACAGATTATGGTGTAAGTGTGAAGGTGACACCAGCTAAAGTAGCCTGATCTTCATGTAAGTGCAGCACGAATAGACAAGCCAGCTCATGATGAAATTGAACACTAGCCACCTTTTGACAAAACAAAAAGCATGACTGACGCTGGAAACATGACATAGCAAAAGGGCAGGCTTGCAATTCTGTAAGGGTGGTCGGTTCTTCTCTAACATGTATGCCACTTTTGTGAGGCCTCCGGGGAACCTGTTCTTCCGAGGATGAGTCGCTTTGGGTTTCCATTTCATAGTCCGATGCATGTTTAGATGCCATGACTACTGTTTTTCCACTGTCTTAGAGAAAAAGATGCCGATGATAAAATTGTTTTTGGACTACTTTTGTGATGTGTTGAAATCTGGCAAATTCAAGGGATTGAAAGGCGATTTGTTGCAATTCTGAGAAAAATCAGGCTTTTATGTGTATGCGCCGTGCAACATACCCAGTGTGTCGCGTCGTTTGAGTGCACCGCGCCCGTGTTATTTAACACTGTGTGGTCGCACCCAGTGCGCCGCGCTCCCTCAGTGCACCGCGCCACTCCACTTGTGCTCCGCGCCACTCCACCTGTGCACCGCGCTCCAACCTTTAACACAATCACAGCCTTTCCAACTGCAGTTTGTTCTTCAACCTCCAAATTTGACTTTGCTATAAGATTTCATGAATGTAACTTGATACAAATGATATATATACTTGGAGAAATATCTTGCAAGAGTTGGATTTGATTTTTTCTTTTCACACTTCCTTTTGATTTCTTTGACTAAAATGATGAAATTTTTGGCAAGTTTTTGCAGGGGTAGCCGACATGGAATTCGGATAAGGAGACCAGGCCTGTGCTTGGAGAAATCCACTGAGAAACTTTTGAAAATTATTACAAATGACAAACTGTTGACTTTTCTTCAAAACAGAGTTTTGAAGAATAGTCGTAATCTATCAACATGACGATGAAAATCTTTGAATCACAACTTTATAAGAGCCTCCCTCTGGCCTTGCTGGCTTTATTGGACATTGTTTGAAGACCAAATGACTAATCCCTAGACTTAATGACCGAAATGACTCTTGTCCATTAAAAGATCGAACATGACTGTCATGGACTTTAATACACATTGATGAAAAGACCTAAGCCAACAGGTACAAGACATGAGGGGAATGAATGATAAGGCCCTTCCGTCAGATTATGGCATGCCCCTAGTGGAATGTAGCTGAGTGAATGGAGCGAGACACCTAAAAATGAAATGCAGAAAGAGTTTTGATCTCTGACGAAGGACTGACAAGACCGACTCTAACAGGATGGACAACACCGCGAGTGGTTTGTAGCTTCGCTAATGCCACATTTAAGGAGTGCGTTATCGCTGCAGAAGATAACGACTCAGGTGGAGGCCTTAGAGATTGCTATGAGGTTACATGAGACCCCGATGTAGGATCATAACTTAGGAGTTCAGCAAATCCGCGCACAGCTGAAGAATTTATGCCTTGAGATGGAGAGTCTGAAATAGGACAGGACAACTTGACTAGAAGTGCGCGAAGTGGTATGGTGCATAAAATGCAAGGGTCAGGGTCACGACAAGGACCACTACTCGATTTTCAAAAATTACCTCGTAGGAAGAGGATCGATGCCTTTAAGGCCGGAGGTGCAAGTAGAACCTATTGCGGTGCCTGCTTTGTGGTGTGCGATTTGTTAAATAGTTGGAAAACATGCCACGAACAATTGTCACTTGTTACAAAAGTATACACAAAATTCGCAACAGTTGTTCTGCAACTTTTGTAGGTCAGTGGGACACGATGAGCACACTTGTAGAAGCTATGAGTTAATGATGGATAGAACTCCCACCTACAAAGTTCAGGCTGAAACACGTCCCCTTGACCAAACTACAGGAATGAAGTGAACAAGATTTTAGGGGTGCAGACGAGACCAAGGTGGAGGAGGACCTAGAAGAGGTCGTAGATAGTTGATATGCTACAATTGCGGAGGGCCATGAAATTATGCCCGCAATTGCATGAACCCAACATGCCCATCGTGTTTGTATTGCACATTATTTGATCATGAGACAGAACATTGTCCTACACTGATAGCTAGGATACGCGACAAAGGAGCGTTACTACCTCCCCCGACTCAGAACCTACAAATGATGAGGTTTGAGTTGTGCGAGGAAGATCCGGATGTGAACATTGTGCTCCGAAGTGGAATCACGACAGGAGATGATAAAGGCAAACATCCAGAACATAGTACTAGGGTTTGCAAAGTTCCAATGAAAGAAGCAGAGTTTGATTTGGAGCACACTCGGGAAACCTTCATGGAAGCTAAGAAGAGCTTCGATGATGCCTCCACTTCAGGAAGCAAAGATAAACCAGAGCCAGAGATGGACCCATCTATAATCACAACATTCTTGGAAAGATGTATGAAGTTACTGCGCAACAATAAGGCTGTAAAAGGATTACAGGAACTCATTAACAGATGCGTTGGTACCGCGCCAGGAGAACCACGCGTAGTCAGGAAGATTTGAAAACATAAAACAAGGACGGGAAGAGAAATGAGTCTTACCATGTAGATTAGAGAATATGAGATGGATCAAGTCATCCTGGATTTAGGATCGGATGCGAATGTTCTGCAAAAACAGACATGGGAGTGAATGGGGAGACCTGCGCTGTTGTGGTCTCCAATTCAGCTAAGAATGGTGAACCAACAAAAAATAATACCCATGGGGTGATTGGAGGGAATAACTGTGGATATTGAGGGAGCGAGCGCGCTGGCCGAATTTGAAGTAATAGAGATTGTTGATGATAGCAATCCCTATCCCGTGATCTTAGGAATTGATTGGGCCACTAACTTGAACGGGGTAATTAATCTAAAGAAGCGCAAGATGATTTTTGAAAAGAAATCACTACATGTAATTATACCCCTGGACCCTGTTGAAGGATTGCGCTATACAAAGCTGGGGCACAATTATGAAAGTGATGATGATTTGGACACCATCTACAAGATTGCAGCACGAGAGCAAGACTAGGTAAATCCCACCGCGGATGGGCATATTTCATGGGAGCGAGAGAGCTCCTGTACTTCGGATTTTGATGAGGAAATAGAGTGATGGTAGAATCGGTTACACGAAGTAACTACGTTGAATTGTAATATGATGACAAGGTCACTGCGCTGCGTATCGACAGAAGTAAGAGATCTGCCTACTTATGATGGTCTAAGTGAGGTAGATACCTTCTTGAATAAATTTGAAAGGGAGGTGCCGGAAAAGCAATGCTTCTAGGCCTTGGACTGGGTACTGTGCGCTATGCCCGCGAGATGGTGGGGTACGCACAAAGGGAGCTTTGACGACTGGCGCGAATGTAGGGGAATGATGCGCACATGATTTGGGAAGCCTAGGGTGCGACTGACAGATAAGTACAATGGGCAGGATGATCCGCGCGTGCATCTGGCCAAGTGGACGCAGGCCTATGGAGAAAAGCCACAACCTGAGTGGGTGCACCTGTTCTGTCAACCATAGATGTTATACCAATGAATTCGTATATAGAAATAAAGCTCCGTCATGGGATAGGTGAATGGGATATCCTGTGTGAAGCGTTCACGATGACCTTCAGTTTTGAGGATGGGTGGGACAGTATTGATGAAGCGCTACAAGATGTAAAAGTAACCATCTTCAGTATACCACAGGATTTGGTAGAATTGATTCAACCTGAATGGGCTACTTAGCTGAGTTACGTGCTAGAATGTTATAATGTAACTGCTGAAGAAGAAGATGAAGATCCATGAAAAATTAACATTCCAGAGACAGAAGGCCATCATGAGGTTCAGGGACCACAGAATGAGAACCCTGACATTACTACGCCGGTGAAGACTAAGCGGGTGAATATTGGAACGGAAGCAGAATCTAAATTCATGAAGATTGGAGACTACTGGACGACACGACGATGGATAAGGTCGTTGAATTACTCTGTGAATATCAGGACTTATTCCCGACCAAGTTTACAGATTTGAAGGGAATAATCAGAGATTTAGGGGTAATGAAGATTATGTTAAAACCTGACGCGAAGCCAGTTAACTAGAGGTTGTATCGCTTAAATCCGAATTACAAGGATAAGGTCCACGTAGAACTAGACAAGATGCTCGCAGTAGGCATCATTGAGCCTGTGGAGGAATCTGATTGGGTAAGCCCGCTGGTGGTACAAGAGAAGAAGCAGAAGGACGAAATAAGAATATGCGTGGATCCCATAAAATTGAACAACGTGTGTGTACATGATCCATTCCCATCTCCGTTCACGGATGAGGTGTTGGACAATGTAGGCGGTCAAGAAGCATATTCTTTCACTGATGGGTTCTCAGCATACCACCAGATCAAAATAGCACCAGAGGATAGGAGCAAGACAACCTTCGCGACTGAGTGGGGGTTGCTTTCAATATACTGTCATGTCGTTTGGATTGAAGAATGCCCCTGCTATCTTTTCGCGCATGGTTGTTGCGACATTCAAGGAATATATTCATAAGTTCTTAGAGGTATATTTTGATGACGGGACTGTATTTGGGCTGGTTAGGTGTAATGTAACGAACTTATGCTTGATGTTGGATACATGCCGAAGATACCAAATCGCGCTCAACCTCAAGAAGTGTTTGTTGCTCGTTCCTTTTGGGAACCTGTTGGGGCATGTGGTTTGTAAACAAGGGCTGATGGTAGACCTTGCGAAAATCGCGGTGATTCTAAATTTGGAAGCGTCGCAGAGTGCGAAACAGTTGTGCACTACTCTAGGACATACGAGGTACTATAGAAAGTTTATCAAAGGCTATGCCCAGATCACCACACCAATGGAAAGTTGTTGAAAAAGGATGCCACGTTCTACTGGAATGATGGCTATAAGAAAAGCCTGGATGTATTGAAAGAAAAGATGGTTATTGCGCCAATTCTAGTCTTCCCAAACTGTAAGAAAGAGTTTCATCTCCATGTTGATGCATCGTGTGGAGCGCTAGGGCAGTACTAACACAGGATGGTGGAGAAGGCTTGGATCACCCTATTGCGTTCACGAGTCGCAGATTATCTAAAGTAGAGAGTAAATATTCCACCACTGAGCGTGAGGGACTAGCTGTGGTGTATGCGCTCCAGAAGTATCGACAATACTTGCTAGGATGACACTTTAAGATGTATACAGATCATTCTACGCTGAAGTACTTGGTTAATAAGCCTGTGTTGGAGGGGCACATATGCAGATGGATTTTATTGTTCCAAGAATATGATTTTGAAGCTGTTGTGAAGCCTGGACGATTGAACGCGGGACTAGATCACCTGTCGTGCATTGAGACAAGGGAGGAACCTACTAATCTGGAGGAAGGATTATCCAACGTGCAGCTATTTGCTGTGCGCGTAGTGGATATACATTTTGAAGATATAATTCACTTTCTTACAACTGGGACTGCACTGAAAGAATACTCTGTCTAGCAGAAGAAGGAATTAGTGGTGCCTGCAATAGACTTCTTTGTCACTGCTAGATTTGAACGAAGCAGCATCCTCGCGGACGCTCATGGGGGCATCACAGGAGGAAATTATGTGGGAAGAGCAGCCGCACAAAAGAATCTACGTGCCGGGTTGTGGTGGCCAACCCTTCATCGGGATTCAAGAGCACATTGCAAGGCATGTGTATTTCAAAGAACAGGTAAGCCATCACAGAGGGACGAAATGCCTTTGAATCCACAAATGACATTGTAACCTTTCAAAAATTGGGCAATAGAATTTGTAGGACCTACCAAACCCCAAGGAAAAATAGGCGCAAGATATATTATGCGACAAAGTACCCGACTCATTGGGTAGAAGCGTAATTGGTGAAGGATTGCACGGCTACAACTACCACAAAGTTTTTGTTTGAACACGTACTGACGCGATTTGGATGTTCGAAGATCTTATTGAGTGATTGCAATATGCACTTCCTGAATGAAAAAATTGGCGCATTGATATAAGAGTTTCAGGTGTACCATTAGAAGAGCACACTGTATCACCCACAGGCTAACGGGAATGTAGAAGTGTTCAACAAAGTATTGGAGACCGCGCTAACCAAAGTATGCAATGCAAAACGAAGTGATTGGGACGTGCGTGTACCTGCAATATTATCGACTTATAGGATGACATGCAAGAAACTGACAAGACAAACACCTTTTAGGCTTGTCTATGGAGTGGAAGTCGTAATTCCTATGGAATACATCATGCCTAGTCTACGCATAGCAGTGCTCACAGGTATGACGGATCACAGAGCCCTCGAGGAGAGGCTCGCGCAGTTGGAGGAGCTCGAGGAAGAATGAAAAGGCTTGGCATGATCGAAATATTAAGTTGCGCACCTTCAAGGTGAATGATTTGGTGTTGTTGTATGATAGTAAGTTCGATAAATTCCCAAGGAAGCTTAGAATGCATTGGCTGGGAACGTATGTTATTAAGGAGATCACAGATCATGGCATGGTGCAGTTGGTAAAATTAAATGGAGAACTCTTTCCAGGAAAATTCAATGGCAGTCATTTGAAGACATACACAGGGGGCTCGACCATCTAACTAGCCGACAGAAGCACAGTCTTAGCGCTCTAGGCAACTGAAAGGAGGCGTGGGGCTATAAACTACTCTACCCGTGGACTACACGATTTTAGGACTGTGTGCAGTAGTGAAGTATCACAGGGTTTGTGACAATGCAAGGGTATCTGCGCTGCCGCGTGGGTCGGCTAGAAAGTGATCATTACAGTCTCTATTCACGATGGGATGCTTGGTTTGAGATCAAATGGAGCTGGCGGCAGGCATTTAAGGCGACCTTTATGGGCTAGATTCTTGAAAATCTGCTGCCAATCGAGCATTAATGGACCAAATGTCGAGGGAACAGTCGAATTCAAATTCAAAAGGCACTATAAATTACGAAGGGTTGTTCAGAAAACAACACTTGGCAATTTGAGAACTGAGTTGTTGTGCGCCCAGACATTCATGAACCTAGACTTGTTCAACCTTCTGAAGGTGAATTCGTTGTTTGAGCAATTACCTGAGACGTTGAGAGACTTGTGGAATTGCACTATGGCAGCACTAGAAGAAGCCATGAATACCGGAGTAATGACCGCCGAGGAAGCTGCGAAATCCATTACGGAGGTGGAAGTCCCAGAAAGTGTCGGGATAGTCGCAGAAATCCCTAAATCGCCACACACGCCGAGACCCAAGAAAGACAAGCAAGCCATGGTACCGGTGCACGTATCACCTAGGAATCCATTAAGAACTAAGCTTACCATGGAAGAAAAGGGGAAGGCTATCAATTTGGAGGCCAATGAGGAGGAAGAATTTGAAGAAATCTTGGTAGAGGAGGAGGATGTAGAAATGGAGGTTGAAACCCAGGGTGTTGACCCTCTTACCAGGCTGCTCGCATATGTTCCTCCATGGAAGGGTAAAGCAAAGGTGCCCAAAGATATAGATGAGAGCAAGAGCTCTTTGCAAACTCCGCTACTCCCTGATGACATTATTTTTGAAGGAGCACACTTGGGACAAGTGCCCATGATGAAGTTTGAGGATTGGGATCTCATGGACCACGAGAAGTTCCCGCATGTCGTGATCGCACAGATCATGCGCTAGAAGAAAGACTTGCTAGCTAGAATCATAGAATTGGAGCCGCGTAAATGGCTGAGAGGAGCTGAGAAAGTAGGGTTTCTAAACCTGCTCTGGGTGCCGCATTACCATCGCGACCCAATGACCATTTTTGTCATCAGGAAACTGCTTTGCCTGGTACATGATGGGTGCATGTGGCTAGAGGAGCCCATCCCCATCACAAACCATTTGATTCACATAATTAGCCAGCTCCCTTGCAAAGGGGGGACCCAACAAACATCTCAGAGGGAAAGAGCGATGATTTGGCCATTTGGAGGCCATGAAGAAGAAGTTTATGCTGGATAAGAAGAAGAGAAGGTACACCATTTCTAGCATCAACAACCTTACAGTTAAAGTCACGACGCAGATATCGGCAGGGAAGGTTATGCAGAAGTGTCATGCGGATGAGGTGCCCACGCCGGTGGTTGCACTAACAGCGCAATGCACAAAATGGGTCCAGTTCAACTGGGCAAACTACTTATGTAGAGAGTTCCTTGAGAACTGCCGTGAGGCACAGGAGCAAGGAAAAAATTTTCACTATGCATGGCTTCTGTTATCCATAGTACTGGTGGCATGGGAATTACCCGAAGATAGCCAATTCCCGATGAGGCAGCAAAGTACGCTTCGTTGTGGGCAACCAGGGATGCACAAAGGATGAGGGAAAAAAAAATATTCTGGGTGCTCATGGAGATGAACATTAGAATGGGGATCAATCGCAAGCTGCAGTTATCACCCATGGTCTACAATAGTCTGCAGAGCTTCACAGAGTTCAAGGCAGATTTTCACCATGTCTACATCAGGGCATGGAAGGACCCCGTGAAGATGTGGCACAAGTTACCCTATTTGGTGACAGATGATGTCATCTTCGCGGTCCTTGAGTTGTGGCCATGGGAGTGGCGCGCCCCAGCCAGCTCCGTAGTGGAAGCAGAGAAGTCCACTGCGCAGCGGAAAAAGGAAGAGGTGAAACTGCGGATGGCATAGTTGGCAGAAAAGTGTAGAAACGAAGCAACAACAGCTAAGGCCCAGGCGGTGCATGATGCTGTGAAGTTGGCAGAAGAGCAACAAAAGGCAGTAGAAGAAGAGCGCGAAGGATAGAAGTCACCTTCACCTGAGTCGGAGACCGACATAGAGCAAGGTGGTGCGGACCTACAAACAACGTCCACTCAGCTAAAACGTCCATGCCCAAGAGAGCAGGTAGGGTCGTGAAAGAAGTTGAAGGCTTCAAAGACTTCGTTCGACCCAATCACCCTCATTAAGGGGGATCTACATGACATTGGTGAGACGGTGAGGGATGTCACCGTGGAGGCCCTCCAGCAGTTCGAGGAGGAACACCAGATGGTGTTGGGGGCTCTCCGGGCACAGATATAGGAGTTGCAAGTGTGCACTCCACAGGCTGGCACTGTGTCAACCAGCCTCGCAGTAGGCACGTCCGCAGCTAATGAAATGTTGCGTGCCTAGATGACCAACACCATAGTGCATGGAGCACTCGTTACAGAAAATGAGGCCGACAAGCCTATGGTCAGTGGGTTGAAGGGAATCAGATTGAATGTAGCTGCGCTCCCTTAGGAAAAACTCTATATTTTGCAAGATGGAGTTATTGTAGAACTACGAGCCAGGGAGGGTCACGTGCTCCAGGTAATGAGCAAGCAGCGCATCAACATTGAATAGTTGAGCCTACAGCGCGACGAGGTAGTGGCGCAGAATAGACAAATGGTGTAGGTGGTGGAGGAAGCCTGCCAGATGGTCCTGAAATTGGCCATCCAAGCAGAAGAACCAGTGGAGGCACGCGTCTGAAAATTAGCAGCAGGGGTACGTAAGGCAAAGGAAGAAATGGCTAGGGTTCAACTGGAGCTGAACCTTCAGATAACAGAATTGAAATTGAAGGTGCAACCTTCAACTTCACTGGAGGTCAAGGAACAACGCGCCATCGCAATTACAATAACAACATTGAAGGTTAACATTACAGTGACAGACTGCACAAAGCTGTTCGAGCAGTCGTTCGAGGTTGTCACCACCTTACAGGAGGACTCAAACATTCAATGCCTAGAGACAGAGGTGCGTGAGCTGCAGTAGAGATACGACGAAGTAAAAGGGACCACGCAGATGGTTTCCCTTACATAGAGGCTCGCAAGGATGCAACAGGCTAAAGCACTCAAGGAGCAGGTGGATGCTGCTCGGCATAAGGAAGCAGTTTTGAAGGCACACTTACAGTTGTGGATTGATGAGGCATACACCATTACAACCTCCATTAAAGAAAAAGCTCACGCAGCTGCAAGCAATGCAAGAAAGGATCCAGGGCAACAGTTCAGCCACAACAGTCACTAAACAATGCGTTGAGGAAGTATAGCAGGCATCCACTTAGTGCGCTGCTGAACTTGTAGCGATCCAGTCAGAGTTGGGAGGTATTTGCGCAAAGATCTCCACACCAATAGAGTGACTCGAGGGTGAGTCACGATATTTGTGTTGGGGCCCTGTTGGGCATGGGATCCCCCAAGGGAAGTTTTTGGGCTTAGAGCCTAGATTTTGATCAAATATTGTAATTCCGATGTAAAGACTTCACATTTTGTGGGCTCGGAGCGCGTAGTTTGTAAAAGAGTCATAGGGTTGTCCACCCTTAGTTTTGTTATTGTAATGTCGGCTGTAGAGATCTACCCATGGTCCACAGACCATGGGATTGTATAAATAGAGCAAGGCTCTAAGTAGTGAAGGGGGGGGATGAATAAGAAAAGATGAACATATGATGTATGCGAGATAGATCTGTGGAGCAAAGTATAGTTTTGGGTCGTAGAGTAGGAGAAGGCTCTGCAACTGAGTGTGTAGAGGCCTAGTAGTCCATAGCTGAGTGCACAGATCCCTGCAGTTGAGTGCGCAGGGCGAGTCGAGTCTGTAACAATTGGAAGTATTAATAAAGAGAAGTTTCCTATCATTTCTTTGTATTTATTTCTTATTGTATGCATCTATTATCTTGGGTATGAAATTTACTTTTAATACTTATATGATGCGTGAATGTGTATAATTGTATTGATTAAGTGAAGGCAAGGTAGGATATCTATTTACGCGAAGTTAACTAAGATCTATTAAGAAGATAAGTAAGATACATGGTGTAGTTTGGGGAAATAGTGCAGTTCGCTGCCCTAACAGCGTGAAATCATCTCAGCCCTCGGTTAGGGTTGCGTGAAAGACGATTATAACATACCGTGAAGGTATTGAAGGTTGGAACAGTGAGCGAAATGACCAGTGTGAAGACAGATCTAGTTGTACTAAAACAACATCTCAGACATCTCAAGGGTGCAAAAACTTGGTTCCAGCATCCCCCCATACTGCTTCGGGTGAGACTTCAATCTGTGCTCCACGGGTTGATGTCGAAAGGGCCAGTAGTGTTGGGATTTGTTTGGCTAAATAACTCCGAACTTGGGTCAGGCCCCCATAAGCCAATATACATCGCCTCATACTATATCACCATCCAACCTCTAAAGACTCCTTTATTAAACATTTCTCTGATAATTCTGGTTTTGAAATTGTTAGTGTAAAGAACTCTTCCGCTGCACGTCTGATCTGAAAGGAATAAAAATAAAAATAAAACAATAAGACAATAATATATATATATAATAAAATGTTGTTACTACTCAATTTTTTTTTGCAGGTACTTCACTGTTGTTGTTACTCAGATCATGGCAATTTTGTCTAAGTATTTCTTCCTTGCTATTACTCCTCCGGTGATGTCACTCCTCTGGTGTTATTACTCCGTGACGATTTCGTCTAAGTACTCTGGTGTTGCTACTCCTTCAGTGTTGTTACTCTGTTTGTGGCGATTTCGACTAAGTGTTCAAGCGATGTTGTTACTCCTCGGGCGTTGTTACTCCCCTGATGTCATTACTCCTCGGGTGTTGTTACTCCCCCCGATGTTGTTACTCCTCCGCTATTGTTACTCTGTCAAAGTAAGTCGTCAGGTGCGTCCCCGATTGACTTTGTGGATTTGATCAATAATTCATTTGACTTGACTCGATATGATCGTGGTCAGTCATCCCTTAGTCAGGGGGAGGTATTATAATAAATACAAAAATTCCATAATTAAAATGTAGTAATGACTTGTCGTATCACCATTGAACCTTGTGTTACATGTGTACACTCCACAACCCCCACCATACCTTCACAGGGTTATCTATATGCATTGGGACTTGAAATAAGTACGATTGTGTTAATGGATGATCCTTTCCAATGTTGTGGAATGATTATCATAATTATCACTCATTATTACCATAATCCACCATGGATTTTTCCATATTTTACCATTACTTTCCGAGATTTCACTATCACCGCACCCCGTTGCCACCACAACCTTGTCACTACAAATTTATCTACCGACACTCTTCAACGATCTTGCTATTACTCCAATTGTTGCTATTGAGCAACTGTAGAATGGACAAGCAAGCCGTTAGGCACAAACTAGAGAATACAACATAGGTCTGAAGCAATCCAGACGTATGGCAGGTCTTTTTAGATGCAGGATGGCATGTGTATTTTGAGAGGTTGCAGGGATTTCATGAAGATATCACAATGTAATTTGCGTTGAATTTGGATGGAAATCATTCCAAAGTTCATGGGTTGGATATTTTTGTCACAGAGGAAGTAATTTTGACTGTCAGCGGATTGCCGCAAGGAGGGAAGAAATGGTTTTTAAGGAAATCTCCTTTGCTAGAGTTCTCGGAATTAATTTTGTAGGCTGGAGAAATGTAATGTTCCAAAGTAGAAATTTACAGAGATAACAAAGACATGCAACAATTACAACGCAAAAATTTACTTAGGAAATACACATGTAAACATAAATTTGCTCGAAACATCAAATTGGAATTTTTTTATTAATTATAACTGTTGGAGTACAATATGAGATGGAAGGAGTGCACCTGGGCTTGCACAAGGCAAGCTACAAGCCTCAAAAATACTGAGCTACCTCCAAAATACTGAGTTGTCCCCTGAAAACTACTCTTTTTGCTGACTTCCGGCTCTGATTTACCCCTGGAAAACAACCCAAAAATTTCTGTAACTCTGGGGATGTACTCCTCTCCAAAATCCCAGAAAAACTCAGAAAGGGTTTTGCCTGGTTTTGACTTTCCAATTTCGACCCCTTGGGGATTGGCCCTCCTCCAATGTTGGTGCTCACTGCCTGCAGCTGAAACTGCTATAAACTGCTGCTATAGAAATGCAAACCATCCCAAATCAGACTCCCAATAATATCTCCACAACCCAACTCCCAAATCCTCCTGCTAAACCTCCAACCAAGATGTACCTCTCTAGTGACTGCACAGTCTAGAGTGGGGATGATGCAGTCCTTCCAACCTGCAATTCAAACTGGGTGTATGGCTAGCTCTACTGCTACAAATTCTCCTCCAGAAGATGACAATTTGATGTGGGCAATGGAAGCCCTCCTAGGGTGGCACTCGAAGTCCACCGAAGAGAGGGGTGAGCTTCACTCCTTGGGAAGCTCTTATGGTAAAAAACACTCTGTAGCTTAGCTAAACAACCAAAGAAACAATGAAATTCTTCAAATGATCAAAAGCCCCAAATGCTGCTCACTTCATCTTATTTATGCTTGCTCCCTTGGGCCCCACGTGGGTCCCCATCAAATATTTCGAACCCCACTTAGGAAATTCGAATTGCCTTCATGGGGTGCATATTTTTGGGTGGGTGAGTGGCCCCCACAATCCACTAAAAGCACATTGACCCCCTTTTTCCTAAGTTTTCCCCACATATTTTCCTAAAGCCAAAAATATCAAAATTGCCAAAATTGATTTTCTCCTCACCTTGGGAAAATTATTAGGAAGGGACATGACAAGAAACAATGGTTCAGAAGGGTAGGGGGTATGATCGAAAGTCTTTGCCACAATCATGGGCCGAGGTTGCATATTTTTTCATGAGGTACATTACTTGTGAAGGCCAATTTGCTACTTTGTTTAAGTATCATTTCAAGCTTCTTGCATGCCTTTAGTTTCGACATGCACAAATTCATTCTCTAGATATGCCATATTTTCTATGGAACAATCTTCAGCTAATGGCGCAGTCTTCTCATCAGTCTCGACAAGAATTAGTGGTCCTTACAAATCATGGGTTGGTCAGACTATTAGTGGTGCATGCTCTGTCTCGAACTTTTGTGGCTTGGCCACAATTCACTGAGCTAATAGAGGAAGAACTTGCGACTATGATGCCTGCAAGGGAGGATGAGGAAGAATTGATGGCAAAAGAAGAAGAGGCCACATACAATGCTGCTCCATAAGAACCAATGTTGCCTGCTATCCCAATGGGAGTAGAAGCAATGGAAACAGGAGAGGCCACAGACGATGCTGCTCCACAAGAACCAGCGTCGCCTGTTGGCCCAATGGGAGTAGAAGAAATGGAGATAGAAGAGAATGCAGTCAACGTTGTTCTGCAGGAACTAGCATCGACTGCAAATTTTTGGAGAGAATCACTACCCTTGGATGAAATTGCAGGTGGTTCTGACACACAATAACTGGCATCACTTGTTCAAGAAAATCAGGAACCTTTGGATGAGGCTGCAAGTGGTGTTGATACATAAGAACCAGCATCACCTGCTCAAGTGATTAAGGAACCCTTGAAAGAAACAGGGGTCGCAGTCGACACTGCTCCACAAGAACCAGTGTCGACTATTGAGCAGGAGGAAAAACTAGAAGAAGCATAGGTAGAAAAATAAAAAGGGAGCACATACCAGCTAGTGAACACAAGGGAAGGAGGCGCCGAGGCAACATGCACTGAGAGAATGGACATTGAAGAAAGCATTTCTCGTTCTTGACTTCTTGCATCCTTACCAAGAGGGGAAAGGAAGTTTCATTCCCATAGGTGCATGGTGAAGGAAAAAGCCTCTCCCCCGATCTTAAAATTTTTCAGGCCAGTTAAAGGCACCATCATTGACACTATTACATAAGAACTAATGTCGACTGGTGAACAAATTGCACAATTTGAGGGATTCGTGATCAACACTGCCACACAAGAACTAGTGTTGACCAAAGAATAAACTGAAGAAATTTTGGCTGATACTGTCTACATAGGGCCATTAGAGGAGAATGTTGTTGTTGAAACTACCCCACAGAGACCTGCAGTGACTACAAAGTCACCAAACGAAGGTGTGGAGGATTCAAGACCTGAAGGAGAAAATGGTCGGGAAGCGAAGTAGTCGCCAGAAAAGGGTGTCGAAGACACTACCCCACAAGGGCCTGTAATGAATCTAGAACCACCAATGGAAGATATGGAGATTCTGAGACTTGAAGGAGAAGACAATGGGACTATTCCCCGAGTTGAAGAATAAACATAGGGAGTCAGGGTAAAGTAAGAGTCAGTTGATGAATTTGTCAACGTCAATTGACCAAACCCCACACCAGTTGCGAGACTAGTCGAGGAGGTCGTTTTCAAACAAGAATTCATTAAGCAATGTGCAAAAAGAAGGCCTCCTCTTAAAGAAAGGTATCAGTCACAGTTTAGGGAAAACATGCATTTAAAAATAGAAATTGTCAAGCTAGGGAGGCAGATACTGCAATTACGAAGGAAAATGAGGAGGCATAAGAAGAATGCTGTGAAACGTGAGGTTGAAACCATTTCAGCAGTAGTGTAGACCAAAGACAGGCCCACAACCTCTGTGGCTACACAGACCGAGTCATTTTTTCATGTGATTGAGGCATGAGAATTTTTCATGACTGCAGAGATTCAGAAGTGGCAAGCTGCTGCAGCTTGCCTTCAATGGGGGACCATTCCTTTAGCATCCCACTGGGAAGGAGTGAGGGGAGTTCATGAGCAAGCCAAAAAAATAGTTACCGATTACATGGAGCAGATAGAGAAAGAGAAACGAAAGCAGGAGAAGCAGCAGAAGAAAATCGAGGAACTAGAAGGGTAGGTGCAACTACTGAAGGATGATAAGGAAGAACTATTCACCTTGGCACAACAGGTAATGGCTTGCTAACCCCCTGCCCACAACTATGCTCTATTCCTCCATGAAAAATATTTATTATTTTGTGTAGAAAGCATCCGTTAGGAAATCAACCATGTGATAGACGACCCGAGACCATTTTTGTGCATCTTGAGAAGGCACAATATTCTGAATTAACGCCTGATGTGTGAACTCTATATGCATGATTACTTTCTGGGCAATGATCAATCATTCAACCTAGTGCATATGTGGGATAATTGAGAGCCTTTACCTCCTACTCAGTTAATAATGTTAAGTGGAAGAAGGCCTTCGACACGTTCGAAGAGAATCAAGAAAACAGACCACTTGTCCTTCGGATGGAGAATTGTCAATCTATGAATGTCTATAACAGGCACCAAACCTTCTTGATCATTGAACAAAAAGGATAGATGTTGGAAACTCAAAAGTGGTGTGTTGACATATGCATAACAAAATTTTTTACTTGTCAAGAGGAGGCTCGTGACAACTGCCAGAAACGGTGGACGCTATTGTCATCAACCATCAGGATACATGAACCTTTTGGGGCCCCCAATTTTTCTCAGGCTTTAAACAAAGTACCTCAATATATTGCATGCATTTAGCTTCATGGGGTCTGAAGGATGGGTTTGAGGTTCTGCTTCCCCATTATCTGGCTGTCAGTCGATCAACGTACTCCAACTTATGAGATAGGCGAGGATTGGTTGAAGGAAGTCCTCCAGGAAAATGGATATAAGCCTCTGGTGAAAAAAATGGCTACAAAATATGATATCGCACAAATCCATGCTGATCACCGCAACTCCAACCCACATCTGCGCAGGCGATAGGCTGCATGAGGACATGCAGAAAGATTAGTTGGGGGGAGATGTTGGTGGCTAAATTTGCATGTTTTTTCCCACCTTTTTACCCTGTTTCCTATATCCATTTTACACCGTTGTTGGTAAATTTACATTATAAACCACACAGGTATGCCTCTTGTCATGTCGTTATGAATTGTTAACCAATGAAGCATAGTCATAGGGGATTGTTGCCTAAGTGGCTTGCTAATTCGATTATTCTTGCAGATTTGGAGGGAGAATGATCAAGACCGTGGTTCAACGAATGGTGACCATCAAGATGGTAGCACTATCTTGAGACATCAACTACAACGGTGGATCAACCTTTCAATCAACACACTACTATATTTATATTATGTTTTTCTTAAGAAACCACTATGTAATTGTAGGCAGACAACTACCGTAATTTTAAGCGCTGTTAGTGTTAACAAATTGTATAAGTAGAGTTATGAGGTTGTGAAAGCCGACAATTAAGATCGCAGAGAATTACGTTAAATTTGAGTTTGTAACAACATATGTTGTAATATCCTTTTGATTAATGAAATTCTAATATTCTGATCATTTCGTGACTTCTTGATCTTGCCACAACCCTAATCAGGGAGTTGGGCCCACTCTCCTGACCAGGTGTTGTTGGATAAATGTTTGCATAGGTTTATTTTAGTTAATTTATTTATTGTTGTGAATGATTATCAGTGTGTTGTTGGAGTCTTCTTTGTTGTTACAATCATTACTTATTGTGTTGAAAATAGAAACAAGAAATTCTAAATATAGAAGTGCTAAAAATAAAATTTCTATAAATAGCATTTCTGGATACATTCCAATTTTAGTTAGTCCCTGAACTAAAATTGAGAATTTGATCTTAGCAGCTGTTTGAAAAATAATTAATTAATTCATCTTGAGTTAATTAGTTGGAGAAAATCAAACATGAATTCTATGTGAAGACATGCAACAATTTTCCCTTTGATTGAGGAAGTTATCCCTTAATTAAAGTGATCAGGATGAGTTGTACTTTGAGTTGTAATTAGTTAGCTCAGTTAACTAAGTTAAGTCCAGTTAGATTAGTTCCAACAGTTTGTGGAACTGACTGTGAATTCAGTTAGTTAATGCATGCATGCATGTAACTACTGCACTTTAGACAACTGAATATTATCTCATAAATAACTCATGCATGTCAGTTCAGTTAGAGACACCATTGAGATCAGATGATGGGACAATGTACTATCAGTTGCAGGAATATTCCATTGAGGATATCTCTTGAATGTAGAAGGATTTCATTCCTTGGAGATTGCACAGTTACTTTTGAGTTTGGTGAGTTTTGTGAGAGGTGAATTCACACAGGTTGCAGCTAGAGGACCTAGGAGAAACTACGCAAGGAAATAGGAGGCTTGGAGGACTGGAGGAAGGCATATGTTGTGTCTATTCATTCTGTGAGCAACATTGAGGGATTGTACTGAGACCTGGATAGCTTGTGAGCTAAATCTTTGTGTAATCCAGAGACATTTCCACTTGTATGATAATACAGATATTGGGGTTTTTAGCTGAGGCTTTCCCCAGAGTATTCTTCTGTGTTTATGTGTGATTGATTTCTCATTGTCTATTATATGTGTTCTATTTTATCTTGCTCAAAATCGATTAAGCTTCCGCAAGCTTGTTTGTAGAAGTAGATCAAGTATTTTTCTTTAGTATATTGCATTATCAGGTGATCTATAGTGAGAATTTCTACATGGTATCAGAGCAAAGGTGATCAAAGCGAAGAACAATATACAAAGAAGGGAGAAGTTCGAAGTTTGAAGTTCCTGATTATAGAATTCAAATTCTTATCACATCTCAAATTTCACCAATGGCGTTCAACAGTTTGAGACTCGAGTATCCCCTTGGTGGCAGCTCAAATTATATAGCCTGAAGGATCGCATGGAAGTGGTATTAGAGGAAAATGGTTTGAAGGACTTCATTGATCAAAAAGTCCCCAAGCCAACAGCTGCTAGTGCCCAAGAATTGGCAGAATGGAAGAAATGTGTGGCTAGAGCAAGGAGAATCCTTCTGGAGGGAATTCAAGACCACATTGTCTCGAGTCACCATGGGAAGGAGACACTATTTTCAATGTGGAAAACATTGCAGGATCTATATCAGAACAACAATGATTAGAGGAAGCTGGCGCTGAAAGACAAGCTTCAAAAAATCAAGTGTGAAAAGGGCGACACAATCTCTACATATCTGAACAAGCTCACCACCTACAAGGATGAGCTTGGAAGTGTAGGGATCACGACAACCAATGATGACATGGTGAGTCTTACTCTCCTTGGCCTTCCTAAGAGCTAGCATAGCTACCAAGACTCGGTAAATGGAAGAGAGAGACTGCCAGATTGGGAACGACTTTGATCGGATCTGATTTAGGAGGAGATAAGAAGAAGCACCAAAGATGGATCTTCATCAAAGCAAGATGATGAAGAAAATCTAGCCTTAGCGAGTAAGGCAAGGAAATGGAAAGGGAAGGCGCCCCATTCCAAATCAAGTTCTTCCCATGGTGGGAATAAGATTGACAAATTGAAATTGAGATGCTTTCATTGTCATGAGGTGGGCCATTATGCTAAGAATTGTCCACAGAAGAAATCCAAGAAGGGATCCTCAAAGGGATCAGATGGTGAGGCACTGGCCTCATAATTCGAATTGGATTTCACCCTCATCACATGCATGGTTTCATCAATGGTGGGATGTGTTTGGTACCTGGACAATGGAGCCTCATTCCACATGACTGGCGACAAGAATCTATTCAGTACCTTGGAGGAGAAGGACCTCCAGATGCGCATCAAGATGGGCAATGATGGAAAGTACCGTGTTTTAGGTGAAGGTACGGTTGTGTTTCAGAGGGAGCATGGAGCTCCTCTCACCCTGACTAATGTAAAGTATGTGCCTGGTCTAAAGAACAATCTTGTGTCTGTTGCTATGTTGGAAGACAAAGGCTATGATGTAGTCTTTAGTAAAGGAAAGGCATTAGTGAGGCATATCGGCACTGGACAAACCAAGAGGATTGGGATTCGAGTAAATAATCTCTACAAGCTGGAGGTAGATGACTGTGTTGCATTGAGTTCCAAAGCAAAGTTGGTGCAGAGCCAAGATATTGGCGAGCTATGGCATAGAATATTGGGCCACTTGCACCATGGGGCCTTGAAGATCATGCAACATATTTCTATCAGACTTCCTAAGGGAAAACTGGAGCAAATGGATACATGCAAAGGCTGTACCTTGGGTAAGTATGAAAAATATTCCTTTCAAGATCGAGATAGTAGAGCTAGAGCAATCCTAGAGTGAGTTCATACAGATGTGTGTGGACCATTCTCTACAGCCTCCACAGCTAAACAAAGGTACTATGTTATTTTTATTGATGATTTTTCTTGTAGATGTTGGATCTACTTCATGCAGAAGAAGGATCAAACCTTCTCAAGGATTTGTGAGCTCAAATCCTTGGCAGAGAAAGAATTTGGAAAGAAAATAAGGGCCTTGTGAAGCGATAATGGTGGAGAGTATGTCTCCCAACAGTTTAAAGACTTCTATGTAGCAGAAGGAATTAAACGGGAGTTGACGACACCCCATAACCCACAGCAGAATGGTGTGGCCGAAAGGAAGAACAGATCAATTATGGGAGCAGCTCGGGCGATGCTGCATGACCAAAGCCTACAACTTCATTTGTGGGCTAAGGCATGCAATACAACAGTATACTTGCAGAATAGAAGTCTGCATCATATATTGGGGATGAAGACAATAATGGAGGCCTTTTTCGAGAAGAGACCAGATGTGAGTGACTTCAGGATCTTTGGATCATTGGTTTATTGCCATGTGACCAAAGATGCCCGGAAGAAGCTAGATCTAATAGCTGAGTTGGGGATACTTGTGGGGTACAAGGATACACCCCACAACTATCAGGTGTTCTTTCCTACCAGTCAGAGGATAGTGGTACGGAGAGATCTAAAGTTTGACGAGAAGAAAGCCATGCGAGTGTCCCTTGAGAGGGAGCCCAAGTTGCATGCAGAGGAGAAACTTTTGGTTCCTAAGGAGGAGGAGCCTCAGACTGATGCGGAGCAGCCGCATGCAGGGGATCCAAGAGTGGAGACATCCACTCATGTAGAGTCTTCCAGAGATGGGTAGAAACGCTTAAGGGAAGCTGAAAAATTGATGATGGATGCGAGAGAGAATGTGTTAAAACCATATTCTCAGTTCAGATAGAGGAGGTCACCTGAGCGGTACACTGGTTACATGGCCCTGGTTGGGGAGTGTGTAGAGACTGAACCTTCTTCCTTTGAGGAAGCAGTGCAACAACCAGTCTGGGTTGATGCTATGGTGGAGGAGTACGAATCCATCATTCAGAACAGTGTTTGGGATGTTGTCCCAAGACCGGAGGACAAGTCAGTGATGAGTTCCCGATGGATTTACAAGGTAAAGTAAGCAGCTGATGGCAATGTGGATACACATAAGGCAAGGTTTGTTGCCTATGGTTTCTCACAAGTCGAGGGGATCGACTATGATGAGACTTTTTCTCCTGTAGCAAGGTACTCATCTATCAGATCGATGTTGGCACTATTAGATCAGATGGGTTGGAAGATCCATCAGATGGATGTGAAGACTGCGTTCCTCGATGGCAAGATTGAGGAATAAGTGTACATTGAGTAGCTGGAAGGATTTGAGACCTTTGATCATGAGTTGCATGTGTGCCGACTCAAGAGAGTTTTGTACGGGCTGAAGCAAGCACCTTGTGCTTGGTGCACCAGGATCGACAACTATTTCACCAGGTTGGGCTTCACAAAGAGTGAAGCAGATGCGAACCTTTACCACATCATGGTAGAAGGTAAGCCATTGATAATTGTTCTTTATGTTGATGATCTGATATTGATAGGTGATGATCAGTTGATCAAGTCTTGCAAGGAGGACCTTGTAAGAGAGTTTGAGATGAAAGACATGGGTCTTATGCACTACTTTATAGGCGTGGAAGTGTGGCAGAAGGATGGGGAAGTGTTTGTGTCTCAAGGAAAGTATGCCAATGAGATACTCATGCGATTCCACATGGAGAAGTGCAAGCCCATGCAGAATCCTCTAGCAGGTAACTGGAGGAAGGAGGATGCTACTTTAGGTGAGGTAGTAGCTACTACTGTTTATCAACAACTTGTTATTTAGTGAACACACGACTAGATTTGTGCTTTGCAGTGAACCAGTTGAGTCAAGCTATGGTTTAGCCTACCAAGCTGTTTTGGAAGGCAGCGAAGCATGTGCTGAGATACCTCACAGGCACATCTCAGTATGGATTATGGTACAGATGGACAAAGGGAGTGAAGCTTTAGGGCTTCACAAATGGAGATTGGGCAAGGAGTCCATCAAACCGGAAGAGCACTTCAGGAAGAATTTTCAACCTTGGTTCAGCTGCAGTTTCTTGGTACAGAAAGAAACAGAGGTCAGTTTCACTTAGCTTAGTAGAGGCTAAATACATGGTTTCCATTCAAGCAACATGTGAGGCCATTTGTATGTGGAAAATTCTAGCTGGATTGTTTGGTTAGAGGATGGATGCAACTGTGATCTATTGCGATAATCAGAGTTGTATCAAACTCTTAGAGAATCCAGTATTTCATGACAGGTCCAAGCACATCGATATCCGGTATCATCATCTTCGAGACTGTGTGGTGAAGAGGATCATGTTGTTGCTGTATGTTTCGACTGAGGAGCAGGATGTAGATATTTTGACTAAGGCATTGTCAAAATGAAAATTCGAGTTCCACAGAGACAAGATTGGGGTGACTAATAATCCATTTCTTGTTGAGAGGGAGTGTTGAAAATAGCAACAAGAAATGCTAAATATAGAAGTGCTAAAAGTAGCATTGCTATAAATAGAATTTCGAGATACATTCCAATTTTAGTTAGTCCCTGAACTAAAATTGAGAATTTGATCTTAGCAACTGTTTGAAAAATAATTAATTAATTCATCTTGAGTTAATTAGTTTGAGAAAATCAAACATGAAGTCTATGTGAAGACATGTAATAGTTTTCCCTTTGATTGAGGAAGTTATCCCTAATTAAAGTGATCAGGATGAGTTGTACTTTGATTTGTAATTAGTTAGCTCATTTAACTGAGTTAAGTCCAGTTAGATTAGTTCCAACAGTTTGTGGAATTGATTGTGAGTTGAGTTAGTTAATGCATGCATGCATGTAACTACTGCACTTCAGATAACTAAATATTCTCTCATAAATAAATCATGCATGTCAGTTCAGTCAGAGATGCAGTTGAGATCAGATGATGGGACAATGTACTATCAGTTGCAGGAATATTCCATTAAGGATATCTCTTGAATGCAGAAGGAATTCATTCCTTGGAGATTGCACAGTTACTTCTGAGTTTGGTGATTTGTGAATTCACACAGGTGGCAGCCAGAGGACCCAGGAGAAACTGCGCAAGGAAATAAGAGGCTTGTAGGACTGGAGGAAGGCATATGTTGTGTCTATTAAGTCTATGAGTAGCATTGAGGGATTGTACTGAGAGTTGGATAGATTGTGAGCTAAAGCTTTGTGTAATACGGAGATATTTCCACTGGTTTGATAATAGAAATATTGGGGTTTTTAGCTGAGGCTTTCCCCAGAGTAATCTTCTATGTTCATGTGTGATTGATTTGTCATTCTCTGTTATATGTGTTCTATTTGATCTTGCTCAAAATCGATTAAGCTTCCGCAAGTTTGTTTGTAGAAGTAGATTACGTATTTTGCTTTAGTATATTGCATTATCAGGTGATCCACAGTGAGAATTTCTACATGTTGTTACAGTCATTACTTGCCATTAATATTATTTGTGTTTATAGTTGTCGATTGTTGTTACACATTTCTAAGTTTATAATTGAATTTTCAGTACTGGGTAGGGAAATTGTGGTACATATACTTTGCATGATAGCCTTGAAATAAATCGTAGAGCCCTGGGTTGACAATTAATGTGGAATTTGGTGAATTGCATGATTCATATATGAACACCCACACTTGGTATGATGTGCTACAATGGCTTCCCACAAGAGTTTAGGATATGATGTGGAGCGTTACAGTTCCTATTGACAAGAATCGAGGCACGTACTAAGAAAAATGTTAAACATGACTAGGGCCATATGGTGATAATGCCTGAAAATGAAACATTAACAACCATTCACATTCATGAGAAATGAAGCGTTACCAAAGTAAGAGAGACATGTCAGTGTCAGACAATGATCAATAAAGGAAAAGGAAACATGGATTTTGGTTATATGACAATTTCAACGCATTTCTAAGATTGCTTCAACTTCATAATCATTGGATAATCCACTGTTCTAACTAGTGTACAAAGGCACAACTCAAGGAAAATCAATTTTCCATTCCCACACACAGAAATATATGCATTCAAACGTTTTGTATTCCCATTGACTATGCTTAGACTTCAAGCTCAATGCCAACACATGAATCAACGAAAATATGATTTCATCTAGACTTCACAACACACATAACATCAATGGTTGGAGTGGGTAGCTTGAACATAAATGAGCCAGCGCACCAGGAGTTTTAACTCTCAACGTTATCCCTTCTACAATATGTTCGAACTATCAAACACTTCAAAACACCACTAAGGCTCTTAGCTCACAGTTCAAAATTCATTTCTTACCTCAGTAATAGAGAGTTAACAAGTACTTCCATGCAGGGAGGTGGGTCTGTGTGTGTGTTTTTTTTGTACATGAGAGTGAAATTCTCGGGCAAAGGGACAAATTTAGGTCCTACATTCTCATCACTACAAATTTGGAAGAGTCTGGACAACACCTAGGTCCGGTGATAGAAATACAATGAAAGGCCACAAGAAAACAATGGCTCAAATTGGAGCAGGGCAGGAGAACGCCTACTCTGATACCATCTTAAACACACAAGAATAGTGGATAGCCAAATAGGATAAATTTGAATGCATTTCTACTAATAAAGATGTACATTTATATTACATTCTTGTGACCCTTGGTCTTCATATACCAAGTGGTCTCTTAGACTCTGGTGACTTTTCACATTCCACACCAACCATTAGAGGATTACGTGTCCAACAAATGTTACAAGTAGAATCTATCCTTGTACATAATTCTGGATTGATCAATGTCAAATGTATTGTTCCATATGCTTGTCAATATGCTTGCTAATAATACAATATAAGGTGCAACCACATTGCCTTTTTGTAGAACTAGAATTATTTTTATTCTTTTGGGACTAACATCACTAGATGGTTCATTGTATTAAGTGACCCCCTTTGGCTTGTGGTTAGTTTCTTTTGAGTTGGTTTATATTGCCATTCGTTGTGGGCTATCCAAATTCCATGCTGAGTGCCCCTATTTGGTTTGTTGTTAGTTGCAATGTGGGATGGTATATGTAATGGTATACAAGTTTATCATTTTTTAGAGGGGAAAAGAGAGTTTTTTTAACATCACGACAAAATTCTAGCTACCCATGCGAGTCTAAATTGATGCTCTCTTATGCTGAGATCCTAGAATAGTTCAAATTGCAAAGACAAAAATGGTACCTAGGTTAAGAGATTTTACCAAAATGTTAACATGGATAAGAGGCCATTCAAAGAAGATCCATTGGAAATGATAGCCAATTATGTAGTTAAGAAATTCAGTGGGATGCGGGAAAGATGATAGAAGGTGGTCCTAAGTATCCAAATAGTTTTAATATATCAATCTTGTACGTCATGCATTGTTGCATATCTTGCTCAAGTGTATACATTATGGTGAGTGAAATAGCAATCGAGGCATTCCAACATTGAGGTGAAAGAAGTGGAAATTATGACTATGGCACCCATGACATTAAAATTTCTATGTAAACTCTTTTATTAGCCCTAAGGTTCAATTGTGTATTGATTGAATTTATATAAAAAATATTATAGTGCACAAAGTGCTCAGTGAGTGAAGAGAATAATGTTCTTTATATTTATGTTACAAATCATTTTTCTATTGAATTATAACTAGCACAATAATATAAATCAAATCGCTGGTAAACACAGTTCGATATCAAAATATTTAGCTTATAATACATCTCATATTGTCAATATTAAAAAACATCATAAAAAATAGCTAAATTATAACTTTACTTTAAATTATCAT
Source organism: Pinus tabuliformis (assembly GCA_031772625.1). Lineage (NCBI taxonomy): Eukaryota > Viridiplantae > Streptophyta > Pinopsida > Pinales > Pinaceae > Pinus > Pinus tabuliformis. The sequence continues at coordinate 788,398,793 of CM062811.1, forward strand.
TATTATAAAAAGAATTAATATGAGTTAAACATGTATACATTTAAAAAAACAAGTAATCCCCACTTTACCATGGGTATTCTTAATCAATTTCATTACAATACCATGGGTCAATACCATAGCTTACTAATACCACATGCCCAAAAAAACACAACTCATGTTCATATGAGACATTTTTATTTGACATTTTTTTAATTATTCAATTCAATTAAAAGAGCAAAAAAGGGGTAACAACTTTGAGATAAATCTTAATTTTTGATCTATTAATACAACTAAGAATATTTTAGAATATTTTGTGGAATTTAAATCCCTACCATCCACTTAATAATTATTGATAATTAAATTAAAATTCTGAAAGGCCTATTCTAAAGTAGAAATATCTATCAAAGTAGAAGGTACATGGATTTTTTCATTACATTCCTTAAGATTATACACACTTCTTTATGTTTTTAATTCTCAACCATGGCATGCAAATATTTTATGTGGATATTGTACAAAATAGACCAACAAGAAATTGTAGCACATAAGAAATGATGAATGGACCAAAAGTGATTGCAATCATAGTCAATTAAACAATGGAAGCTTAAGAAAATTATTAGAAAGTACAGAAAGGTTATAGCCATACAAAGACCTAAGAGGTGAATGAAAATAAGGAAATATCATAAGGATTCATATAGGTAGAAATGCAAAGTTGTGTAACACTGTTTTGATAAACTGGGTTTGAAATCATCATATTCAATTAGGGTAATGGAACAATAAAATAGAAAATGAAATAACTTAAAAATATCAAGTAAGAAGTTCAAATTTAAAGTGATATAGTCTAGATTAATTTTCTTTCAACTTTTGTTCTTAAAAAACTAAATTATGATTGAAATAATGGTGCCTTTCCAAGTAGCAGTTTGAAACAATAGTCTAGTTATCATTTGTCCAAGTAGTTCTCATACATGCAACTAAGCCCTATCTAGTTCAGTTCCCAGGCCATTCTCCTAAGAAACCATGTTTGGACCTATTATTTTTCTTGCCTACCTGAACCATACCTCCATCCAAGCAAGAGGTCTAGCCTCTTACTACTAGTTGGTCTTGGGAAGGCTACTTCATGTGTTGATCTAGTCTCTCAATTAAGTATTTAAAATTTTCTCTACCATAAGTTTAATTGCAAATTATTGTCTTTAAAAAACACTTGATCTTGAAGTTTAAATCTTAATCTCTTGATCAAGTATTTCTTGAGCCTCATTTTAGTTTTCCAATTTTTTAATCAGACTATTTTATTTCAATTGCAAGGTTGCCTATTATTTAGTGTTTAAATGAATATCGCCTTCAACGCCATGATGTTGTTTTTGAATGTTTCTCTATAGGTTATGACTTCAAATATAATATATTTTGTTGTATCCTCAAGAATATTCTATAGAAGAGAATAGTGTTGAGGCACCCTATGGAGGACAATATCCTCCATGCTTTAGGCTTCAAGTTGGCTCTTGGGTTAGAGGGGGTAACCCTCAATTGTCAAAATTATAATTGTTTCAAATAACCTGAGAAAATCTCCCTTAAACACCCTTAAATGTCAAATCTAATAGTTTGTATTTTAATAAATGTTGGAATAATAGTGTAGGCCGAAGATACTAATCAACTTGAAATAGATCATCAAACTAGAATCCTTTCAATGGGTGTCTTTATCCCAACACACAAACACAAAGTGTAAGTGAATGGTAGGAAAGAGAGTCTCATATATTGAGAGGAATATCATACGTGTTCTTTGGTTTTGAGGAGAAATTATCAAGAGGATTATTGAGGGTAGTCTTTAACCATCTTGACAAAGAAGAAAATGTATGGGAAACATTTAAATAGATTTCAATGCATGCAAGAAATAGTTGAAATCCCTATCTAAACCCCATAGGTTCAGTGGAAAAAATCCTTTGTGAGTTTTGATTCTTGAGAAAATAAAGTCATTATCACAAATAAGTAGCGGTAAATGTCAAACCTGTTACAAAGTTTTAAAGGAAAACTTTCACCTAGAACATGAAAATTTTGTCAACAAACCTAGAAAAACAACAAGTGTTTTATTGAATAATTGATTGGAAAATATTCAGGACCAATAATAAAAAGTGGCATCAAGTTTGCAAGTATTTATTATAACTAAAGAATTTTTTTATAAAGACTTACAACTACTTTCACAAGAAGAGAAAGCTATTAAGCAACAAATAAAGCATAGGAAGATAAGGTTTGCATGTTGAGTGGGGAATACATTGGTTGATATATTGCTTTGTTGTGCTGAAATGACCTCTTGGTTTGAGCACTTAGGCTCCTTGTCATACATTAGACTCCAATGCTTTCAATGTCCTCCAAACTTCTTTTTATTCTTATTTCCAAGTCTAACTTCTTGTCTCAATTATGTAATTGTTTTCTTAAATGAAAGTTTAAGGTAAATAACTAGAAATAATTTCACCTCCATTTCCTTTAAATATTTCGTAATAGATTCATTATTTTGCTAGCTATGGCCTTGTCCACTTCAACCTCAGTCAATGTATAATTATTATGGGTCCAAAATGATTATATTATGTAATTAACATTTGTGAATTATGGATCTACACAAGTGACAAAGCTCATCATCCTCCTCCAAGTTAAAATCTCCCCTCATCTTTAGGAAACTTGGTGTCTAATGGTCTTTCGTGGAATGGCAATCTTGGAACATGTATTCATTTCAATTGTTCCAACAATGCATTTCTTATTTTTTCCAATTCCTTAGTTGAATTTAGATTCTTCATGCACTGAGAGCCACATGGAGGGTATATTGTGGCCCAAAATATTCATATTACTCATTGTGAGGCTATTTGTCTCGGTGTTCAAAACCTATGACAACTTTTATTTCATAACATCAACTACGAGCAATATTGTGAACAGTGGAACACCTACCTCCAACAAGCACTAATGGAACATTAATGACCAAAAAAATCAAACACAATTTGCATGTCCTTGTAGTAATGTGTAGTAAAATATCCAAGATGTCAAGATCACCTAAAGGCACCAGGATTAATATGACTACATGCAATCGCAATCTCAATCTCATAATCCACCTGTCTCAATGAGTTCATGTAGTCAATGCCAATAATTCTTCACCATCACCATTATAGTGTTTGAAATCATTGGTGACTCCAACCAAGGAAGGGAAACATTGATCGCTCCTTATCACTGAGTGGGACACTGTTGAAGGAAATGTAACTAGGTTCGGTCTTCATAAATGTGCTTTTGATATTTGTACTTAAGAAAAGAAATATTATTTTTATAATATATATCAATGAGTTTCTTGCCCATTGAAATAGGTCTAGCACATGTTAAGTGCTATAGGTGAGTCAAATAGTCAAAAGGAAATGTTGAAGGCCTTAAGGGCATGTTACACCATGTATGATTATGTATTAGGGTCAAGAGAATACCTCCAAATAAATTCAAGTCTCCTACTATGTAAAGGAAACATCAAATAAACTCCTTCAAGCATGTTACACCACCAAAGAAGCCATCTGAAGCAAGAAAAACAAGTCGGCCTGCAAATTGTCCTCAAGTTGGCCTAAAAGGAGGGAGAATCCTCTACATATAGAGGTTGTCCACTCCACCAAAACGCACTCACTTACCTCTGAAATCATCACAGAAAATAAGCAAGTAAAAGGTGAAAAAGAGACAAGAAAGGGAGTCTCTAGTGCACCATCAAAGGAAGGAATAACACTGAATCTTAAAGGACTGTTTCTAGGGCAATCTACAACCACACATGTGAGGACAGGGAAGGATGCCTATGGTCATAACAACAGAAACCCACAATTGGCATATCTCTCTAATTGGGGTAGGAAACTAGACCTATAAGGTCTCCCAATCAAGCGAAGGAGAAGGACACTCAAGCGAAGGAAGAAAAGGGCTTACCATATCAAGGAAATCACCACACATGTGGAAATCTGTTATGGAACTAGCTCAAGAAAAGATAGAAAAGATAGATCAATGCCTTAGAATTCAGCCTCTTCGAGGGGGAAACCTCCTTTATATTACATAAATGAACAATTCTTGGATGATACAAATGAAAAGACCTCCTTTCTATATATAGGAGTCTAAGGGGTCATAACATAATCAAAGCCGACATAACAATAATAATGTAAGGGCACAATGATAACAATAGTGGGCTTCTATGGGGCACAATAGTAACAATATGGGAACTACATGGGTAGAATGATATAATAAGTGGGTTGTACTAATAACAATAAGGCGTTACACTAGTAGTATAGGGGCTTAACATGCCCCTCTCCTTCAAAAAGCGTTGTCCTCAACGCTTGAGTAGTTCTTGATGCTTATGTATAAAATTCTTGTCCTCCCATGTGGAATCTTCAGCGGGTAAGTTCTTCCACTTGATGAGATACTCTGAAATTGGTCGATTTCGTAGCTATGGGGTTCTTGTTTCTGTGACTGCTCCAGGTTCCAATATGATTTTTCCTTCCTCTTCAATTTGTAGAAATATTGTTTGAATTGGGATCTTTTGTAACTTTTGAATAAGTGGCCATACTTCTTCGTCTTTTTTCCATTCATTCCTTGCTTCATTTATCCAATTTGGTTGGATAATAAAAATAGCACAAAACAATGCTTCCACATCCTCATCCTTGAAGAGTCTTCCCATTCGGTAAGGTCGCCATTTTTTAAGTGCATGTAGTGTTGCCAACATTTCCTTCTCATAAATAGCTTGCTTGAGATGTAGTAGTAAAAATACCCAATCACCTACATCAAAACATTTTTCACTACGATGTTGATATACCTGTTGTTTCATTTGATTTTGCACCGAAATGGCATTATCCTTTAAAAGTTGGAGAACTTGTTGTTGAAGATCGATGTGATCTTTCACTGCTTGAATCTTTTCCTCCTTGATATGTCCTTCTATCTTTAGAGTTTGAGGAGTGGTAATTTCTTCCAATCCTTTACAAGATATGGTCGGATTCATTTCGTGATGCTCGATGTGATCTTTCACTTCTTGAACATTTTTCTTCTTGATATGTCCTTTTATCTTGATAGTTTGAGGGGTGGTAATTTCGACCAATGAATTACAAGATATGGTTGGATTCATTTATTCTTTCTCGATGTGATATTTCACATCTTGCACCTTTTTATTCTTGATATGTCCTTCTATCTTGAGAGTTTGAGGAGTGGTAATTCTTGCCAATGCTTTACAAGATATGGCCTGGTTCATTTCTTCTTTCTCTGGGGTTGGGTCCTGGTGTATATCCACTTCTTTTGACGTTTCTTGATCTTTTTCTTCCTCCTCTTCATCCTCTATGTAAAATAATTTCTTCTAAGTACACTTATGACCTTTAGTGCATTTGCTATCACAATTGTAACAAAGCCCTTTTTCTCTTTTTTCTTCCAATTGTTGTGGTGTAACCCTTGTAGGTTGTGGAAGTCTAGGAGAAACAACACTTCCATCTTTATAGTTGTGAGGGGTAGACTTCCTTGTTGCCATAATTTTACTTTCCATTATGTAACAAAGCCCTTTTACTATTTCCAATTGTTGTGGTGTTGCTCTAAAGAAGGTGTTGCTCTTTGTATCCTCATAATGTGCCATCATTTCCTCCGTGAAAATTGACCACGTAACAAGTTGTTTACGAGAACAAATCCCTTTATACCATAAAAATTGATCCAGTTCTAAATATGAAGATGCAATACATACCTTTTTTAATAGTGGTACACCATGTAGATCAAAATATTGCTCCATCTGAAGTATCCAATTTACCGGATCCTTGCCATCAAACTTCCTCATCTTGCTTTTTCTTTATTTTAGGAGCTCGATCTTGAAACAACTGTAACTCTGTACTTTTGGATCTTTAAGTTTTGAAATTGTGACCTGCAGTAGCCCTCTATGTCCTCTTTCCAATGCCACAAGTCTGACCCAAATTGGATTCTCTAAGGAAGAGTTATGCCAAATCTCCCACAGTGACCTGATTATAGACTAGTTCAATAGAGCGAACTTGTACGATGTGCCATGTGTCACTATTTCGACCTTTGGCTCTGAAAAATATATACAAGAAACTACAATCTGTCCTCTTTCTGTACCTTCTTACGAATTTTCAATCCAATGCCCAGAGAGAAAGTTATGATAATTTTCCCCAGGTCACCTGTTTGGAATGTAATTCAGGAGTTTGCAAAAAGACAAACGTCCTCAGATCATATCTCCGCAAATATAGCGCGAAAAGCTCTGAAATTCAGACTCGAGGTTCAGCACGATTTCTTCTAAAATGGGTTTGTTTTGAAACTTCTGAAACGTTGCAGAAAAAAAGCTATAGCAAAAATGCCACGATGACCTGTTTGGAGCAGCGAAACCCTAAAATCCAAAGCTCTAATACCAAATGTTATGAAACCAGCTCAAGAAAAGATAGAAAAGATATATCAACGCCTTAGAATTCAGCCTCTTCGAGGGGGCAACCTCTTTTATATTACATAAATGAACAATTCTTGGATGATACAAATGAAAATACCTCCTTTCTATATATAGGAGTCTAAGGGGTCATAACATAATCAAAGCCAACATAACAATAAGGGCACAATAATAACAATAGTGGGCTTCTATGGGGCACAATAGTAACAATATGGGCACTACATGGATAGAACGATATAATAAGTGGGTTTTAATAATAACAATAAGGAGTTACACTAGTAGTATAGGGGCTTAACAAAATCTAGGGCAACAAGACAGTCATATCAAGTCTGCACCTACACCTTGAAGAAAGAGCTCATTTGGTGAAGTAGAATAAAGGGATCATCACAAGAAAAGGGGCTTATCAAAAGGTGTCTCTTCTAGAGCAAGTGCAACAAGGTCTATCAACAATTGAGAGAAGAACGAAGTGCCGGAAGAAGGAGGTTGAAGTGCCGGAAGGAGGAAGCAGCGAAGAAACCAAGTAACAGGAGGAATTGACTTGTGCTTGGAGGATATTCAAGTCAGGGGTCTAGGGTTTGGAATTGATCAATAAGAAGCTTCAATAAGAGAAACTTACTAAAGGGTTTTCCTCTCAAGACAAGAGAGGTTTTGGCCTTGGCAAAGAGCCAATATCTTTTGTTCTTATTCTTATGTTTTAGTATCAGTTTGATGAAGTGCACACACATGCATTAATAATAATAAGAAGAAGATTAAGGTAACAAGAAAAAGTAAAAAGACTCCACAAATTGTTATCAAGTAACAAAGAATCGCACTACACTTGTTTGCTCTAGATTCTTCAACATGGTATCGGAGCTAAGGTGACACATCAAGGAAAGTCATTTATAAGGTTGAAGCATCAAGACAGATCTACTCAAGGAAAAGAAGGCCTATCACCTATCATTACCTAAGGAAGACTACATAGCAAGAAGAAGAGCCTTACATAAAGGCACCCACAAAGAAGATCAGGTCAAAGCAGGACCTACATCAAGCTACAATTCATCAAGAAAGTCCACTTGGAGAAGGCAACTTGAAGAACATGAAGATCCAAGGAAGGCAAGCCGTCAAGTCTTCAAGTAGGAAGAAAATCCATTACATCTAAAAAATCTATCAAGTAATTATATTTACCCTTCTAAATAGACATCAATGTATTTTTGCAAGGAACACAACAAATTGGTAGGTACCAATAACTTTCTTGCATGGAAGAAGAGGACTGATCTACTTCTCAAGGAGAATGAACTTCTAGAACATATCAAAGGGAATATCACTATCCCTGTTGTTGAGTAGTAAAAAGGGTCTTTTAAACCTATATTTACCCTACATTAATTATCAATCCAAGTACGATTTGTTATCTCAAGAGTGTACTCAGTCTGAGGCGGTCACTTGTCAAGAGTAATGCTAGTAGCATAGTGCTTTTACAGAAGTAAAAAAATGCTGGAAACAAACTCTAAATGTAATGGAAAGAAACTTAAATGCTTTGTAACTAGATCATTCACTTAAGAAACTACAACAATCATCAGTCAAGGATGCAGTAATGATAACTCTTTCCTTTGTAAACTGATGCAAATGAAAATCAATCAAAGAGAAGATCTCCAATCTGGGAACTAGACAACAATAGTCAATGTTCACTACAGTTGCAGATCGTTCTGTTCACACCAAAGAAAATACTTGAAATGACAATTCAATTAATAGAAAAAGGAACAACAACTAATCTATTAAAAAGATCGAACAACAAAGCTTAAGCAGCAATTGTAACCGAAAGGAATTGAATAGTAATCTTTAACTAGTAAATGAATTGAACAACAATCCAAGAATGGAACAGCAAACCTAAGTAAGTCTATGAAATATTGAACAACAAACTTAAATGTAAACATGCAGTAAATCTAGAATGATTGAATCAGTAATCTGAGTTTAGCATAATAAGTATTAACCACAGTTATAAGGGAACAACAATTGCGATGATAATGGAACAGTAATCCGAATGAACAACAATCACAATTATAGGTAAACCGTAGCTAAATGAACAACAATACCAATCTGTAAATGAACAACAATGTCAATCTGTAAATGAATAGAAATGTTCGAATTAGACAATGCGATATGATTTCAGAATGAACAACATAACATTTTCAATTGCAAATAATAATCTCACTATTCAAATACAAATTCAATATAACAGAGAAAGTAAATGAAATGTCAAGGAACAAAATATTATTGAATAATGCGAGGGAAATCAAACCACACATGACATGTAATCGGAAAATAATGATACAGAAAGCAAGTGATCCACTAGGGCTGGGCCCTTAGCCACCAAGGACGCACTGTTGTGGTTACTCCAAATTCAGATAACGGAACAACAACGAAGTTTATGTATTAATCATAAAAACAGGGTCACAGTGATCCCTCTTTAAAGAGAGTCGATGATCAAAGTTCAGATTGCAACAACAAATTCTATAAGTCAACAATAATCCACCCCTTGGGCTAGCAGCGCTGTCCCTTTTTAGTGGCCATGTGGAAATACCAAAAATACAGATATCCTTGAGGTAGCAATCCCTCAGGATCAAAGGATCTTGAGGGATTCGCCAGATCTTTAATCTTCAGTTATCTCTTCGTCCTCTTGCGCTGATATTGTGTTTCTTCTTCCTTTTCTTGGCCCATGCACTCCGATCTCAATTGCCTTGTCTGGATGCGGTTTCCTGTCAAAGGGATAGTAGAAAAGCCTTGTATTTTCCTCTGAAATGGCGATCTTCCATTTTCTTCATTTTCTACATAGAAAAAGACAATAATTAGTCATTTACGTTAATCACAAATCCCCTTAACTTTATCATAATCCTTTATCATATACCCATCTTAGAATGTAAAGAAGTTATGAAATAAAGGAAAAGATAAAGAAATAAGTGGCAATTACATAGCTTTTCTAATGCTCAACACACCCCCGTACTTACCCTTTTTCATGCCCTCATGAAAACATTGTAATTGACATGCAAGGCAGTTAGGGAATAGTCTGGAGAAGGATTTTCAGTCAGTGGTCTAAAACCATGATTTCTAGATAAGACTTCAAAAATATGCCCCTTTTGACCTTCAAGCAATTCATATAAGGCTCTATATCCTAGTGTAGGATACCAGATGATTAGACTTTGAAACCTACAACCTAACCAAGATGGGCCTTCTCTCAAGATGAGGTCACCATAGATAACCAAGCAGTCAGCAGCTAGCCTAAAATTCTCATAATTGAATGGCTCTCTGTTTTGGATATTCCAATTAGAAGTCTGGTATCAGAATTTGGCTACTACTATGGCAAGGTCTTTGATGGTTAGAAGTATTCTACCCCTTGCCAAATGACTACTGTGTGAATAGGTCCCAATGTTTGGATCACACCCTGTGTTCTCATTAAGCTCCTATGTTTATTCCATAGTTGCAATGGGTTTCTAGGTTCACCTCTTACCCACAGATTTAACCCATTCTCCTGTCTCTGGAAGGTATTATAGGCTTTAAGCCACTTTATCTGATTGACAACAAAAGAGATGAAGGCCTGAAGCTGGATATCACCCACAAAAGGGCTAGGGTTTTTTTCTGTTTCTCCATCCAATACAAGATTATGTAAATAAAATTCACATAACAATCGCTGGGCTTTCACCCCGTAATGTTTACAATAGTTTATGAAATCACCAATGGTTTTTATCTCTATAGGCACCCCTGCCTTGATAGCCTTAATTTTCAATTGTAAATATCTTTCCATAAAAAATAAAGCATAGTTTTTGGCGAGTGCCCTACACGCTAGGACATTAGTATATAGAGAACATAAGGTATCCATTTGATTCATAACTGCGTCTAGTCTATGGGTTACCTTTTTGACTTTTTCCTCTGCCCTTCGCCATCCGTTGAAGGCTTGGCTTTCCGATGCATTGATGTTCTTTAGCTGCTGTTGTAACTTCTAATATTTCTCTTGAGGAACAGTTTCCTCTGTGAGCTTTTCTATCGTTTTTTGGGCCTGTGCCAGATCTTTTTGCAAAGTTACTATCCTCGGGTCATTATCCATCATGACATTTTTGGGCTGGAGATCTACTTGGATCTCCTTATTGCGACATCTAGTTTTTATAGTCTGTGTTTCCTTTTCACGAACTGTCTGGTTGGTCGTACTGCTAGAGGACATTGCCTTTGTCTGGACTTCCTTATCACAGTGTAGTGTGTTTTTTGCTTGTGCTTCTGCATTTGTAACAACCATATGATGTTCCTTGTGGTCATGAATAACGGGTTTGACTTGAGTCCTCTTGGTCTTCTTCTTAAGGGGTTTTGCCTGGGTGGCTGTATGCTTTGATCTAGGGGTTCTTTTTGAGATTTTCTCCATTTTAGGACCCTTATTTGTTGTTGAAGTTGTTTAATTACATTAAGAAATCTCTGTTGTTCCTTTCGCAATTTTTTAATTTCATTTGTTTTCTTAGAAGGAATAGTTGTTACTTTTCTTGGGCCTGGGCTCTGTTTTTCAGGGATTACATCATCGCCTTGGCCAATTTCCATGTTTCCTTCTTGGAACACTTCTTCAGTGTTCTATTGATCAGGTGTTTTAGGGGTAGAAACCCTGGTTTGTTCTGTTGTCTCCTGGGCAACTTCTTCTTCTATTTCTTCTTTATCGTGCATTTCTTTGGGTGTATTCTGACTAGGAGTGTTCCTGAGAATGTTCTTCTTCCTCCTCCTCATCACCCATCTCCTCAGATGCACTCTTATCATGAGCAGAGTGTTCCTAGGATTGTTCTTCTTCTTCCTCCTCATCACACATCTCCTCAGATGCACTCTTATCATGAGCAGAGTGTTCCTGTGGCCCTTCTTCGGTATCGGGGTTGAGTGGGCTATGGGGTTGGACATACTCACCCATATTGGCCAAAATTTGGGCCAATTCATCTTCTTGCAGAGGGTTTTGCAGTGGAATTTCACTGCGTTGCTCTGCTTCCTCCCCTTCTTCCTGACCAGATTGCTCAGTTTCCTCTTCTGGTTCCTCTTCTTCGTTTTCTTCTAATTCTTCTTCATTTTCCCCTCCTTCAAGTTGTGGGGGTTGCTCGTCTTCTAAGTCGTGTATTTCCACAGGCTGGCCACTGTTTCCCTGGGAATTTCCTAGAATTCCTCTGCTTCTTGCCAATTTGACAAATTATCTTCGTTTCGGTGGTCTAATTGATGTGCTAGCAATGTGTTTTCGTTTTGCCAGTCCCCCATCTATTGAGAAGATCAATTCTTTCCAACTACTCTGCTATTGGACAAGTCTGTAACTGACTATCAATTGAATCAAACCTTGATGGCTTACTACTGATTCTACATGGTGAGATTTTCTTATACTTCGGGCAACATCATGCAATAAAAAATTTAAGAACGTAGGAAAATTCACAACACATTTTTGTTAATCAAACTGTGATGGCTTACTACTGATTCTACATGGTGAGATTTTCTTTTACTTCGAGCAACATCATGCAATAAAAAATTTAAGAACGTAGGAAAATTCACAACACATTTTTGTTTTAACACAACTAACAGTTTGAGATGGTGTGGTCTTACCACATCTTTTCTGCCATCGCAAGTGATGTAGCTTTGGATAATTTTGGCCAATTCTGCCCAAGGCTCTCCCAGGGTCACCGACAGGACTTCTTTTCCTTTGACAGTAAGGTTCTGTCCTTCGTCCTAGAAGATGGTTATAACATCTTGCAGTCTCACCTTTTTCAGGGTCCATACTAGTCCAATGGCAGGCAGTCCCAAAACTTCAACAATTATCTCATCTGTTATTGCTATTTGTCTCCCTCTCACCATGGAATGATTTTCTTGCAAATTCTGCAGAAATTCAATTGCCACCGTCTCGTTAGATTGCTGTAGACGGTTAAGGTAGGCTATCCATCCTTCCCTTACTAAGATTTCGCATGCAGCGTCAGAGACCATTAACACCTGTGGTTCACTGCGAATTGATCTTCCTCCCATTTTGTTTAGGCTTAGCACACTGTAAAAAACACAGAGATGACGATGGAATAGTAAGCTGTTCAAATTTTTAGCTCACTGTTAAAAAACACAGAGAAGACGATGGAACAACAAGTTGTTAAAACTTTAGCTCATTGTTAATTTTTACAGAGCAACACATAATGGCGTTGGAACAGCAAGCCATGCATATTGGTAAATAAAATACCCTTAGACTTGCTATTCCCGAGTTTTGATGAAGTCATAATACCTCCGAATAATGAGCTAACATATATGATAGTGAATTATGGAGATCACCCGTGCCCCTTTGAAATGTGATAGGCCGTCCTCGGCCGGCAAATAAAGGAGCAGCATGCTGAACTGCAATCATACAGTGGAATAAGGGAACAACGTATAGAATGATGACATGTTTACAAAAATGAGCAGATTACTGAAATCGAGGCTTATGATGGGAATCACTAATAAATATGGAAATGCTGTGATATGATGTGAAAAATAGAGGATAGGACAACTGACGTGAGTAAAAGTTCTTATGCGGTCATTATCCACTTTAACCATTATGATTGATTTATAAATGATTTTCATGTATCAAAGGTTCGAAAGAGTTATATGACATAATCTCATTTGAAATCACTATAAAGATATAAGAAGAAGGGTTTATAATGACTATTGGTGTATGAAAAATATAACTTCAATACCATCAGCAGAGCTTTGTTGCCCACAAGTGTCCATAACCTTGACAAAGTTGCTTATTTCACCCTTGGAACCATAATCCTTTGTGTATGCCTAGGAAAGTGTTGTGAGATGTCAGAATGGAGGCCATTGTGCTGGCTTGGTAACCGGATGAATCACAATGCCATTCACCAGGAAGGAGTGAAAGGTGGGCAGGTCGGCTCATGATGAGACCTTCTGTTCCAAGGACTTTTTATTTTTTTGATGTGCCTCTTGGATCATATCCCTGGTGTGGTGGCCATAGTGGGAATGCCACTTCACTTTCTTCCTTATGATCATGGTAGGCTGGCTCTTGATGAGACCCCCTATCCTTCATTTGAAAAATCATGTTAGTAATCATATAGATATGTATCTTTTCTTTTTCTTTTTTTCTTTTATATAGCACTTTCCTATTTATATACAGAGGGTGGCTCAACACTCCTTAAGAGTAGGGATGGTGGAAGAAGTTTGAACATCTCAATAGAGGAAAATATGCCCTTATTGTTATTCAATAATAATGATTAAAGAGAATTATGGGGATTTAGAAAGAACCATCATGATAAAAATAATCAATCAAATTAGTGTTAGTGAAAATAAAGACAACAAAGTGATGTAAATAGTTGTGTCCTTTCCTCTTTTCTCTTATCAATTCAAAGCAATTTCTTTAAAGATAACGATTTTTCTTTGGTTTGTTGATTTCAGTATCCTCTAGTTTTTGTATTCTTGCATAAATGTATAGCTGTGCCTTAAATGACCATCACTCACAAAAAATCCTCTAAATGGTGAAACACACATACACACAAAAAGAAGAAAAATGCACTCAAAAAGTGTTGTTCTTTAGATGGAATAGCTGTTGTTTCTTTAGAGGGATAGTAAAAGAATATTTGCACACAAAAACCGCAATTCCTTTAAGAGGAACAACAACCAAAAGAAAAAGATACTCGAAATTGTTATTCCTTAAGAGGAATAGCCGCTGTTCCTTAATCAGAATAGCAAATAAAGCAAGCACGAAATAAAAATGCAGAAATGTTGTTTCTTTGGAAAGGAATAGCGAAAAAACGAAAGTGCTGTTCCTTTGGAAAGGAACAACAAAAAAATGAAAGTGTTGTTCCTTCGGAAATGAACAACGAAAAATGAAAGCATTGTTCCTTCGGAAAGGAACAACGAAAAACAAAAGTGTTGTTCCTTCGGAAAGGAACAACGAAAATGCGGATGTGCTGTTCCTTCGGAAAGGAATAACAGAAAACTGAAAGTGTTGTTCCTTCGGAAAGGAACAGTAAAAATGCAAAAGTGTTGTTCCTTCGAAAAGGAACAACAAAACGTGAAAGTGTTGTTCCTTCGGAAAGAAAGGAAAAATGCGGAAGTGCTGTTCCTTCGGAGATGAACAACAAAACGTGAAAGTGCTATTCCTTCGGAAAGGAATAGCAAAAATGCGGAAGTGCTATTCCTTTGGAAAGGAACAAAAAAATGGCGAAAATGTTGTTCCTTCGGAAAGGAACAACAAAATGCGAAAGTGCTGTTCCTTCGGAAAGGAACAACAAAATGGCGAAAATGCTATTCCTTCAGAAAGGAACAACGAAATGTAAAAATGTTGTTCTTTCAGAAAGGAATAGCAAAATGGCGAAAATGCTATTCCTTCGAAAAGGAACAACAAAATGAAAAAGTGTCGTTCCTTCGAAAAGGAACAACAAAACAACGAAAGTGTTGTTCCTTTGGAAAGGAACAACAAAATGTAAAAAAAACGCAGAAATGCAGAAATATGTATAGTAATTTATACAAGCAGAACATAAAAAGTTATGTACAAAATTTAAAAGCAATCAAATTACTTAGTGAACCAAAGGCAAGGAAGAATTTTCTTCCTTAGCCAGAATCTGCATGTCAGAATCTTCCTAGAGTTACTGGTAGAAGGATTCCCAAGTTAGCGGTTTATGGTACAGTCGCACTCAGTGGCCATTTGCTTTAAAGGTATGTCCAGATCCATTAATAGTAGTCAAAGTAATGGTGTCATTTTCATGCACTTTCTGGATTTCATACAGTCCAAGCCAGTGAGTCTGAAGTTTTCTCGGAAAATCCTGAAACCTGGAATTGTATAGGAGTGCCCAATATCCTTCGCGGAAAATTTTATTTTTGATAAGGGCGTCATGCCATTTTTCTCTTTGCTTTTGGATTAATGCAGTGTGTTGAAGAGCCGAGAGCCTGATTTCATCTAGCTCGCTAATTTGCTGTAATATATTAGTCTAGGCCTCATTTAAATCTAGACCGACCTCCTGTGTTATTCTCAACATTTGTATTTCGAACTCTATTGGAAAGATGGGTTCTTTTCCAAATACTAGCTGATATGGTGAATAACCAGTGGTATTTTTCTATGTTGTTTGGTATGCCCACAAGGCTTCTGGAAATATTGTAGCCCAATCATGTCTGTGTGACGCAATGGTTTTTGTTAATATTGCCTCTATCACTTTATTCGTGCTCTCTACTTGGCCATTTGCTTGTGGGTGATACGGAGTGGTAATCTTGTGCTGAATGTGATAATTTTTAATGTTGCAGTGATTTTATTACCTGCAAACTATGGTCCTCCGTCCGTGATTATGTCTCTTGGGAGGCAATATAGCACAAATATTTGGAATAGGAAATGAACCACAGAGTCCTCTGTAGCTCTTGGAAGTGCCTCTGCTTCAACCCATTTGGTCACATACTTTGTTGCCACCAGAATATATGTTTTCTAATTTGATGATGGGTTGATCGGACCAACAAAATCGAGTGCCCAACACTTAAATGGTTTGATTACTAACTGTGGGTTTAAAGGAATTTCGTCGGACTATCCAGGGTGTCCTGCTCTTTGGTAACTGTCATAGGCTTGAACAAATTTCTTCGCATCTTTGAAGATTGTGGGCCAGTAATACCCTGTTTGCAGAACTTTGTGACCAGTTCTTCGATCTGTGAAATGTCTGCCACACGGTTCGTCATGACAGGCTTTCAGAATGTCAAATATTTCATCTTCATGGACACATCTTCTGATGTGCATATATGCCCTTGTATGAAAGAGGTAGCCCGCAATCCAAGAAAATCTGGTACTATGTTGCACAATCTGTTTTCGTTCTTTGGGGGTTAGATGCTTTGGTAATTTGCCTACTGCTAAATAATTTGCAACATCAGCATACCAGGGTGTCTTGACAGTAACAACAAATAAATGTTCATCTGGACATTGATCTTCGACTGCTATTGCGTCCACTGGCTTTGACATTCATGAGAGAAAATCAACTACAAGATTCTCTTTCCCAGGTCGATCTTTTATTGTGATGTCAAATTCCTACATTAAGATCAACCATCTTGTTACTCTACCATTTGTAATAGGTTTATTTGCTAAATATTTTATGGCAGAGTGATTTGCATATAAAACAACAGAATATCCAGTGATATAGTGCCTAAATTTATTTACAGTGTGTATCACAACTAAAAATTCTTTTTCAGTAACAGTATAATTTAGCTCAGTAGGAGACAAATTCTTGCTAATATAATAGATTGCATATGGTTTTTTTTCTTCTTCCTGCCCAAGGACTGCTCCAATAGCTATGTCTGAAGCATCTGATGAAATTTGAAATGACAGGTCCCAATTTGGGCCTCTGAGCACTGGGGCTGTTGACACAAGCTTTTTTAGATCCTCAAAAGCATGGTCACATTTATCTGTCCAAACAAAATCAACATTCCCTGTTAGTGTGTATAGAGGTGCAGCTATTTGAGAAAAATGTTCTATGAATCTCCTATAATAACCAGAAAATCCAAGAAAACTACGTACCTATGTCTATGTGGTAGGAGTAGGTATTAACAAAATTATTTGAATTTTGGTCGGATCTACCTGTATTCCAGCCGCTGACATATAATGACCTAGGATGAGTCCTTCAGTCATCATCATATATCACTTTTCATGTCTCAAGCAGAGCTTGGTCGCGATACATTGTTGCAACACCTTTTCTAATGTGTCTAGTGCTGGGTCGAAATCATCTCCGTATGGTGTGAAATCATCCATGTATACTTCGATCCCTTCATTTATTAAATCTGAAAAGATGCTGAGGATGGCCCTTTGAAATGTGGCAGGGGCATTGCATAGGCCAAAGGGTAGGACTCTGTAGGTAAACATTCCCCAAGGACAGGTAAAAGTAGTTTTGTCCTAGTCTTCAGGGGAAATCTGAATCTGATTGTACCCACTGAAGCCATCCAAGAAAGAAAAGAATTTATTTCCTGCTAATGTATCTAATACCTGATCAATGAATGGAAGGGGAAAGTGGTCTTTCTGGGTTGCTTTGTTTAATTCTCTATAATCTACACAAATCCTCCACTTTCCATTCTTCTTTGGCACCACTACTAGCAGAGAGACCCACTTGCTATCAAAAATCAGATAAATAAAGTTTACACCCAAAAGTTTTTGTAATTCATCTTTCACAATGTCTTTCAGGTGAGGGTTGAGTCTCTGTTGGGGTTGGTGAACGAGTCTCGCATCCTTTTCTGTATAAATGTGGTGCGTACATAGCTGGGGATCGATTCCCTTCATGTCTGGATAATCCCATGCAAAAGCTTCCTTATATTTTCTCAGTAGTTGGACTAGCTTTTCTTCTTGTTCAGGAGTCAGGTTATTATTGATGTTCAAGGTTTTTCCTCTCAATCTCTATAGTTTTGCTATTTGAAACAGAGGTAGTGGGTATTGCTTGATCATGAGTGTCTTTGAGAGGATCTTCTTCTAGTTCATTGTCAAATGCTGCCTCTATCATGTGACATTGTACATGGGATCTGGATTCAGCTTGGTTAATAAAGTTGTTAATAACATCATCCTCTGTTTGATCTTTAAAATCAAGGGCATCTTCTATGGTTAATGGGGATCTAATGTTTTCTGTGAGGTATGATACAAGATGTTTTTTAGTTTTTATTATTGTTACACTTGGCTGGGCTGGAGGGTATAGGGCTAGATTCTTGATATTACTCCCTCTAGTTATGGTCATACTACCTTGTCAACAGCTAATGTAAGCATCAGCGGTCGCAAGCCAAGGTCTGCCTAAAATTAACGGGTGTCCATCGAGTTGGTTTGTGGGGTTTATTATCAGAAAGTCGGCAGGATATTCCTAGGAATCAACGGATACCTTGACATCATGTAATTTACCTTATGACCTAACTACTGATCAGTCAGCCAGTTCTAATAAGGTGGAAGTTGGTTCTACTGATGTAATGCCAAGTTTTTGACTAGTGGTGGTTGTTAAAATATTAATTGCAGCCCCTAAATCAACTAAGGCATTTGGAAAGGTTTGTCCATTGATTTGCACTGTCACTATTGGATTTCTTGGGTCTTCATATTTGACAGGTGCTTCTCTTCCTGATAATAGATCAGATATGGTGCCAACTAGTTGGACTCTTGGGTTATTTGTTATTCTCCTCCTTGGTTTTTTTATACATAGCTCTTTGATGGTCTTTGCATATATTGGGATATCTTGGATAGCTTGGAGGAGTGGGATTTTTATGTACAAATTTTTTAGTTCTCCCAGAATATCAAAGTTTGGATGTTCTATAAGGCACAGTATGATTAATCGTTCTGGGAATGGGGGAGAAGATGTGGTTGCTTGTTCATGAGTCTGTTTTTTGACCACATCGTCTTCTTGTAATGGTTATTCTGCGGGTAACTGATTTTCAACTTGAACACTTTTATCTCCCTTGGTTTCTATAATGCGCCTAGACCTTAATTGAAGGTCGTTGCACTCCCTTAGATCGGTTTCTAGCTCTGGTGTTTCAATTATTTGAATGGATTGAACCGGTTTGTTATTTGGGTTCGGGTTGGGTTGCACTGGGAGTTGCGGTCTTAAGTTGGACTGGGGATTTTGTTGTAGTGCTGGCAGTGTAGGTTAAGGGAGTGGAATGGTTCCTGCCGGCTGATTCATTGATCTTTGCCAGTTTGTCTGCCAGGCTTGACTCTGTGAAGTGGGAGGGGACCATTGTGTTGGATATGCATTGTTTTGCCAATATGGTGGGGCGTAGGGAAAGTTTGGCCAATTAGATTGGCTTGTTTGATTCGGCCATGGAGATGATGAAGGAAATGGTTGTTGTGACCAATTTGAGAAGGGAGGTTGATTTTGCCACATTGTATTATATTGCTGAGCATAATATTGTGGAGGCTAGAAAGAAGAAGACGGATCGAGAGACATACCTGATTGTCGTGGCTGCCATTGACGACGCTGATTAAGTAGGTACACTGGTTCTGATTCTTCTTCCGCTTCTTTGTATACTGCCTTCAAACCAGGAAGTGAGGGGCAATTCTCTGTAGAGTGGTCTTTTGTATAGATAGTGCAGACTTGAACTGCATCTAGTGGGAATTCTTTGTGGCTTTGTTTCTTTCTGCATCTGGGACAGAATATTGCCAGATTTTGCTCTGCTTCTGTTTATTTCTGTTTCGCTTGCATAGTATCGAGCTGCGTTGTGAGAGTCCCCAATATATCAGTTTTGAAATTCTCCAGTAAATTTCCAATTTCTGTACGAGTTACTCCTTCTCCAACGATCTTATTGTCCCTTGCGAACCTGCCATGTTCCGCTGGTTTTAGCCTTGTGCTGCCTCGTGAACTCCTGATACATAAATCAATGATGTTAGCAAAATATTCTTGATAGATGTCTCCTTTTCCAATAATATTTAGTGTTTTAATCCATTGTTCCTTCATGCCTTTAGTTAATGTTGTTTTTAATACATTGTCAGGTAAGGGTAATGATGCATACAAATATCTTTGAAGATTATACTGAAAACGTTCAACATATTCTTCTAGTGTCTCATTAGGTCTAGCTACCATCTGAAATATTTCATTCTTTAACTCTCTAGACCTACAATAATCCTGATATTTTTTCAAGAAAGCACCTTTCATCTGATCCCAGTCATTTATAACACCTCCACCTAACCCCATAAACCATCGTAAAGCAGCCCCTTTTAATGTAGAGGGAAATAGTTTCAGCTTTCGGGGATTGGTGGTATAGTCGTACCCCCTGCATAGCACATCGAATTCAAACAAAAATGCATCTGGATCTTCTGATGTTAGAACATGGAATGTAGGGATGTGCTGGAGAGGAATGGCCTTCATAGGTGCATTAACTGCAATATCTACAATGGGATATTGTAGTGTGGAGGTTTGGGGGGTTTGCTGGTTCTGGGCCATTTGGTCAAATATGTGCCAATAACCTTCTAGGATTTCTAGGAGGGTATTCCTAGGCTAGCTAGAAGGAGCAGGAATGGCCTTAACAGCACTTCCTTTGTTTGGGATGATGAGAGTTCCTTGCTGAACTAATGTCTGGGGGGATTTTAGCACTTCAGTTTCTTCAGCTTCGTTCTGGATGATTTTCACAGCACTTCCCTTAGTTGGGCTGCTTAATGGCTGAACTATTCCAAGAGGATATCTTGGTTCTTCAGTTTCCTCTGTTTCTCCTCTTCCCTCATAGAGATTACTAAGGTTCCCTTCTTGTAATGATTTTGGGCTAGAATTCTCAATTTCTTGAAAATCTTGCTCCTCTGTTTGGCTGTGCACCTCAGCAAAGGCTACAGATGGTAATTTTGTGTCCTGAAGGGAACTAGTAGGTTTTCTAGAAGCATCTTTTCTAGGTCCTACTAAAGGCTGAGATTCTGCTTTTTTAAGGATTTCGTCTATAAAGGTCAATCGCCAAGGGTCACCAGCCCCTTATTTTTATCAAGTTTGGGTAGTGGTTTAAGATTCTTTTTAGGCTTTTTCTGCTTAGTCACACACACAAGTCAAATGCTTATTTATACCCAAAACAACAACAAAACTGTAGGAAAGCGGGTGGGGGAGCAGGGCTATCACATGCCCCATACACAGGTTCTTACCTCCCGTTTTTAAAACCCAACTCTCTCCTAGCAGGTACTTACACTACTCTCAAAAGAAACAAATGGCTACACTCTTCCCTAGCAACAGTGCCAAAATGTTGAGTAGTAAAGAGGGTCTTTTTAACCTCTATTTATCCTACATTAATTATCAATCCAAGTATGATTTGTTATCTCAAGAGTGTACTCAGTCTAAGACGATCACTTGTCAAGAGTAATGCTAGTAGTATAGTGCTTTTACAAAAGTAAACAAATGTTGGAAACAAACTCTAAATGTAATGGCAAGAAACTTAAATGCTTTGTAACTAGATCATTCACTTAAGAAACTACAACAATCATCAGTCAAGGATGTAGTAATGATAACTCTTTCCTTTGTAAACTGATGCAAATGAAAATCAGTCAAAGAGAAGATCTCCAATCTGGGAACTAGACAGAAATAGCCAATGTTCGCTACAGTTGCAGATCGTTCTATTCACACCAAAGCAAATACTTGAAATGAAAATTCAATTAACAGAAAAAGGAACATCAACTAATCTATTAAAAAGATCGAACATCAAAGCTTAAGCAACAATTGTAACCGAAAGGAATTGAACAATAATCTTTAACTAGTAAATGAATTGAACAACAAACTTAAATGTAAAAACACAACGAATCTAGAACGATTGCATCAGTAATCTGAGTTTAGCATAATAAGTATTAACCACAGTTATAAGGGAACACCAATTGTGATGATAATGGAACAGTAATCTGAATGAACAACAATCATAATTATAGGTAAATCATAGCTAAATGAACAACAATACCAATCTGTAAATGAACAGCAATGTCAATCTGTAAATGAACAGCAATGTCCGAATTAGACAACGTGATATGATTTCAGAATGAACAGCATAACATTTTCAGTTGCAAATAATAATCTTACTATTCAAATACGAATTCAATATAACAGAGCAAGTAAATGAAATGTCAAGGAACAACAAATTACTGAATAAAGCAAGTAAAGGAAATCAAACCACACATGACTTGTAATCGGAAAATAATGATACAAAAAGCAAGTGATCCACTAGGGCCAGGCCCTTAGCCACTAGGGACGCACTGCTGCGGTTACTCCAGAATCAGATAACGGAACAGCAACGAAGTTTATGTATTAATCATAAAAACAGAGTTACAGTGATCGCTCTTTAAAGAGAGTCGATGATCAAAGTTCAGATTGCAACAACAAATTCTATAAATCAACAATAATCCGCCCCTTGGGCTAGCAGCACTGTCCCTTTTTATAGTGGCCAGGCGGAAATACCAAAAATACAAATATCCTTAAGGTAGTGATCCCTCAGGATCAAAGGATCCTGAGGGATTTGCTAGATCTTTAATCTTCAATTATCTCTTCGTCCTCTTGCGCTGATATTACATTTCTTCTTCCTTTTCCTGGCCCATGCTCTCCGATTTTGATTGCCTCGTCTGGATGCGGTTTCCTGTCAAAGGGACAATAGTTGGTTTTGCCTTGTCTTTTCCTCTGAAATGGCGATCTTCCATTGTCTTCATTTTCTGCATAGAAAAAGACAATAACTAGTCATTTTACGTTAATCACAAATCCCCTTAACTTTATCATAATCCTTTATCATATACCCATCTTAGAATGTAAAGAAGTTATGAATTAAAAGAAAAGATAAAGAAATAAGTGGCAATTACATACCTTTTCTAATGCTCAACACCTGCTAAGGAACAAACTCAAGCCTTAGCTAAGTAGAATAAGGATGAGACAAGAGCACAAAGGATTCTAATAGAATCAATCAAAGACTCTCTCATTCCTTATGTCTCCAAATTTGAAACGTCAATAGAAATTTATGATAAGCTAGTAGAGCTATTCTTGGTATCCACAATTGGAGAAGTAATATCTCTAAGGAATGAATTGTACAAGATGAAGATAACAAAGGAACGAATAGCTCCATACTTCATAAAAATATCTGAAATGAGAGATCAACTTCAATATCTTGGGGAAGTCATGTCTGACAGAGAGATGACAATTATAGTACTCAATGCTCTACCAGAGGATTGTGGCAACTTCACATCAAGCATATATGCCAAGAAGGAAGCAACCACACTTAGTGAAATGTGGTCTCTATGTAGGACAAAGGAAACCAGACTTAAAGCAAAGGAAGATGTGGGATCAAAGGAGAAAGCATTTGCTAACATGGCCAAGAGAAAGGGAAAATTTGGCAAATTTGGTGCACAAAGAACAAACAACAAAGACATGTCCAAAATCCAATGTTTTGGATGCTAAGAATATGGACACCATAAAAGGAATTGTCCTAAGCTTAAGAAGGACAACAACAACAAAAGAAAGAGGGAAGAATCTCACATGACTCAAGAGGTGAAAGAAGAAAAAAAGAAGCAAAAGAAGGAAGATTCTTCATATCTCTACTATGACTAGGTCAAACTCTTTACTTCAAGTCTTCTTTCAATGTTTTGAGTAGGATAGGAGCATGTAGCAATAAAATAAAATTCAATAGCTAGAAACATCTTCTAGAATCTAGAAAATTGAAGTACATAGAATTCTAGATACTCATGTAGAAAGAGCATTTATAAATGAGAACAAAAATGCATGGTTAGAAATATCTTTTAGAATATAGAAGCATGATGAACATAACTCAAGATATTCATGAAGAAGGAGCATACCTAGAATAGGACCTCAGCCACTATGAAAGAAAATTAATGATGAAAAAGAATCTTAGAAGACCTCCATCATCAAAAGAAAAGAAACATTTGCAAAGCAAGGGTCTTTAAGATCCTATGATGGAATCTTCAAAAGAAGGTTCATAAACTAAAGCAGATGTCTCATTGGGAATCCCATTCATTGGATTCAAGAAAAGGATGATATGCAGGCAAGCTAAGATGAAGCAAGGAGGACCACACCAAGGACAACCAAATGAAGCGAAGATGATCAAAGGAGAATCAAGATGAAGTATGTATGCATCAAAGTTTAGTCATGTTATCATTTTTATATTATATTGAGTCATGGGAATAGTTATATAACATGATCAAGTATGAAAGAATCTCTTTCACAAAGGACATGCTCGAAGGCATGTACTACAATGAAATGAAGGTCAACAAAAACATATGCTCACATAAGGAGTATAATATTGCTGACTACAGAGTAAGAAGAAATGATGACTAGTCCAAGAAGCAAGCAATGCTCTCATAAGAAGCATAAGATGGTTGACCTATCTATCTAAGAAGAAGCGAATGAAGAAAGAGATCAAGCATGTGAAGAACACCATGATCACTGAGAATCACTATCTGACAAGATATTCTGAATATATCTCCCAAAAGAAGACAAGACAACTCTGAAAAAGGAAGGAAGGACCCTTGACACTTATGAAGGCCTTGGAGATATGAATGATGTAGAGAACTAATTCTACTCTACAAAGATGTCATGATGAAGAAGCCATCCAGAAAAAGAAAAAGTAATGTTGAAGCAATATTAGGATGAAGTCATGATGGGCTACTAGGTCAAAACATGTAAACAAGAAAGTACAACGAAGCATCCATGAGAAGAGTATTTCGAAGCATGGACAAATGACAAAGGAGTAGCGAGATGACAAGAAAAATTGATTTATGGCAAGAAATACAATTTCCACAAAGGAAGTAATGACATGACAAACTAGGAAGGAAAGTGATCAATGGATGGTGCCCTACCTAGAAGAAGTTTGAACGAATACTTCATGACATCAAGCGAGAAAGGAGATCAAGCAGCTGAAAGACCCACGAAGAAGAAGTTGTTGATGAATGAAAGAGTCCCTAGTTAAGAGGGAGCTCTGATAAGTCCCTAATCAAGAGGGAGTTTTGGATCACCCCTGATTAA
The DNA here is from genome assembly GCA_031772625.1 of Pinus tabuliformis. Taxonomy (NCBI): domain Eukaryota; kingdom Viridiplantae; phylum Streptophyta; class Pinopsida; order Pinales; family Pinaceae; genus Pinus; species Pinus tabuliformis. Next base: position 788,423,600 of record CM062811.1, read on the forward strand.
AAAGGAGTGACATTTGTGTTTTTTCCATCTCATGGGTCATGCACTAGACTGTGACTAACAACCATAAGTCTAGATGAAGGCCATGAATGGAAATATAGACACAAGATAGACACAACATTCTGGTCTTGACTTAGGAAGAAAGAATGGGAGGATTGGTTAATCATCTAACATTTGATACTCTTTGAGGATGTGTAGGGCATCCAAGACAAGAGTAGGCAAGAGGATCGATATTCTTTGAGGGCTAGGAACCCAAGATAAGAATAGTCCTAGAAGGTCATACTCAGAGGACACCTGGGTGGGTATGTACCTTGAGAGACAATGATGAAGGTGTCTATAAATCATTGGTCTCGCTAGCATTATAGCTCATGATCTCATGAAGAGATGGAGTTGTTATTCAAGGCCTTGCACTATGACAATGTTGATTGATATGATGATATAACATATGGATTGCAAATCCAGTTTCTCTTATGTGAATTCTTCAAGATTGATAATACCCAAACACCTTGTAATGTTGTATGAATACCTCCCTATTTAAGAGGGAGTATTGAAGGAAATGTAACTAGGTTCGGTCTTCATAAATGTACTTTCTATATTTGTACTTATTCAAGAAAATAAATTTTATTTTTATAATATATATCAATGAGTTTCTTGCTCATTGAAATAGGTCTAGCACATGTTAAGTGTTATAGGTGAGTCAAATAGTCAAAAGGAAATGTTGAAGGCCTTAAGAGCATGTTACACCATGTATGATTATGCATTAGAGTCAAGAGAATACCTCCAAGCAAAGTCAAGTCTCCTCCTATGCAAAGGCACCATCAAAGAAGCTCCTTCAAACATGTTAACCACCAAAGAAGCCATCTGAAGCAAGCACAACAAGTCGGTCTGCAAACTATCCTCAAGTTGGCCTTCTAGTCAGCCTAAAAGGAGGGACAATCCTCTAGATATAGAGGTCATCCACTCCACCAAAACTCACTCACTTACCTTTGAAATCAGTGCAGAAAATAAGCAAGTACAAGGTGAAAAAGAGTTGAGAAAGGGAGCCTATAGTGCACCATCGAAGGAAGGAATAACATCGAATCTTAAAAGACTATTTCTAGGGAAATCTACAGTCACATGTGCGAGGACAAGAAAGGTTTCCTGCAGTCATAACAACAGAAACCCACAGTTGGCATATCTCTCTAATTGGGCTAGGAAACTAAACCTATAAGGTCTCCCAATCAAGCGAAGGAGAAGGACACTCAAGTGAAGGAAGAAAAGGGCTTACCATATCAAGGAAATCACCACACATGCGAAAATATAGGGCAATAGGACAGTCATATCAAGTCTGCACCTATAACTTGAAGGAAGAGATCATTTGATCAAGTAGAAGAAAGGATCATCACAAGAAAAGGGGCTTATCAAAAGGTGTCTCTTCCAGAGCAAGTGCAACAAGGTCTATCAACAATTAAGAGAAGAACGAAGTGTCGGAAGAAGGAGGTTGAAGTGCCAGAAGGAGGAAGTACCAAAGAAACCAAGTACCGGAAGGACTTGTGGTTGGAGGATATTCAAGTCAGGGATCTAGGGTTTGGCATTGATCAATAAGAAGCTTCAATAAGAGAAACTTACTAAAGGGTTTTCCTCTCAAGAGAAGAGAGGTTCTGGCCCTGCTAAAGAGCCAACATCTTGTGTTCATGTTCTTATGTTTTGGTAGTAGTTTGATGAAGTACACATACATGCATTAATAATAATAATAATAAGATTAAGCTAACAAGAAAAAGTAATAAGACTCCACAAATTGTTATCAAGTAACGAAGAATCACACTTATTTGCCCTAGATTCTTCAAAACACACTTTGCACTAGATCTCTTTCCATCATTGTTGTTGGTATTGTTTTATCAATAGCAAATTTCAAATTTTCATGGCGGTAATGGCGGAAAAATGGCCTCCTTGCATATTATAGGGGAACCTCTTTTGGGATTAGCTTAGCTGGAAGTCCATTCACCATTTGATCTTTAGCAACATTGTGACAACATGTTATTGAACCAAATGGATAACACAAAATTGTTCTAGGTCTACAGATACTATGCCCATGACATTAGTAATGTAGTTTATATAACTTGTTGTTTGTGAATTGATATCTATTTGAATCATTTTTCGATCCTCATTTCACGTAAGGTTGTTCGACATCCCAACAAGTCTCAAGTTTGTAGGTTGAAAACTACTTCAAGTTTTTTATTCTTTTCCCAATAGACCTCAACATGGCTTGGCAAATATCAGGAGGTAAACATAACATTGCACATATCCCAAGTTACTTATAGATGTTACTTCTGCCGTACTTTACATATTTTATCATTAATTCCCAACTTGTTTTAAGATGAGAAAAACATTTGCAACAAATATAGTGACAATTGATAAGCACACAATATATGAAAACGATTACCAAATTTCTTATATGCATTAAGAGAATTTTGAGAATTTTGAAGTTAAAAATTGGCCTCAAGACGAAAAATGTAGTAATAAAATAAACTTTAAAAGAACCAATAAGATTCAAGATGATGATATCATTTCCAAGGGTAAATATTTTAAGATTTTTTTTTAATTGCATTTTAGCTTATTTCAATTTTTTGTATGTGGGTCTGCTAAAAAAATATGCATAGTTGTACTCATTAGATGTGGAATTTAATTTTGGATCCAATAGATGCTTACACTTAACATTTGAATATACCTATAAGGAGATAAGCAAAAAAACAATGAAAAATGTTTTTATTTCTTTTATTTAAAAAAATTATGATTGTTATTTTATTACTCATTTTATACTTCAAAATCACTCTAATGCATTTTCTAACTACTAGTAAAAAGATTTGTAAACACTATTTTCACAAAAACTTTCAAATAACCGAAATTTTATTTGCAATTTGTCTTCTTGTATTGCCTCTTTCTCATTCTATCTCATTCTAAGAATATAGCTCCATTCATTCTAATATCAGCATCATTATGGCCCATGGAATGATTCTTCTGAAAAGTGTATCATTTGACATCTCAACTGCTACAGCAAGATCCTGGATTGTCCATCTTCTTTGTTCATTTTCATCAACAACGAACTGCGAGTATAGTTGTATCTTTGCAATGATAGGACTCAATGTCTTCAGTTTCTATCATGCTTATTTTGGCTCCATTACAGGTTTCTTCACTTGCATTTCTATGTTTTAATGAATGTTCTTCATAGGACACCTCCATATGGAGATTTTATTGATGCGTGTTCTTGCTTTTCACATTCGAGAGATTCAACGGATACAACTTTTAGCCTATGGAAAGTGCATCTTATTCGAAACTTCAATGATATTTTCAAGTTTCTTACTCCCAAAATAGAACATGCTACTATTCTTGATAGAGTGAAGAAATGATATCTATAACATACATAAAAAGATATACTTCTGTCACTTTTTCTAGTTGCATGAAATGCTTCTATTAACTGGATTGGCAGATCATATATAAGCCAACTGTATCATTTAACATGTAAATTATTCCAAGAGTGTTGCATATAGATAGTCATATAACAACTTTCTAGGTTTGGGCATCCTTGGTCTACTTACAACTTTACATACTCAGTTAGTAAACAAATATCTTTATCACTGACACGTGGACCAAACATGTGTTAATTAAATAACTATGAGATATACCTAGCCAACTAATGTTGTAAAACTCAGTTTGATATTACAATACATGTCACTGGGGATTACGAACAATAGTGATAACTTTCACTTGTGAAGGAAGAAACAGAAAAGCTATTTTCACCACCACTTATTGTACCTCTTTTGTTCTTCTGTGGAACTGCATTCACACATTGAACCAGGGAGGTTACAACCAAAACATGGATATAATACCACATATATGTTTAAAAAGAATAGTAAAGCAACAAAAAGTTTAATGGCAGGTATTCCCTTTTGGAAAGTTTGTACAATATCATTGAGAAATAGATATGGCATTGTGTATCGAGGTTATAATTTCATCAAAACTCTTATTATAATTCAGTTAAAAAAATAAAAAAAATTGTGATAGTGTTTGACTTGTTTTTTTGATGGTGGAAATAGATTCAGCATTATCAAAAACTTTTGAGATACCCTAAATTTTAAAGTTTGAAAACTATAACGTGGATTTCCAAAAAAAATTACTAAATTTTGTCAAAATCCTACTAAAATTTCCATTATTTTTTAAATAAAATTGTAACAAGCTATGGATATGAGGTTTTTTTTTAGTACGAAAAAAGCATAATATTATATTGATATCAGATATTGAAATATACATATTGTCCTCCAAATATTCCTAACATATGCCCCATCGGCAATGTCCAGAAAATACATATCTGCCATGAGATAATAATGCCTGCAATTCTAGGGAAATATTACAGTCCATAGTCCATATACAACAAGATTACAGATTGAAAAAACAAGTATGTGCAAGTTGCATTCCAGAAACAACATAATAAAAGATGTCATAGATACATGATCCAAAAAACAATCTTGCATTGCAGATAAGTAGCAATATTTGGATGAAGATGTTGTTGTCCAGACAATGCCTGTACCACATCAAGACAGAAACAACAAACGCCCACTTGAGTAATCAGTAAAAAATATTGTTCAGATAATTCACCATCTAACGAAAAGACAAAAGAACAAATATAACAAACAATTTTGTGAGTTGTCAAATCAATCCTCGCAGAGGACACTGTTAAGCCCAGTGGCCAAGCTTCCAAATTCCAGTTGCCCTGCTCCTTCCACCGAGATTCAGTGCTTCCTTCTGCTCTCTTGCTCCAAATACCATGGCGAAGATTTAGTTCAAGAGTGGATCAGTCTACCATGTCATTTGACCAAGAACGATAATAAAAAATTTTGCTTACGTTTTCATTACAAATGACACTTCTGCACTCATAAATTGGACGACCCAAATCTTTTTTGAATGATAATTTCAGACTAATGATAGTGCCAGTCCCTTTTTTAAGTCTGCCATTAGGGCCCGATAAGGTAATAAGGGCCCAACTTTTTATTTTTCAAATCCACCCTCAAATAGCTCTATACCTCAATTGGAAGTACGACACGATTTTTATTTGCTTGAATTGACTTTATAAAGTTGTGAGATTTAATTATAACTTTAACCCAATACTTAAGTAATAGTTTTTTTTGTTGTTTAGTTTAAATATAGTCAAAAAATTAGAGTAAAAAAAATAAAGACAAAGATTTTATCAATAGTGTATATTAATTTGACCGTATATTATTTTAGTTTTTAGTGTGATTTTTATACTACATTAGTTTTTGGTCTTGTTATCACCGTAAAACTTCCTTAAAAAATTTGGACAACTTACATGGTTTCTCAATTCTTGTATCAGTCATGGTCAAGTCATGGTGAAGTCATTTTTATGTTTTAGAGTCTAAGTCATAGGGTTAGAGTCTCATGTCCATCTTCAAATAAAGTTTGACAGCCTCATTCCATGTCCTAGAAGCCTCACCATGTGTTTAGAAGTCATATCTCACACCATTTTGGAGAAATTTTAAAACTAGCTATAAATCCACGTTTTCATAGCGCGCTACGAAACCCCTGTAGCAGCCTGTTTTAGCAGAAAAACTGTTTTTACTAGTTAACTTCCAAAGCTTTCCTGAGCAGCCGAGAACTTAATTTTGCAAAATAAAAGAGGCTTTTCTTCCTAACATGCTGCACTACATAAACCTCTTTCAGTTTCTTCAATTCCATTCTGAGGTGGGAGAAATTTATGGTTAAACTTGCGCTACGAAACTGCTGAAAGTCAAGCTTTGTCTTCTAGTTTTAGCAGTCTTTTTCAAGATCCGTTTTTGGTTACAAGAAGATGTATTTTGGAATTCTGAGGGAGGTTTCTCTTCATAAACTCTCCAGATACAATAACCTATCTCACTTTATTCATAAGTGTTTTCAGTTGGGAGATATTAAGCTTTCATTGAGACCCTACTTTCAGAAAACGGATTTTTCCTGTTTGCCACGTGTTTTTCAAGGACAGTTTCTGGACAGCTGGAGAAATGTTTTAAAAAACCAGGAGAGGTTTTTGTTCTGGACAACATGGGCTACAAAAACCTCCTTCAGTTTCGTAAAATGTGTCATGGATGAAGAGATAAAGGCTCTGTCCCACGTGCCAATTTTCAAGGATTTAAACCTAAAAACAGGGAAACATGTTCCCTAATTTCTAGGGTTTGTCATCAGCAGTTGGGTGACCACGTGGGAGGCTTCATCAAATTAGACTTCATGAGGTTGCAGCTGTCAAAGAATGCTTTAAATGCTTAGATAAGGTTGTTGTAATCATAATAATGAGTTACACTCCTAGTTGTATTAGGTCACTAGCACTCCTAGTTAACAGCTAGTTCTAATTAATGGTTTGTTTTATGGTTAGAATAGGTGTCACTGATGGCAAATTCGAATTCTCTTGATGAGGGATGATGGAATCCTAATTGTAAATGCTTTATATAGAGCAAGAGGTCGAATTAGCAAAGGGTTGGAAAACTTTATGACAGAGCATTGTATTTGGCTTATGTAAAGACAGAGTTTCAGTAATATAATTTGGCTTTACTTCTCAGGATTCATGAAGGATTTCTATGTTCAGAATGTGTGATCTTGTCCTTTCCTTAATTTTTACAGTTGTATAGATGTATAATCACTCAGAATTCACTGATTGTGCTCTGATTTCCTGTATGCATTTATAAATTGCGGTTCCATATGAGTTGTGTTCTGAATATTCAAATGCTGAATGCCCTAACTTCTATGTAAAGTCAAGATCATTGTTTATTAAGGTGTTGTTGACTCCATAGGCCCAATGGATACTTGTTTAATGTATTTCCAGCAGTCATATTTGTCATAGTTATTCTACAAGAGTTAGCCATCTTACTTTAAATCAAAATCATTAATACATCCAGAGAGAGCCCTCTTAGGTTGAGGAGGCTAAGCCTCAGCCTAAAGTAGGTTTGAAATAGTTACTTAGAGTCAACCTGACTAGCAACCTATCAGGGTCTGATTTTGAGATAACATTTTGGTGCGTCTGCCGGGAGCCTGAAGATTATTCATTCCCGAAATCATGAAGCTGAACTTCTGAAGGTAGCAGGAGCTCAGACATCTATTTGAGGCTGCAAAACTACCTTGGCGACTCCACACATCGAATAAGAAATTGGAAGGTGACTCCACTGCTAGAAGATCAGTAGCTTGATGAAGTTTCAAGATGAGTTCCACTGCAAGAATGAATGCCAGGTATGCTCCTATGAATCGGTCTCATATCCCTGGTTTTCCAAATCCTATGCCAAAGGTTGATTGGTTAGATGATCTTCCAATATTCAAAGATGAAAAGAAGGACAATCCTGCTCTTCATTTGGTTAGGTTCCATATGCATGTACGCAGTCTTAAGGTTCATTTCCCTGAAGATTGTCTCATGAAGATGTTTATGACCACTTTAGAAGGAAAAGCATGGTCTTGGTATAAAGGTTTGGAAAATGGTTCAATATATTCACTTGCTAATTTTCATGATGAATTCTATGAGATGTATAAAGAATGTCATCCTTCCTTATTGTTGCTCAAAGATTGCTGTAGACATTCTTTAAGTCTTATTCAGTATTTGGAGGATTGTTATGATGATGATGAATTTATGGATGAAGAAATTTTAGAGGCTCTTCATAACAATGCATTTCAACACTAAGAAGAAAGTATAACATCTCATGAAATGCAGCATGAAGATCAGCAGGGGTTTACTTATGAAAATCATATTACATCCTTTGAGATTGATGTAGAGATGCAGCAGATTTGTCAGGCTTCAGATCATTATGAGAATGAAATTGATTGCAAACAGCAAGAAGAAGTACTGGAAAATAGCTTTTATAGCCCTCAGGCAGAGGAAAAGGTTGTTCAATTTTGTAATTCCTTGCAGCAGCTTACTTCAAATAATGATCACAATAGTGAGGAAAATTACATTGTCTATGAGAATCATGCACATCAAAGGAATTTTGTGTGGCTGAGGATCAGTTGTCTGAAGAGATAGAATGTTATGATGATTATCAAAATAACCATGTTTTCTTTGACCCTATAAATGAATACATGGCAAAGTTTTGCACATCAGTATTTCATTTTCATTTGCATTATGAAGATCATATACATTATAAGTTGATTTGGTCATCTCACTATCATGGTTATTTTGAGGTTGAATGCAATCAAGAGCCTCCAATATCAGAAACGACAATTGATTGGCTTTATTGGAAATATCATGTTGCTTGACCTAAAGTGGAAATTGGAGCTAGTAGGTAGGTAGGAAAATGCAAATAAGCTCAGGGTAGGTTGACTGAGCATCTATTTCAGTAGGTGCAGTTTGAATTCTTCTTACAAAAAATTATTCAAGGCTTGAGGAGCAGATTGGGCAGAAGTTCAAAGTTTTCTTCTAGAGGATGGATAGCGGCACTGGAGCTACAGGTTCTTAATGTACCACAAGGGCACACTATCCCTAGTGGAGCCACTGTTATCACTGTAAAACTTCCTTAAAAAATTTGGACAACTTACATGGTTTCTCAATTCTTGTATCAGTCATGGTCAAGTCATGGTGAAGTCATTTTTATGTTTTAGAGTCTAAGTCATAGGGTTAGAGTCTCATGTCCATCTTCAAATAAAGTTTGACAGCCTCATTCCATGTCCTAGAAGCCTCACCATGTGTTTAGAAGTCATATCTCACACCATTTTGGAGAAATTTTAAAACTAGCTATAAATCCACGTTTTCGTAGCGCGCTACGAAACCCCTGTAGCAGCCTGTTTTAGCAGAAAAACTGTTTTTACTAGTTAACTTCCAAAAGCTTTCCTGAGCAGCCGAGAACTTAATTTTGCAAACTGAAAGAGGCTTTTCTTCCTAACATGCTGCACTACATAAACCTCTTTCAGTTTCTTCAATTCCATTCTGAGGTGGGAGAAATTTATGGTTAAACTTGTGCTACGAAACTGCTGAAAGTCAAGCTTTGTCTTCTGGTTTTAGCAGTCTTTTTCAAGATCCGTTTCTGGTTACAAGAAGATGTATTTTGGAATTTTGAGGGAGGTTTCTCTTCATAAACTCTCCAGGTACAATAACCTATCTCACTTTATTCATAAGTGTTTTCAGTTGGGAGATATTAAGCTTTCATTGAGACCCTACTTTCAGAAAACGGATTTTTCCTGTTTGCCACGTGTTTTTCAAGGACAGTTTCTAGACAGCTGGAGAAATGTTTTAAAAAACCAGGAGAGGTTTTTGTTCTAGACAACATGGGCTACAAAAACCTCCTTCAGTTTCGTAAAATGTGTCATGGATGAAGAGATAAAGGCTCTGTCCCACGTGCCAATTTTCAAGGATTTAAACCTAAAAATAGGGAAACATGTTCCCTAATTTCTAGGGTTTGTCATCAGCAGTTGGGTGACCACGTGGGAGGCTTCATCAAATTAGACTTCATGAGGTTGCAGCTGTCAAATAATGCTTTAAATGCTTAGATAAGGTTGTTGTAATCATAATAATGAGTTACACTCCTAGTTGTATTAGGTCACTAGCACTCCTAGTTAACAGCTAGTTCTAATTAATGGTTTGTTTTATGGTTAGAATAGGTGTCACTGATGGCAAATTCGAATTCTCTTGATGAGGGATGAATGAATCCTAATTGTAAATGCTTTATATAGAGCAAGAGGTCGAATTAGCAAAGGGTTGGAAAACTTTATGACAGAGCATTGTATTTGGCTTATGTAAAGACAGAGTTTCAGTAATATAATTTGGCTTTACTTCTCAGGATTCATGAAGGATTTCTATGTTCAGAATGTGTGATCTTGTCCTTTCCTTAATTTTTACAGTTGTATAGATGTATAATCACTCAGAATTCACTGATTGTGCTCTGATTTCCTGTATGCATTTATAAACTGTGGTTCCATATGAGTTGTGTTCTGAATATTCAAATGCTGAATGCCCTGACTTCTATGTAAAGTCAAGATCATTGTTTATTAAGGTGTTGTTGACTCCATAGGCCCAATGGATACTTGTTTAATGTATTTCCAGCAGTCATATTTGTCATAGTTATTCTACAAGAGTTAGCCATCTTACTTTAAATCAAAATCATTAATACATCCAGAGAGAGCCCTCTCAGGTTGAGGAGGCTAAGCCTCAGCCTAAAGTAGGTTTGAAATAGTTACTTAGAGTCAACCTGACCAGCAGCCTATCAGGGTCTGATTTTGAGATAACAGGTCTGATTTTTTTTTTACTTCTTGTAGAGATGATAACACTTGATTATAGGAATCTAATTTATATATATGGAAAATTACCTTTAATGACATCGAATACCACAGAATGATCACATAAGATTCTTATCATTGTACAAAATGCTAGGTAAGCTAACTCATGTACTTAGAAATTGCAACCAGAAACTCCAAAAGTTCCACAAGAATATAATTGTAAATAGAAAATATATCAATAAAGATGATGATTTCAAAGTAAATAAGATAAAAAATGTTAAAGAGTATAAAGTAAGTAGTTTCAACTCTTTAATTTTAATGTTTAAATAAGTATATAATGTCACGTTAAATAAGTATATAACGTTCTATAAAATTGTAATTTTAATTCTGAGATGGATTTTGGTTTTGATGGATATCAATAACATTTATTTGGTTGCATATAGTTGTATTTATATTTTACTAATTAGTAAAAATAAAATCATTTTAATAATTTCGTAATATTTATATAATATGCATTAAATATTTTTGTCTGAAGATTTAAAATACTTAACATCACACGTATTGTTCAACGAATTGATAAACTTTGAAAAACAAATTAAAACAAATTAACTACAAATCTTTGAAATAATCATAATTTACACACATTATTAAATAAATTGATAAAACTTTGAAAAAACAAATTAACTCTAAACCTTTGAAATAATCATAATTTACATATATTCATAGATACATAAATATATTTAATATATATTCTATGAGAGTGTACTCCATATCACATGATCACATGAATGGTGCTTTAATTGTTTTCTCATTATGTGTTCTCATCGTTATGAGTCTTTTACCCAAAAACAATGGCAATTCCTATTTCCAACCCTATTGAAACATAAATGCAGCCTGACATGCAAGGGATATAGCAGTTCTCTTGTATTTATGTTTCAATGGGGTTGACTTTGGCATTTTAGCAACAAAGCAACTGTTATTCCCCTTGCATGTCAGGCTGCATTTATGTTTCAATGGGGTTGGAAATAGGAATTGCCCAAAAACAATAAGATATTAAGTTGATATGACTTGAGATTGCCAGATTTGTTATTCTTATATTGCTACAATAAAGATTGGAAGTGGGAATTTTGTTTATATGAATAATAATTAAAAACAATATTATTTGTACCAATAAATCGATCACACAATTAATACGCGACCAACATTTTTCAATGATGCTTTAGAGAGAGTATTTAACTCTGGCGATAACAAAAGCACATCTAATTAAATAGTGCTCATACGTAACATGTGACATGATAAATGCATTTGTAAATGCTCCATGGAAAATTTGTTTTAAATGTATCTCAACATCTTTGACGTGGCCATCCCTTTCTAAAGTGAATAAAATAGCTTCAAGCCATCTTTGTGTGCCAAGTTGCCAAACAAATGGAAACGAAAATGGCAATCTTGACACCTTGTTATTGCTAATTTTCCTAGCGTTGTTTATAGTGGTGATTTGTCTTCAAGTTTGTGACTATTTAGTTATTCCATTGTGATTTAACTATTCACTTCTTTAATTCAACTTCTTCTCAAGTGCGTGATAGGACAATCTATAGCCAAAGCCCCTGACGAGTTGTGCTTTAGACATAAGCTAGTCAAGCTAGTACCTCTAAGGAATCATTCTTTTTGAATTGGGAACACTTCATATGAATTTTATGAAGGGACAAAATGAAATATAGATATAAAAAATAACACAAAAATACAACAAAAACAAAACTTCAATTCATTAATAATAAAGGACTGAAAATTGTTTACATGCATAATGGAAATAAACTAGCTCAAATGATGGCAGCTTATCTCTGAGAAGATATGTGGCAGCTAAATGCCTTCTGAACTATGTTACAATGAGGCTTGAAGGCCTATTTTTTGTTGAGAAACAATGGAAAACCCTAAACATCCAAAAGCCTAACCCTAGGAGTTGAAGTGTCAAAAGTTTGTGGGCCCCATTAGGTAAATTGATACATCAACTTCTCAGGGTCATAACTTTGGCATACAATCTTTGTTTGATGCATACAATACCTCATCAGAAAGATCTATCTGAGGACTACAACATTTGATTGAAAGCCCATGCTAAGGGTTGTGGATTTTATTGTTTTCCAAGAAAAAGTCGTTTAGGGCCTCAAAACAACTCTGGAAGTTCAGGACCCGAAAAACTGCCAAAAATAGTAAATTGTGCTACAATTAAGGAAACTAAAAGAAACAATGGTGGGTGTCCAAGTGGAATAGGGGGGTGGCCACCAATATACACTTGGATTAGTCCTCCCCCCTTAGAGAGCAATGGTCCCTATTGCGTTGAGTGTCTTCATGAGATGGGGAAACTTCTGTTAAACTTGGTCCTTGGTGAGCCATTTGCCTTGGTGCAAGAATTGACCAACTTTGACAACCTGATACAGTTGGATCTTTTGTTGGCGAGTGTTCTTGATCTGCGTGTTCATGATTTGATCAATTGTGGCTTGTTCCATGCACTATGAGTTTAGTTCCGTTGTTGTGAGTTGTTTTGCAATCTTTGATGTGTCCAGTAATGGTGGAAAGTATGGCTGGAGGTAGTCCACATTGAACATTGGTGCAGACCAAGGAATGGGGGAATGTTGAGCTTAAAAGAATTGTCTTACACAACCTTGGTGATTGTGTAAGGCCCATATAAGATTCTGATGGGTTACCGTAAGGCGTTCTTTATGTAAATACAATAAACTTTGTCGCCCACATGAAACTTGTGTGGCACTTAATGTTGATCATGCCACTTTTTGTACTTGGAATTAGACTTATCCAAGATTTCGTGCATCTGTTAGCAGAAGTGTTGGATGCGCTCAATAAACTGGGTTGCTTTATCAACCTCAAACTATACATGTGTGGATTTTGTCTATGTAGTCACATGAGGCATGGCAACATCAATCAAAAACAATGGTTGAAAACCCAGACCCACTTGGAAAGGACCGTGACATGTTGAGTTATGGAGAGATTTGTTATAACTGTGTTGCACATAAGGAAGACTCTCATCCCAAGTTTGTGGATGCTTGGAGTTGTACATTTGTAGTATGTGTAATATCATCCTGTTGACAACCTCTATCTGGGGATGGAATGCAGTCGACTTGGTGAGCTTAGTGTCCAATCATTTCCAGAGGCTCAACTAGAATGTTCTTAGGAACCTACTATCTCGATATAAAATAATGGTCTGTAGGATTCCAAAATGTACCCATACTCGTTCAAAGAAGAGTTTAGTAGTGTCCTCTAATGTGATACTCTTCTTGCACGCTGCTAATATATTCATCTTAGAAAATTTGTCCACGATCACAAATACCAATGATTGTTCTATATATACTTCTTCATCAATAGTAAGCAGAGGAGTGTACAAGCCTTACTTCTTGATGGTTGGCTTGGAAATGGCATAGGTAGTGTAGGATATGATATATTTTCCAACGTCCTGTCATAGTTTTGGCCAATAAAAATTCTTTTGTAGTATGACCATACTTTTCTCCACACTAAAGTGTCTTGCAACCCAACTATAGTGTTCCTCCCAAATCATCTTGGCACGCTCGCTTAAAGGAACACAGATGTGGCCTAGGTAGGATAATAATGCATATTGGATGTGGAAATATGGAACTTTCTTACCATCCACTAGCATCCAGTGTGGTGGCGAACTATTGATCATTTTTGTACAATTGCGGTCATTCAGAGGTCTCATGGCCACAAGAGTTGAGCACAGTAGTCAATGCTGCAACTAGGGGCCGATTGAGGCAGTCTGCAACATGATTGGTGCTGCCCTTCTTGTATTTAATGTTCAAGTGGAATTGTTGCAAATATGTAGACCACTTATGATGTTGATCATTCTACAACTTCCCTTGTGTCTAGACAAACTTAAGAGGTCGGTGATCTATGTGGATGGACATCTCCTTCCACAAAATGTAATGTTTCCATTGTCGACAAATTTTCCTGATGGAATACATCTCTTTATCCTAGGTGGGGTATTTCTGAATTGTATCAGAAAGTTTCTCATTATGATAGACCACCGAATGCCCCTGTTGGGTGGAAACTACACCAATAACATAGTCAAAGTCATCTGTCTCAATTTCAAATGGTTGTTGCAAGTTTAGCAATGTGAGTACAGGTGTAGAGCAACGACAATGATTCAATTCAATGAACACCTTCTGTTGGGACTTGGACCAGAAAAACTTTGTTTTCGCTCTGCCCTTGGTAACCTGACTTAGAGGCCAAGTGATATGAGAGAATCCTGACACAAACCTTCAATAAAAAATTGCAAGGCCCAAAAAGTTTCGAAGCTCTGTTAGGGTGGTTAGGGCTAGATAATCCCGAATGACTTGGATCTTATCCAGATCCACACGCATGCCTTGCTCATTAGTGATGTAGCATAGATTTTAGACCTAGCCCATGCCAAATGTGCATTTCTCCAAGTTGGCACATAGTTTTTGTTGTCACAGGGTTTGAAGGACCTGCAGAATGTGTTGTAGGTGCTCTTCCCAACTCTTGCTAAAGATGAGGATATTGTCTAGATATACAATCTGTTGAAATGTGTAACTAGGCCAGGTATTCATAAATATGAAATGTACTTTTGAGTCTTGTATATTGTACAAGGAAAGAAAATTTATTATTGTTGTTTTTGTAACATGGGTTTCATGCTCAAGGTCTTTTATTTAGAGGTCATGCACACATTGAGTGCTTCTAGGGTTTGTTCTAGGGTCAAGAAATCAAAAGAGTCATTGTCATATGATTTAGACCCCATTGAACACATTGTAACTTGTAGAAATAATTATTTTTGTATTTAAAAGTTTCAAAATACCCTCCAAGACTGAGTCAGTTGGGAAGCTACTAAGTCAGCCTCATTAGGGCATGTTGTCCTCCTTGGAAGCCTATATATAGGAGGGAACTCGACCTCCTATGGACACTCATCCATCTTCTCATCATCTAAGAAAAGGAGAAGTTAAAGAAGGCTAGAGAATAAGGAAGAAGGATGAAGGATGAAAGTTTGGATTAGTTCTCTCTCTCTCTCACACGTGCGAAAGAGGAAGGCTAGGGTTTTGATGCTGTAAGATTGAAGTTGAGGAAATTGCAGAAATAAGGTTGAAGGAAGGTCTACTAGATCATCTACATGCGCTAGAAGAAGGAAAAACTCAAGCGAAGGTCAAAGGAAGCCTTGGAAGCCCAAATATTTCTCACGCGTGTGGAAGAAGTAATTGTTGTAGGGGCCAAAAATTTCAGACCTGCAGTGGAGGCTGAAATTCTGTAGCTGAGGGTCGAAGTTGTGCAGCTAGAAGATATTTGATTGGGTTTGACTTGGACAGATGAAGCACATTGTCAAGAAGGTATGACTTGGTCTTAGAAGGGTGTTAGTATTGGTCTAAAGTACTTCGAATTCATCATTTGAAGAATTTATAAGAAGAGAATGGATTTGTGGGTTTTCCTCTCAAGTGGAGAGGTTTTAGCCCTGGCTTGAAACCTACATCTTGTGTTCTTATGTCTCTTGCTTCTGGTAGTTGTTTGATGATAAGAACGAAATAATAATAAAAAAAGAAATTAATAATCAAGAAAAATAAAAATACATCACAATCAGTTATGAAGTTTAAGAGAAATCATCATAATTGTAGCCCTTTAGATTTCTCAACATGGTTTTAGAGCTAAGGTTGCCTAAGGGCATGATGAAGATCACTACATCCTTGAACTAATATTTGAAGCAGTGTTCTATGGTAGCAAAACATCTCAAGCAAGGTATTAATGCATTGTGGAATCTCCTATTATCCATCAAGAATCGTACAACTAAGACTTCTACTAAAGACAAAGGGTTATTCTTAGCACTTGTAGGCACATTTCAAGATGGGAATATTTGGGTAATAAAAAATGGAGCATCAAGACACATGACAGGGGAGAAAAAACAACTAAATACCTTATTAAGAGGAAAATATTCATACTCTATTGAACTTTGTGATAATAAGATCTATCCTATAAGAGGAATTGGATCAACCTCGCTAGATTTGGAAAATCAAGAAACATCCATCTCAATAACATTATGTTCATACCAGGTTTGAAAAATAACTTACTTTCTATTTTATAAGATAAGTGAGATAAAGTCACTTTTATAGATGGAAATGTTATGGTTTGGGATAAAATATCTAACATAGAAAATGCAAAGATCATTTTGATTTGTGAAGGAAGACTCTAAATATTTTTTGACCCCTCTTTCTCAATCTTTGGTTCACATTGATGTAAGTCCATGTGAACTTTGGCATAGAAGGTTGGACACCTTTACTACAAAATATTACCAACTCTAAATTCAATGGTGAATGGCATCCCTGAACTCAAGGAGGATCATGAAGGAGTATGCAAGGGATGTGAATTAGGTAAAAATGTTAAGAGACCATTTGGAAGCAGTGCTTCAAGGTCAAAATAAGTCCTAGATCTCATTCATTCTGATGTTTGTGGTCCTATGTCTACAAAGTCTCTTGGAGGTCATCTATATTATGTAACATTCATTGATGACCACTCAAGGAAAACTTGGATCTATTTGTTGAAGTCCAAGGATGAAGTATTCAAAAAATTTCAAGAATTTAAAGTTGAAGTAGAGAACCTTATAGAAAGAAGGATAAAGGTACTAAGATATGACAATGGAGGAGAGTACACATCAAAGGAACTCATATTTTCTGTATGGAGGTTGGGATTAAGAGGGAGTTGATAGGACCATATAATCTTGAACAAAATGGAGTTGTTGAATAAAAGAATCATTCAATTGAGGGAAGTGTAAGAACCATGTTACATGATCAAGGCTTCCCTGATTTTTTGTGGGGTGAAGCAACAAAAACTATTGTGTATGTTCAAAATCAAAGTCCTCATAGATCATTAGACAACATGACTCCTTAGGAAGCATTCACTCGAAAGAAACCAAGAGTAGACCATCTCTAAATATTTGGTTGTCATGTCTATATTCACATTCTGAAAGATAAGAGAAAGAAGTTGGATCCTACAAGCATGAAGGGAATATTTGTTGGTTGTAGTAATACTTCAAAGGCATATAGGATCTACATAAAGGAAGAGTGATTACAACCATCTGTTGCATCAACCTTCCCTTACCCCTCCAACTTCTCTCTCTCTCTCTCTTCTTACCAACTTCTTATTCTTAGATTTGAGACTATGCTCGACAATCAAGTAAGCTATCCTTTCAAATTATTTGACCTCCATCACCATAACCTTAGATTTTCTTATGTAGCAATTAAGTTAGGGTTTCCAAGTTCCTCCATGAATCTCTTAAGGTAAAAGCAATGATATTGCCATGCTTTTCAGCTCTTTCCCATTTGCCTCCTTTATTAGGATTTAGAAATCACACAAATAGGTTGAACTTGAGATGTTTCCTTGCTTTTTTGAGTAGATTTAGGAGGGAATATAGAGATATTTATGAGTCAATTCGCTCCTTTGACGTCTAGATGCTCATTAGGATCCACTAACGCTGTTCCCGAACTAACAACTAGAGTTAGTAGGGTCACTAATGCTCCCTTAGGCTTACAGAGAAGCTTTATAAAGAATTTTGTCAGTGTTTAGCTAGCGTTAGTGTGGAAACAAGGCTTATGATCTTGGTCTTTACTTCAGCTATCATGTCTTTCCCCTCTGAGCTGATGAGGAATTCATTTTGATGTATAACAGATTCCCCCTAAAGTGTAAGATTAGAGGATGTGACGATGGCCGAAATACTTTACTTAACTGTAATTTTCCTTCTTCGACAAAAAGAAAGAGAGAATCGGAGCTTTGGGTGGTATGGGAAACCAGATACAACACATATATATAAAAAAACTAAAATTATGTCCTGAGTCGGGCATTCCCATGCTCAGTAGCTATGTCAGAGTGATTTTATCATAAAAGAGATGTGACGATGCTAGCCATTGATAAGAAAAATGTGGATTCGGTGTCATAATAGGATCATTTTGATGATTTGTCTCCAAAAACAATATACGCAACTTGGGAGAGGAAGCAAGGTTAAGTGATGCAAGCCTCTACCCAAGGTCTTGATTTCTACTTCACCAAACAACATAGATCAATACATGTGAATATATGTGTTGATGTCGAACATGCACGAAATCATCTGATTACCAGTCAATAATGGAGACCGTTAACAGACGTGAGGAAGGCCACCAATAATGGTGATGGTCTCCAAGATGCACAGTACAATATAACGAGTGTGAAAGATGTTTTTGTCGTCGAACACCCGTAGAATCGCTTAACCAGGAGCCAATAATGAGAACCCCTGATCAAACACAAGGCAACCTGCCACTAATTTCTGCAAGTACTAAGGCATTGAATGTGTTTCTAGGTTTTCTTCCTAGATAGAGTGTTGAAGTCGATAGGAAGATACCTGTCGAAAGGTAGGCAATAATGTGTCCTACATCAATCGACACAAAATAGGACAAGAACGATTTATTTTTTTAGGAATCTTTGAGCTTTGGGTCTAAATGACAAAGGGCATGATGAAACGATATGCTTGATGGGTTGATGGAGGAAACAAAAGGTTAACCCTTGAACAATAGAAGGCACGACAATGGTTTTAACCATGCAACACTAGACTCATGAACACCAAAGAGTGTTAGGATACATAGATGCAAGAACATCGGGGTATTTAGGCTAAAACTCATAGGATGTAGGATTCATATTGAGAGGCCGTCACAAGGAAGGTTTATCTGAGGGAGTGCCATGTTCAAGGGAATGACTGCTATCAAACCATGCTTTCTAATACTGAATGCAGTTGTATTGTCTACTTTCCCCGTCTCATTAGTTTAATTAGTCCAGATGGGTAAACTCGTCGATCTTTTCATATTTAAAGAGTCTGAAAAGGTTCGAAAAAAGAGCGACTCTATGCCCTATCTAATTAGTTTAATGAGTCCAGACAGGCAAACTCGTCGATCTTTTCATGTTTTAAGAGTCTGAGAAGGATCGTAAAAATAGCGACTCTATACCTTGTCTGTTTAATTTAATGAGTCTAGATGAGACAACTCGGTGGTATTATTTAGAGTCGCTATTTATTATTTAGAGTGCACAATTTATTATTTAGAGTCTGAAAATATCGTAAAGAATGACTCCAGGGTGGTCCTTTTGTCATAATTGTTTACCAGGTGCGACAAAAGGTTAATAGTATACTCAGATCGGTTACTTTTCCGTGAGTTAATCTATTGAATCCAGATAAAGAGAAACCTATGTTCAATAGATTTGACCTCATTTTGTTACGAGTACGAGGAGACGGACTAAACTCATTTTTTGTCGTGAATTTTTAATGAGTTGCACGACGATAAACTCAATACCTTCATCAAATTTTAACGAGTCAAATGAAGAAAACTCAAGGTATCCTTTTCAGTTTATTGAGCAAGGAAAAAGAGGTCAAAGAACTGCTCTTTCCTTCTTCGTAGGTTTAACGAGCCCGAAGAAGGTGAAAAACTCAGGGATTTTTCGATTTAAGAGTGAGAAATGGTCCCAAAAAAGTAAGTGCTCTTGTTGCTGTGGTAGATGTTCTAACGAGCCCGGTGACAAAAACTCAAGATTTTTTAGTTTAACGAGTGAGAAAAGTACCTAAAAAAATGCTCGGGTCATCTTTATAAATGTTTAACGAGCCTAAAGAAAAAACTCAGGATTTTTTTCAGTTTTATGAGTGAGAAAAAAGTGCCTAAAAAGAATTCTCTAAACTTGCTCTATGCATTGTTTAACCTTTCTTATCAGTTTCTAGGGTGGATTTTTGTAGATTTGAGGTGCCCTAAAGTAGTATTTGCACACTAACACCCTCTGGATGGCCTGTAGGGAGCGTTAAACACCCTATACGACCTACTAGAGGGCGTTAATCCTCCCTGTGTACCACTAGGAGGGGGCGTTAGAGCTTGAGGGCGCAGTTTAAAACCTCATGCAGTGATTCCTGAAGTTGTATTGCCCCATTTTGACTGATTTTTGGGTTATTTTGCACAGGTTTCAGGCCATAATGACTAGCCTATGGAGAGAACGGGCCCATGATAGCCAGGAATTGCTGATGCGAAATGATCTAGCATGCATACTTGCTTTGCGCTGCTATGGTTTATTGAAGTATGCAAAGTTGGAGCTGATGAAAGGGCAGGAGGATTTATTGAGATGGATTATCTAGCACTGGGATGAACACAAGCAAGTGTTCAAGATTGTAGATCATGAGCTGGATATTGACCGTGATGACATATACTTTTTAACTGGCCTGTCATGTCATGGGGCACAGGCAAACCTCACCGAGGGTAGGCCTGATCCACGATCTACCCTAGAGCTGGTGCAATCCTATTGCATCCCTGAGAGTGGACTTGTCAGCAATAGGGTCCCCATAGAGAGGATAAGGTCCAGGTCTATGAAGGCCATTTTATGGTTGATTGTGTGGCTGGCAGGGTCAAAGAGTCCCCACGTTACGACAAAGGCCGAACTGTTTCTTGCAATTGATTATGTCTAGCCACAGATGTTCAACTGGTGTGAAGCAGTGCTTCACCAGTTGAAGGTAGAGTTAATCGCATGCAAGACTCGAACCCAACAAAGTTTTGGGTATGGTACTCTCATAGTCTCATTCATTCTTGAGAGGGTACCTATTATGCACCCAAGGATGAGCTTAGGTCCCTTTGATCCGAGGGAGCCGAGACAGGGCCGATGGTCATCACTTGATCCTCGCACAGGAGGAGGACCGATCTGACATTTCTTCGAGGAAGATTTATTCTAGTGGCTTCGTGGCTAGATCGTGATGATTGATGACTATGCTTATGAGGGCATGGACTTCATCGGTGACCCTGACTTGATGTTTCCGCCCAGGACCAACTGGGGTCCTCAAGGTGAGAATTATTTTTGAAAGTACTTCAAGTATTTTTTAGCTTTTGAATGTTTATGTGATGTTTTTCATGGGTGAACATGATCCGAATTGGATCCTAGAACACTCTCTAAGTTTTCATGAGCTCTTTAAAAATCATGTGAAAGTTTCAAAGTCTTATAAAGATCAAGATTATCAGAGATATCCTCGAAACAGTTGCAATTTGTGAACAGTGCGGAGAAACGAGGACCCTCGGTCAAGCGCGCAGATCATCGGCCCATGGTAACACGCACTACCACAAATTAGCAAAACTAGAGGTCAATTTAAGAAACATGGGTAGTTTCTGATATGTGATTAGCGACAAGTCGCTAATCGCATATCATAGGGCAAACCACTCAAAGAAGGAAAAGCACTAAGTGCCTGAACTCGAAAAGTTATAAAATGCAATAGATATCACACCAATTCCATTAGAAGCGGGGTCCCACAAAAACTGGTAGAATATCAGAAGGGCTTCGAGCAGTAAGCGGTTTCAACCAAGTCCCGCCCGATGCCACACAAGGGGTGCCATGCATCCAACGAAAGAGAGAGAAAACTGCTCACATCGGACGGGTAAACGTCATGTTACTTATTCGCCCGATATGGATGATGACCGTTGGATCTAGAGGCTCCAGATCAACAGTGGAGATGCGTTCCAATGGGTGATCGGATTTGACGAGGTAAATAGGCAGAGTTGTATAAGATTTGAAGTTCGAGGTGGATGATGCATTGGTCGAAGGTTGTGTTTCGCGAGCATTCTTGGAGTTAACAGATTAAATGGTTGTTTCAAAAATGTCCAAGAGAACTGACACTCAGTTCGTTACGAAATAGGTGGCCACCTCCCAGTGAGGCATTATACAGTGATGATTACGCAGAACAGAGGGATTCAAATGGATAGAGGTAGGGAAACCGGAAATCTGGGAAGCGGAAACGAAGAGTAAAAAAGCAGATTGGCTTTAAAGCCACAAACTGACAAAGAAAGAAGCGAGTTAGTTAGACGCAGAAAGCTAAGAGTAGAGAGAGAAGAAGCCGAGCTGACCTACAAAAGTACAGGCAACATCGAGCCAGGGTAAAAGACAGATCTAGAGAGAGTTAGAGAGTCTGTGTACTCCAGAAAAGGCTTGAGAGGTTCAAGCAAACTCTTCTATATATGCCTATCATGTATGAGTCTTAGATTAGGCTCATACTACTGTGACCAATAGAGGTCGAGTATCATTAAAGAGAATCTGTGTACTCTAGAGACTTGGGGGATCCAAGTACAGTCTTGCTGATTTATATCTATATGTGAGACTCAAATTGAGCTCATTGTTGTAAAAAACTCTGCTTAGAAAACATAATAGAGAGGCCACCAATGAAGGCTGGACCAGGAGACGTAGCCTAGGAGTATTGGGTGAACTCCTTATTAAACTTGTTGTGTTTATGTGTTTACTTGTTATGTTTTCTCTAACTACTTCAGTGCCTGTGTATTTCACAATCTTATCGATCCTTTGCATAAAATAACATAGGCACATCCATGCACATGAATTTGTAATACCTTAATTGTTTTTCTTAGATCAATTACAGATCCAGTGGTATCAGAACTCTAGGTTAATAAGGTTAGACAAGCTTGTGCTGGATTTTTTTTATTGAATGATAACTAGATCAAAGCTTAAATTAGGAGAAGGAGAGTTGGTTGAAGCTAACCCAGAAATTGGAAGAGTCTATCCTAAGAGGAAAATGTCAGAAGAAAGTCCTTTGGAATCAAACTCTCAGTTCATGGAAAGTTCCTTGACCATGAGAGCCATGGTAGAAGAAATGTATAGAGAATTTAAGAAAGGTAGAGATGAAGATTCATCAAACTCCAAACAAGATAAAGGAGCATAAGAATCTATCCTCAATGAAAACTCTAAAGGCAAAGGGAAAGAAGAAAAACTTCCCACAGCTCCTAATAGCACTGAAAATAAAAAGAAAACATCTTTGATTAAATTAGATGTTAAATTTGATTTGCTGATATATGATGGAGAGTTGAAAGTGGAGAAGTTGGATAATTGGATTAGACAGATTGATGTGTATTGCAGAGTGCAGAATGTCGATTTAGACAAAAGTAAGATTCAACTGGCCATCCTATGCCTTGGAGGCACTGCCTTGGTATGGTGGGAAGGCAAGACACAAGCTGACATTAAGAAGCATGGTAAAATTCTTTCTGTTTGGAGTGAATTTTTTTCTGCAATTAAAAAATAGTTCTATCCCCTAGCTTATATGCAGCAAGCCATGATGAGTTGGCAAACTCTTTGACAATTAAAAGGGCAAAGTGTACAAGGCTACACCCAAGAATTTAGGAAAAGAGCTTTGATTCTAGGAATTTCTTTAGACTCACCTGAAACTTTGTTGAAGTATATAGGTGGTCTACATAGCTATTTAAAGCACACCATTCTCATGTTTAATCTCACTAGCATAGATGAGGTATCTATTCAGGCTACACATCTAGAGGCTAGAGGCAAGAATGTGAACCCAGAAGTTGGGGGATCATCAAAACCCATTGCAAGCAAGAACAAGGAAAAGAGAAAACAGAAATGGAAAGAGAGGAAGACAAATACTGTACAAAAGACCAAGCTTTCATGCACTCACTGCAAGAAGGATGGGCATGATGATGAACACTGTTGGATTCTGCATCCGGAGCTGAGGCCCAAGAAATATGATGGAAAAAAGAAGAAGACAGCTGCAGCTATTCAAAAAGATTTGGGGTCAGACTCAGGGAATGAAACAATAATCACAGCCACAGGTATAAAAGGTAAAAATTCTGAAGCATCTACTAGTAATTCTGCACAATCTATTGATAATGAAGAAAATGAGAGGAAAAGACATGAGCTTTTTCATATTAGAGTTATTTCCAAGCATCAAAAGATTGATACTTTGTTCGATAGTGGCTCACAAGTAAACTTAATTTCTGAAGAAATTGTAAAGAAGTTGGGATTACTAACCACACCTCACAAGAAGCCATATCCATTAGGTTGGTTATGTGATAAAGCAAAGCTACAAGTGACTAGACAATGTAAACTTAGGTTTTCTTTTGGGTCAGCATTTGTAGATGAGGTTGAGTTGGATATTGTTCCCTTAGATATATGTGGAACTTTTTTAGGAAGTCCTTACTTGTATGATAGAAAAGCTATTTTCTATAGAGCAGAAAACTAGTATCAACTCGTTAAAGATGGAATTGAATATATTGTAAGAACTCATAAACTCAAGAATAATTATACTCTCATAAACTCAGGGCAGATGAAAAGAATTGTAAATTCATGCAAACAATTTTTACTGATGGTTTTAAAGGAAAAGAAACCTGATAAAACCAATGTATTTGAGGGTTGTAATGCTAAACAACAAGCTGATTTAGAAAAAGTTGTTCTAGAATATGATATACTATTTCAAGAACCTAAAGGTCTGCCACCCAAAAAGGAAATAGTACATGATATTAATTTGCAGCAAGATGCTCCATTGCCTAACATCGGAATGTATAGGTTTTCCGCTTTAGAGAATGCAAAAATCAAGAAGCAGGTACAGGATCTACTCGAGAAAGGGTTCATAAGACCTAGCACATCGCCATGTGGGTCTCCAATTGTCTTGGTGAGAAAGAAAGATGGCTCATGGAGAATGTGCATTGATTACCGAGCACTGAATAAGATAACGATAAAAAATCGTTATCCCCTTCCTCGCATAGATGATCTAATAGATTAGTTGAAAGAAGCTGTTTATTTTTCCAAGTTGGACTTGCATAGTGGCTACCATCAGGTCAGAGTTGCAGAGCAAGATGCATGGAAGACTACTTTCAAAACAAAGCAGGGATTGTATGAGTGGTTGGTTATGCCTTTTGGCTTAACTAATGCTCCTGCTACTTTCATGAGAGTAATGAATGATGTACTCAAACCTTTTATTGATGATTTTTTCATTGTATATTTAGATGACATTCTTATATTTAGTAAAACATGGGAAGAACATTTGAAGCATGTAAAGCAGACTCTAGATGTTTTGAAAAGAGAAAATCTTTATGTTAAGCTCTCAAAATGTGAATTTGGAAAAACATCTTTGAATTATTTGGGTCATATTGTAGGGGGTGGTGAATTGAAGATAGATCCCTCTAAGGTTGCAGTCATTGTAAATTGGCCTAAACCCAAATCTGCTACAGAAGTTAGAAGCTTCCTAGGAGCAGCATAGTATTGGAGAAAGTTTATTTCTAACTTTTCCTTGATTGCAGCTCCCTTACATGCTTTAACAGGATTGAACAAGGTGTTTCAGTGGGGAGGCAAACAACAGAAAGCATTCGAAACATTAAAAGAAAAGATTAGTAAAACACCAATACTAGAATGCTCGATCTTCAAAGACCATTTGAGATTGAAATGGATGCCAATGACTATGCCATGGGAGCAGTTTTGATGCAGCATGGTAAACCCATATGTTATCATTCTGAGACATTTAATTCTGCAGTAGTTAATTATCCCACATATGATAAAGAATTGTATGCATTAGTGCAAAGTGTGAAAAAGTGGAAACATTACCTAATGGGCAAAGATATAGCTATACATACTGATCATCAACCACTTCAATATTTGCACTCACAAACTAAGTTTCAACAATCAAGACACTATAGGTGGATGGGTTTTCTATAGCAGTTTCATCTTGTCATCAGATATAAAAAGGGCATACACAATAAAGTTGTAGATATGTTGTCCAGAACAATCATAATGCATCTACTATACTTAAGCATAATTCAATATTGCATGAAAACTACATTGAAAAATATGCTCAAGATATAGATTTTAAAGATGTATATGCAACTTTAAGTCATGGCAAACAAGTAGAAGAATTGGATTATCATGTTAAGGACCAACTCTTGTATCATTTTGGAAAGTTATGCATTCCACAAACTGAAAGAGTACAGATAATTCGAGAATCGCACACTTCTCTAATATCAGGTCATTTTGGTGTAAGTAAAACAGTTGTATAGTTGCAAAGATTTTGTTATTGGCCAAAAATGCATGAAATGGTTTCTAGATATGTAAGAGGGTGTACCATGTGTTCTAAAATCAAGCCCATCAATAGAAAACTAGGCTTGTACACTCCATTATCAGTTCCTTCTCACCCTTGGGAAAGTGTTTCCATGGATTTTGTTGGGGGACTGCCTAAATCTAGAAAAGGTCATGACTATTTATATGTTATTGTAGATAGGTTCAACAAAATGTGTATTTTAATACCCTGTAACAAACAGATTATAGCTGAAAAAACTGAAAATTTTTTCTTTCAGCATGTATGGGTTCATTTTGGATTACCCACTTCCATTATATCTGATCGAGAC
This sequence comes from Pinus tabuliformis, assembly GCA_031772625.1. Lineage (NCBI taxonomy): Eukaryota > Viridiplantae > Streptophyta > Pinopsida > Pinales > Pinaceae > Pinus > Pinus tabuliformis. The sequence continues at coordinate 788,449,993 of CM062811.1, forward strand.
TCCCAATTTGTTGGGAAATTTTGGTTGAGTCTATGCGAATTGATGGACACTAGATTGAAGAAGAGCACATCTTTTCATCTGCAAACAAACGGCCAAATAGAAGTGGTCAACAGGACAGTGATCCAGTTGCTCAGAGGCTATTGCAGCAAGCATCCCAAGCTTTGGGATGAACATTTTTGTTATGTGCAGCATGCTTACAACCGAGCTAAACATTCTTCTACACAGAGATCTCCTTTTGAGACCTGTTTTGGTTTCACACCAAGGTCTCCCTTGGATTTTGTCTTTGGTAAAAACATAGCTGTTGATGGACATAGTGATGCGGACAAGGCAACCAAGGTCATTGAACAAATCCAAGAGATTCACCAGGCAGTACAGGAACAACTCGACAAGAGCCAAGCCAAGTACAAGGCAAGACATGATAAGCATCAGATTGAGCATAGTTTCCAAGCTGGTGATCAATTTTGGCTGTATATCAGCAAAGACAGAATGCAATTTGAAGGTAAGATGCTAAAGCCAATAAGGTATGGACCTTTCAAAATACTCGAGAAAATTGGTGAAAATGCTATTTACCTTGATTTGCCAGTTTACATGCACATCTATTCAGTTGTTAATGTAGAAATCTTGAGACTATTTGAACCTTCATTGATTGAAGATCCCGAAGAGCAGAGTCAATTGCCTTCTATTGATGATTTGTTGCCTGAATATCTCAATGAATTGCAGGAAGATATAGTTCTAGATAGGAAGGTAAGAACAATGCACAGAGGGGATGTTGAGTACCTCAGGATTGGGCTCAAAGGTTCAAAACCAAGTAGTGAAAGATGGATAGAAATTGGGCAAGTGAGGAATTTATACCCTCACTTGATTGATTCTTAAAAACCAACTTTTGGTGGTCCAAAAGATTTTTTTAGTGGGAAGGCCATGATCCGAATTGGATCTAAGAAAACTCTCTAAGTTTCCTTGAACTCAGAGAAAGAATTTCGACGAAAATCACATGGAATCTCATTTGTCGACGCGTTTCGAACCAACCAGTGTGGTTCATCATCAGGACAAGTTGGTTCATCGTCAGGACGATGAACCACACTGGTTGGTTCGAAATGCGTCGACAAATGAGATTCCATGTGATTTTCACCGAAATTCTTTCTCTAACTTGATATGGATCACAGAAGCCTAAACTCTATGATTTCCTTGAACTCTTTAAAAATCATGCCAAATTTTCAAAGTCTTATAAAGATCAAGCTTATCAGAGATATCCTCGAAACAGTTGCAATTTGTGAACAACGTGGAGCAATGAGGACCCTCGGTCAAGCGTGCAGACTGTCAGCCCATGGTAACACGCGCTGCAACAAATTAGCAAAACTAGAGGCCAATTTAAGAAACGGGGGTAGTTTCTGGTTAGCGACAAGTCACTAATCGCATACCACAGGGCAGACCCCTCAAAGAAGGAAAATCCCAGAGCACTCAGACTCGAAAAGTTATAAAATGCAATGGATATCGCGCCAATTCCGTCAGAAGTGGGTTCCCACAAAAACCGGTAGAATATCAGAAGGGCTTCGAGTGGTAAGTGGTTTCAACCGAGTCTCACCCGATGCCACACAAGGGGTGCCATGCGTCCGATGGAAGAGAGAGAAAACTGTTCACATCGGACGGGTAAACATCATGTTACTTATCTGCCTCATATGAATGATTACTGTTGGATCTGGAGGCTCCAGATCAACGACGGAGATGCGTTTTGATGGGTGACCAGATTTGACGAGGTAAATAGGCAGAGTTGTATAAGATTTGAAGTCCGAGGTAGACGATGCGTTGGCAGAAGGTCGTGTTTCACGGGCATTCTTGGAGTTAATGGATTAAAAAATCGTTTCAAAAACATCCAAGAGAACTGACACTCAGTTCATTACGAAATAGGTGGCCACCTCCCTGTGAGGTGTTATACAATGATGATTACGCAGAACAGAGGGATTCAGACTGACAAAGGTAGGGAAACCGGAAAGCTGGGAAGCGGAAATGAATAGTCAGAAAGCAGATTGGTCTTAAAGCCACGAACTAACAAAGAAAGAAGCGAGTTAATTAGACGCAAAAATCTAAGAGAAGAGAGAGAAGAAGCTGAGCTAACCTACAAAAGTAAAGGCAGCATCGATTTAGAGTAAAAGATAGAGCTAGAGAGAGTCAGAGAGTCCGTGTACTCCAAAAAATTCTTGAGAGGTTCAAGAGAACTCTTTTGTATATTCTTTTCATGTATGAGTCTCAGATTGGGCTCATACTACTGTGACCAATAGAGGTTGAGTATCAGTAAGGAGAGTTTTTGTACTCCAGAGACTTGGGGGATCCAAGTACAGTCTTGCTGATTTATATCTGTATGTGAGACTCAAATTGAGCTCACTGTCGTAAAAACTCTGCTTAGAAAATGTAATAGAGAGGCCACCACTGAAGGCTGGACCAGGAGACGTAGCCCAGGAGTATTGGGTGAAATCCTTATTAAACTTGTTGTGTTTATGTGTTTACCTGTTATGTTTTCTCTAACTACTTTAGTGCCTGTGTATTTCGCAATATTATCGATCCGTTGCATAAAATAACATAGGCATATCCATGCACATGAGTTTGTAATACCTTAATTGTTTTTCTTAGATAAATTACATATCAGAACAAGTACTGACATGAAGCTTTATGCTTAACACAGATGTGGCGCCATTACGACCTACAGGTGAACCCCGTCATATGAGATGAGGAGGCCAACTACCTACTGTCGAGGGTGATGCCAACAGTCTTCGCAAGGTTCTGAGGAACTTGGGGGGCTTGAGCATGGGTGTGCCCGCCCTTCCTATGAGGGAGATTCCTGCTCATATGCAGCGACACACGGCCTGTGTACCTGTGCAGTTTATGGTTCCTCTTCGAAGGATAGCTAGAGCGATTTTAGCATTTCAGAGGCAGTAGGCTCTTTTTAGTAGGTGTTTTGGTGCAGCCAAAGGGTGTTTGTAGCTAGGCCTAGTAGCCATTTTGTACTTAAAACATCCAAGTTTTGGAATATTTTGATGTAAAAGACTGGATTCTATCTATATATATATACAAAAATTTTGGTATCTTGATGGTGTAAATGTTTTATTTTGTAAAAATTTTAACTCTGTAAATTTTTACTTTTCATGCATGCTTCTATAGTGAATGAGATAGATGCCAATCTAACAAATATTTTTCTAATGAATTAGCAACTGCATTGAATTCTCGAGGAATATGTTCATATGTGATTATTTCAAATTGACGTTCCAAGATTCGTACCCTTAAATAATGACGTAACAAGGTTGGATTATGAATGTGATAACGATTTGTTAATTGCATAAAAACTAGCTAAGAGTCTAACCTGACCACCAAATTGGAGATGTCCCTTGATGACGCTTCAGTGAGAAGTGAAATTACGGACATGTACTCAGCAATATTGTTCGTGGTTGTACCCAGAAAGACTCCTTCGGAACAAAACAGTTCCGACTCAGGTGTGTAGATGACTCAAGCAGTTGATGCAATGTGTCATGTGTGACAACAACACCATCCACGTATCCTACGTATGCTAAGGGTAGTGAAGAAATCTGCATTGCAAGAAGGATGAATGAGCCAAATACTCCAATAAATACCAAAAAAATCCAATCAGACCAAAAAAATGGAAGTAAAACTTAAAAATACACAAAATTACAAAGCACATGCCTAGTGCAATACTAGGCATAATACTTTTTCAGATAGAGCCCATTTCTGGGCTCGGTGAGCAGGACTCCTTCCTAGTCCTGAAGTTCATATTCCCTTTTGAGAGGGATTTCTTGACTTCATAGGGACCTAACCATAAGGGTTGAATTGTTCCTGCCCCCAAGAGGTCATGTTTTTTATCATAGAGCAAAACAAGATCTCCCTCTTGGTAAGACCGAGGCTTGACCTTTTTGTCATATTGGGTTTTTACCTGGTGCTTGTGAGCCTCGAGTGCTAATTTGGCATCTCGACGGATTTTGTCTAGTTGATTGAGGTATAGTAGGCGCTCTTCTTCGGCAGTAGTGTCAGGTAGGAGTTCAATGACTATTTGTAGGGAAGGGATTTGACACTCAATGGGTAAAACTACTTCCAGGCCGTAAGCTAGTTGAAAAGGTGTAAAGCCCATGGTAGTTTTTACTGAAGTTTGGTATGCCCATAGCACCAAATATAACATTTGATGCCAATTGGTTTTATGATTTCCTACCAACCTACGAATCATGGTTTTTAAGACACCATTGACGACCTCTACTTGACCATTAGCTTGGGGGTAGTAGGAGGATGATTGATCTTGGTGAAAACCTAGCAGTGATGTTAAGTCAGACATCATGTGATTTTGGAAATGAGATCCATGGTCTGTAACAATTGTGCGGAATATACTGAAGCGACAGATAACCTGATTAAACAGGAATAACACCATGGTTTCCCCATCAACTTGGTAGGTGGGAAGGGCTTCGACCCATTTTGTGAAATAGTCCATAGCTACTATGATATAGTTGTGTCCAGCAGAGGAAACAGGATTGCAAGTTACGAAGTCTATCTCCCATTTGACAAAGGGGCCGACGGAGATAACCAGGTGTATTAGGTTTGGAGGAGCGCATATTTTCTTTGTGAACACTTGACAAGGATGGAATTGTTGGATGGCCTTGACACAATCTTTGAACAAGGTCGGCCAGTAATAGCTTGCACGCAAGATTTTCTGTGTAGTAGATATACCAGAAAGATGACCACCACATGCCCCAACATGGCAGTCATTTAACACATGTTCTACCTCTTCATCAGTGAGGCAACGTTGAAGAACTGTATCCACACCACGACGACATAACGTATTTTTAATCACTAGATAGTGTCGCACTTGGTGGCGGATGCGACGACGGTCACCTGTCGATAGTTCAGGGCGGAACCGTTGTGCTTGGAGGTAGACAAGAATGTCACCATACCAAGGATCAGTGGTGTCGATAAGATAGATAGCTTCATCCATGAGAGGATCATGGGCTATCTCGTTAGGATCGACAACGGGAAGATCCGACAAAAGTTTGGTGGAGACTAAGGAGTTCTTTGCCTTGGTAGTTGTGAAAACCAAATCAAATTGTTGGAGGATCACTATCCATTTTGAATATTTTCCTCAAATTACTTGACAAGACAAAATATGTCCAATGGGATTCTCCAAGGTGATGACAGTAGTGTGTCACAGCAGAATGTAGTGTTGGAATCGGTTGACAGCAAAGACGGTTGCCAATGACAGCTTTTCCACATGTGAATATCTGAGTTCAACCCTAGCCAGACCTTTGGACAGATAATAGATCACATGTTCACTCTGGTCATCATGAGTTTGAACCAAGACTATTCTAAGAGAGGATGGCGAGGCTGCCAGGTATAGAAGAAAGTCACTGCCATAGTTGGGAGTGCTTAGGAGTGGGGCTGATATAAGTGCATTTTTCAAGGCATCAAATGATCGATGAGATTGATCATCCCACAGATGCAACACTCCCTTCTTAAGTAGGCGCATAAAGCCTTTCTTCAACTCAACATAGTTTACGATGAACCATTGTAAAAATTTTTCTTTCCCTTGCGAACATTGGAGCTGTAGAATGGATTGTGGTTCAGGCAATTGAGTAATTGGCTTTACCTTATTGGGATCAACCCTAATCCTATACTTGGAGATAATGAATCCAAGTAAGTGTCCAGTCTCGACAAAGAAAACACATTTATGTGGATTCAGACAGATGTTGTAAAATCAACACCTAAGAAAGATGGCTCTTAAATGGTTTAGGTGCTGCGTTCGTTGCTTGGAATGGGCTGGAAGGTCATCCAAGTAAGCTTGAACGATATGCCTGATATCGTGAAATGCATAGTCCATGGCTCTTTGAAAAGTTGCTCCAACATTCTTTAAACCAAATGGGAGTTTTCGATAGGCAAAGATGCCCCATGGGCAGACGAAGGCGGTTTTGTGCTGGTCTTTGGGTTTTATAGCAATCTGGTTGTAACCTGAGAATCCATCCATGAATGAAAATGATTCACAACTGGTGCAGTCGTCGATGATTTGATCGATGAATGGTGTTGGATAATTATCCTTGGGACATGTGACGTTCAAGTCTCGATAGTTGACACATACGTGGATGGTTCCTTGTTTTTTATCGACAGGAACCAGATTGGAAACCCATTCCATTAAAGGAACAAGATAGATGAAACCAACATGTAACAACTTTTCCACTTCGTTTTTGATGGCTGCCATTTTGTGGGGATGGACCAGTCGAAGCCTTTGATGGACAAGTTTAGCATTGTCGTAAAGCTTGATCTCATGCTCGACAATAGACGGATCTATGCCAGGCATTTCCTCATAAGACCAGGCGAATACATCACAGAATTCCTTAAAAAGGTAGGTGAAGCTTGCAATTTCCTTAGGATTGCAATCCACTCCAATCTGGATGTTTTCCACGATGCCTGTCTTGACAGAAATATTGATGAGCAATGTCTTTGAAATATTGCCCATGTTTCCTTCTGCCTCCAAAGTTTGGATAGTCGTATAGGGTGAGGAAATGATTTCTGGTATGTCAGGTGATAGGATTTGAAGAGGCATCATGTCTGAATCAGATATTGAAACACAATGGTGCGAGTCCTCCCAAGGTCGCTCTTCTAAACTCATGATTTCTCTAATAGCTTCGTCCGTAGGTAAGACTTGATTGAGTGGATCGAAAGAAGGAGTCGTTATGGGAGGGGCAGTGGTTCCGTTGGATGTAATCAAAGTAAATGAATATTTAGATGTAGATTGAATGGCTTGGTAGGCCAATTCAACTGGTGATAGTAGCATTTATTCTCTGTAAGTGTCAATTTCTGAAGGAGCTGGTAGTTCCATGGATCAGTCTGTTCATGAGGAATGGATGAAAGCATATTGACCGTCTGTGAAACCTTGGGCAGCTAAAGAGGGAAACAACCCATCAGGGAAGAAGCCTTCAGTAGATCGGTACCAATACTAACATAAGAGTCAGGTACACCACCTACTAGGGGTACAGAGCCGCTTGGTAACGGGGAATAATCAGGGGTGCAAAAGGATAGCTGGTCCACTGTGACTACCTTTCCATCCAATGGAAATAGGATGATGTGAAAGACAGTAGACACAATGGCCGTCATGGCATATGTCCAACTGCGACCCAGCAAGAGATTATAGTCGAGCTTTTTATCTATGACTTCTATGTCCACTATTACCGTTTTCCCATACAAGGTGATGGGGTAGCTAGCTAGGTAACCTTTTGGGATGAAAGTGTGGCCGTCGAAAGCTTTAAGGGAATTCGACGGCGGGGATAGGGTTGGAGAACCCAAAGTGAGCCAACATGAAGCTGACATGACACAAGTAGAAGCATTTTTGTCGATGAAAGTTCTGTGTATACCTTTACCTTTCGAAAAAAATTTCACTTGAAATGCAAGCTAGTGGGAAATGGGAGGTTTACACTTTTCCATCTCGAAAATTGAAAGCATGGAATACTGTGGGTCGATACCACCAATATCCAAAAGTAAAGCTTTCCTTTGTTCTAGACATGTTTGTAATAGTTCGAGCGCCGACATAGCCGACGACGCTTGTGCCAAATCTTCTACAATGTTGTAGTTTTGGGCGGCAGGTGTAGATGTATTGTGTGTTGTGCGTTGAAGCGCCTCTTTAGGGGGGTGAATCACAAGGTAAACAATCGGCCTTTTGATATGCAAATCGTATGGTGACGGTGGGTTTTGACTTGAGGAAGGTTCCTCTGCATGAGTGACAGGAGCTCCATAGGATTTGGTTCTTGTTTGTAGATCTATCGTTTCAAAGGTGTAAATGGTATAGGGTCCTTCACCAGCTGAAGGATGTTGTGAACCACCGTTGTCCCCTTGCGGGGGTTGGGGTTGGTTTGCAATGAGGTGTTTCTACTGCTAAGTAGGGAAACAATTATTAAGGACAATGGGGGTCCTACCAGTATCCTTTTTAGAAATGAAATCTGTGCATTCTTGAAGACATTGGCAGTGATAGGTCATGTGGTCTTCAACATAGATTTTACAAGGGAATCTGGTGGGTTTATCCTTTCCATTGTTAGGAGGCACAACAACCTTTTATTTTGGGTTTTTCTACTTTGTTGACTGATCCTCAGGAGGAGCGGCCTTTTTCTTATTCTTCTTGTTCTTACCACCAGGTTTTTGTGTAGACTGCACAGAGTTTATCACGGTGGTAGGAAGAGCAGTCGCTTTGGTAGAGGGGTCCACTGAAATCTGGGCAATGTGACCACTGAGTTGTTTTACAGCAACCCCGGAGGTTGCGCCAATAATCCCATTGGCATGCGCTCCAGGGCACTGAGTAGCAGGAGCATTGGAGTTGCGAGGGGCATTGGGGATTACGTCGTAAAGAGTGCCAGACTATGAATATATCAGATCTAAGTGTTGGGCACGGTGTATGGATTGGTCTTCTGTGACTGCACCACCTTAGGTGACATCTTTAGTGATTTGGGGGAGTAAGGACTTGCAAAGCTAGTCCGCTAAGAGATAGTTTGGGAGGGGAGCTTTAACTAACCTCCGCCTACGTCTCCATTCATGTATATGATCAGAGATGTGGGTGGTGGTATCCTGACGTAATGAAGTGAGGAGTTCTATCCCAGTCTCATAGCAGATGGGTAGCTGGAATTGCTTTAAGAATTCCATCGTTAGAGCGTCAAAGGTATTTACTGACGCACATGGTAACTCGATGTACCTCTTGGTTGCGTTGCCAGTAAGGGTGCGGGGAAAAATACGTAGTCGGATACTATCATCCACCATGGAGTTAGAAACACACCAAAGATGATAGATGGTGATATGGGTACTCGGATCCTCCCCTTGTTTCCCTTAGAACTTGGGGATGTCTGTCAGTATTTTATGCTGGATTGGTGGCCAAAGTAAGTTATGATAGATGGGGTCATTTGTAATTTTGTACAAGTCGGGGATACCCAACTTTTCCAAAAAAGGCAGAGCGTGTGATGTCCCCGACTCAGACCAAGGTGATGACATATGACTTGAGGATCCTTGCGGTCCTCCCATCGTTTGAGCCCCAATATTATACATAGTTTGCGTTGTATAGTAGTTGCCTTGGGGTATGGCATTGTAATGTGGATTTCCATGGGGATTGTGATGCTGGGGTATAGCATTGCCCTCAGGATAAGCAGCGCCCCTTAACTCATTTGAGGTTGTGATTAGGGTGCCCCCATGGATTGGTTGGGACCTCCTTGAGGATTCCTTCCCGCCACAGAACTAACCATATGTCCTTGACTGACATAAGGAGTGCTCATCTCAATTAGTGACTGATCATGCATTCCTGAAAATGGATGGGGGACTGTTACGTTCCCTACCAGTATATGCATATTGGGAGTGCCCCTAGATACTTGAATTTAGGGGTTAGAACTGTACAATGGATGCCAACCATATTGTTGGTTGAAGGGACCCATGCTAACTGTGTTATATTAAGCGTTATAAGGAGCGTTGTATGTAGCACTTGTCAAAGGTATAGAGTTTTACCCCTCAGCAGCAAAGGCATCCCCTTGAAGCCAAAACAGGTCTGATACCAAATGTAGGTTTTAACCCTGTACATAAATTACTTGCATACAAATTCTAGAACACAGAAAATAAATAATGCGAGAGCATAACACATAAAACACATATACACAGAGATTTTCCCCTGGATCCCAAATTTTGGACTACCATCTTGATTTTTCATTATTTTTCTTTCAATGTTACAATACATATTTATACATGCCTAAGCATCCAAAACCATGGACCGAAAACCATCGCGTCCAAAACCATGTGCGAAAAACATGCACAAAACCATAGGTAGGTCCGCCCAACCTAATATAGGGTCCAAAACCAAAATTTTCCAAGGCGCTGCCCCAGACCCCATAGAGTGGGGTTACCTGCACCCCTCAAACCCCCTGTGACTCCCCCCGCTATGCAATCGACGCAACGAAGGGGGGGCTCCACCCCCCTTCTAACCCCCTAGTTAACTATGTGGGCTAGTTGTGGAAAGAATATAACACAACCCAACATTCTTCCACTCGTTGTTTTCTTTCCACAGGGGGCCATAAGAGAGCTTAGTCATTTATCTAGCCCTGCAATGCCCATTGTTTCTCTACACCAAGAGAACTTCTTAGAGCTCACAGATTTTGTCAATGCGTCTACAGTATTCTTCAAAGTGTCCACCTTTACCAACAACACCTTTTTGTCTTCTATCATATCCCTCACAAAGTGATACTGAACATCAATGTGCTTTGTCTTTAAATGATATGTAGGGTTCTCTGCCAAGAATATTGCACTTTGGTTGTCACAATATATCCTTATAACTCCTTGTACTAACCCCATACTTGAACACAATCTCTGGAACCAAACTGCTTCCTTGCTTGCATGAGTGGCTGCCATGTATTCTGCCTCTGTAGTTGATAGTTCCACTACATATTGTTTCTTACTCATCCAACTGACTGCACCTCCAAATAGGTTAAACAAATACCCACTTGTAGATCTTCTCTCATCCAAATCTCCAGCCCAGTCTACATCAACAAAGCCACGAATATCCAACACTTTGTCCAATCCTGGTGTTACCGGGAAAAGTGTCTATTTAGAACTGCTCTATCCCACTAAGGTGTGACAGCTGCCTTAGAAACAAACAGAGAAAACTACTTTTGTATTTCCTTTATGAACTATAAATAGAGAGGAATAGGAAGAACCAACCTGTGTCTTGCGCTAATCCTTTGATCCGATCCCTCTCTTCTTTGACAGCTTCCAGCTATCTGCTCCCTTACTTGCCCAACTTCACCAAGTACCTGTAAGATCACAGAAGAAGAAAACTATACAAAGACATGGATTTATATTCATAAACAACTTAGGATCAGATTTAAGTTAACCATACAAATGTAACAAGAAACAATGATACAAAAGAATGGAGGAGAAACTCAAATAGTTTTTATTGATAAACAAGAAGATCTAGGAGGAGTTACAACCGATGGTTCCTGACCCAGCATCAACCTCCCAGCAAAGAAGCCCCTCTTCACCTCCAACAAAGCATAGATCACCCAATTCTCTGATGTTTGTCTCAAAACCAACAACAATTCCTTACAATGTGAAAAATTCCAGCCTTTGGATCTCTGGGATGAGGGATCCATATATAGATGTGTGTAAGGAGGATGAGTCAGCTTGTGATTTGATTGGTGTCTTCTATCTGTTAGTTCTTGTTTCCACTTGGAGACTGAAGGCCTCTTAGTCATCCTTGGTCGAATTCAGTGAGGCAAGTGTCATAGGAGAAGATTTTGGAAGCTTCCATTGTCTCTCCACCTCGTGGAATGACACTGCCATTTGTCATTTCTCGCCCAACGCACCCTCATAGTGCATTTAGGTGCGTTGCAATGCACCTAGCCAGTGGATTTAGGTGCTATGCAACGCACTTAGCTAGTGGAGCAGCTGAAATGATCCTGTTTTGACTTATTCTGAGCAGTTTCTGGTGGAGAACTTCTGGGAGAAGCTGTAATTTGTTGACCTTGTTCCTTTAGGGGTTATAACAACACTTTTAGGGACTTAGGAGCCCTTGGTTTATGGACATTTCATGCTTGGAGCTGTAAGGCACAAAAATGTCTATAACAGTTGCCCCCTAAAGTATGAGGCCGTAATTGGGTGAAATGCTTTATTATGAGGATCCGAAGTTCTTTCAATGCTGGGAGGAGACCTGTAATAAGATACAATACAATACATTATCTTCATACTGTTTTCATGATCTAGCTGAGGCGGGCATTCCCATGCTCAGCTTTATAAATTCATTTCCATGTACATAGGACAGACAATCGTCTTATTGTAGACTGATGATTCTGATAGAGCCATCATCCTTTTGGTAGGATGATTATCTGTGCTGCAATGCTGTACATTTTAATGTCTTTATTTCCCTGAATATATATCGCAGCGCAGATGGATGAAACTAGATCCGGGGTCTTCAATCTCATCCAATCTTCATTCGAAGTACAAGTCGATCCATGTGAGAAATGTTTTGAAGTTGAACATGGAAAGACATCGCTTGATTACCAGTCAATGATGTAAACTGTTAACAAGCGCGAGAGGAATCACCGATAATGATAATGATCCTCAAGGTACTACAGTACAATTCACGTGGTGTGAATAAAGGACTTGGCGTCGAACACCATGCAAAATCTCTCAGTCGAAGGTCATTGATGTAAACCTGTCGTCGGAAGTGAGAAACTTGCCATTGAGGCATGCAAGCTTCAAAGTACTAAATGGGGTGTTCCTAGACCAACTTCTTGGATAATGAGCTGATGTCGACAAGAAGTGATCCATCATAGGAGGGCCTTAATGAATCCCACATCAATGACACGGAACGGAGCAAATGATTTTGATGAAGGTGAAAACGATCTGATGATATACGGTTCGGGGTGGCGGTCATGAAAGAATGGAGTATAATGTATGGTAGTGGATGGGACACAGGTGGCCTTTCCGGATGACTTCTCTTGAACATGCCGGCGACACTGATGTGATGGATTGGTAGCATTAACCCCAAATGTGGATGGTATGGTGTGACCATGGCGATGTGATCGGTGAATGAAACAACCCAACCCGACTCGGGCACGGAGTGGAAGTGTCATGTTCAAGAGCGACTTGCTACCAATAAAGATTCTTTGAGTTTTCTTCCCAATTTTTCCCCAGTCATTGCTGACCAGTACCTCTTTATTTTTGTCAAGCTTGAGGAGGATAAAATATGCTTGTTCTATAATTTTCCCTTCGGGCAAACCCATCACTATGTTTTAACGAGCCTAGCGATAGTGAAACTCATTCTTGTCTAAATACAAGTTTGTCGCTGTTAATCTTTTTAACGAGTTTAACGACAAAGATAACTTGGTCCCTTTCATTTTTAGAGAGTCTGAAAAGGTACGTAAAAGTAACTCCAAAATTCCTTTTTCGTCATCTAATCCCTTAAGTCTGAAAAAGTATAAAACAATACAGAAGGGATGAATTTTCGATAGCTTTAACGAGTTGAACAAAACAAGCGCTCGATCTTTTTGTGCAATAATCCCCCAGGTCTGAAAAGATTAAAATCTAGATGAGGGATAGCACTTCCTGTCCCTTTAACGAGCTGGAAGGCCAAGAACTCGACAATCTTTTCATATTTTACGAGTCAGTTGAAAAGAGCTTAAAGAAGACTTGTCTTTTGAGGAACGAGTGATAAAAAGGGTAGCAACTGATTCCAGGTAAGGTTTGGAATTTTCCAATCACGACAGTGTCACAAGGATGGCTAGTGAAACCACTCTTCGCAGCTGTTCCTCAAAATGGGTAAACAATCAAATGGAGGTGAATGGTCGGCCAATGAAAAAGTGGAGGTGACGGTGCAAACACGACCAAGGCTTTAATGGTTGAAGTACTACATTCACGGTGGTTATTTACCAGGGGATAGTTCATTTTTTAATGAGCTTAAATGCGGGTGGAAACATTTGCTCGGTGCGGGTTTATTTTTTAACGAGCTTGAACCTTGCGGTAACACTGCTTGATTAGATGGTCTTGTTTTTATTTTACCATAAATAGCTTTGTCCTTCCAAAGATCGTACTGTATTTTCAACTGCTTCATCAAACTAGTCAGAAATGAACAATATTTGCTTGAAAACGAGTTTTAAAACGCTAATATTTTACTTTGAACTACGTAAAAGTAATTAAAAAGTATTTTTTACCTCTCATTTTACCATTTCATTTGAACTTGGTTTGTTGGAGCTTTGGAGGTGCTTTTCCCCCTCGATTTTCATCAGTTGATTTCAGGAGATTCTGTGGACGATTCTCGGCGCCGTTTGGACCAGGTAGGAGCTAAACCTGAGCTCTTTCATTTCATGGTTTCCATTTTGCATTTTGAGCTTGATTCCTAGCTTTTCTGAGCCCCTGGGGTTTAAGGAACTCGTTCTACCATCAACACACCCTCAGTGTATCGAAACATGCGTTGAATGCTGGCCTGTCTAAAGGCTATCTGACATTCAACGCACCTAGAACACTGCTGCAGGTGCGTTGGGCGCAAAAAGGGAATTTGATGCACAATTTTTGATGGAATTTTTGCCTGTTTCTTACCAAAATCAGGATCTAACTCCTCTCTTGTTTGTTTTTCAGAGATCTTTGGAGTAAGATGACCCTTACATGGCTCGAACGTGAGCATGAAGAAGAGGACATGTTTGCCCTACATGATCCAGTTACAATGAACGCGCTGCGAAATTGTGGCTTGCTGAAGTTCTTCCGCATTTCTAGCATGAGACAGCAGATCAACTTACTGCAGTATTTGCTCGATGCTTGGGATCCTACCAATCAGGTTTTCTAGATTAGGGGCAAATATATCCCCTTGACTGCAGTAGACATCTATTTCTTGACTGGCTTGTCGAGGCGGGGTGCCCCCATCTCTTTGTCAGGTTCGGCTCGAGGAGGCGATTCTGTGAGAGATTATGTCTGCCGGTATTGCAGAGAAGGATCTTAGCCGAGTAAAGACGGCAAGATCATCATCCGTGATGTCACTGACATGTCCCTTAGGACTATTCTGTTTACTTTTGGTAGGATGGCGGGTAGTGCGTCTCTTCATGTAGCCAATCGATCTTATATGCAGCATGCCTTGGAATGCCTCCAACCGAAGGTGTTCGACTGGTGTGACGCAGTACTTCTTGTGATGAAAGAACAGTTGACCAAGATAAAGAACGGGAGGTTGAAGAACTTTGGGTATGGTTCTATTTTGACCGCTTTTGCCTTGGAGAAGATACCACTGATGCAGCCACAGTACATTGCACTCGATTTACCTTCTCCTACTGAACCACGTATGTAGAGATGGGTTGACCATATGTCTAGGCATGCTGGCCAGTCTCAGATTTCATTTTCTGATACCTTCTTCAAGTGGTTTGATCGTCAAGAGATGGTTTATTCTAAGTATCCATACGCCGACATGGACTTCCGGGGTGATCCAGATTTAGTAATGCCGGATGGCGAGCAGTGGGGCGCCATTGGTAAAATCTTTGACCATATTGCTGCTTATCGTTTTTTGTTTATAATGTCCTTATGCTTTATTCTATCAAGACTTTAATCAAACTCATGTGTACATGCAGATGTTGGTCCCGTTCGTCCAGTAGTTCGCCTGAGAGTACCAGCTGTTGCCCCAGCAGGAGAGGCCGTCGGAAGGGCTATTCTTCGTGACCTCGATGTGGCCGAGACTCTCACAGCTTTGCAGGAGCAGGTTGAGGGCCTCACTCTCGGTATTCCAGATGTGAGGACCGATGAGCTACCTTTGCGGTTACAGCGGCATACTACTGGTGTGCCCAGACAATGGACTCGTCTCCTACGCATGATCGCACAGGCTGTGACTTGCTATCACGAGCATCATTAGGCTAGGGTGCCCCCTAGCATTTTGAGTTTTTGGGTCGCTTGACCGATTTCGTCTTGGTTACAGAACATTATGTGTAAACCATAAACAATTATATATATTTTTGATTTTCGGAGTTTTATTTTGGTTGAGCTACACGATCCACATGCAAAACATTGATGATGTGTTTCTTTTTATAAATGTTGCAAATGTCTATCTAACACATAGTTTGCTAATGAGTCGGTTAATGTGTTTAAGTTTCTGGAAATATGTTGATATTGAATAAGATCAAATTGTCTTTCCAAAATCTTAACCCTTAGGAACATGCGATAAATAGCTGGGTTTCGTACAGAATATATACCATTGAGTTATAGTATTACGAGTTGTGAGTCTAGCCTGACAATCAGTCGGCGTATACCATGAGTGATGGCATCAGAGAGAAGCTCTATCAATGTGCTATACTCAGTGATGTTATTCGTTGATCGACCAATACATACACCTCTGAAACTTACTAACTCGCCGCTTGGATCAAAGATGGCCCAGGCTGTGGAGGACAGGTTCCGCAAACTACGACTCGCTCTGTCGGCATATCCAACACATGGCTCCAATAGGTTTGACATCTGCAATAAATGTAAAAAGTGGATTACTCGACCAAAACAAACACTTCAGCGAAAACAAAAATATAACAAAAGCATACTGGTTACCATTACGCATAGTAACGCTTGAGGTACAACCCATTACGAGGTTGCGCCAGTGGAATTCCGTCATAATCCATTAACTCGTAGGCTCCCTTTGCTGAAACTCGTTTAACAATATAGGGGCCCATTCATAAAGACTTAAATTTACCTGCTCCCAATTTATTGGATTCTTGGTCATAAAGCAAGACCAAGTCACCTTCTGAGAAGACACGGGGTTTGACATTTTTGTCGAACTGCGCCTTGACTCGTTTCTTATGGGCTTTGTTAGCCAAAGCGGCGTCATGACGGGTTTCATCCAATTGGATTAATTCCAAGAAACAAGCCTCTTCTTTTGAAGTTCCGGGAAGGAGATTAATTGCGAGTTTGAGAGACGAGATTTCACACTGGACTGGTAAGACTGCTTCCAGGCCATATACCAGTTGGAAGGGTGTGAACCCGGTTGCATTCCTTACCGATGTTCGGTAAGCCCACAAAGCTAAATACAGGATTAGGTGCCATATTCTTTTGTGAACTCCGATCATCCTTTGCAACATGCGTTTCAGGACCTTGTTGATCGCTTCAACTTGTCCGTTGGCTTGCGGATAATATGGAGTAGAGCTATCGTGAGACAACCCTAGTTTGGCAGCTAATTCGACCATCATGTGATTGCGAAAATGCGATCCATGATCTGTGACTATAGCCTGTGGTACGCCGAATCTGGCAACTACATGATTGAAAAAGAAGAGGGCAGCTGTTTCACCAGTATTATCTAATGTAGGCATCGCCTCGGCCCATTTGGTAAAATAGTCAACTGCGACTATGATATACCCATGCCCCCCGGTCGAGGTGGGGTTACATGTCATGAAATTGATGCCCCATTTGGTGAATGACCCAAAAAAAACTATTGGCTGTAGAGGTGTGGGTGGTCTTCTGGTTTTGCTATCAAAAATTTGACAAGCATGGCAACTTCTGACTGCGGTTATGCAATCTTTGAACATTGTTGGCCAGAAGTATCCTGCTCGTAAAAATTTTTGTGCTGTAGCATATCCAGATTGATGCCCCCCACACGCGCCTGAATGACACTCATTCAGGACTTTTTTGGCCTCCTCATGGGTGAGGCACCTTCTCAGAACTGTATCGATACCACAACGGTAAAGTGTATCACCGATGATCATGTAGTCTTTTGCTTGGTATCGAATACGTTTTTGTTCAGAGTGGGAGGTGTTTGGCCTAAATTTTTGGGTTTGGAGATAAATGATTATATTCCCATACCACTCATTGCTTGTAGATATCAGAAACAAACTTTTATCCACGATTGATTCTTCGGATGTTTCATCGTTGGACGACGATGGGAGATCGCATAATAATTCTGCGAAAACTAGAGCTTTCTTTGACTTGGATTTTACAAATTCCAGATCAAACTCTTGTAGGATTGCTATCCATTTTGAATATTTGCCCCCTAGTAACTGTCGCGACAGTATATAAGTCATGGGGTTGCAATCTGACAGAATGGTAGTTTTCCGAAAGAGGACATAGTGTCGAAATCTTTGTATCGCTTGAACAGCCGCAAGCGCTAGTTTTTCAACGTAAGAATATTTGCTTTTTGTATCATTTAAGTTTTTACTTAAATAATATATAGGATGCTCAATTCTATCGACTTCTTGAACTAAAACCATTGCGATAGTCGTATCTGCTGCAGCCAGATACAGGTTAAAATCTCTTTGATAATTAGGGGCGTACATTAATGATGCTTTCATTAGGGAATCTTTTAAAGCATCAAAGGAAGCTTGCGCAACCTGATCCCAGACAAAGGGTACCTCCTTTTTCAAGAGACATGTATAACCTTTAGCAAGTTCGGCGTAATTTGGAATGAACCTCCTCAGAAAGTTTGCTTTCTCTTGGAGTTTCTGAATCTGAAGCAAATTTGAAGGTGGAGGAAAATTTACAATTGCCTGGACTTTACACGGGTCGAGATGAATCCCATCCTTGGAGACTACAAAGCCAAGTAAACGACCAGAACTGACAAAAAATACACATTTGTGTGGATTGAGTCATATCTTGTAGTGTCGGCAACGTAGAAATATCGCTCTTAAATGCTGCGGATGATCAGTCCGCTTTCGCGAATGAGCCGGAAGGTCGTCGAGGTATGGTTGAACGATGCTTTTGATGTCATGGAAGGCATAATTCATTGCCCTCTGAAATGTCGCCCCTGCGTTCTTTAAACCAAAGGATAATTTTCGATATGCGAATGTGCCCCACGGACAAATAAATGCAGTCTTTGACTGGTCCTGTGGGCGGATATTTATTTGATTATACCCGGAGAATCCATCCATGAATGAAAATATTTCGCATCTGGCGCATTCATCAATTATCTGGTCAATGAAGGGTGTAGGGTAGTTGTCTTTTGGACAAGCTTGATTTACATCCCTATAATCGACGCACACTCTAATTGTCCCCTGTTTTTTCATAACAGGGACAATATTCGTTACCCAATCGGTCAGAGGAACCGGGTAGATGAAACCAGCATGGAGAAGTTTTTCAACTTCTGCCTTAATGGCAACGGCTTTCTTGGGGTGCACCTGCCTTAGCCATTGTCTTACTGGTTTGACATCTGGATACATCTTAATTTCATGTTCAACGATACTCGAGTCGATGCCTGGCATTTCACTGTATGACCAAGCAAAGACATCTCTGAATTCGAAAAAAGAGCGTTATATATTTTAAGTTCTGATGGAGAACAACATTTGCCAACATAAATATTCTCTACAACATCTGTTTTGGTTGAGATATTTATGGCTATAGTCTCTTCAATGTTGGACAAGTTTCGCTCGGAATCCACCGTATTTACAGTATTTGACAGAAAATCAAAGACTGAAGGATGATAAAGGTCATTTTGAGTATCTTCTCCACAATCCGGAGGAAGAGAACGATGGTGGGAATCATTCAATGGTGCTCCTTCAATTACCATAGATTGGATAATTCCTTCGTCGGTGACATGCACTCACGACCAAGGATCTGAAGAAGTACCATATTCTCTAGACCTATCTATCCAAACGCTTGATGAGCGTTGATTTGGGTTTGCCTCCCATGCTAGGAACATTGATTGCTATAATATTTCCGTTGGGCTTGGGGGCAAAACCACTGCATGATCCATGTCGATATCGTTTTCTGAGATCTTTATAGAAGATATCATGTTGCAGGTTCCTATCGATGCTACTTCCGCCAGATTGATTGGAGGTGGAAGAGCGAAAGTTCCCATTAGTATTGGATCTTTTAGTAGGCCTACTCCGATATTCTAAAGTGAATAGGGGCTTCCATGGATCATGGGAATGCTTCCAGTAACTTGAGAACCATTGGGGAGGAAGTTTTGTTGATCGACGATTGTAATCCCTCCTTGAAAGGGAAATGCAATCTTTCTAAAATAGGTCGACACAACAGCTGCCATGGCATATATCCATGGTCGTCCTAGTAGGATGTTATAATCAAGATTCCCATCGATGACTTCAACATCTATTTCTACTGTTTTCCCTCCTAGTTCAACTTTTAAGTTATTTAGGATACCATATGGGGTATATGTCCTTCCATCGAATTCTTTTAATGTCATCGAAGACCGCGACAAGGTTGGAGATCCTAAAGTTTTCCAGCAACTCATCGACATAATGCATGTAGATGCCCCCTCATTAATAATTTTTCGATGAACAGTTTTGTTGAGGGCTTTCACTTGAACAAGGAAAGCTAGTTGAGCTGGTAACTGAGGATCGTATCCTTTATGATCGAAGGATACAAGATTGGAATCCTTTGGATCAATCCCACCAATGGCCGATAATAAAGCCTGCCTTTGGGATGGGCAATTTTGTAGTACTTCAAGAGTTGACATAGCGGATGGCGATTGGGCCAAATCTTCCACTATGTTATAATGCTGTGCCGCTCTAGCGCGGGGATTAAATTTCGACTTGTGTACTACTCCCTTTGGTGGTTTTATCGTTAATTCAGGGATGGTGGGTGGCACAACTTCTGTCGAAGTTGTTGTCGAACTACTTGGTTGATCTTTATCTTTGTTGTTCGACAGTTGCAGATTCCCATAATCTTTGTTCCTTGTCGATATCAAAGCATCATTTTGCTGTTTTGAAACCGACAACATTAGCACTTGAGACGGGGAAGCATTTCCACTTTCAACCAGATTTGTTCCTGGATTTGGAAACGGATCAGTTAACACTGCGGAGGTTTTTGAATTCTTGAAGAATTTCTTAAGCTCAGCTCTGTGTGGACAATCTGAGGTCCAGTGATCCTCATCGCATATAAAGCATGGAGTTTTTGGTTTCCTATTTCCAGGAGGGTTCGAAGAAGACTTTTCAGGTGATGATTCCTCCTGTTTCTTCTTCTTCCCTTTGCTTTTCTTCTTGCTTCCTGGTTGTTTGGTTTCTTTGCCTTTGTCTGTCGATATGGAATTTACTTCCGAAGCAAGAAGCTCGTCTTTTGAATTTTGACCTGAAATCTTACGGGCCTTTTTGGATGTAGCCTTTGTCGATTTCGTGTCTGTCGTGCCAATCAGGCCATCGCCGGCATGAGAGTCATTATTTGATTTAGGAGGAGGAGGAATTGAGAATTCCGGTCTAGGGGCGTCAGTTATTTTGTCGTAGAGCGTGCCAGACTGAGTGTAAATCAAGTCCAGATATTGTGCACGAGCGATAACTTGCTCTTCTGTTACAACTCCCCCCTTTGCCACATCTTCCGTGATGGAAGGTAGTAATGACTTGATAAACCATTTAGCTAAGAGCTGATCGGGGACGTATGTTTTTACCATCCTACGACGACGTCGCCACTCATGTATATGATCAGATATGTGAGTGGCCGTTGTCTGTTTGAAGTTGGTAAGAAGTTCTATTCCCGTTTCATACCTTATTGGTAATTGAAAATGGGTTAAAAAGGTTGTGGCTAAGGTACTGAAGTTGTCGAACGAAGCTCTAGGCAATTCAATGTACCATTTTGCCGCTGGACCCGTTAACGTCCTCTGAAAGAGGCGAAGTCTTATCGAATCATCATTTAGGGTATTTGATGAACACCATAGATGAAAGGTCATCACGTGATTCGATGGATCTTCACTCGGATTTCCATTAAATTTAGGAATATTTGATGGAAGTTTATGCGGAATCGCTAGCCACCAAGGGGCATAAGCAATTGGATTGTTTGTTAACCAATTTAAATAAGGTAACTCTAAGGTTGCCACAAAGGGTAACTGTTGATTCAGGTTAGGTGAAGCATACCCAGGATAAGATGGAATCGCCTGAGCAGTTGGTCTTTGCATACCGGCATAATGCATTTGATGCTGGTATGTTTGGTAAGGTTGGTGGACTTGACCATTGTAAAATGGTTGATTTTGACTGTTTTGAATGTACGGCTGTCCACTGTTCGCAAAGATTTGCTGCTCAGAACCTTGGTATACTTGTTGGAATTGCGGTTGTTGGTATTGCACCAACCATGGTTGTGAAGCCATGTGCTGTTGCGCGATACTAACCGTTTGACCAAGGTGAGGGGTAATTGTACCCGTCTGGACCTGTGTCGCCCCACTAGTTGGCGATTGTGGTTGAGTCGCAGGGTCAAGGGGCTGTTGCATTACAACCTGAGAAACCTGAGGTTGGCATACAATAGGCAGCGTTTGAACTTGCGACACCGTCACAATAGCTGGCGTAGTCGGGATGTTCGACATAGGTACGCATTGTTGCATCGAATACACAACTCTTGGTTGTTGAGGTAGTATAGGTACCCAACCACTTGAGGTAATTCCAGTATAACCTGAATGTTGTTGTGAACTCTCGTATGGATATCCTCCCGGAGGGGATAATGAAAGGGTATACTACCCCCCATACGGTGGTAATCCAGAACTCAAGGGAATTGTTTGCCCTTGGGGACCGGACTGCCCAAATTGACCTCCAAATGGATCAATTTGTTGAGACTCAACATAAGAGTTTCCAGATATTATTCCGGATGAACAAACAGGAATGGACCATACTGTCGAAGTAGCCCCTGAGTGAGCTCCTTCTAGCGGTTGAGAGCTAGTCGGGATAGATGGTATGTCGGCGAACATTGTCGGAGTGATAGCAGGGAGTTCTGCCATCGCTGTGTCAGATGACACAGTCCTAGATGTTGACGGTTGTTCAGACATTTGTAGTCTATCCAAAAGATTACCTAGCGATTCTACAGGAGCTTCCGCTGGTGGTAGACTAACTTCTGATGAAGAAGGATATAGAGTGATCCCGACTCCAAAGTGCGTTGGAGTACTTGTTTGAGGATCTTCTACAATTTCTTCTATTGCAATCAGACCAGGTGGAAGGGGAAGACCGTCAGGTCCGTAAAATATTTCTGGTGCCGAAGAAGGTGTGAAATCGGCAGTGACAGATGTTTGAAGAGTAAGACTCTCCGAACCGGTTGTAGATGGAACTGGTTTGGTAACACAAGTGTTTATTCTCAAACTAGGATCAGTATCACTGTCCTTCTGTGGCCATTGAACTTCTTCTGTAGAGGCAGGGATTCTAGAAATGTTTGGAGTAACCGGAGTCTCTGATGTCGTTGGAACACTTGTTCTAACTTTTATAGGAGATTTGGAACCGGTTAAACGAGTTCGCTTTGTCCATACTGGTTTCGATTCCAGAGACAAAGGCAGTTGACTCGTAAGCCTCTGCGAACGATGGGGTTTCAATTGAATTTCTTCCATGATAGCGGATTACTTGATCAACTAAAATAAAGGGAAGGTATGTTTCCGAATTAAATGAATTTTAGACGCTTTTGACACAACTTGTTTTTTCAGTTTTTAAGAGTCGAGAAAAAACAAAAGATGACTCTAGTCTCCTTCGATTTTTAATGAGCCTGAAGTGACAAGTGCTCAGATGGACCTTTTCCGTTAAGGAGTCTGAAAAGGAATGAAAGGGACTACTCTGGAGGTCTAGGTAGAGGGAGTACCAAACCAATCGCAAAACTGCAGAATACTTTTTACGGTACAGCAGTCAATGTTCCCGAATGCTGTGTTCAGTGCATTGCGATCGATAAGGCGGCAGACACGGCTTCCTATGGATAAAGAATTTAAGCCTATAGGGGTCTCCCAAAATATACTCGACGGTACGTGGGAGCACAAGTCCATACTGGCACTTATCATCTCAAAGTGGAGGAATCACCCAACCATCAGTGAGGACAACAGTTACCAGGCTTTATGACGCCGGAATACGTCTCTAGTCTAGACTTCTAATGTTGTGTGTTAAGTTCCAAAGCGTTGTTAGATTCATTGAATTTATTTTAAGTTGATCTTGCTTATGAAGTTTTCCTTTTGGGTTCACCACGAGATGTAGATGTAATTCCTAAAATGCAATCTAAAGATGATAAACAAACTTTTATCTCTTTTCTGCAATGAAAATCCTAGCTACTAGGGGAAAAGAAAGACACAATCTTTTCACAAAGAGCAAAGAGCACACTGTTAATGCACTTTCCTAAATCAAGCCAAACAGACTGTCTATATGAAAATGCACATGCATGTATTTGTTTTCCACTTTCTTAGTATTGATGCTAAAAAGAAAGTTGATGTACAAATCTGAATTTGCTTTCAAGCGACAAACACAAACAAGCTTCTTTTCGAAATCAAAAGCTAGGGACGATTACTACACTTTACAATTTTGAAATGAATACTCGTTTTGACACTAGAAAGTCACAAATTCAGACCAAAGGCAATAGTAAAAGTATAATCGACCATCAACAACAATTAAAATTTCTCCTATGATCGAAATCGACACTTGCGACAGATCTAAATCAAAGGACGACAGTACGACTATTCTACTTTTGCAATGGAAAACTGTAAACGACTCAACAAACACACAAAAACATCTACAGTTATTTTGTACAAATGAGGCGGAATATCAGTAAGGAAAAGGGGTTTTAAACAGTCATATACTGATCACAGGCTGCAAAATTCAGAGACAAAACTGGAAAGAATGAAGCACAAGAACCTCAGCTGCACAGGGCTAGGCTGATCAGCGCACCTGTAACACAGAGAAACTGCATTGCAGCGCAGGTTGCCCTTTCGGGAAGTGCGTTGAAATGCAGGATCTCTTCACAGTACCTGCGCTGGGCCAGAAACGAGAATTCTGTCCGGGTTCTGGGTCACAGTTTGCAGTTTAGTCTTTGGTTTTTGGCCGAGTAAAAGCAATCAGTAATGCACAATCAGGGGTAGATCTAAGGAAGGTCTAAGAGCTATCATAAGGGCAATCAAATAGTCTGTGAATCAGCTGTTCAAATCATAAACAGATCCAGTGAATGGATTGAAGTAGCAGATGTCTACTTTGCATTTGTTATGGCAAATGCAGTTCGAATGCTACTTATAAATTTATGAAACAAACAACAAGAGATACACAAACAAACTAATTAGACATTCTCCCCAGTGGAGTCGCCATTTTGTTACCGGGAAAAGTGTCTATTTAGAACTTCTCTATCCCACTAAGGTGTGACAGCTGCCTTAGAAACAAACAAAGAAAACTACTTTTGTATTTCCTTTATGAACTATAAATAGAGAGGAATAGGAAGAACCAACCTATGTCTTGCGCTAATCCTTTGATCCGATCCCTCTCTTCTTTGATAGCTTCCAGCTATCTGCTCCCTTACTTGCCCAGCTTCACCAAGTACCTGTAAGATCACAGAAGAAGAAAACTATACAAAGACATGGATTTATATTCATAAACAACTTAGGATTAGATTTAAGTTAACCATACAAATGTAACAAGCATCAATGATACAAAAGCATGGAGGAGAAACTCAAATAGTTTTTATTGATAAACAAGAAGATCTAGGAGG
Source organism: Pinus tabuliformis (assembly GCA_031772625.1). NCBI lineage: Eukaryota > Viridiplantae > Streptophyta > Pinopsida > Pinales > Pinaceae > Pinus > Pinus tabuliformis. The sequence continues at coordinate 788,474,860 of CM062811.1, forward strand.
AGTTACAATCGATGGTTCCTGACCCAGCATCAACCTCCCAGCAAAGAAGCCCCTCTTCACCTCCAACAAAGCATACATCACCCAATTCTCTGATGTTTGTCTCAAAACCAACAACAATTCCTTACAATGTGCAAAATTCCAGCCTCTGGATCTCTGGGATGAGGGATCCATATATAGATGTGTGTAAGGAGGATGAGTCAGCTTGTGATTTGATTAGTGTCTTCTCTCTGTTAGTTCTTGTTTCCACTTGGAGACTGAAGGCCTCTTACTCATCCTTGGTCGAATTCAATGAGGCAAGTGTCATAGGAGAAGATTCTGGAAGCTTCCATTGTCTCTCCACCTCGCGGAATGACACTGCCATTTGTCATTTCTCGCCCAACGCACCCTCATAGTGCATTTAGGTGTGTTGCAACGCACCTAGCCAGTGGATTTAGGTGTTATGCAACGCACTTAGCTAGTGGAGCAGCTGAAATGATCCTGTTTTGACTTATTCTGAGCAGTTTCTGGTGGAGAACTTCTGGGAGAAGCTGTAATTTGTTGACCTTGTTCCTTTAGGGGTTAGAACAACACTTTTAGGGACTTAGGAGCCCTTGGTTTATGGACATTTCATGCTTGGAGCTGTAAGGCACAAAAATGTCTATAACACCTGGTCTTCCTTGGTAGCACAAACCACAATCACTAGTGCCACACAAATACCTGAAAACCCACTTCACTGATGTCCAGTGCTCCTTCCCTAGTTTTGACATAAACCTGCTCAATGCTCCCACCGCATGTGCAATGTCTGGTCTAGTACAGACCATCGCATAGATCAGGCTACCAACTGCACTTGCATATGGAACACGGGACATGTCCTGTTCCTCTTATTGTGTCTTGGGACACTGTTCAACAGATAACCTCACACCTACATGAATAGGAACCTTCATCGGTTTACTATCCTGCATATTAAACCTCTGCAATATTGTCTCAACATACTTCCTCTGGTTTAACTAGAGCTTCCTCTTTGCTTGATCTCTTTTAATTTCCATGCCTAAAATATAGTTTGCCGCACCAAGATCTTTCATGTCGAATTTGGAGGACAATTGGGTCTTCAAAGCCTGGATAATTTCTTTGTCATTTCCAACTAGCAACATATCATCCACATACAAGACCAGATAAATAACATGGTCACCAATTAATTTAAAATACACACAGTGATCTGCTTTGCTTCTGGTGAAGCCATGTCCCCGTATAAATGTATCAAATTTCTAATACCACATCCTTGGTGACTGTTTTAACCCATACAAAGACTTCTTTAACTTGCATACCAGTTCTTTCTTACCCTTCACTACAAAGCCTTTAGGTTGATTCATGTAGGTCTCCTCTTCTAGATCCCCGTGAAGAAATGTTGTCTTCACATCCATTTGTTCTACCTCAAAATCAAAAGCAGCAGCAACAGATAAAAGTAATCTAATAGAAGTTACCATGGCAATAGGAGAAAAAATATCACCAAAATCAATTCCTAGCACTTGGGAATAACCTTTTGCTACCAGATTTGTATTTCTCCACCTTTCCTTCTGCATTTGTCTTCTTCTTGAACACCCATTTGTTGCCAATGGGTTTCCTTCCAGCTGGCAACTCCACCAGATCCCAAGCCTCATTTTTGTGCAAAGATGCCATTTTATCAACCATGGCCTCTTTCCAGAGTTTTCCATCCTCTGAATGTACTGCTTCCTTCACAGTTTTGGGATCATCATTAGTAATAGATAAAGAAAAATTTGAACAGAAAGCAGACGGACTATACCTTTTTGGTTGCCTTCTTTCTCGAACTGATCTTCTCACACCCAAAGTTTGTGGCTCTTCATCTTCTGATTACTCCTCTGCTGTAGAGTCTAATTCTTCCTCCTTTAGCTCAAACTCTATCTTCTCAGGTTCCTTTGGTTGGACTTCATGTTTAATAACATCTTTCACCTCTCTGAACACCATATCTCGACTGTACACAACCTTCCTTGTTACTGGGTTCCAAAGCTTATAACCCTTTAAACCATCCTTATACCCAATAAAGATGCTCTTTTCAGATTTACTATCCAACTTGGTTCGTTTCTCCTTTGGAACATGTACATATGCATCACATCCAAATACCCTCAGATGTGAAAGAGAGGGTTCTTACTAGTCCATACCTCTTGTGTGTTGAAAAGTGTGCAACAAGAAATGCTAAATTTAGAATGTGCTAAAAATAGAACTCCTAAAAATAGAACTTCTAAAAATAACAGTTTGGCCAATGAGCATTTTGGCCACCTTGGGTGAGAGGTGAAACTTCTAAAAATAGAATCCTCTAAAAATAACATTTCTGGGTCCCTTCCTATTTATAGCAGTCCTTAGTCTATTTATAGGAAGTTAAATTAATTTTGGTCTTAACAGCAGTTGGAAATATTAATTAATTAATTCATTTGAGTTAATTAGTTAAGACAATTTGAATTTGAAGTCTTTGTGAGCATGCACATGAGTTGTCCCACTGATTGAGGAATTTATCCTTAATTCCTCCATTGATTGAGGGAATAAGTATGAGTTTTATAATGAAAGAATCAGTTGACTTAGTTCTAACTAGTGAAGTCGAGTTAGATTATTTTAACAAGTTGTTAAAATAATAAAATATAGTTTGTTAATGCTTGCATGCATGTGACAAATATTATTTTAGATAACTGAGGATTCACTCATGGATAACTGTTGCATGTCAGTTCTGTCAGAGACCCAGTCAAGATCAGATGTGGGACAATGTACTATCAGATTCTTGGATATTTCTAGTAAGTATTCCTTGCATGGAGAAGGATCTATTATAGGAGATTGGAGGACTTGTGGCCTATATATTGAGGCCTAGGTAGTCCATGATTTTCATCTTTTGATTGAAGATCATCAGAGTACAGAGAGAGCAAGATAGCTTTTAGTTGATTCCTTTTGTATGTTGTTGAGGATTTCCACTTGATTGATAATACATGGTTGGGGTTTTATGCTAGTGCTTTCCCCTGGATATATCTTGTGTTATGTGTGATTGATTTCTCTTGATCAGTTATGCATGTTTCTACTTGATGTTTCTCATGAATTCGATTGAGGAATTTACCCTTAATTTCCTCCACTAATTGAGGGAATAAGTATGAGTTCTATAATGAGAGAATCTGCTGGCTTAGTTCTAACTAGTCAAGTCAAGTTAGATTATTTTAACAAGTTGTTAAAATAATAAAATATAGTTTGTTAATGCTTGCATGCATGTGACAAATATTATTTTAGATAACTAAGGATTCACTCATGGATAACTGTTGCATGTCAGTTATGTCAAAGACCCACTTGAGATTAGAGAAGGGATAGTGTACTATCAATTGGATGAATATTTTTCCTATAAAGGAAGCTCATCCATGATGAGGATTTATCTCCTTCAGGTTTGTGCAGTTAGATCAGAGGTTAGTGAGTGTGTGCAGAGGCCAATTCACACAGGTGGCAGCACTGGACCCCAAGGAAATTGTATAACGAAATAGGAGGCTTGGAGGGTAGAGGAGAAGGCTTGTGAGAAGCCTTTGACTGTCTATGAGCAGCAGAGGGATTGCAATGAGAGCTTCCCCTGATACATTTAGTAATACTGAATTTGAGACACACAATTGTATTGTGCTATTTGCCTTCCAATACAACTTCTTCCATTCTTCATCGGACACTCCCGTTGGTTTAGTACCTGGATCTACCACGATCCACTGATCTTTATCGACCAACAGATCCTCCATCTTGAGTTTCCATAACTCAAAACTTTGACCATTAAATTTCTCGATCTCTATCTTTCCACTACTCGCCATCTTCTTTAACCACCAGAATCGATCCTGTAGATATCCCTCTGAATAGGGTCTACCACAAGCCCAAGCAAAACCCCTCAGCAGAAAAGTCATCCCCTTGAAGCCAAAATAGCTATGATACCAAATGTAGGTTTTAACCCCGTACAGAAATTACCTGCATACGAATTCTAGAACACAGAAAATAAACAATGCGAGAGCATAACACATAAAACACATATACACAGAGATTTTCCTCTGGATTCCAAAACCAAGACTACCAGCTTGATTTTTCATTATGTTCCTTTCAATGTTACAATACATATTTATACATGCCAAAGCATCCAATACCATGGACCGAAAACCATCGCGTACAAAACCATGTGTGAAAAACATGCACAAAACCATAGGTAGGTCTGCTCAACCTAATATAGGGTTCAAAACCAAAATTTTCCGGGGCACTGCGATGGACCCCATAGAGTGGGGTTACCTGCACCCCTCAAACTCCCTATGACTCCCCCTGCTATGTAATCAGCGCAACAAAGGGGAGGCTCCAACCCCCTTCTAAACCCCCGGTTAACTATGTGGGCTAGTCGTGGAAAGAATATAACACAACCCAACATTATAAGGAGCGTTGTATGTAGCACTTGCCAAAGGTATAGAGTTTGACACTAAGGGGGTGGAGCTCAGCATAGGCTCAGTTCCACTTGTGGAGGGTGTCATGTGAGTGTTTTTACCTGGGACAAATGGGATAGCAGGGTTCGCCATCAACAGTGTGGTGGTGACTGTCGACTGGGGAAGTGGTGGGGGACCAAAAGTGTCCACAAAGTTCCACGACCTGTTAGTCATCGACGGGATGGATGGAAATGTTTCAACTGAAGACACAGGGGGTACAGGTGCCACGCAAACCAAGAGTGGGTCCAACAGATTCGTGATTAGAGGGTTGTAGGGAGGAAGAAATCCTACAATGAAGAAATCCTCCGGTAAACTTGAATCGTCGGTTGTCCAAACAGATTCTATGTGAGATCTTGGAGACTGATTTCCCAAAGATGGGGAATCCGGTTCACTAGAGCTTGGAAGATCTTCCACAATGAGTGGAGGAAGTCCTAAAAATCATCTAGATTGACGACAAGGGCTGGATGTAGCCACAGTGACCGTTAATTTTTATCAATAAATTTTATCGTGATATTTGTTAAATTCTCAATGATAACACTCGAGTGCCTAAAAAATAAAAAATAACAATAAAAAATACACTAAGTGAAACAATCAGCAACCAAAGGGAAATGACCCTGTTTGATAAGCACCAATCCCTGGAGATGAAACCTAGTATCACAATGAATAACAGAGAGGGCTGGCCAAATGTACAGTTACGGTTACTCTAGAGCTTCGCCCAAACCTCAGGTTGAAGGGCCAAGTCCTCTCGTGAAAACGAGCACCCTCCCAAAAACTGAAGACAAAGTAGGTTTGTCTGTATTAGGTACCAGGGTAGCCCACCCCAGTCACCTTGTGTAAGTCCCTAAAAGTAGGGCCACTAAGGATACCTCAGATCATAGACACTATCGGGGGGGACATAGGCGCAGACAGTACGCTGTGTGGGCAGGATACCTGAGTCCCTGACTCAGCTTCGAAATCCCCGAACGGATCCCCAATACACAAAATACCCAACGGAGTTGCAAGTGAAGATGGGCTACCTTCACTTACAGTCCAATGTTGTCTCATATTTAGCTCTGCTTTGACTGGAGCGGTCCTGGTAGTATGAGTGTAGAAGGAATTTTCTCTCTTTTAATGACACTAATTTTTGTTTCTGATCTTGGGCAGTTTACTCACACTGCCTATCCCAAGATCCTAGCCTAAACTAATGTTTGTTTGCTCTATAAATAGTTACTGATTGATTTTAGGAAAATTTTATGTGTACTTTTTTAGTGTCTTCGATAGGGGTGTTGATGTATGATGTGTGGTCGGACTTTGACTCAAAAATCATGCAAAATACAATGCTTGAAAATATTCAATTCAATGAAATAAGCTGTATTCTACGAGTGAGAGTCTTTCATACATTCATATTTGTTCCATGCATCCTAGTCATTAATACACATGCATAACCAACAAAAATCTTTCCAATGCTTTCTAACAACTATTTGAAACCAAAATAAAGCATATTTTAACCAGCTAAGTAGAAGAATGAATAAAATTTTTTGATTTTTCTTTTATAAAACTTGTTAAGAAAGAAAAAAAACTTATTTCCTAAAAAAAATAAAATCTTTTAGGACACAAATCTTGCTAACAAAGTACAGCTGCAGATCCTTTTTTAGTCCATCCCTTTGAGATTACAAACATTGCTGCATGTCAAAATTGTCAGCATTAATGGATAAAGTTAAGCTTTCCTATGTTTAAGTGTTTGTTGTTTTAGATAGGATTGAAATCCTATTTGTTAGGGAGTGGTTCAAACCCCCTGATTGTGTGAAAGCCTATATGTACTAGGTTGTTCTCCAGATAGATAAAGCATGTGTATGAGTGTTTATACACTCTCCAGGTATCTCACCTGGAGAGCCATTTAGTTAATATATTGATTTTTATCATGGTATCAGAGCTTCAGGGTTGTTGATCCTGTAAGCTGAGTGAGGGTGCGACTGTAGCAGAGTCGTCGTGAGATTTGGGTGGAAAAGTGTGACGAGTGCACTACAACCCTTCCACACTTTCGTTTTTGGAAACTCGGCGCGAGCTTTGGGTGGAGCGTCGTGACTCCAACCTATACAGTTGCGAAGAGCTTCAAAAATTCCCCATGGATAAACGCGTCGACTGTGCTGCATGCTAAATTTTAAGCTGCGTGAACACTGACTATTTTAAGCTGCTAATCATTGGGGAGAGTTGTTAACCTGAGATGGAGCCTGAATGGTTGGGAAAACCTGTTGCATGAAAAAGAGTCGTGGAAGAGGTCGAAGACATGGGGAGTGTTATGTCGAGAAGGAACTATGTTCGTGCCAAAGACCAGATCCGTGTGGTCTGCAACCTATCAGTGTGACCAAGATCCACCAACCTACGAGTGAACAAGGAAACGGTGGTTGCCATAGGGCGGATCTGGTGGAGGGCCGATTCACTGTGATGACCAATTCTACACATTATGTGTGGAGACCCACTGAAATCCAGCGAAGGAAAGCCGCTCGACAATCATGTTTTGAATCAACGACGGGAAGTTGGATCCGTGAACATAGCTCAATAGAGTAGATTGAACTTGTGTTGATCATCGAGTTGAGTTCATTGTGTTGACCATGGAGGCGTTGTCTCTTGTACGCCTGGAGGAGGTCACAATTAGGTGGATCTGCCAGGTTCTGGTGGATTCAAGGTTGACACCCTCTTTGCCGAAGCGCTTCACAGTGAAGGAGGAGGTGCAGTTTAACTGCTATGTGGATCGTCTGTCATTTGAGTGAGAAGAGCGCTACTGGATCGTCGTTGAGGAGGCCTTGAATAGCCTGTTGTCGTAATAGCTCCGTGATGGGGACAAAGTACTGACCATTTGACCTCCTCCTGGAGCCCTTGGTGTGCTTATACACAGTATGTTATGAGACATTTCGAGCGGCTGATTCAGCTGCTGGTGCATATGCTAGAGAAAGAGGAGAATGCAGCATTCAGGGTTATGTGAGGATATCGGTGCATGAAAGGCAATGTTTGACCAAATTAAATACATGTGGTGGATCACCTTCGTGTGGGAGGCCGAACAGGTGTGGTGAAACCGTTTCGTGGCTGTAGCGTAGCTGTTGGGCATGGAGAAGTTTGGTGTGGTGAGTAGGAGGTCGTGATCCAGCACGAGGGGGCGATCCACACACTGCGCTGAAGGCCGTTGAAGCTAGTTTGCCCAGAGGCCGTGAGAGGAAGAAGATGTTGATTTCTCGGAGAATTTTGTTCAATATCACGTTGGTGTTTGATGTTGAATAATGGTGTTGTGGCTAGTGTGAGAGCTAGACAAGGAAAAATTGTCGTGTGGACCAGAACTGCCACCAATGAAGCTGCCCAGATGCCATTAATGGTGCATTGTATTGATTAATAGCAGTTGTTGGGTTATTCAATCGTATTGAAATCTAATATTTCTTCTTTGGTATTGCAAGTTTGAGAACTGTGAAGAGGAGAGTGGATCCCTACGACATTCTCTCTAGAGAGCAGATCCCTATGGTGTTCTCTCTAGAGAGTGGATCATCTCTGAGTTCTACCAACATCTTGGTCATGGGAGGTCCCAATTTTTGATATTTGGCTTTCCACCAAAGAAAAATAAATTGAAGGATTGAATCTAGTTTAAAAAAAAAGGAGTGGTTCTTGATGCGATTTGTAAAGAGATACACTGAGATCTGTGTGCGTGGTCAAGGAACCCGCGTGAAGCAAGATCTGCTGTGAAGCAAGATATGTTGCAGCTTACTGCGTGGTTGGTCAAGGAGCCTACGTGGTCAAGGAGCCTATGTGTATAGTCAAGGAAATCTGAGTGCTTCTTGATTTGTTCACTACGTGGAGAAGCAACATGCATTTTGTATCCAGATTGTGCAGATCTGTGGAGATTTGAGTGCTTGGAGGAGATCTGTGTAACTTGGTGATCGAGCTATGTGCTTGCTGGATTGCTCTAAAGCAACTATGGATTTTGTTGAGGAAATGCCTATGAAGTGATCTGCGTGGGGCTGGTGAGAGCCGTGGGATGCTGCCAGCAGTGTGAGGAAATCTCTCATTGTGTGTGTATTTGCCTGAAGAGGAGATTGTTTGACCTATCTGTGGAGTCATAGAGCCGGTGGAGATATTCAAGTGTTGGTGGAGAATTTGAGTGTGGTGGATTGATTTCCAGATCCAAAATTGATAGGGGAGAAAATGGGTCTTCAAAGTAAACTGAAAGAGTCTTGTAGAAAACTAAGGAGAAAGCATCAAAGGAGAAATGAAAAATATTGTTTTGCTGAATTTAGTGATGTGTTTCGAGTTGATGTTGATGGACCAATAGCTGATCGACATGCAGAAATGGAATTTGGTGAGATTATTAAATGGTTAATGCCTGATTTACTGTCTTTTTCAAGTATGAATTATGAAATATGGGCAAATGAAATGAAAATAGTATTATGGAAGGTAAATTTACTGGATTATGTTGAAGATGTTAATAATGATAGTGGAGATGCATCAACATTAAGTCTTATAACATCTGCAATAGATGACAACATCATACTCACCATAATATATGAATATGGAGAGATTCTTAGTACAAATTTTTTATCATGAAATATTGTTTGAATGAGGGCAATGAAACTGAAGATATTGCTCTTGAAAATGATCCCATATTTCATTTTTGAAACTAAAGATGCAATGATGGGTGATGAATGTGTGTTTGTAACCGGAAGTTGTGATGATGAAAACACATCCATTATTGTAGAACCTAAAAGTTTTCCAGATGTAGAAATAATGTTTGATGAGACTTATATACCTCATGATGAGTGGATCAATTTGATGATTGAAAACATCTTATTGATGAATTACTGTTTGGTGAGAAGGAAGGCCTATCCTCACATACAGATCAAACACAGAACATGCTTGCAACAACGGAACTGAGTGAAGAGGCTGAAGGCATAACTATGTCAGCAGAAAGGGATGAAGTAGGGAGAGATGGATAAATGAAAGCTCTCCTGAAGGAGCAGGAAGACAAAAGAAAATGTGGTCCTCTTTATAAATATAACATTGTTTTTTGTGCAGAAGTTGGGAGGAAAGAAAAAGCAATGAATTTTGAAGAAGAATTGAAGTTTCTTGAAGCATGGCTTGAAACACCATGTCTTTATGAATTCAACACAGAATTTGCATTAATGAATGATGAAGACATCATCATTGACGTTTAGATGATTGACACCAGAAATAGCAAGGAAAATTCTCCTATCTAGCCTGGCATAATTTTGAGAAGGGCGAAAATAAGAATTCAAGCTTTCCTTCACAAGGGAATAAATGAGATAAAGATACATCACTATCTCATGGCGACGAAAGTGAAGATGCAGCCTCGACTCAAAATGAACAAGTATGGACTCACATGCAAAAAGACCAAAATGAAAACCTATGTTACCAAGTTTTTTTTTCATGTTTTAATTGTAAGCCTAGCTGAGACTGAGCCCAGTAGGCGTCGTATGTCATTTGAGTTTTTTAGTGAACTCTTTCTCCATTATGGGGGTGTGTTAGCATTAATGGATAAAGTTAACATTTCCTATGTTTAAGTGTTTGTTGCTTTAGATAGGATTGAGATCCTATTTGTTAGGGAGTGGTTCAAACCACCTGATTGTGTGAAAGCCTATATGTACTAGGTTGTTCTCCTGATAGATAGAGTGTGTGTATGAGTGTTTATACACTCTCCAGGTATCTCACTTAGAGAGTGTTTTAGCTAATATATTGAGTTCTCTATCAAAGATTTGGGTGACTAACGCTCTGTAGTAGAGGCCACAAAGAGTTACTTGGTCCACTAACGCATTGTTTGTGCAGACACAGAGCTTTATAAAGCTCTGTTTGCTCTGCTAAGGTGTGTTCGTGTGGGAAAAGGGTTCAAAATAGGGCTTTGGGGATCAGATTTAGGGCTGAACATATGAGGGAAGAATGCAGCAAGGTCTTGATGTGCCAGAAAAGGAATTCAGAAGTATGGGAGGTCTAGAAGGAGGAGGAAAATGAGAACTGTCCGGTTGAACCGGCAACTAAATGTATAGTTCCCAATAGAGTTGCCAAGTTTGCTATAGGATAAAATGCACAGTGTATGGAGAATGGAGATACCCTCAAAGGTATTCCTGGGACCTTTCACAGACTGTAAGATTATCTGTAGCTGTCACAAAGTTACATGCATGTCCATAAACAATAACTAACTATCAAAGCAAAACATATTGATTACCTCAAGCCTCTATGTAGATTTGTTGGAGAGCGCAATGCAGCTAGGTGGAAGTCCCCTGAGCCGACTCCCTATCAAGTCCTGCACATAGAAGAGACAAGCATAATCACAACATACAACCTTGATAACTAATACATGAATACATAAAAGACATCTAGTTACACATAACTAAGCTACTCCTGCTAAAAGGTATTGGACAAACAAGTAAATGAATGATAGTACTAACACCACAGAGTAAACAGTACAACTGCAGTTCTATATTAATGTCGGAAGAGTGATTACAACCACCTATTGCATCAGCCTTCCCTCACCACTCTAGCTTCTCTCTCTCTCTCCCTTTTGACCAACTTCTTATGCTTAGATTTGAGACGATGCTCGATAATCAAGTAAGCTATCCTTTCAAATGATCTGACCTCCATCACCATAGCCCTAGCTTTGCTTATGTAGCAATTGAGTTAGGGTTGCCAAGTTCCTCCATGAGTCTCTTAAGGTAAAAGCAATGATGTTGCCATGCTTTTCAGCTCTTTCCCATTTGCCTCCTTCATTAGGATTTAGAAATCCCACAAATAGGTCGAACTTGAGATGTTTCCTTGCTTTTCTAAGTAGATTTAGGAGGGAATATAGAGATATTTATGATTCAATTCTCTCCTTTGAACTCTAGATTCTCATTAGGATCCATTAACGATGTTCTCGAACTAACAACTAGAGTTAGTAGGGTCACTAACACTCCCTTAGGCTTACATAGAAGCTTTATAAAGCATGTTGTCAATGTTTAGCCAGTGTTAGTGTGGAAACAAGGCTTGTGATCTTGGTCTTTGCTTTAGCAATCATGTCTTTCCTCTCTGAGCTGATGAGGGGGTCATTTTGTTGTATAAAAACCACTGATCTAGATTTTATGAACGAATGAAATGAAATAGGAATATAAATATAAACACAGAGATGCAATGAAAAAAAACTTCAATTCATTAATAACAAAGTACTAAAAATCGTTTACATGCAGAATGGAAATAAACTAGCTCAGGGGATGGCAGCTTATCCCTGAGAAGAGATGTGGCAGCTACATGCCTTCTGAACTGTGTTAGAATGAGGCTCAAAGGCCTATTTATTATTTAGAAATAATGGAAAACCATAAACTTTCAAAATCCTAACCGTAGGAGATGAAGCACCAAAAGTTTGTGGGCCCCATTGGGGTAAATTCGTACATCAACTTCCTGGGGTTGTAACTTTGGCATATGATCTTTGTTTGACGTGCATGATACCTCGCTAGAAATATAACTGAGGACTACAACTTTCAACTACAAACCCCTATTATAAATAGTGGTTTTTCCCATTTACCAAAAAAATGTCATTTAGGGCCTCAAAACAGCCTTGGAAGTTCAGAACTCGAAAAACTTCCAAAAATAGTAAATTGTGCTACAATTAAGGAAACTGAAAGAAACAATGGTGGCGGTCCAAGTGGAATAGGCGAGTGGCCACCAATATCCACCTAGATCAATGCTCAACTCTTTCTGATGTTGTTTGAACATATAATTAAGTCGAGTAGGATAATCTTTACAATGTCATGTGCCATGTTTGAACCAATTTGGGTGATCATAGGGATTGTACTTTATATTTGGATTATGATACATTGAATTATCCAAACTAAATCATTACATAATAATATTAGAACCAATCAAATGCGTGAAAAATAAAAATAATATATATATATATATATATATATATATATATATATTTCCAATTTTTAATTTATACAACTACAACCTAATTTTTACTCCAATATAAAAAATAATTCATGGTTTAAGGAAAAGAAAATGCGTATCTACCTTCTTGTGGTAGTGATAATAAGAGGAAAAATTGTCTATATAAATTTTGATTATATGAATTTAAGTTATTAAAATAAAACTATTATTTATTGAGGCAAATATGAAATAAACTGGTTTAAAACCACAATTTTCAAGTTAGTTATTAGATTTTTAATATTTAACCAATTTTATGATATCTATATATTTCACCCCAAAGGGAAATCTCAATTAGATACATTTTAAATTTGATTGAAGTCCATTATTGAGACATCAGGATAAACTATTAATATGATAAAAGCAAAGATGAGGCGTAAGTTATAAGAATATCTTCGAATATCAACAGGGCATCACAATGAAACTCTTCTTTAGGAGGTTCGGTAGGTCTAATTTATTTGACAATTTCTCATTATTTCTCCTTCTCTTGCAACATTGGAAATGTGTCAAATGAGTTATTTTCTCTCAAACTATTATTGTAGTTAACAATATATCTTCTTATCTCTGAGCTTCATACTTATGGAGATTCCTTGGTCATTATAAAATGGATGTAGGGTAAATCAAGATTGAAAAACTACACCCTCCAACCCCTATATCAAAATGCCATCCACATAACAAGATCTTTCTCACTTATCTTTCACTAATGTCTAGAAGGAACAAAATAAAGACTAATCAACTTTCGAAGAAAGGACTGGCATTGGATCATGGACAATAGGAAATCAAAAAAGCAATGAAATCTCAATCAACCAATACTAGCTATTCCCCTAGGCATAATTAATCAATATAGCTTCTTCTTACACAAATCTTTCATGTTATATAATCAACATATTTTTTACAACCAACATATATTTTTGGTTACTCTATCAACTGTCTATTTTCATTTGTTGGAATCATTGGTATTGCTTGGGTGGAAAGCATGGCACTGAACAATACAAACAATGTTTCTCGGTTGCCCCACTTTTATTTTATTTTAGCAAGACTTTTTTTGAGAAGCGTGGTTTCAAAGGCATTTCTTCCATACATAACACTAGACAATAGTTTCAGCTATTAACATGACCTCTATTTATTTTTGAAAGATCAGATTGGAATATAACAATAGATAATATACTTTGCATATGTAACCGAAATAAATAATCAAGCCAGATTATAATTTTTTGGGTCTCTAAGCCACCAAACAGGTATGACTTCTACACTAACACATGTTTTTTTTTTCTTGAAAAAGAAATATCCTTTGACCAAGGTGTAAAGAGGAGTTAAGCATGTCATTTTGATGGAAGATACATTGAAATGTATAATAATTTAGTATGAAAATCGAGGTGATAGCACTAAACTTTTACTTTTGATGTAATTATGTGATTATCGATCGATGTGTTTTAAATGGAAAAGCTTGATTGGGTGATGGAAAACTTAAGATAATGGACGATGAATCGCATTTACACACAATTTTGTGATGTGATTTTGAAAGGGCTAATTTTGTGTTACAACATATTTCAAAAGACCCACTGAATGTAAATGTTATCTCTCTTTCTCCTAATGAAATAGTGATGAAATATTGTGTTCACTGACAACAAAAAACTTCCTAATTTGACTTGCCCATTCATCATTTTGTGTTTATCTATCTCAACACATTGTTGTTGTCCAAGTACAATTTTTTCAACTAATTTTGGTCATATTGATTTTATTTGAATTATTTATTATTATGCCGTTTGTGAGTCTTTTCATTTTGTTTATACATTTTTATTGAATTATAAATTTATTATATTCTTAATTATTTACATGAAAATGCTTCCAGAATTTTAAGTGGATAAGTTATATAGTCTTAACTAAATGTTTAATATCCTTCTATTTGTATGCATCAATGTCCTCAACGACAAATTCACTTTACATTGTTATCTTATCTTATTTTGAAACTATGCAAAGATCAAGACTATTTTCTAATGAATAAAAAATGTGAAACATGATTTTATGGTAAAACACAAACTTTATATTTCGTGTCTTATTTGTTATCAAGACCTTGTACTAAGTAAGGGCATCATAGACATTACAAACATGACACGTTATGCTTTTCCAAAGTTGAGAAAACTACAATGGTACAAGTAAAAAGTTCAATTACATTTTTAACTTAGGTAAATTGTAAAAAAATGTTAAAACATGCAAATGAAAGTACAAATTGCAGTTATATATTTAACTCAGGGAAACTTAGCTACAAACAACACTAATGTAAGTTGTAATAGATTCTTCAAGTGATGGAAGAAAATAACAAGTTTAATCTCAACCTTGTTGGAGTAGTTTCAATATTGGTTTTAACTTATAGCAAATTGTTCAAGTTGAAAATATCACTATCATATTTCCTACCATATTTATCTTAAACACATTACATCAATTACAAATTGCAGTTTTTTAGCAACCTTATGAAATACATACAGTTATTAGGATTTCTAACGTTTATTGGTGTTTTACCTTCTTAATTCACAAAAGTTTTAGCAACAAAAATATTGATAGAACTCAACTTCATGCCAATATAATCAAAACTACAATATAAATAATAAATAAACAATGTGAATGCTTTTCTTCTTGCACATGCAATTTCATATTTTTTTCTTCTTGTAGAAATACACTATTGTGGGATCATTAAATTGCATTTTTTCTCAAGAAATATGATGAGATACATACATTTATTAGGATTTTTATCATCAACTTTTACTATACCTTCCAATTTCACAAAAGTTCTATCAACAAAAAAGAAATCATAGAACTCAACTTAATGCTAATATAGTCAATTACAATCTCAATAATAGATAAAAAATGTGAATATTCGTGCTCTTTCACACATTACCTTAGCAGGAGGACTTCTCCAAGTGGATATCGGTGGACACCAACCAATTCCACTAGCTCAAAGTACAATTGTCCATCTCGACAAATTTTTAATAGTTTTTCACATCTTGAACTTCCAGGGTCATTTTCAGGCCCTAAATGATGTTTTCCTAACATGGAAGGGGCCTAGGATTTAGCCATGGGCTTTAGCCTAGGCCTAGTCAGAATGTGTACTTCTTGGCTAGACCTTTCCAACGAGCTACTAAGCACACCAAACCAAACTAGTATGCAAAAGTTACAACCCTAAGAAGTTGATGTACCAACTAATCTTGTCAAGGCCACAAGCATTTTGATGTTTCATCTCCTAGGATTAAGTTTTTGGATATTTAGGGTTTCTTCATTGCTTAAGGGTCTTTCTTCCTCATTATAATGCACTTTAGCGAATGTCTGTAGTCATCACATCTCTTCTCAGACATAAGCAACCACCATTTAAGCGAGTTTGTTTCATTCCATATTTTTTTATAGTTTCAACACTTCCATTTACTAATAAATGTCAAGATTTACTGTATCTCTATGTTTTTTTTTTAATATGTACTTCATTTATTTCCATTCATAAATTTCGATCAATGGTATTAGAGTAGTTTTCTCTTTATCTTTTTTTATGCATGTCCCAAATGAGGTATGGTTTTAAATAGTTGGGACTCAAACTACTTGAGTCTTTTGCAAGAATTTCCTTGCCAACCTCGAATACCTCCCATGGTGGAAGAAAATAATGACAAGGGAGTGTTTAGAGGTCTATTTAGGCACATCACTCCCAACATTCAAATCAATACTTTTAGGGCTCATCAAACCCTAATTCAGTTGTTACATGCCCTAGAGAAGTCAACTCATTGAATGTCTCCTTCTATGAAAGTTCCATGGCCTGAAGCCCTCCTGAAAAGCCTCCTTGGGATACTAGCATAGCCTATGCCTTGAGACAGTGCGCTGTAGAGCAGGCAGGCCCATTGTGGCCTACACTGTAGTGCACTTAGGCCCTCTTTAGCCTGCGATGGGTGAGATTGAGTGAAATTTGCATAGGGTTCTGGGAATATTCCTTCATTCTAGATGACTCTAGAAGGTTCCCATCTCTTATCCCCTCCTATGAGCTCGAAATTGGATAGACTAAGGATCCATTAACCTCCTATCCTCTCATTCCTTGCTCCATGGAAACTAACTCCAAGATTGGAAAGCCATTCAATACCCTCATTTATGAAAAAACTGTAGGTTTTAACCCCGTACAGAGATTACCTGCATACGAATTCTAAAACAAAGAAAATAAACAATGCGAGAGCATAACACATAAAACACATATACACAGATATTTCCCCTAGATCCCAAAACCGGGACTACCAGCTTGATTTTTCATTACGTTCCTTTCAATGTTATAATACATATTTATACATGCCGAAGCATCCAATACTATGGACCGAAAACCATCGCGTCCAAAAAACATGTGCGAAAATCATGCACAAAACCATAGGTGGGTCCACCCAACCTAACATAGGGTCCAAAACAAAAATTTTCTAGGGCGTTGCCCCGGACCCCAGAAAGTGGGGTTATGGGTACACCTCAAACCCCTATGACGCCCCCCCCGCTACACAATCGATGCAACGAAGGGGTGCTCCGCCCCACCTCTAACCCCCCAGTTAACTACGTGGGCTAGTCGTGGAAAGAATATAACACAACCCAAAATTCTCCCTTGTTGTTTTCTTTCCATAGGGGGCCACAAGAGAGCTTAGTCATTTTTCCAGCCCTAAAATGCCCATTGTCTTTCTACACCAAGAGAACTTCTCAAAGCTCACAGATTTTGTCAATGCATCTGCAATATTCTTCAAAGTGTCCACCTTTACCAGCAACACCTTTTTGTCTTCTATCATATCCCTCACAAAGTGATACTGAACATCAATGTGTTGTGCCTTTGAATGATATGCAGGGTTCTTTGCCAAGAAAATTGCACTTTGGTTGTCATAGTCTATCCTTATAGCTCCTTGTACTAACACCATACTTGAACACAATCTCTACAACCAAACTGCTTCCTTGCTTGCATAAGTGGCTGCCATGTATTCTGCCTCTGTAGTTGATAGTGCCACTACAGATTGTCTCTTACTCATTCAACTAACTACACCTCCAAATAGTTTAAACACATACCCACTTGTAGATATTATCTGATCCAGATCTCCAGCCCAGTCTACATCAACAAAGCCACGAATATCTAACATTCTGTCCAATCTTGATCTTCCTTGGTAGCATAAACCATAATCACTAGTGCCACACAAATACCTGAAAACCCGCTTCACTGCTGTCTAGTGCTCCTTCCCTGGTTTTGACATAAACTTGCTCAATACTCCCACTGCATGTGCAATGTTTGGTCTGGTATAGACCATTGTATGCATCAAGCTACCGACTGCACTTGCATATGGAACATGGGACATGTCCTCTTCCTCTTCTTGTGCCTTGGGACACTGTTCAACAGATAACCTCACACCTACAGGAATAGGAACCTTCACCGGTTTACTATCTTGCATATTAAACCTCTGCAGTATTGTCTCGACATACTTCCTTTGGTTTGACCAGAGCTTCCTCTTTGCTCGATCTCTTTTAATTTCCATGCCCAAAATATAGTTTGCAGCACCAAGATATTTCATGTCAAATTTGGAGGACAATTGGTTCTTCAAATCCTGGATAATTTCTTTGTCATTTCCAACCAGCAACATATCATCCACATACAAGACCAGATAAATAACACGGTTACCAATTAATTTAAAATACACACAGTGATCTGCTTTGCTTTTGGTGAAGCCAAGTCCCCGTATAAATGTATCAAATTTCTGATACCACATCCTTGGTGACTGTTTTAACCCATACAGAGACTTCTTTAACTTGCATACCAGTTCTTTCTTACCCTTCACTGTAAATCCTTCAGGTTGCTTCATGTATATTTCCTCTTCCAGATCCCCATGAAGAAAAGTTGTCTTCACATCCATCTATTCTACCTCAAAATCAAAAGTAGCAGCAACAGATAAAAGTAATCTAATAGAAGTTACCTTGGAAACAGGAGAAAAAATATCACCAAAATCAATTCTCGACACCTGGGAATAACCTTTTGCTACCAACCGAGCTTTGTATTTCTCCACATTTCCTTCTGCATTTGTCTTCTTCTTGAACACCCATTTGCTGCCAATGGGTTTCCTTCTAACCAGCAACTCCACCAGATCCCAAGCCTTATTTTTGTGCAAAGATGCCATTTCATCAACCATGGCCTCTTTCCAGAGTTTGCCATCCTTTGAATCTACTACTTCCTTCATAGTTCTGGGATCATCGTTAGTAATAGATAAATCAAATTTTGAATAGAAAGAAGATGGACTATACCTTTCTGGTTGCCTTCTTTCTCGAACTGATCTTCTCACACCCAGAGTTTGTGGCTCTTCATCTTTTGATTCCTCCTCTACTGTAGAGTCTGATTCTTCCTCCTTAAGCTCAAACTCTATCTTCTCAGGTTCCTTTGGTTGGACTTCATGTTTAATAACATCTTTTACCTCTCTAAACACCACATCTCGGCTGTACACAACCTTTCGTGTGACTTGGTTCCAAAGCTTATAACCCTTTAAACCATCCTTATACCCAATAAAGATGCAATTTTCAGATTTACTATCCAACTTGGTTCATTTTTCCTTTGGAACATGTACATATGCATCACATCCAAATACCTTCAAATGTGAAGGAGAGGGTTTCTTACCAGTCCATACCTCTTGTGGAGTCTTATCCTCCAACGCTGATGAAGGTGACTTGTTGACCAAGTAACATGTAGTATCCACTGCCTCTGCCCAAAATTCCTGTCCTAACCTGACACCACTGAGCATGCTTCTTTCCCTTTCCATCAACGTCTTATTCATTTTTGCTGCAACTCCATTTTGCTTAGGTGTATATGGAGTAGTATTCTTTTGTGCTATACCACACTTCTTACAAAATTCTTCAAATTCCTTGCTGCAAAACTCTCCACCATTATCTATCCTCAACACCTTCATCTTCTTCTCTGTCTGATTTTCCACGAGAGCCTTAAATTCTTTAAACCTATCAAAGGCTTCAGATTTCTTCTTAAGGAAATATATCCATGTATTCCTTGAGAAGTCATCTATAAATGATACATAGTACACAGACTTACCCAGTGATGGAACCTTCACAGGTCCAAACACATCACTATGCACAAGTTCTAATATCTATTTTGCCCTCTTACTACCAGAGGGAAAACTCACCCGATTCTACTTCCCATATACACAATTTTCACAGAAATAAAAATCCAGAGAGCTATTACTCATACCTTCTACCATACCTTTACCATGAAGTATTCCAAGGCCCTTCTCTCCAATATGTCCAAGCCTTTGATGCCACAACATGGTCTTCTCTCCAGAGACCACTAGATTTTCTACTTCACTCCCAGGAACCACAGAACTGTTGCACCCATCAATAACAGTGCTACCTTGCAGCTTGTACAGAGTTCCAATTCGAACTCCCCGCATCAATACCAGTGCTCCTTGAACCATTTTGTAAGTATCCTTCTAGAACACTGTTTATACCTGCATCATCCAGCTTGCTTACAGAAATCAGATTTTTGGCCAATGCAGGAATATGAAAAACACCCAGAAGTGTTCTAACCCTTCCACCTTGCAACTTCAACTTTACTTTTCGGCGAACAATGATTCTAGCCTTCCTATCGTCCCTTAAGAAGACATCACCACCATCGTATTTCTCATACTCGCAGAACCACTCTCTATGGGGAGTGAAGTGAAAGGATGCACCTGAGTCAATCAACCATGCCTCATGATTTACATGTGTACTTGAAGAAGCCAAGTACACATCCCCACCTTCATCTGAGGTGGCTTTTACCTCTGCAGAAGGAGCATCATCAGATCCCTTTCCTTTATTAGGAGATTTAGATTTACAGTCCCTTTTGTAGTGCCATTCCTTTCCGCATTTCCAACACACCACCTTTACAGGTTTTGCTGGAGATTTAGATCTCCCACTTGATGACTTATTTTTGTTTCTATTATGGGACCATCCTCATACAAACAAGGCATCACCATTCTGGATCTCCATATTTTTCTGTCTCATCTCCTTCGTCAGCAAGGATGAAACTATTTCATCAAACTGCAAGGCAGTTGCATTGCTACCTATTGCAATAACTAGACTATCCCACGAATCTGGTAGAGAACAAAACAAACTGATGCACTTATCTTGATCTGAAATTTTAATATCAACAGATTCTAACTAACTTACCACAGTATTAAATTCATTCAGATGCTCTGTCACCGAGTCTCCATCTTTCATCCTAAGGTTATATAGCTTTTTCTACAGGAATAGTTTATTCACCAGAGACTTAGATTGGTACAAAGTCCCTAACTTGTCCCACAAAGCCTTTGTCGTAGCTTCCCCTGATACATTCAGCAATGCTGAATCTGAGACACACAATCGTATTGTGCTCTTTTCCTTTCGATCCATCTTCTTCCATTCTTCATCGGACACTCCTGTTGGTTTAGTACCCAGATCTATCATGATCCACTGATCT
Source organism: Pinus tabuliformis (assembly GCA_031772625.1). NCBI lineage: Eukaryota > Viridiplantae > Streptophyta > Pinopsida > Pinales > Pinaceae > Pinus > Pinus tabuliformis. The sequence goes on from CM062811.1 coordinate 788,495,731, forward strand.
TTATCCACCAATAGATCCTGCATCTTGAGTTTCCACAACTCAAAACTCTGACCATTAAATTTCTCGACCTCTATCTTTCCACTGTTCGCCATCTTATTTCACCACCAGAATCGATCTTGCAGATCTCCCACTGAACAGGGTCTACCACAGCCCCGAGTGAAACCCCTTAGCAATAAAGCCATCCCCTTGAAGCCAAAACTGCTCTGATACTAAATGTAGGTTTTAACCTCATACAAAAATTACCTATGTACGAATTCTAAAACACAGAAAATAAACAATGCGAGAGCATAACACATAAAACACATATACATAGAGATTTCGCCTGGATCCCAAAACCGGGGATATTAGCTTGATTTTTCATTATGTTCCTTTCAATGTTATAATACATATTTATACATTCCGACACATCCAATACCATGGACCAAAAACCATCACATCCAAAAACACATGTGCGAAAATTATGCACAAAACCATAGGTGGGTCTGCCTAACCTAACATAGGGTCCAAAACCAAAATTTTCCAGGGCGCTTCCCTGGACCCCATAAAGTGGCGTTACGGGCACACCTCAAACCCCCTGTGACCCCCCCCGCTACACAATCAACGCAATGAAGGGGTGCTCCGCCCCCCCTCTAACCCCCAGTTAACTACGTGGGCCAGTCGTGGAAAGAATATAACAAACTAATGCACTTATCTTCATCTAAAATTTTAATATCAACAGATGCTAACTGACTTACCATAGTATTAAATGAATTCAGATGCTTTGTCACCGAGTCTAAATCTTTCATCCTCACTCGATGACTTATTTTTGTTTATGTTCTGGGACCGTCCGCATACAGATAAGGCATCACCATTCTGGCTCTCCATATTTTTCCGCTCATCTCCTCCATCAACAAGGATGAGAATATTTCATCAAACTGCAAGGTAGTTGCATTGCTACCTATTTCAATAACCAGACTATCCCACAAATCTGGAAGAGAACACAACAAATTGATGCACTTATCTTTATCTGAAATTTGAATATCAACAGATGCTAACTGACTTACCACAGTATTAAATGCATTCAGATGCTTTGTCACCGAGTCTCCATCTTTCTTCCTCAGGTTATATAGCTTTTTCTGCAGGAACAATTTATTCACTAGAGACTTAGATTGGTACAAAATCCCTAACTTGTCCCACAAAGCCTTTGCTGTAGCTTCCCCTGATACATTCAACAATACTGAATCTGAGACACACAATCGTATTGTGCTCTTTGCCTTCTGATCCATCTTCTTCCATTCTTCATCAGACACTCCCATTGGTTTAGTACCTGGATCTACTGCAATCCACTGATCTTTATCCACCAACAGATCCTATTGAGCACTCATCATAGTGATCAGGGGGCCAGAATCTGAATTTTGTAAGGAAATTCTATTGGTTTGAGGATTGAGTTTATGTTAAGCAATGTTATGCGATTGGAGTTATGTGCTTTTAATGTGGTGAGGGTTGAACTGAAGCCAGAGGCGTGGTACATGATTGAACTGTATGGGGTGATACTCTTCCTTCTACATTAATAAAGAGCTTATTCCTTTTCTCATATGATTTTTCATATCTGTGATGATTATATGTTTCAATGTCTTCGATTCCATTGTTTTATAGTAGATAGAACATGTATGCTTTGATCATTTCTTGTTTTTGTTTCTCTTGATGCAGGTACCTTTTGAGCAGATTTAGTTCAAGTGGGAGCAACAAGAGAGATTCAAAAGAGATCTAGGAATCGAAAGAATACAAGTAAGTTCCTCCATCTCATCTATCTTATATAAGAAAAGGTTAAACTACTTTCTTTCTGTTTTTCTTGGTGTAGTCACCCACCTAGGGAAAATGTGATAATCCGTAGATGCAAATTCCATGTAACAAATTGGCGATCATAATGGGGAATGACTGTCTTTCCTGGTGGGTTACCCTCATCATATTACACCCTAGTATACTTTGCTTGAATTTATTGATCTTATTTAGTCATTTTGAAGTGTTTTTAGTCAAAAAATTGTGCTTAAATGTCTCTTGATTTGACTCTCTGGCACCAGCGCAATCTTGGTTAGGGGACAGTGCACCCTTGGCTTAGAGACAGTGCTTTATAGTGCAGTCTCTCCCACTCTAGCCTACACTGATCCCTCTTAGGCTAAAAAACCACCTTTTGTTTGATTTTTCCAAAGTTGCTTCTGTTTTTGTTTGCTGAAAGATCAATGTTCTCTATGGTTTTGAAATCAATTTGAAGTTTCTCTCCTAGCCCTACTTTGACCTTGATTTTTTAGTGTTTCTTAAGGGATTTCTTTATCATTATCAATTCATTTTCAAATTTATTTTATATCAATTAGTCTTTTCTGAAAAGGAAGTGTCATAAAATCTTCATTTCTTTGAAAAAGAAATTGTCGTAAATTCTTCGTTTCTTATGAAAAGTATTGATTGATTGCTTGTGAATCTAGTTCCTTTTGTTCATCTAAACACTAAAGGGATTGAAACTTAAAACTTACATTGTGCATATTGTAGTTTGTGAATGCTTGATATGAATAGCTAGGGAAATTGCATTAGGTGTGCTCTTTTCTCTTTGTCAAAGATCTGATTTCTCTATCCCTTACTAGCTACGATTTTCATTGTTAATTGAATGAAAGAATGTTTCTCATGTTATTTGCATTCTAGGAATTGCAAACATACATCACGTGGTGAACCTTGAAAGACAAATTCTTAAGAAGATCAACTTAAAAGTTATCTCAATTAACCTAATGGAGCATTGTAACTTAATGCATAACATTTAGAGGTCTAGGCTAGAGACATGTTCTGACATCATTAAACATAGTAGTTGTCATTAATTGTCTGCGATACATTCTGAGTGTGATACCTCATTCCACATACGTAAGTATATCATAGCTTGTCCACGTACCTTCGGGTATATAGGGTGGTGTTATAGTATGAAATGTATAAAGGAATGCTCTCACTATGTAGTTTCACATTAGACAGCTATAACACGGATTGGGCCTCAACGTACTTTTGGGTATATTTTGGAGGACTACATCAGGTTGCTTTCCATCCATAGGTAACCGAGTCGGCTGCCTTGTATATTATGATACACCAAAAACATCATTCGGGGAGATTTCCTGCACGTACGTTAAGTCCTTGGTTTACTGAGGCAGTATATTACAGTTCACAGTTACTTGGAAATCCTTTTGCCTATATTATTCCAGTTTTGTTTTGTTATGTTATTTTGGTTAAAATAAAATTAATTGATTGTCGATAACCATAGAAAATTTTAGGGGCGAATGTTCGCACTTTGGGGGAATTAAGGGGTTTTAAATTTTTAGTGGGCGAATATTTTGTATCATAGTACATTTTTACAAATCACCTCAAATATTCCACCTTATTTTAAGGGAGAGGGTAAAAAAGGTAAATTTAGCCCTTGAAATTAGGAGTTACAACCTTCCATTCACCCATTTTCAAGAATAGGTTTTATTTAAGTGAATCCTATGGGCCAAAGGCACAAATACCATATTTATAAAAGAGGTATGTTAAATTAATAAAAATATAAATAAATGAGAGGTATGGTAAATAAATAAAACATTTTTTATATTTACTCCATAAGTCACCTTACATACATGCAAGGGTGTAAACAAATAAAAATATAAGTAAAGTGGAGGTATGATAAATAAATAAAACGTCTTTTTATACTTACTCAAAAGGTATGGTAAATAAATAAAAATATAAATAAACTAGACGCATGGTAAATAAATAAAGCCTCTTTTTATATTTATTCCATAACCCTCGTTCTATTTATAAAGGCTCAAGAAAGAGGTTTTACTTAAGTGAATCCTATGGGCCAAATACCATATTTGTAAAAGAGGTATGGTAAATTAATAAAAATATAAATAAATGAGAGGTATGGTAAACAAATAAAACATTTTTTTATATTTACTCCATAAGTCACCTTATATTTACGGACACTCAAAAAATGCGTTATATTTAGGTGAAACCTATGGGAAAAATACTATGGGACAAATACCATGGACTAGATTGTTATTAATACCATGCAAAAAAACATTATTAACCCTAATATTAGTATTAATTAAAATAAAAATGGCACATGGTATTGACCCATGGTATTCACCAAAATGGCACATGGTATTGACCCATGGTATTCACCTGGAATGTAGCCTATTTAAATGGGGGAATTAAACCTGCATAGGTCCATCTTTACTCTGGATCTACTAACCCCCGAGAGGTATCAAATATCGTGATATGCAAACTAACATAGAGTGAAAAAATATTTTATCCAATCAAGAGTAAAAATGGATGTCGTAATTTAATGCATGTTAAACATTTTAGCTTGGCTAAAATAAAAAATAAAATAAAAATCAACTATTAATTTTATTAATTTTTATAAATTACTAATAGTGATTTTTAAGCTCCAAGTTTATGATAACCCATGGTATTGATCCATGGTAATACCATGGTATTCATGTGATCATAGACTATTTAAAGGGGAAATTCTATCATCTTAGATCCTTCTTAATTCTGGGTCTACCAAGTGCTCAGAGGGATAATAAGGTTTCATCCCCCTAAGAGTGGTAGATGTGGAGTTTTGATGGATATAGGTTGGTTTTTATGATAATGAAGATATTAAATAGACTTAGAAAATTATATTGTAAAACCATCTTAAGGTGAATGGTTAAAGCATAGACATTGGACAAGTATATTTGTATACTTTTGTTTTAAACTGAAACAAATTCAGGGCTAAAAGGAATGGATTGATTGCACTAGTCATCCTTCTATAACTTTCCAACATATGTTGGAGTAAATAGATTGTAATTTGGGTAATTTTTCTAATTGCAAATAGGAACATACTTGTGTATTGGCAGGGTGGTTACGAGGTCCCTAGAAGTGATGAATTTGAATTTTTCTTGGTTTTATATATAGTATTAGGTTTTTTCTCATGCTTTTTGTGAATGGAATGGGTGAATTTTATCCTACACCCACTAGGTGATCGATATGTAATTTCGGTAATTTTAATTTCAAAAGATATTTTAAAGAAATGCAATGATTTCATTTGTGTATTCAATAAACACAAGATTTTATAATTGAGTAAAATGTTCGCCATGCCTAGTGAGAGATTCGCCAAAAAATTATATATACATATCATATTATTGATAAAATTGCCTTCCATTTTTCCTATATACCATGGAGATTCACCCATTTATTATACATGTAAATTTAGGGGGGGTTCTTAAAATTTTCCCTGCGGATAACATCCTCCACATCACTCCTTAGTTAATCTTAGGTTGAGACATATGGCAACAATTCCGGAGTCCACTGATCAAGGAATTCCTTTTCATGGGAATCCTAGTCCTTTTCCTCCTTTCGGAAATATTGGTGCTCCATATATGGATACATTATCCCTTCTGGGATTTACCATTGGCTTTCTAGTATGGTTGTTTTCAATCTCCTTGGTTCAAAATTTCGTGATTTCTCTAAAATCGAGTACTCCTCCACCTGAACAAAATCAACCTCCAGTTGATCCTAAAGTTGACCCTTTACCTTCTTCATCGGTTGTTTCTTCCTCCCCTTCTTCCTCTTCACCTGGTGAAAGTATTGACACTAGTAACTAGGTGGCTAAGAAGAAGAAGAAAGGGAAGAAGAAGAAGAAGAAGAAGCAAATTCAGCAGGGGGTCAACCAAGAAACCATTGCTTTGAATGAAAATTCTGATGAGAAACCATCTGATAAGCCTCACAAAATTCTGATGAGAAACTGTCTGATAAGCCTCACAAACTTCGATATCCTTCCAAACTTTGTACGGGACACCATCTTCTTCGAAGTTGTTCTGGTATTCCTCAAATCTTAGAAGAATGGTCATCTCGTTTACATCATCCAGTCTCATTGACTTTTGGAGATCATGTTGGTGACACACCATCAACTAGTGGTAGTAAAGTTCATGGAAAGAAGGGTAAAGTTAAGTTTCCCTGTAGGTTATGCGAAGGGAATCACCCCATTCACCTTTGTCCCTATCTGGTTGAAGCCCAAAAGGTGTTGTATAACCGTCCCGCTTCTCCATAGCGACTTCCATTTGGTTACAGGAAACTCTCCCTTAATCCTTCACTACTTGATGAAGTGACTGACCCAAATCAACCATCAGTCAAACCCACTCTCTCTGAATGTGAATCCCATGAGTCTGTACTTGACCAATCATAGGTCGAGGAAACAATTGACCCGATTTCACCTTCAGTTAATCATACCTTTCCTATAGAGAGTGAGTATGATACCACTCAGGTTCTTTTCATTTCTTCATATTCCGATGAGATTGGATGCAAACCTCCTGTTCCATCAAGATAGGAGGAAAATCCTTCCATTCTCATAACTCAAGGGGGTAATTCTCCTGTTCTTACGGTACCCCCTCCAAGTAGTCTGGTCACTTCCTTTGATTGGACTCGACTAGAAAGATGTCGTCTTCCTTCTTATGTGCCTTTCCAGATCATAGTACATGTTTGTAATATGATTGTACCTAGCACTATTATAGACAAAGGTGCATTTGTGAGCATCCTTTCCTCCACTACTTGGCAAGTGCTTGGTTTGCCGCCACTTGTGCTTGTTACGTAGAATCTGTTGGCTTTTAACAGAGGAACCAGTCAACCATTAGGGATCCTTCCTCGGTTGCCTATTACTTTGCGAGGAAAAATTGTTTATCTCAATGTGATGGTAGTCCCAGGCCCTTTAGATTACAATTTACTTCTTAGGCACGACTATGTTTATGACATGGGAGCTATTGTTTCAACACTCTTTTGAGTGATGAGTTTCCCGCATGAAGGCAAAATTTTCACCGTTGACTAGCTTTCATTTCTCGGTCCAAATATGGCTTCCAGTCAACCATCTTCCCTAAATGGTCCTTTTGTCCCAATGGTATCTTCCTCGTCATGAGTCAATTATGTGGCAACCCATTCCATGCCTACATCAATTGATGATCAATTTTGTGATGTTGTGCATTATGTACTAGGGGCATTGGAACCAGATCTCTCTAATGGATTCCTTGCTACATATCCCTTCCATAGCATTGTTCTCCCATCTGATGAGAACCTCTTGGAAGTCATGACCTCTTATGGGTCGTGATCAAGGAATATGAGGATAGTTCCTGGTCTTGTGTCAACCTCATTAAAAAAAGAAACAAAGGGTATGAGCATAGTTCCTTGTCTTGTGTCAAGCTCGTTAAAAAATGAAACAAGGAATATAAGGATAGTTCCTGGTCTTGTGTCAACCTCATTAAAAAATGAAACAAAGGGCATAAGCATAGTTCCTTGTCTTATGTCAAGCTTGTTAAAAAACGAAACAAGGAATATGAGGATAGTTCTTTTACGGTGTCAACCTCTTAAAAAAATGAAGCAAGTTCCATGAGCATAGTTCCTTGTCTTGCGTCAAGCTCGTTTAAAAATGAAACAAACGGTATGAGCATAGTTCCTTGTCTTGTGTCAAGCTCATTAAAAAATGAAACAAGGAATATGAGCATAGTTCCTGCTCTTGTGTCAACCTTGTTAAAAAATGAAACAAGGGGTATGAGCATAGTTCCTTGTCTTGTGTCAAGCTCATTAAAAAATGAAACAAGGAATCTGAGCAGAGTTCCTTATCTTGTGTCAATCTCATTAAAAAATGAAACAAGGTCCCCTTGAGTAAAAGTTCCAATTCGAGTCTTTGATTAGATATCATAAAATCCTAGTCGAGTCTTTCACTTGATCTCATAAATGAAACTTCATTCCATCCACCTGATAGCCACAAGTAGTCTACATAGGTGAATGTAATGAAGCTTGGGGGGCATGCACCTAGAATTGAGTCATCATGCTATGGGCATGTAAACCAATTCCAAGCATATTTTTTCGTTTCAAGCTTGTGTAAAAATGAAATTGAATCCAAGCATATTTTTTCATTTCAAGCTTGTGTAAAAATGAAACTGAATCCAAGCATATTTTTTCATTTCAAGCTTGTGTTAACATGAAACTGAATCCAAGCATAGTTCCCTATGGTTCAAGCTTGTGTAAAAATGAACCCATATCCATTTTACCCCTCGTGATTTCCATTCTATCAGCCTCTTCTGTTAGATGAGCCTTGGTTTTTCTCCTTCCATCGTCACTATCTGCTTGGCCGATCATACAATTTCACTTCGTTGTTTTACCCTTTTTTAGAAACAATTGCAATGAGTGGTTTTATTAGCCAGCCTCTTCACATAAATCAACATGTTTTGAGAAGTTCCAACATCACCAGAACCAGTTGCTATCCTAGACACCACTCGTTCCTCTAAGTGGAGTCCTCTTTAAGATCTTTTCAGACTCTCAAAATATGAAAAGATTGCCGAGCACTTGTCCTTTTTAGCTCGTTAACGGATTGGAAATGACATCTACTCAATATAAATTTAACCCTTTTCCAGACTGAGATAGATTACTTATGAAAAAGGAATACGTTGATCGAACATGGTCAATAGGTTCCCCCTTGTATAATTTTACACTTTTACGGATTTGAGAGACAAACTTACAAACAAGGACTTGTGGAGTTTTCTTTTTGTCCCTTTTCAAACTCTCTAAACATGAAAAGGACCAAGTTCTCATTGTTGTTAAACTCGTTAAAACATCAAATAGAGACAAACTTGTCCATCATGACAAGACCGAGTTTCACCTTCGCTAGGCTTATTAAAACATCACATAGCGATGGATTCACCCGAAGGGTGGAATTATACTGCAAGCATATGTTATCCACTTCAATCTTGTTAAAAAATAAAGAGGTGTTGGTCAGCAATGACCGGGGAAAATGATAAAAGGGATAAAACACTTTATGGTAGCAAGTCGCTCTTCAACATAACACTTTCACTTTATCTCTGTGACTATTTGGGTTGGGTTATTTGCTTGATGGTTATCATACCTGTTGTAGCTTATATTGTGTTTAAGCTTATTTATCACTTTTATTACAATGTGTGGTCTAAAAATCATTGTAGGGGTTCAACCTTAATGAAGCTCTCTTATTTTCTTTACATCCATAGAGTCTAAGGGAAATGAAGTATTTTGTTTATTATACATTGAAATTGCAAAAGAAAGAATTGCAAAAGAATCGGCCCCAGTGTAGCCAAGGTTGATATACGAACAAATCAAATCGCTATATAAATGGTTATATGGAGCTAGACCCGATATATATATATATATATATATATATATATATATATAGCTTCATATTGAAACAAGAAAGAAACAAAGTAATATATCGGATTTGCAAAAGAAACAAGTGTTAAAGTGTTTAAGATTTGGACTTGAAATATATATATATATATATATATATATATATATCTATTGCGTTTTATAAAGTTTGGCGGGTCCACAATGTTATGGATGATTGGTTCTGCTGATAGCGTCGATTGTGATTTGCGATTGCGGGCTGGACCCGAAACATATATACGTTGTGTTTAAAAGTCTCGGCGGGTCCGCATATCAATGAGACTTTTAAACACAATGTATATATGCTTTGGGTCTGGCCCACAATCACAAATTGCAATCGGCACTATTAGCAGAACCGATCATCCATAACATTGCGGACCCACCAAAATTTATAAAATGCAATATATATATATATAGATATTTCAGGTCCAGATCTTAAACACTTTAACACTTGTTTTTTTTGCGAATCCGATATATTACTCTGTTTCTTTCTTGTTTCAATATGAAGCTATCACACACACACACACACACACATATGTGTGTGTGTGTGTGTGTGTGTGATAGCTTCATATTGAAACAAGAAAGAAACAGAGTAATATATCGGATTCACAAAAGAAACAAGTGTTAAAGTGTTTAAGATTGGACCTGAAATATCTATATCTATATATATATATATTGCATTTTATAAAGTTTGGCAGGTCTGCAATGTTATGGATGATTGGTTTTGATGATAGCGCCGATTGCAATTTACGATAGGCAGATCCGATATTTTATATATTACATTTTAATATTTCCGGCGGGTCCGCTGTATAGCATAGTGCATTATGTACAGGTGTTTGGTTCTGCTGATTGCGATATGCGATGGGCCAGACCCGAAGCATATAGATATTATGTTTATAAGCTCCGACAGGTCCGTGATTATCGCATAACACTTTGTGATATGCGATCGCTGGACCCGATATGGTATATATTATGTTTTATAACTCCGACGCGTCTGTCATATCGCAAAGCGCCTTTGTATATGTATATGGTCCTGCCGACTATGATAAACGATAAAATCCCGGATCTGATAGTTTATATGCTATGTTTTATAACTCCGACGTGTTCGTCTTGTCGCAGTTTATTAAGGATTGGGTTGATATAACAATGGAAAGCGTCGATTGCAATTTGTGATGGGAAGTCAACAGAGCGCTGAACAAGTAGATCCGATAGATTTATTAAACAGAGTTAATTCCTTTCAGTTCTGCTTTGCGTGTTTTGCATCGATTTCACTATGTAAACGGAAAAATTAATGTTAAAACCAAATCTGAAGAGGAAGGAAATTGGGTGTATTTTCTGGTGTTTTGGCCAATCAAAACGCATCTGATACATACGTAAGCCCAGGTTATGCACAAGTCAAACACAGTTTATTATGATTAAAGCAGATTAATTATTATTAAGGCATATACAGAGGAACTCGGCAGCAAATTAACAGAGCCAAAAGGCCAGCAGTCATTGTCATGTTCAGTTATTTTTTGTTATTTTATGTTCTTTGACATGTCTTTACCCTCTGTGTAATATTTTTTAATAATTCTTACTTCAGATAGTTAAAGAAACAATTTTAGTAGTTTTACAGTTTCAGAGATCAGCAACTGTTTCACAATGTATAAAAAGAGGAAAATTTACAAAGAAGAGGGAGGTGGTTCGAATTTTGGAGAACCTAGAGACTAAACCACTTTATTCCTAATATAGATGTTGATTAATGAAAGAATCAGAAGTTTCCATGAATTGTTGGGTATAATTTTGTAACTTCTCTGTCATGTGTCATCTTATGTTTCCTTCTTTCAAGTATAGTAATGAAGCTGCAAGTCTTTATTTGCTTATGTAGATAAAGTTAAAATCCCTTAAAAGAGCGCTCCTATAATTGAAGTTTTCATCTTCCTTTCTAAGTTATACATAATAGTTTATGTGTAAGGTAGCACATTATCTTTGACTTCTCTAAGGGTCGTAGATAATAGTTTCTGTGTCAAGCAGCATATTGTCTTTGATTCAGTTCTCATTTTCATAATTCTTCTAAGTGATGGATAGTAGGTTCTGTGTTAAGCAACATATTATCTTAAAATTCTCCTTCAAGATTTCTTCATTCATCATTTATATCTAGCAACAAATGAAATTCTGAGATTTTTTGGTCACATATGTATTAAGGGTTAAAGACCAAGTTTCCAGGTCCTTCATTTAAGAATACAACAAACAATAAAGTGACAAATAAGTGACAAAAAACAATAATCATTAATGTCTTAAGCACAATTTCTCCACAGCCAGGAAATTGGTTTCTTGAGGTACAACATTAATTGGCGCCACTGCCGAGGAGAGAAGACAAGAACATTTTTCTCTGGGTTTTCAATATTTTCCTCTGGTTGTTCAGTGAGGAGGAAATGTTTGGCTGTTTTGAATAAAATAAAAATAAATTAATAAGAACACTTTTCCATAGGTTTATTAAGTTTGAAGTTGATCTTTGAGAGTGACAAGTTTTAGCAGTTGGTTGTACATTCACACCTGTGATTTTCACTCACAACATTAATTGGCGACTCCACTGCACTTTGAAGTTTTGTTTTCTAGGTTTTAATGGCTCTCCCTGCATTCTTAGTCCATAAATTTGATCCATTTTATTTTACTGGGATCACCAGCTATCCTCATGATATGCCTGCATTTTATGTCCGGAATGAATATCTTCCAAAATTTAGTAGAAAGGAATATGAAGATCCAACTTAGCACCTCCAAGAGTTTCATGAATGCATGGAGTAGCAGGGCATTATTCATGAAGATGTGAAGATGAAGTTGTTTTTGTTTTCTTTGGACCTAGAAGCTAGGGTTTGGTTTAGGTATTTGCCTCGTTCAAGCATTTCATCTTTAAAATATTTCCATTTAGTATTCAATTATTATTGTAGAACTTATTATCCATACAAGTTTCTTTTTGAAGGTTGTTGTGAATATAATGATGGTAAAGAAACTTTAAAGGCTCAAGATAATCTTGTTGATGAAACTAATGATTTTGTTGATAATATATCAAGCATTCAGAGAGGTTATAGCCAGATTAATCAGATCGAAACAAACACATTAGAGATAGAAGAAAATTTGGTGGTTGCAGGAAAAGCACCAGAGACACAGCCTATCCAAAACAAGGGAAAGGCAAAGATGGAATTATTTCAAAGTCGAACATTGGAGGATATGTGTAATGTAATTAAAACTTTGTCAGATAGGTTGAATAAGTTAGAGTTAGAAAACAAGAATTCTCAGAGACATACGTTATATGCAGTAGATGAAGATGAACTTGGTATCGAAGGAAAAGAGTATGAATATGATGAAACAAATGCCATTCATGATGAAAATAAAATTGATGAATATTGGAAACAATTCTCTGATTTTATGCAAATTGAACTACATAAGAAATATGACTTGAGATTGAGGAAAAGATCAAGAAGTCAAGAAAATAAAAGTGAGCAACAAGTTTCAACTTCCTCACCAAAGGCGACTCCACAAGAATCTCAACTTGCAAAACAAGTGAATAAAGGAAATCAAGAGACTATTCAGATGGAGGAAAATTCAAACATGCATCAAGAATTTCCGGTCAGCGGTCGAGAAGAGGATGAAATAATTAAGTTGCAAATAAATCCCTAGATTTCTTATTTTGTTAGATTTGATGATCCTCCTATCTATAATGAAAATGGTTTAAATGGGGAACAGGATGAAGTTCTTCAAGTGCATCAATTGGGTGTTGAACATAGAGGAAGAAACCAACAAGTGAAATCTGTTGGACAACACTATATTGAGCCATCTATCATAGCAAAAGACGTTATCTTATGTAAAAAGAAAGCTGATAAAGAGATTGTATATCATTTCATTGAAGAACATAATGATGCCCATGGATCAGAGGTAAACAATCTATTTGAAGTTGATCATATGTCGTATAGTAATGTGAAAAATTTTCTTTTTCTTCATGATATTAGAATTACAAATTATTTTCAATCAAAGCTTAGAGATGAAAAGTGGAGACATGAAAGTGACATAGATCATTTTCTTAAAGATGTTGTTGATTGTTCTATTGAACATATTATCCCAACAAAAGGTTTAATTGAGCAAGAACCTACATACATAGACTTTTTTGGAGCTAATCAAGACTATATTTTTTCTTATACTTTTGAAGATCTTGTGGCAGATTACATGGAGGAATTTATCAGCAGTCTACACATCCTACCTTGTGGATATATTCCTAACTTTTGTTGTGAGTTGCCCTTATGCATAATTTATTTTTTGTTCAGCATGAATTGTATTTTCAAGATTAACTGGTAGAATGGTTCTAGATCAGGAACTCAGATGCTAACCTAGTACCATTGGAAGATTGACTTCACCTGATGGAGATCAATCATGTACATATGTAGGAAATTGTACATAAATGAGCTCAGGTGTTGTGCATTTGGTTTCCAGTTGCACTTCTTTAGTTTAATTATTAGTTGATGAATAAAGGTGACTTTCCTAGTTGGAAACTGGTTTGCAGAGGTTTCAGACTTCAAGATTGTCAGGTTGCAGTTTGTCAAATTTCAGGGTTTTCATAGTTTTGGACTCCATGCCCAACTAAGGCTATTGATCTACGATTCTCAATATTTTGCTATCAAAGCACAAGCATCTTATCACTGTAGATATTGGTGTGGGTTCGTTGTACAAATTTTCACACAGTTAAGCTTGGCGAAGCAATATATGACTCCATGCCCAATGGATAAGGCACTAATCTATGGTTCTTAGTGCTTTTGTGGCAAAAGCACTATCCCCAGTTGGAGCCAGATGTTGTAGCTTATATTGTGTTTAAGCTTATTTATCACTTTTATCACAATGTGTGGTCTAAAAATCATTGCAGGGGTTCAACCTTAATGAAGCTCTCTTATTTTCTTTACATCTGCAGAGTCTAAGGGAAATGAAGTATTTTGTTTATTATACATTGAAATTGCAAAAGAAAGAATTGTAAAAGAATCGACCCCGGTGTAGCCAAGGTTGATATACGAACAAATCAAATTGCTATATAAATGGTTATATGGAGCTAGATATATATATATATATATATATATATATATATATATATATATATATATATATATATATATATATATATATATATATATATAGATATATATATATATATATATATATATTATATATATATATATATATAGATAGATATAGATAGTATACATTGAAATCACAAAAGAAAGAATTGTAAAAGAATCGACCCCGATGTAGCCAAGGTTGATATACGAACAAATCAAATCGCTATATAAATGGTTATATGGAGGTAGACACGATATATATATATATGTGTGTGTGTGTGTGAGAGAGAGAGAGAGAGAGAGAGAGAGAGAGAGAGAGATAGCTGCATATTGAAACAAGAAAGAAACAAAGTAATATATCAGATTCGCAAAAGAAACAAGTGTTAAAGTGTTTATGATCTGGACTTGAAATATATATATATATATATATATTGCATTTATAAAGTTCGGCGGGTCCGCACTGTTATGGATGATGGGTTCCGCTAATAGCGCTGATTGTGATTTGTGATTGTGGTCTAGACCCAAAATATATATTCATTGTGTTTAAAAGTCCCGACGGGTCCGCAAATCAATGGGTGTTGGTTCTGCCAATTACAATTTACGATAGGCGGATCTGATATTTTATATATTACATTTTAATATTTCCGGCGGGTCTGCTGTATAGCATAGCGCATTATGTACAGGCGTTTGGTTCTGCCGATTGCGATATGCGATGGGCCAAACCCAAAGCATATATATATTATGTTTTATAAGCCCCGACGGGTCCGCGATTATCGCATAACACTTTGCGATATGCGATGGCCAGACCCGATATGGTATATATTATGTTTTATAACTCTGGCGTGTCCATCATATCGCAAAGCACCTTTGTATATGTATATGGTTCCGTCGACTGCGATCAACGATAAAGATCCTAGACCTAATAGTTTATATGCTATGTTTTATAACTCCCGCGCATCCTTCTTGTCACAATTTATTAAGGATTGGGTTTACATAACAATGGAAAACACCAATTGCGATTTGTGATGGGAAGTCAACAGAGCACTGAACATGCAGATCTGATAGTTTTATTAAATAGAGTTAATTCCTTTCAGTTCCG
Organism: Pinus tabuliformis; assembly: GCA_031772625.1. NCBI lineage: Eukaryota > Viridiplantae > Streptophyta > Pinopsida > Pinales > Pinaceae > Pinus > Pinus tabuliformis. The sequence goes on from CM062811.1 coordinate 788,511,112, forward strand.
CTTTGCGTGTTTTGTGTTGATTTCGCTGTGTAAACGGAAAAATTAATGTTAAAACCGAATCTGAAGAGGAAGGAAATTGGGTGTATTTTTTGGTGTTTTGGCCAATCAAAATGCATCTAATACATGCGTAAGCCCAGGTTACGCACAAGTCAAACACAATTTATTATGATTAAAGAGGATTAATTATTATTAAGGTATATACAGTGGAACTCAGAAGTAGATTAACAAAGCTGAAAGGCCAGCAGTCATTGTCATGTTCAGTTATTTTTTGTTATTTTATGTTCTTTGAGATGTCTTTACCCTCTGTGTAATATTTTTTAATAATTCTTACTTCAGATAGTTAGAGAAACAATTTTAGTAGTTTGACAGTTTTAGAGATCAGCAACTGTTTCACAATGTACAAAAAGAGGAAACTTTACAGAGAAGGGGGGGGTGGTTCAAATTTTGGAGAACCTCAAGACTAAACCACTGTATTCCTGATATAGCTGTTGATTAATGAAAGAATCAGAAGTTTCCATGAATTTTTGGGTATAACATTGTAACTTATCTGTCATGTGTCATCTTATGTTTTCTTCTTTCAAGTATAGTAATGAAGTTGCAGGTCTTTATTTGCTTATGTAGCTAAAGTTAAAATCCCTTAAAAGAGCACTCCTATACTTGAAGTTTTAATCTTCCTTTATAAGTTATAGATAATAGTTTCTGTGTAAGGCAACATATTATCTTTAACTTCTCAAAGGGTCACAGATAATAGTTTCTGTGTCAAGCAGCATATTGTCTATGATTCAGTTCTCATTTTCATAATTCTTCTAAGTGACGGATAGTAGGTTCTGTGTTAAGCAACATATTATCTTAAACTTCTCCTTCAAGCTTTCTTCATTCACCATTTATATCTAGAAACAAATGGCATTCTGAGATTTTTCGGTCACATATGTATTAAGGGTTAAAGACTAAGTTTTCCAGGTCCTTCATTTAAGAATACAACAAACAATAAAGTGGCAAATAAGTGACAACAAACAATAATCATTAATGTCTTAAGCACAATTTCTCCACAACCAGGAAATTGGTTTCTTAAGGTACAAAAATACCTATGTTCTATCATACCATCCATTTCTTTGGTTTTGGGTCAATGCTGCCAATACATTTAGTGTCACTGTCATGTTCAAGAGAAGTCATTCAGTAAAACTCATCCTTTGCAATACTCATAAACCTTCATTTTCATGACTACCATTCTTGAACCTTGTGTCGTAAACCACATTCTGTCTCCAAAATAATTATAATCGTTTCGTGTCGTTGATGTGGGATACATCAAGGCCCTCCTGCAATGAGTCGTTTCTTGTCAACATCAGCACATTATCCAAGAAGTTGACTTAGAAACACCCTTTTAGGAACTTGGGGCTTGCATACATCAATGGAAAGTTTCTCACTTTCAGCGATAGGTTGACATCACTGGCCTTCGACCGAAAGACTTTGTATGGTGTTCGACATCAAAACATCTATTCACACCATGCAGAATGTACTACAGTACCTTGAGAATCATTATCATTATCGACGATATCTCTTGCATTTGTTAACGAATTACATCATTGGTTGGTAATCAGACGGTGTCTTCCCATGTTCAAATTTAGATCACATATTCACATGGTTAGAATCATACTTGAGCGAATGATTGGATGAGATAGAAGACCCTGGATCTAGTTTCATCCATCCGGGCTGCAATTTTAGGAAAGTACTAAATCATCTGTACAATGACTTTACACTGATGGTCATCCCATCATGGGTCTATATCTGTAGATGACTATCTATGTACATGTAATGAAAATTTATATGCTGAGTATGGGTATGCCTTCCCTCAGCAATTCATGAAAAAATCCAAAATATCATGATGTTATGTATTGTAATCAATGCAGGTCACCATTTGCTTTAGTTCCTCTCCGTCACATCGTAAAGCATATCACTCGACATTATCATTTTCAACTTCATGCTTTAGGGGGAAACTGTTACAAGTCTATTTGGGCACATCACTCCCAACATTTAGATCAATACTTTTAGGGCTCATCAAACCCTAATTCAGTTGTTACATGCCCTAGAGAAGTCAACTCATTGAATGCCTCCTTCTATGAAAGTTTCATGGCCTGAAGCCCTCCTAAAAAGCCTCCTTTGGATACAAACGTAGCCTATGCCTTGAGACAGTGCGTTGCAGAGTAGACAGGCCCACTGTGGCCTGCAATGCAGTGCACTTAGGCCCTCTTTAGCACGCGCTAGGAGAGATTGAGTGAAATTTGCATAGGGTTCTGGGAATATTCCTTCATTTTAGATGACTCTAGAAGGTTCCCATCTCTTATCCCTTCCTATGAGTTCAAAATTGGATAGACTAAGGATCCATTAACCTCCTATCCTCTCATCCCTTTCTCCATGGAAACTAACTCCAAGATTGGAAAGACATTCAATACCCTCATTTATGACAAAACCACCTCCATGTCCTATAAATTGAGCACTCATCATAGTGATCAAGGGGCTATAATCTGAAGTTTGTAAGGAAATTCTATTGGTTTGAGGATTGAGTTTATGTTAAGAAATGTTATGTTGCTGGATTTGTGTGCTTTTGATGTGGCGAGGGTTGAACTGAAGTTGGAGGAGTGGCACATGATTGAACTGTATTGGGTGATACTCTTCCTTCTACATTAATAAAGAGCTTATTCCTTTTCTCATATGATTGTTCATATTTGTGATGATTATATGTTTCAATGTCTTCAATTCCATTGTTTTATAGTAGATAGATCATGTATGCTTTGATCGTTTCTTGTTTCTGTTTCTCTTGATGCAGGTACCTTTTGAGCGGATTTAGTTCAAGTGGGAGCGATAGGAGCAATTCAAAAGAGATATAGGAAGTGAAAGACTACAAGTAAGTTCCTCCATCTCATCCATCTTCTATAAGAAAAGGCTAAACTACTTTTTTTCTGTTGCTCTAGGTGTAGTCACCCACCTAGGGAAAATGTGTTTATTCGTAGATGCAAATTCCATGTAAGAGGGAGTAGGATATCCTATTAAATTGTTGCTTGAGGAAGCCCTCGCATGACAAAGGAACGAGATGATGGATAATTTTCCAAGATCCTTTGATGGTTGCCAACAATTCAGAAATCTTCATTAAGAAACCACTTTGGAGGTGTCTCCCCTTTCAAGATACAAGTTGGTTTTGATATTCCTGTATTTGAAGGTAAGATAGATGCAGATCCTCTAGAGAAATGTTTAAATTTGCTAGAAGGGTATTTTATGTCCACAATTTTTCCAATAGAGAAAATATTACCATTGTGCTTCATAAGGTTGTCCCACATTTTAAGGATTTCTGGAAGCCTTACTGTGAGAACAAGGCCATAGAGGAATCCATAATTTTTGTGGTTGTACCCACTTAGGGATATTTCATGGATGTTATTAAGGAAAAACATTACCTAGTTGGAAGATATGATGACCAATACGTGATATTGATCACACTATGGCAAGAGAGGGATAAAACTATGCCATATTTCACAAATATCTTCCATAACTTGTGCAACATGTGTTAGAAAATTATATATTACGGAGCAATGGAACACATAAAATATTGTAGAAATATAAACACAGAAAATGCACAAAACAAGAGAGACACAGATATACGTGGTTCACCCAGTTTGGGCTACGTCCACCCCGAACAGCCAGTCCTTCCTTTCTATTATCTAGCAAAATGAAGAGACACAACCTACAGCAAATCCGCTGTAATATCCTCTGTTTTCTCTCACAGTCTCACCTCTCTATTTCTCGCTCATAGAATACACATCTATCACACAGCCTCAAATACAATACCCTCATACAAAGAGAGGGGTTGCCTTCTAGGGCAAAAAACCCTAAACTAAACATAAGTTCTACCGTCAGATCATCCGCCTAATGAACGGCCCAGATTGACTAGAAATTACTATACTTTTACAAGGCAATTTTACAGCTGTTTTTAGCTTCGGGGGCGCCGCCCCCCCCTGCGGCGAACATTTTACGGGCGGCGTTGCCGCCCCCATTTCGAACTAGGGTCCTATGTGGCGATACCTTTGAATATAGAAGATAATCAGGCTCCACACCCAACAACATGTTGGATATAAAAGAATCCAAGCGACATCTAGAACTCAAGTACTGTAGCAATTTGCACATATACATCCATATATAAATGGAGTTTCTAGACATCTCCTCACTAGGTGTGGCGTGCCAATATGTTGTCAAAATTAAGTAGAAACTTGAATAGAAGAGTTGAGAGTTTGGATCTATGAATTCCTCAGAGTAGAAGTAAAGCAAAGGAAGCTCGAACCTGCAGAAACAAGGATAAATCTAGGATAGGCCACCCCAGGATAACCTGTATAAGCCACAAATAATGAAGGGTAATGGGAAGACAAAGAAAGACACTTGAAAATGATCCGAGTTCCATAAGATCCCTTGGCATAAAATTGATGAATGTCACTCAATGTATTCAATGGTGGCTGATCAAAGGCCTTAGAGCTAGATGTAGGTTCCAAGTCAAAATTAGATCTAGACAAGGGGAAGTAAATAATTGATGCAGAACCCAATTCCACCATTGCTACCACCAAGGTCTAGAGAAGTGAACTCAAAGAATTGGAGGAAGGAGAGGACCTTTTTCACTCATATATGTTGGTGAAAGGTGCTACATTGTACTTCATTGTCAATACTGTAAATTAAAATAAACTCATCTTAGCAGAGGTCATTAAGTGGTTGGACCTACCAACAACACCACACCCATAACCATATACCATCTAATGGCTCTTCCAAGAGTGAGATCTCTACATAGTCCAATAGTGTTTCTTGCTCTATAGCATCAAACTCTTCAAAGATGAGGTATTATGCAATATTTCCCCCATGAAGTTTGTGATGTTATTTTAAGCCAACCATACTTGTGGGAGAATCATGTTGTATATGAGTCTAAAACTCATAGTTTTATTAGTACTTTTGGAAAAAAACTATATAGGATACGAAAGGTAGCTCCAGCTACCATCATTTATTTGATCTCCATTAACAAATGCAAGAAGGTCATCTCCCAAACATGGAAATTTTTATTCTTTTGTATTTTCTCTTAAAGAGAACAGAAGGTTGTTGCCACATCCATGTCCTCCACACAAGGCTTCTCCACATATTCAATCTATCTGACTGTCGGTGCACCTATACCAAATGGGTAAATCTATCACCACTCTCTTCTAGAAAATGAGGAAATCAAGTGCCATAGCTAAGAGTTTCTCCAAAAAGGGAACATTTGATTGAGCTCCTCACCCTGTGGAAGCCCAATTATACTCTTGTAGAAGAAATATGGGCCCTGAAGAATTTTCATTGATTACAGGGTCATAAACAAAATCACAGTCATGAATCGATGCCCAATTCCCCAAATTTATGTCCTTCTTAACCAGATCAAGGGGTCCAAGTACTTCAGTAAGATTAATATGAAGTTTGGCTATGATCAGGTCCCAATAGAATAAACTCATGTATGGAAGATTGCTTTCAACTCCAAAGAAGGTATTTTTGAATGGTTGGTCATTCCCTTTAGTTAAAAGAATTCCCCAACAACTTTGATGAGGTTTATGATTGATACCTTGCAGCCTTTCTCCAATTATTTTGTGGTGGTATATCTAAATGATATCCTCATCTTTAGAAAGACTTGGGAAGAACGTTTGTAACATATTTAGTAGGTCCATCACATTCAATGATAGCAAAAGTGACATGCTAACTTGGAAAAACACTCCTTTAGCATGAACAAGGTCTAATACCTAGGATACATTGGTTATGAGCATGGTGTGCATGTGGGCTCAACCAAGATTTAGGTAATTTGTGACTAGCCGACCCCAACCACACTAATTTAGATTTATATTTTCTTAGTCCTTTCCAGCTTCTATCACAGGTTGGTGTTGAGATTCTCCCATATTGCATGGGACTTTAGCCAAGGGACCAAGGGTGGTGGAAAAGAAAAAATTATCTGAGGAAAGTCACAACCTAAAGCTTTCGATGATATAGATCATTTCTTTTTCTTAGCCCCACTCTCCTTACCAAATTTGCAAAAAAAATTGAGATTAAGACAAATTCTTTAGACTATGTTGTTAGCATAGTTCTCACTCAACACAGTCATACAATGGTCTACCAAAGTGAGACGTTATCAGATGTCTTCCATAAGTACCCCATTTATGAAAATGAAATGTATTCATGTTGGACATTGGATAAAAAAATGCTCCTCATGTGTTTGCGACATGGACTAATCACCTCTCGTAGATCCTTATCTTTGGTGATGTGATCGTTGACTAACACCTACGGGTTTTGGTCTAACGACAATAGTGATTCCCAACAAGTGGTATCAGAGTGTAAGTCACAAGTTTGATACACACCCAACTCGTGTCAGGCGGGATATTGTTGGACATTGGATAAACCAACTATCCCTGTGTGTTTCACGACATGGACTAACTGCCTCTTGTGGATCCTTATGTCTGGAAATGTGATCATTGACTAACGCCTGCGGGTTTTGGTCTAATGGAAATCGTGATTCCCAACAATTCCATTGTAAAAGTCTTCCTTCAATGGAAGCATTACATTATTTGGAAGGATACTATCATCCACTATGATCATAGGCCTATACAGTTCATGTAGACGTAAGGAAAATTACTGAACATATGTCATTAAAATGTTGGCATTATGGCTAAAGTGTTGTCCTTGATGGCAACCCATTCAGGTGATAGATCACAGTACTTCAAGTCAGCAGCAGAGATTGATGATCAGCTATCAAATATTGAAGAAAATAAGGGGTACGCAGGTACACCTTACAGAAGGTGCGTACACGCAGGCCAATGTTACATAAAGTGCGTACATACCCGCAGGTCCACCGTTCAGGAGGTGCGTACCCCCACTGCACACATTTCAAGGCAAAGAAATTCACATGTGGGTTTTCTTATGTTTTACTCTTGGTATTTAGCCGACGGTATTGGGTTATTATGGTGTCGGCTCATGGTATTGATCCATGTTTTAAGGAAGAGCTTTCCTATATAAAGCAAAGGAGATCATTTGGCTTGAGCATGTTTTGGGTTGAATATCTTATGAGGGCTAGATCTGGTCTAGATCTAAATAAGGCTAATCTACTGATGGACCGAGATCTCTTCGGCGCATGTTCAGATCTGTAGATCTGACTGTCTGGGTTACTTCTGAAGTCTTGAAATCATCTATGCCTGGAGGTACGCAGGTGCAGTAAGAGAAAAGTGCGTACGTATGTAGGAACGCGTTTCAGGTGTGCCGGTACGCAGGCACAGAAGGGTTCAGGTGCGCAGGGACGCAGGCAGTTCAATGGACTCAGAGCGAGGTACGCAGGCTAGCAGTTGAGCAGGATGCGTACTGTACGCAGACTAGCAGTTGAGCAGGGTGCGTACTGTAAGCAGGCCAGCAGTTGAGCAGGGTGAGTACAGTAAGCAGGCCAGCAGTTGAACAGGGTGCTTACGTAAGCAGGCAAGCAGTTGAGCAGGGTGCTTACTTCTCTTAAAATCTTTGTTTATCATTGTTGTGTTCTGGGTTTGGTCCTATTATTGTTGATCTAGTTACTACAGTTGACTGGGTGATTCTCTTATACTTGATGATCATTTGATGCTTATGGATCCAGTTTGAAAATGTATGAAAAGTGGTCCTTGTAAGAAAAGAAGTAGGGGGTTGTAGCTCCCTTCCAGGAGAGACTGGAAAACGAGAGAGAGTTGTAGCTCTCTGCAGGTTGCAGCCTACGTACTGGTAAAGGACTGCACCAGTACAAAACCATTGTAAAAGGAGTTTCTAATTTGAAAGAAGATAGAGACATATTGCAGCAGGTGGTTTTCACCCACATTGGGTTTCCACCTTACATCTTGTGTTCTTTGGTGTGACTATCTGTTTTCTTTTGTTCATGCTCATTATTTTATGGTACTGACATGCAAAAATAATTCAAAGAACAAATAAATAAGATTTATTAAAAGAATTGTATAATACTGATTCACCCCCCCCCTCTCAGTATTATTTCCAACATAAAATTGGTCCACATACTTGCAACAATTTCTTCTCAATATCAAATATAAGACAGGGAGCACCAATTGTGTTGTTTATTTCCCCATTCAACCTCTAGCTGCAACATTATCCACGATGCTTCACTCATGTGGACATGAGGCCTCCAAGTGGCCCCAACTCTATGAGAGCAATCCCAACTTTTCTATCGCCTACCACATGCTAAGCATAGGCATTGTTGTCACTGAATTTCATGCTCAGGATGAATTGTTATGCCATTTGGGATATATTTTTGTTCAAGCAAGTATGCAAAGATGACTTGGGAAGATCCCTATAGTCAGATGGAAGGACAGTTTGGCATGGAAAAGACTATGGTCATGCTACAAAATTATTACTATTGGATGAAAATTTGACATGATGTCAGCAAGTATATAAGGTCTTGCACTTCCTAAACCATTGCTAAGCCATCTATTGAGAAGAGAGGCCTATACACCCCTCTGCCTACTCTCAATAGACCCCAGGAATATATCTTGATGGACTACATGTCTATTATTCCTTCAACTAATCATGGAAATGATTGTCTTCATGGTTGTTGATCGATTTTCTAAGTGGTCATTTTGACAACCTACAAAAAGAATATCACAGGAGAGGCCACTCCCAGGAACTTCTTTGAATGGGTGTGGGTAAATTTTGGAATACCATAGACCATCATATCATATTGGGATGGTAGGTTCCTCAAAACATTTTGGTCAAACCTCTAGTCAATTTTTGACACCAAGCTAACCAAATCCACTGCCTTCCACCCCAAAATTGATGGCTAGAAAGAGGTTTTCAATAAGATGATCATGCATATCTTGTGCATGTACAACTCCAAGCATCCATGCACATTGGATGGAAGTATCCCTATGTTAAACACAACTTCAACAAAACCCTCCATATCTCTACCAACCACAATTGTTTTCAAGTGGGCCTATGATTTCAATCATGGGGTCTTATTGATTCAATCACTACCCCTTGCGTCCACACAGGAATAATCTTCCCATGCTCACTCTAAGGCTGACAAAGCCACCAAATCCATTGAAAAGATTCAACATTTTCAGTCCATAGGTCCATGATATTTTACAGAAAGCCAATACTAAGTATAAGAAGCTCCATGATCGACATGGAGTACCACATATTTCAAGTGTGAGACAAGGTTTGGTTTCATTTGTATAAAGAGCACCTTAGAAGACCCCATCGAAAGCTTCATCCACCTCACTACAAGCATTACACCATCACTAAGGTTGTGGGTGACAATTATTTTGAGCTGTATTCCTCCCTTCCTTGGCTTTCACCTAATGTTCAATGTGGACCTCCTTTGACCATACTTTCCACCATGATTGGAAACATCAGAAATAACAGAGAAGTTGACACTAAAAAAGCTCAAATTCAACTACATGGAATGGGAAACCATTAATCAAATCATGGACATGTGGGTTAAGGGCACTCTCCAATTAAGGGGATAACTTTATCAATTTGTTAAAGTAGGGCATATCTTGCACCAAGGAAAGTGGCTCACCTAAGGCAAAGTTCAATAGAAGTTTTCCCATATGGTGGGGGCACTCAATGCAATGGATACCATTTCTTCCTAATGGGGGAGGATTTCTCTAGGTGGATATTGATGGCCGCCCACCTATTCCACTGGTTCAAAAGCACAATTTTCCATCTTGGCATTTCTTAATAGTATTTCGGGTCTTGAAGTTTTTGGGTCATTATGAGGCCCTAAATGAAATTTTTGTATCTTTAGCATGGGCCTAGTTAGAATATGTAATTCTTGAGTATACCTTTCCAATTGGCTATTGAGCATGTCAAACAAATATTGCATGCAAAAGTTATGACCTCGGAAAGTTGACATACCAACTAATCCCATAGGGGTCACCAACCTTTTCGTGTTTCATCTCCTATGGTTAGGATTTTGGATGTTTATGGTTTCCTCATTATTGATTTATGTTAAAAAGGGCCTTTCAGTCTAATTGTAATGTGCTCTAGTAAATGCACGTGATTGTCACTTCTTTTCTTAGAGATAAGCTACCACCATTTGAGTGAGTTTTCTTGATTCCAAAAAATTTATAGTTTTAGCACATTCCATTTATTAATGGAAGTCAATCTATATGGATCTAGGTGATTTTTTTTATAAATATGTATTTCATTTCCTTCCCTTCATATATTTGGATCAATTAGGCTACATATACATCATCATCCTCAATTCTCCAATCTCTCACCTAGGTGAGACATTAACACCTAAGGAATCCCATGCAACTGATGGAATGATTGGATCCATCTCATACCATCAACCTCACCCAATTCCACATAAACCAATGAGATATGGCTAGTCACATGGGGGAACTAGTACCTCCTATACCTATTTCCCTCTAGATCCTTATTTTAACACCTCCCAAAGGGGCACTAATACTTCTTACACCTATACCCATCTGCATTAGCATGTGCATAGGCACACTTGTACTAATCTCATCTACCAAAGTGTGATGTCAAAATTTTACTACCTTTTTCTACATTTAAGTGTCCCAATCCCTCTTCCATCAGTACCTAAAGGTCCCATGGCTCAAAATGCACCACCCTAATAGGGTAAAGTGTATGAAAAAAATGTGAATAATCCCCCTGTTTTGAAGAAAAATAATATGGGGAATGGAAAATAAAATTCCTAGAGCTAGGAGAACCCAAAGAACTAAGGCCAACAACCCAATACCAATAATGGGGGAAACGCTAATACCACAACCCAATAAAAAACTAACCATCCTAAACAAAACAAGGCTATTTATATTAATAAACCTTGCACTAATTGTGGTACATATGTTCATTATACCCATGAGTATCCCCTCCTTCCAGAAATGTGTTTTTCATGGGAAGAAATGGATAATGCCAAATGTGGCACCCAACCACCTTCATCTCCTACTCAACCCCCACCTTCACAACCTTTTGTACTTAGGAACTCATTTCCTAATCAAGGGTATGTGGCCACCAATTAAGGTGAATCTTCTACTATAGATCTAGTTCCCCATCAACCTAGGAATATAATCTATCAAATCTTCATGTTGGAGTCAAGCAATGTTAATCTTACCACTTGGTTGCATCAATGCAGTCCTCCACTAGAGATGAAACCAATCCCATCCTCAAAGACTTTATCGTTAACAAATAGAATTTTACATATGCCTCAACCATCAATTGAAATTCAACCAAATACCAACAAGGTTCCATTAAGATGAAATGCACCCAATTCCCATGCATGGCCCACAAATAGCCATAGAATAGTAGATGACTTTGCCTAATCCCATAGGGCCATGTTAGCTTTAGAATTCCTTTAGAAATTTCCTTTTTCAGGGAAGGATCCACTCTCTAATTTGGGTGTTGTGAATCCCCCAAATGATCAAATGACTTCTTTTGACATCAACAAAGTTGAATATCCATGTCAACCCCCATCTATGGCTTTCCAAATGCTAGCTTCGGTTAATAATGTCATTATTCAATGTGGCATTGTTGAAGAATGTGCATCCATGTGTATGATGTCTTCCCAATTTTGGAAAAATCATGCATCTCTTGATATCATTCCATCTACAATCAACTTATGTGCATATGATAGTTTCCCCTCACAACCTAAAGGGTTATCCTACAATTGTCCCGTCGAGGTTCATAGCAAACAAGTGCTATTGGATTTTGAGGCTATTAATGCTTCCTTAGACTATAACCTTCTAATGTGTTGTAGCTTCATATATGCCATGAAGGTGGTTTTCTCATTAATATACCACACCATGAGATTCCCTCATAATGGGAAGATTACTACACTAGACCAACTCACCTACTATAATCATCAGACTCAACTTAATCCTAAGAATGCATTTCCTCCATGTTTGTGAGCTAGGTCATCCCTTCTTTATCAGATATTAACCCAAAGGTCTATAAAGTTTTTTTATTGCTTGGGGATTATTGGTTCTTACCGCCTATATTTGATACACCAAGTTCATACCAAGTGCGTCAGTTGTCTAGATACCAAGCATCCTAAAATATTGGTGCCTCCTACTCATACCTAGCTACTTAGCAACTTGCACCCCCAACTTCAACAAGTGGGATTGGGGATGTTCACCCCAGTCACTACCCTTTTTGTTAGAGACCTTTCTTATTCCCACCTTCAGGAGTAGTTAGTACATTAGTCATGCCCATGTTGAACTTTCCCAACTTAAATTTTGGGATTCTACTTTATTAGTTTGATTCTCCAACCCAACCCCACCCTCTCATAAAATTTCATACTTAGCCTTGACACTAGTTAGGTCTATTTTTACTTCCCATCCCACTCCTTTATTTCCTATGCAACCCCAACCCAAGTCCACTCCTATAAGGAAAGTAGGTAGTAAGATGGGGAAATATAGGCACAAATAGGAAAATTGTATTTGTGGCCACCCAAAACAGTGCACCTAAGGCACCTCCATGTTCTTTGTGTGATCCCTATTTCCATGTTACCAATAATTGTCATGTTCCTCCCAAAATCAAAGGAATTGTAAAACTGGATGATTTGGAACCTGATCTATCCATCCTCATGGTTAATGTTACCCTCCCTGAATCATTCAAGTGAAATAAATATTTACACAAAAATTGCCTTTACACTTTGTACAAGACCTACAATCATTAATCTCATTGTTTCCCTAAACTCCTCTAATTGTGAACCTTGTTTCAACTCCTATAAAAAGGTAAGGGCCTACTTAACCTACAATCAATATTGGCCCTCCTTATGTGAAAACATATGATAATACCATGAAAATACTTTACCTCTCAACTTCCATGGGATTGACTCCATTATAAAATCATTCTTTTTTTATTGCATACATCACAACATCCCTTATATGCCTCATATTGCTTCAGTCTCAACATTGGTGGATCCTTTATCCACTAGTTTTTAGTCTACCATTGTAGACAATGCATATGTGAACTATGTTTCTCATTTCCCTCACATTGAGTCAAGTTTCATTTCACTACATTTTTGAACAAATAATTTTGACTCTATTACCTCTATTCTCCACCCATAAGAAGAAATTCTAGAGTCTCATATCACACTAGATCACCTCTAGGATGATCCACCTCAACATTCATCCATCTTGCCTCATCTACTTGGTCCCTCTGACCAATGTACTATTGAATCCAAATCTCTTTTAGTTGAGTATTTGTCTACTATGTCTAAAACCACTCCTTAATATGGTGACAACTCCTTGCAAGCCTAGAATTTTTAAGTCCCTTCATCTCCCACATGTAGTAACAAGCTAGATTTGCACTCTACCATTGCCTTTCTCAAACTACATTGTTTCATTCATACCCATTTTGCATTAACAAAACTAGATTGGTGATGAAACATCATTTCCAAAATTGCACTCTTAGTGTATATGTGTATGATGTTAGGAAAAATATTGAAGGTGGGGGGGGGTGTGGGTTGAATCAATATTTTTAATTCACTTTAACTTTTCAATTTCATATTCATAATTTTGTACACTATTGGCATTTATGAAACTCGCATGTATACGCGACTGTTATTAAGAAAACATGTATATACACACTTATCATGTGCAACACCTGCATACAGGTCTCAACATACAAAAAAGCATATCTTAGAATATATATGTGACTCAATAGAAACATATCTACATATGTACGTGACTATTCAGAAGAAAACTAGCATACAAATCCTAAATTACTAAAGCATACCTTCGCTACAAACACAACTCACATTTCACAACCTTTACTGTCAAAACTACAAACTTCTAAAAATTCATTTAGATCACAACATTACTATAATCACAGATCCATAATTATTAGGTACTTAGACACTTTCAACTAGTAAATCAATCAAACATATATATCAACATATCTTCAAATATTTCATATCTGAGTCTTCTCCTTCCTCCTTGGTGCACCCTTGCTCTAGATTAGATCACACATATATAATCCATTACTTGCACACATAACACCTTGATCTCCATCTCCTTATACATATTTTTCCTTAGCCCATAACTTAGGTAAATCCTTTGGTAATGTTGTTAGTATTTGTTGACAGGACCAAATAAATGTTGTCGCCTCAATTACTATGGGAAATTACCATGGTAATGAACCCTATTATCCAAATTTCCATGGTTTGGATTATGTATGTGAATTTTACTCACAAGAATTTTGTATGTATGCAATCCTTATTCACAGGAACTGCATATACCTTCTCAAACTTCACTTTTGTCATCCATCTGCCACTGAACTGGCATTTATTTATCCATATCATTTGTAACATTTGTACATGTTATTTCTTGTGTTCCACAATAATATTATCACTTTCTTGAAATCAAGTACATCTTTATCAAGCAAGTTTCCATAAGGGAAAACACATTAACCATAATTCCAACAATCTTCCCCTTTGGACTTGATGGCAACCACTTTGGTGTTTAGACACCACCTACAAACACCTACAAACACCAAGTCTTCTCTCCAAACACAAAGTCTTCTATCCCCTTTTGACATGATCAAGGGAAAAGGGTTAAACCAGACTGAATGAAGTACTTCCCTTGTAGTACTCATCGTTGTAAGTTTGATCTGCTAAATATGAATCATGAAATCTGCATGCTGACCATGCTCCCTGTGAGAATATATTGGACCTTTTGAAGATATGCAATAAAGTACAAGGATCAAAATTCATGGCTAAAAAAATACGAATTTTCCTATAATCAGTGACTCTATTCTCCCATGATTACATTAATCACCTAACATATCAGGTTTACATATTTGACCCACATTTTACATCAATGTTCCAAAATAATTGGATTTCATACATAGCATGACTTGATCCCAATAGTATATACATGAATGAATTTTACAATGATTACAACATGGGTATTTTCATGACCTTTACATTAAGAGACATATATGACATTTATAACCATAAACAATAACCTCAACAATGAAGTAGCAAGACTATGATAGTCATCAACAAACATCATGCAACATATAGGGATCTGTAACATAATCATCTGACAGTGACATGGCCATCCTCATCAAGAAGCAATGTAAGATAAGATAATGTAGCATCAATCTCTCCAATATCATCAATGTGTGATAAAATATGCAATACTTCCAAAAATCACCAAGCAAATATAGCATAAGATTGTGAAATAAAGCTCTTTCAACAACTCATCCCCTTGATGTCTTATTATCAAGGCCAGCATACTCTCTCCATATATAGGAAAATCAACGATCATTAAGCATCAATATCAATCTCTTGAACCACAACACCATAGGTAACATATATATGCATCAATAACAACTTTAATATATGCAATTGAAGCAACAAATATCATCCATAAATTCACCACATGCAATCCATGCATTATTGATAACCTCATGACATAATGACATCAACATATATATCTTCTCATCAATGAAAGATGCCAACAAACAGTGAGTAAATCATGAACTCATCATAAACACCATCATGCAACAAGGAGTGCTCAAGAAACCATAATTCCAACAATGAACCATTAGAAGCATAGAAGAGGATCCCCCTGTGCCAACTTTTCATCATCAAATCTGATCATATCCATCTCATCAATCAACAAATGCACCAAAGAACCATTTCAACATCAGTGTAAGATTTTTCAACAAAACTTAACATGAATCAACATCATTCCTAAGCAGAATATGGGAATCACTAACAGTCTGCAAAAAATCAATGCTAGAAACAAAATACCAATAATGAACTGATGGAAGCATATGAGAATATCCTTCTGAATTTACACCACTTCTTCTTCATTACTAAGAAGCATACGTGACTGTCTAGATCAAAAACCACATATACACGAGACTGTATTTCATACGATCCATGTATAGAAAATAAATTTTTGATTCTTTATATCCACAACACCCCCTGAACATTTCATGTTAGTTCTTGTTCAATTTTACTTCATGCAATGTTATTAATATATATATCACCAAAAGAACAACATAAGGAATTAAGATACACATGCATATCTCCCACTAAGATCATACATCAATGATCTTGTGGACCTAATAATAATCACCTATTCCTTATGAGGTTATGTACCTCACATTCACTTCTGTAGTCACCGTTAGAAGTATATTTGTTTTTAAGAGAAATGGATTGTAGTAGGGACAATATTCCCTATGTTTGTGACTAATGTTCTTTCTTCCTCCAAATCTGCTTGCAATTTCTAATCATCTGCTTGAACTTTTGGAACTTATCCCACCTTTTGATTTCATTGCATATGCTTGACCTGTAATCAGTGACCTTATTACCAAATGAGTTACAAGAGAAACAATATCCGTGAAACCAATTTTTATTCCTAGGGACTGATCTTGACTCTGATATGGGTGATTTCTTTTATGATGAGTGACTTGATTTAGTTTTCTTAAAAACCTTAAGTTGGTTATTGTCATTACATTTTGAATTTGAAGCCATGTGATTGTATCCAATTCCTTTCTTGATTAAAGGAATTGGTTTTAGAAAAGAAACATATTGAACATCTCACGTCTGAAAACAAGAGGTTCTCTTCCACTAGTGCTAGTAGAAATGATTTCAAAGCAAAAATACTTGAATAGATCAAGAATTTGGAAGACACTATAAAGAAAATATATTATGAGATGTTTTTTGTTCATGAGGAAGTGGTGCTCTGGCATGAAGTGCATAAAGGATCATAAATGATGGTGAAGGTCCTAAACACAACTTAAATAGTCATAAATGTGATCCAGGACTGAGGCACCAAATATATTAATACACCTGCGGTGTTGGTTTGAAAGTGAAAACAAGATGTTGAAGTAGATAGAACAGAAATAAGGGTATTTTTACAGATCTATGAGAATATCCATACTTATTTCACCAACACCATAAAAATATATTTGCAACTATATAATGGATTGGAATATTTTGTCAGGGTGCACAAGATACTATCTATTGGCACATTTACATAAGTAAAGAGAAGGAGAATTATCAATCAAGAGATAGAATATTTCTTCAATAGCATCAAATAGGTGACCACACAAGATGAGCTCAAGGTGACCAAAGAATCTATTCGACAGTATGTGATCGAGCCATAAAATATGCATGTGAAGTTAATTATGTTATTGAGCAACATTTAGATAGACTCCAAGACCATATATTTGAATGCATTGGAGGGTAAAATCAAATACAATCTAGATGTACCAGTGAAGGTTGAGCACACAGTAGCAGAGTTCAAAGGTTGGCACCAATAACTTACTATAGAGTTCCATGCTACTATCATTGAGTTACCATTTCCATAAGTTTATGCATGATGTATTATTTTATCTTATGGCTAATAGCCACATTTTGTCTTATTGTAATTTTGTATTTTGAAAATAATGAAAAATGTAAAGTGTAAGTCCAAGAGTCACGTAGGGAATATGAAGAGTCATTAGGTAGCTCAAAGGTTAAAGAGAATCTAAAGGACAAATGAAAGCTCAAGAGTCATGAGGGAGCCCAAGAGTCACAAAGGGAGGTGAAAGGTCACCTCACTTGTTATAAATAAACCCTCATAACTTAAGCGGAGGGCTTGTATTTTTGGAGATCTAACCTTGGATTCTCTAGTTTAGCATAGGAGTGAAGATCATTTTTTGGAGAAGCAAGTGATAAATTCATGTTCCACTATTTGGGCTAGTGTTTCATCATTGTAATTATGTATTTGGAACTTTCACTTAATAAGTAGAAGCTCTCAAATCCATTGCATCTTCATGCATGTACCATGGATGTTAAAAGACTACTCTTTTCATGTTTCCAGTATATGTGATTTCATACATGCTAAAGAAAATGAACTATTTCATTAGACTTAGTATATTTCTTGATGAATGTGTGTTGTTATTTGCTTTCATGATCATTGTTATCTTATGAACTATTTTACAAGTTAACTAATGAGCCCTTCCTTTCTCTTGTGTATCTCTTTTAGGATGGTACTTATTACTCTTCTACTAATCACTCACTCTTTCTTTCCCTTCCTTGGAATTTCCTTTTACGCATTACAATTGGTGTCTCACAAAGCTTACTCACTTGCTAACCTCAAATTTATGTGTATGATCTACTATGTTGTTTATTGCAGCGAAGGCATATCATTAAGATCACTCTAATGGTGACTAGGACCATGCTCCATATGGGTCCCCTGTCCCAAATGGTGTGAGGTCTAGTTGTTGGAAACAATGTTAATACTGAGAGGGGGTGAATTGGTATTAAGGCTAATTTTAACTTTGATGCCAATTTATCTTTGCTAATTCAAATCTAGCATCCATTATATGAGGTAAACCATTAAAAAACCATAACAGTAGCCATATCAACCAATACAAGCATACACATCATGAGAAGCAAACACATGAGACACAGAGGTTTAATGTGGAAACCCTTTCGGGAGAAAAACCACCAAAGCTTGTTTTCTTTATTGATGTAAAAACAAGAGCACCTAATCTATTACATCAATATGTTTGTGAGCCACCACTCATAGGAAGCACCAACTCTATCATTTTACAGACACTTGGTCAACCTACCAAAAGCACCATCTGAAGCACCAACTTCATGGATTTGTTGCAAGCACCAAATTGTAGCTCCTTGGATTTATGAAAGCACCAACTAGAAGTAGGCACCAACCTCAAGCCTTCTCAGACACCCATTAGAGATGGAAGCACCAAATTCCTGTATTCAAGATCCAACCCACACTCAAAACAAAAACTTACTGCTCACTGTGATTAGTAGCCTCTCTTCCTATTTTCAACTCTTTGTTCTCCACAATAGCCTTTTGGCCCATGCAACACTCTGTCCTCTACACACTCTGTAGCAACCCATTGTTCTACTTGAGAGTCTACACTAATACGAAACACTCTCTGCACTTTTCCCACTTTGCAGCAACATACTCACATGGGATCTCTACTCTTGGCCTTATATTTATTCTTAGGCACACATGGCCTCTTCTTAGCTACACACACACACTCAAAATTCTCCACACAACTCACACTCCATAGAATATACTCTTCTCTTGGCCCTCTTCTATTCCATAGGCTCTTTTGGCCTCACACAGTAGCACTGACCCACTCAACCCCTTTTCTTTGCAACATAGGCACGCACAACCTCTTTCTACAGTGTAGGCACACTTGGCCTCTCCTCAGCAACACACTCACGCACATCTCTCCACACAACTCACTAGCAAAAATGTTTCTCCCCCCCACATTTCTCAACTGTAGTCCTTGGCTTTGTTTCATTGAAACACAGTTGTTATAGACATTTTTGGGCACTGCAACCCCAATCATAAATGTCCATAAACCAAGGGCTCCTAAGTCCCTAAAAGAACAAGGTCAACTGATTACATCATCTCCCAGAAGTTCTCCATGAAAAACTACTCAGAAATGGTCAAAACTAGACCATACTGATTGCGCAGTGCTGAGGGTGTGATGCATCCCACCTAAATGCATATGGGAGGTGCGATGCATACTGAAAATCCCTTCTATAGGGTGCGATGGACGAGAATAGACAAGTGGCGGAGACAGTTTGTGAGGTGGATGATCATGGAATCTTCCAGAAACTTCTCCTGTGACACTTGCCTCTCAGAATCACCCAAGGATGAGTAAGAGATCAATGAGATCTCCAAGTGAAATCAAGAAATATCAGAGAGAAGACACTAATCAAAAACCTAGAGCTGACTCACACCTCTGCAAATATCTATATATAGATCTATCATCCTAGAGATCCAGAGGTTGGAGGCTGGTATTTTGTATCTTGTAAGGAAGTGCTGCTGGTTTCTTGGTGTAACATCATAGTGTTGGGTGATCTAAGATTTTCATGAGGTGAAGAAGGGATTTCTTGCTGAAAAGATGACGCTGGGTCAAAACAATTAGTTGTAATCCTCTTTGCTATTCTTGATTATTAATAAAGCTATTAAAGTTTTCCTCCACATTATTGTATGATTGATGATATATGCATTTGTGTGGTCAATATATATCTGGTTCTATATTGTTTATGATAGTAGATTTATGTTCTTGGATAGTGTTATGCTACTTTGATTCTACAGGTGCTCTTTGAAGCTGGGTAGACGAGGAAGCGAGTGGCAAAAATCTATCAGAAGGGAGAGAAATCAAGCAAGGAACCAAGCGCAAGACAGAGGATGGTCTCCTTTTTTCCCCTCTTATCTACTTCTCATAAAGGAAAACGAAAGTGGTTTTAGTTTGTTTGTTTCTAAGGTAGCTACCAGCCTTAGTGGGACTAGCAGCTCTGCATAGACACTAGATTTCCCGATAACAAAATGGCGACTCCACTGGGGAGCGAATAGATTGTTTGTTTGTCTATATTTGTTTGCTTTATAAATTTACAGGCGGAGCCTGAAGTCAAGCCAACTAGCCTTCGAACTGCATTTACTATGAAAGTGAAAAGTAGATCAATGCTGCTTCAGTCTATCTCTAGGTTTTGTTTATAAACTGAAAAACCGATTTACAAGCTCTCTAATTGCCCTTGTGGTGGCTCTAGTAACCTCCTTAGATCTACCCCTGTGATTTATTTACTGATTACCACTTGATCGGCCAAAATCCCTGAACTGTGCTGCAAACTGTGATAAAAAAACTAGATCAAAAGTCTCACACTATACCATTGCACCCTCTCTTCAAGGATATCAGTATGCATCGCACTTCCCGTGTGCTATAGGTGGGATGCATACTGGAATCCCTGTGTAACAGGTGCGCTGATCAGAAAAGGCTAATTTTTCCTCCAGACTTTGTTTTTCTTCACTCTTTTCAGCTCTATTCAGAAGTTTTGCTATCTATAGTCAGTATACCTCTGTTGGAAACCCCCTTCCTTGCCATTATTCCACCTCCATTGTGCAAATAACTGTAATTTTTTTTATGTATTTTGAGTCATTTTCAGTTCTCTTTTACAAAGAAGTAGCGTAATTGAACTATTGTTTCTTGATTTGGAAGTGTCGCAAGTGTCGTTTTCAGTCATAGAAGAGAATCTGATTGTTCTTGATAGTCGATTACACTGTTAATCTTGTATTTGATTTGAATTAGTAGTTTTTCAAGTGTCAAAAGCAAGTTTTCAATTCCAAATCACAAAGTGTCGTCATTGTCTTCATTTTGTCTTGAAAAGAAGCTTGTTAGTTATGTCGCTTTGAAAAATAATTCAGATTTGCGCCTAGCTTTCTTTTTATCATTCACACATTAAGAAGGCTGAAAACAAATACATGCATGTGCATTTGCATCTAGACTGTTTGATGGTTTGATTTAGGACAGTGCATATAGTGCATGCTCTCTGCTCTATGTTGAAAGAATATCATCTCTCTTTCCTTAGTAGCTAGGATTTTCATTGAAAAAAGAAGATTAAAAGATTGTTTATCATCTTAGATTTCATTTTAGGAATTGTATATCTACATCATGCGGTGAACCTGAAAGGAAAATTTCTTAAGCAAGCTCAACTGTAAAATAAATTTAATGAATCTAAAAACGCTTTGGAACCTAACACACAATATTTAGAAGTCTAGGCTAGAGACGTATCACGACGTCGTAAAGCCTGGTAACTATTGTTTTCATTGTTGGTTGGGTGATTCCTCCACTTTGAGACGACAAGTGCTAGTACGGACTTGTGCTCCCATGTACCGTCGAGTATATATTGGGAGACCACAATAGGCTATATCCTTTATCCATAGGAAGCCATGTCTGCCGCCCTATTGATCGCAATGAACAGAACACAACATTCGGGAAGATTAACTGCCATACCGTAAAAAGTATTTTGCAGTTTTGTGATTGGTTTGGTAATCCCTCTATCTATATTTCCAGAGTAGTCTCTTTCATTCCTTTTCAGACTCCTTAAAGGAAAAGGTCCATCTGAGCACTTGTCACTTCAAGCTCATTAAAAATCGAAGGCGAATAGAGTCATCTTTTGTTTTTTCTCGACTCTTAAAAATTGAAAAAACAAGTTCTGTCAAAGCGTCTAAAATTCATTTAATTCAGAAACATATTTCCCCTTGATTTTTAGTTGATCGAGTAATCTGCAATCGTGGAAGAAAGTCAATTGAAACCCCGTTGTTCGCGGAGGCTTACAAGTCAACCGTCTTTGTCTCCAGAATCAAAACTGTTACGGACGAAGCGAACTCGCTTAACCGGTTCAAAATCCCCTGGTAAAGTTAGAACAAGTGTTCCGACACCATCGGAGACACCGGTTACTCCAAACATTTCTGGTATCCCTACATCTATAGAAGAAGTTCCGCAGCCACCAAAGGATAGTAGAGCTGATCCTAGTGTGAAGGTAACACTTGTATTACTGAACCGGCTCCATCTATAGCCGATTCGGAAATTGTTATTCCCCAAACATCTGTCGCTACAGAATCTATACCTTCTTTGACACTGGAATTTTTTTTTGGACCTGATGGTCTACCTCTTCCACCTGGTCTGATTGCTATAGAAGAGATTGTGGAGGATCCTCCATCTAGTACTCCATCTCAATTTGGAGTCGGGATCACCATATATCCTTCTTCATCAGAAATTAGTCTACCGTTATTGGAAGCTCCTGTAGAATCGCTAGGAAATATTTTGGATAGACTAGAAATGTTTGAACAACCGTCGACATCTAGGACTGTGTCATCTGACACAGCGACGATAGAACTTCCTGCTGTCACTCCAACAATGTTCGCCGGCATACCATTTGTCCCAACTAGCTCTCAATCGCTAGATGGGGCCCACTCAGGGGCTATTTTGACAGTATGGTCCGTTCCCGTTTGTTCATCCAGAATAATATTCGGGAACTCTTATGTTGAGTCTCAGAAAATTGATCCTTCAAGGTGTCAATTTGGGCAGTCCAGTCCTCAAGGGAAAACCATACCTTTAAGTACCAAATTACCATCGTATGGGGGGCAATATACCCTTTCATTGTCTCCTCCAGGAGGACAACCATACGAGAGTTCACAACAAAATTTAGGTTATGATGGAATTACATATAGCGGTTGGGTGCCAATACTGCCTCAACAACCAAGAGTTGTATACTCGATGCAACAATGTTTACCTATGTCAAATATACCAACTATGCCAGCTATTGTGATGGTGTCGCAAGTACAAGCGTTGCCTGTTGTATTCCAACCTCAGGTTTCTCAGGTTGTAATGCAACAACCTCTTATCCCTGCGACTCAACCACAATCGCCAACTAGTGGAATGACACAGGCCCAAAAGGGTACAATTACCCCTCATCTTGGTCAAACAGCCAATATTGGACAACATCACATGGCTTCACAACCATGGTTGGTGCAATATTAACAACCGCAATTCCAACAAGTTTACCAAGGATCTGAGCAATAAATCTTTGCAAATAATGGTCAGCCGTATATTCAAAATGGTCAAAATCAACCATTCTATAATGGTTATTCCCATCAACCTTACCAAAGTTACCAGCATCAAATTCATTATGCTGGTATGCAAAGACCAACTGCTCATGCAATTCCATCTTATCCTGGGTATGATTCACCAAACCTAAATCAATAGTTACCCTTCGTGGCGACTTTAGAGTTATTGGATCTAAATCGGCTAACGAACGATCCAATTGCTTACGCCCCTTGGTGGCCAGCGATTCCGCATAAACTTCCGTCAGATATTCCTAAATTTAATGGGAATCCGGGTGAAGACCTGTCGAATCATGTGATGACATTTCATCTGTGGTGTTCATCAAACACCCTAAATGATGATTCAATTAGGCTTTGCCTTTTTCAGAGAACGTTAACTAGTTGGCAGAAAAATGGTATATCGAATTACCTAGAGCTTCGTTTGATAACTTCAGTACCCTAGCCACAACCTTTTTAACCCATTTTCAGTTACCCATAAGGTACGAAATGGGAACAGAACTTCTTACCAATTTCAAGAAAACGACGGCCACTCACATATCCGATCATATTCATGAGTGGCGACGTCGTCGTAGAATGGTAAAAACGTACGTTCCTGATAAGCTTTTAGCTGAATGGTTTATAAAGTCATTATTACCTTCCATTATAGAAGATGTGGCAAAGGGAGGAGTCGTCACTGAAGAGCAAGTTATTACTCATGCGCAATATTTAGACTTGATTTATACTCAGTCTGGCACGCTCTACGATAAAATCCATGACGCTCTCAGACCAGAATTTTCCGTTCCTCCTCCTCCTAAATCGAACAATGACTCTCATGCCGGTGATGGTGTGATTGGTACAACAGACACGAAATCAACAAAGGCTACATCTAAAAAGGCTCGTAAGATTTCTAGTCAAAATGCAAAAGATGAACTTCTCACCTCGGAAGTAAATGTCGTCTCAACTGATAAAAGTAAAGAAACCAAGCAACCAGGAGGCAAGAAGAAAAACAAAGAGAAGAAGAAGAAACAGGAGGAATCATCACCTGAAAAATCTTCTATAAACCCTTCTGGAGATAAGAAATCAAATCGTCCATGTCTTATATGTGACGAGGATCACTAGACAAGAGAGTGTCCATATAAAGCTGAGCTTAGAAAATTCTTCAAGAATTCGAAAACCTTGGCGGTATTAACTGATCTGTTTCCAAATCCAGGAACAAATCTGGTTGTCAGTGATATTGCTTCCCCATCCCAAGTGCTGATTTTGTCAGTTTCGAAACAGCAAAATGATGCTTTGATAACGACAAGGAATAAAGATTATGGAAATCCACAGTTGTCGAACAACAAGGATAAAGATCAACCTAGTAGTTCGACAATAACTTCAATAGAAGTTGCACCGCCCATCATTCCAAAGCTGACAATAAAACCACCAAAGGGAGTAGTACACAAGTCGACATTTAATCCGCGTGCTAGAGCAGCACAACATTATAATATAGTGGAAGATTTTGCCCAATCGCCATCCGCTATGTCGACACTTGAGGTACTGCAAAATTGCCCCTCCCAAAAGCAGGCTTTATTATCAGCAATAGGTGGGATTGACCCAAAGGATTCTAATCTTGTATCCTTTAATCACAAAGGATACGATCCTCAGTTACCAACTCAACTAGCTTTCCTCATTCAAGTGAAATCCCTCAACAAAACTATTCATCGAACAATTATTGATGAGGGGGCATCTACATGTATTATGTCGATGAGTTGCTGGAAAACTTTAGGATCTCCAACCTTGTCACAATCTTCGACAACACTTAAAGAATTTGATGGACGAACATATACCCCATATGGGATTTTAAATAACTTGCAAGTTGAACTCGGGGTAAAAAAAGTAGAAATAGATGTTGAAGTAATCGACGGAAACCTCGATTACAACATCCTACTGGGAAGGCCCTAGATATATGCTATGGCTGCCATTGTGTCGACCTACTTTAGGAAGATTGCATTTCCCTTTCAAGGAGGAATTACAATCGTCGACCAACAAACATTTCTCCCCAATAGTTCCCAAGTTACGGGAAGCATTCTGATGATCCATGGAAGCCCCCATTCGCTTCAAAATATCAGAGTAGGCCTACTAAAAGACCCTATATTAATGGGCAATTTTTCCCTCCCACCTCCAATCAATCTGGCGGAAGTGGCAACGGTGGGAACCTGCAATATGATATCTTCTAGATTCGGAAGATTCCTGAACATTTTGACAGCATGGATCATCACCATTCTAGAAATATTGTAGCAATCAATTTTCTTGGCCTGGGGGGCAAGCCCAAATTAATGCTCATCGAGTGTTTGGATAGATAGATCTAAGGAATATGGCACCCCTTCAGATCCTTGGTCACAAGTACATTCTATAGACGAAGGAATTTTTCAGTCAATGATGATTGACGGGGCACCATGGGAAGATTACCACCATCGTTCCCATCTTCCGAATTGTAAGGAAGATAGTTCCAGTGACCTTAATCATCCTTCAGTTTTTTATTTTCTATCAAATACTGTAAATACAATGGATTCCGAGGACAATTCTTATCTCGTGTCGACCTCGTTAAAAAATGAAACAAGGAGTCATGAGGATAGTTCTTTTACTGTGTCAACCTCATTAAAAAATGAAACAACTCCCTTTCTAAATCGAGTCTTTGATTATGGTATCGTAAAATCAAAGTCGAGACTTTCAAAGATCTCAGAGGTAAACCTTCATTCGAACCACTGAGTTGAATACAATGAAGCTTGGGGGGCATGCACCTCGATTTGCGTTATTATGCTGGGGCATGCAAACTTATCACAAGCAGTGTTATCGCAGGGTTCAAGCTCGTTAAAAAATAAACCTGCCATGAGCAATGTTTCTGCAAAGTTCAAGCTCATTAAAAAATAAACCTAGCCTCGAGCAATTTTAACGTGGAATTCAAGCTCGTTAAAAAATAAACATAAGCAATGAGCAAACGTTCCCCCAGAGTTTAAGCTCATTAAAAAATGAACCAATTTCCGGTAAATAACCATCGTGAATGTATTATCATCAGCCTTTGAAACCTTGGTCGTGTTCTCATCATCACCTCCACTCTATATTGGCCGATCATTCAACTCCATTTGATTGTTTACCATTTTCAAGGAATAGCTGCGAAGAGTGATCCTGTTAGCCATCCTTGTGACACTGCCGTGATTGGAAAATTCCAAACCTTACCTGGAATTAGTTGCTACCTGAACTTATCACCCGTTCCTCGAAAAACGAGTCTCCTTTAAGCTCTTTTCATCTGACTCGTAAAATATGAAAAGATTACCGAGAAATTGGCCTCTCCATCTCGTTAAAGTGACCGGAAGTGCTATCCCTCATTTAGATTTTAATATTTTTGGACCTGAGGGATTATTACACAAAAAGGTCGAGCGCTTGTTTTGTTCGGCTCGTTAAAATAACAGAAAATTCATCCCTTTTGTATTATTTTATACTTTTTCGGACTCAAGGGATTATATGACGAAAAAGAATTATTGGAGTTTTCTTTACGTCCCTTTTTAGACTCTCTAAAATTGAAAAGGATTGATTTATCTTTGTCGTTAAACTCGTTAAAACCGAATAGCGACAAACTTGTCCATACAGACAAGAACAAGTTTCACTATCGCTAGGCTCGTTAAAACATAGCGATCGGTTTGCCCGAAGGTAAAATTATAGAACAAGCATATGTTATCCTCCTCAAGCTTGACAAAATAAAGAGGTACTGGTCAGCAATGACTGGGGAAAAATTGGAAAGAAAACTTGAAGAAACTTTCTTGGTAGCAAGTCGTTCTTGAACATGACACTTTCACTCTGCATCCGAGTCAGGTTGGGTTGTTCCATTCACTAGTCATATCACCATTGGTCCATCACACCATCCATATTTGGGGTTAACGCTACCAATCCATCATGTAAGTGTCGCCGATATGTTTAAGAGAAGTCGCTCAGAGAATTCACCTGTGTCTCATCCACTACAATATGTTTACGCTCCATTCTTTCATGACTGCCACCCTGAACCTTATGTCATCAGATCGTTTTCACCTCCATTAAAATCATTTTCTCCATTCCGTGTCATTGATGTGGGATTCACTAAGGCCCTCCTATGACGGATCGCTTCTTGTCGACATCAGCTCATTATCCAGGAAGTTGATCTAGGAACAACCCTTTCAGTACTTTGAAGCTTGCATGCCTCAATGGCAAGTTTCTCACTTCTGGCAACAGGTTTACATCAATGGCCTTCGACTGAAAGATTTTGCGTGGTTTTCAATGCCAAGTCCCTTATTCACACCACGTGAATTGTACTGTAGTACCTTGAGGGTCATCATCATCATCGGTGATTCCTCTCGCACCTGTTAACAACTTACATCATTGGCTGGTAATCAGGTGATGTCTTTCCATGTTCGACTCCACAACATCTCTCATATGGATCGACTTGTACTTTGAGTGAAGATCAAACGAGATTGAAGACCCCGGATATAGTTTCATCCATCCGGGCTGCGATATATATTCAGGAAAATAAAGACATCAAATGTACATCATTGTTGCACAGATAATCATCCAATCCAAGGGATGATGGCTCTACTAGAATCATCAGTGTGCACTTAGACGATTGTCTGTCTTATGTACATGAAATGAATTTATGAATCTGAGCATGGGAATGCCCGCCTCAGCTAGATCATGAAAATATTATGAAAATAATGTATTGTATTATATCTTATTACAGGTAGCCTTCCAGCTTGAAAAAACTTCGAATCCTCATGATAAATCATTTCACCTGACATCAAAAGATTAACGACCTCATTCTTTAGGGGCCAAATGTTATAGAAATTTTGGGGCACTGCAACCCCAATCATAAATGTCCATAAACCAAGGGCTCCTAAGTCCCTAAAATTGTTGTTCCGACCCCTAAAAGAACAAGGTCAACTGATTACATCATCTCCCAGAAGTTCTCCATGAAAAACTACTCAAAAATGGTCAAAACTGGACCATATTGATTGCTCAGTGCTGAGGGTGTGATGCATCCCACCTAAATGCGCATGGGAGGTGCGATGCATACTAAAAATCCCTTCTATAGGGTGCGATGGATGAGAATAGACAAGTGGCAGAGACAGTTTGCGAGGTGGATGATCATGGAATCTTCCAGAAACTTCTCCTGTGACACTTGCCTCTCAGAATCGCCCAAGGATGAGTAAGATATCAATGAGATCTCCAAGTGGAATCAAGAACTATCAGAGAGAAGACACTAATCAAAAACCCAGAGCTGACTCACACCTCTGCAAATATCTATATATAGATCTCTCATCCCAGAGATCCAGAGGTTGGAGGCTGGAATTTTGTATCTTGTAAGGAAGTGCTGCTGGTTTCTTGGTGTAACATCATAGTGTTGGGTGATCTAAGATTTTCATGAGGTGAAGAAGGGCTTTCTTGCTGAGAGGATGACGCTGGGTCAGAAAAATTGGTTGTAATCCTCTTTTCTATTCTTGATTATTAATAAAGCTATTCAAGTTTTCCTCCACATTCTTGTATGGTTGATGATATATGCATTTGTGTGGTAAATATATATATGGTCCTATATTTTTTATGATAATAGATCTCTATTCTTGGATAGTGTTATGCTGCTTTGATTCCATAGGTGCTATTTGAAGTTGGGTAGACGAGGAAGCGAGTGGCAAAAATCTATCAGAAGGGAGAGGAATCAAGCAAGGAACCAAGCGCAAGACAGAGGTTGGTCTCCTTTATTCCCCTCTTATCTACTTCTCATAAACGAAAACGAAAGTGGTTTTAGTTTGTTTGTTTCTAAGGTAGCTACCAGCCTTAGTGGGACTAGCAGCTCTGCATAGACACTAGATTTCTCAATAACAACAGTGATCGATGTTGTCTCTGTTAGTCATCACTCTGCCATTCACACTATTAGAGTGTACCTCTGCATGGATTCTCCATCCTATTGTTGCATCTAATTGCTTGAAGTATGCCATTGTAGCGTTAAATCAAATAATGGGCTTTTTTCACTCACCAATTGTGGCTACAGTACAATTAATTCAAGGAATGTCCACTTGAGGCTTTAATCATCATTCAATTCCTCATATCATGCAAGCAAGATCAGGGATGTCTTGTCTCAGTTCATGAAAGACTCCATTATTTTATCTTGTCAAACCGTGGTCCTATCTTTTCTTCATTTGATTCAATGAAGCATGCACGAGAGATTGGAGGTAGCTTATTTCAACTCAAGACAAGCCCAACACTCTTCTCTGAAAATCATGGTCCTTGTCACCCTTAACTCAGTGATCTTGACAATCATTACTTCTTCCAGCGACCAACTCTTCTGCGCATTTACTCTTAGCTACTGACTCATTCATCCTTCATACTATTAGCATTATGATGCATGTGTTGTACTTGATGGCAACCCACTCATAGAAGAAGATCTCACTTAGTTATAACTAGATGAATCTTCAGAAGAGATATCAAGATGTGGCTGAAAGCATGGGATGCAGGACAACTCAAAGGAATCAGATGATAGTTCTAAGTGTGACAATTTAGCTTTGCCATCAAGTCCAAAGGGGGAAATTGTTGGAATTATGAGACAAGTGTTGCCCTTGATGGCAAATCACACAGATGACAGATCATAGTGCAAGAGGTCAGCAGCAAGGATTTGATGATCAGACTACAAGAATGAAGAGAAAATATATATATGCAGCTTCACTGTGACCGAGCTGTGTATACACGCGAGTTAGTCGTTGAAAAGACGTGTATGCTTATACACGCACTTTCATGCAAGAGAAGGCGCATACATTGAGTTTTGGTCCATGGTAGTTAGCCCTTGGTATTTGAACCTATGGTTTTGGACCATAGTATCTCGTCAGATGTGTTGATCCCAAGTATTGGGTCCATGGTATTGGTTTGTTATGGTTTTGGACCATGGTATTGAGCAAGGCCTAAGACTATAAAAGGAGAAGAAGATCATTAGGCAAGTGTATTGAAAAAGTCTTGAATATCTAATGAATGATGAGATCCAGTATGCAGGTTATGGGTTGATGATGCATTGCTTGATCTGAGCTAAGGAGGGATCTCACCGGTTGATTGAGAATAAGATCTAAGGATAGATAAGGATCAAGTGGTTTGAAATGAACTATCTCTATATGATTGATTATGTTTATTCTAGCTCTGTATACTGACACATGTAATGATCTGAACTGGGTATAACTTAAGTTTGAAATCGCTGCAAGTCATGATTGAATATTTATAGATCTATACGCGGTTTGGCTTTGGTGTAAGCGCGTATGTACGTGGGTTTGGTTCATTGTAGTAGCGTATACCATTTGAGCTATGATTACAGGTGGTTTTGGTTGTTGATGAGTTCTGATGACAATTTAATGGTGTTAGTATTCTTCATATCCTGTTTGATCGACTGTGTTTAGCTTCAGTATTAATGGATGAGAACTAATATTGGATCAGGATCATAATGACTCATATTTATGTGATCTGATGTACTAGATATGGGTTCTAACACACATATTATCCTTGTATATGTAATATGTCTAAAGTCAGGAAGTGCATCAAGTTATACATAAGTAATTGATGACATATACGCTGGTTCAGCACTTCCAAGCAGCGTATGCACTCTAATGCATGATTTTGATGATACAGTTGGTTCTGAATATTGTTGCAGAGTTCAGTGTTCTGCTATGTGTTCTGGTGACTGTGTTGTTGACAGGGTTTCAATGTTTCAGTGATTCAGAAATTGATGATGCTAGTATTGATTGTTTTGTGCTTCAGTGATATTGATGGGTCTAGTATGAAAATTGGATGAAACGTGGCCTTCAGATTATAGTGTTGTTCTTCAGGAGTATCCATTCTGAAAATGTATGAAATGTGGTCCCTAGAGGATGAAAGGAGATGGTAGGCTGGCGCCTACGTAATAGTACATTAGCTAGTACAAGAGCTATGGGGGTGGTAGCTCCCTTCCAGTAGCAGCTAGAGATCGATTGAAGATTGGAGAATTCAGTAGGCAGGCACCTACATACTAGTAAATGGATTGGCTAGTACAAGAGCTAAGGGGGTTGTAGCTCCCATCCAGGAGAGTCTAGAAAACGAGAGAGGGTTGTAGCCCTCTGCAGGTTGTAGCCTGCATACTGGTATAAGACTACACCAGTACAAAAGATTGTAAAATGAAGTTTCTTATTAAAGGAAGATAGAGATGACTTGCAGCAGGTGGTTTTCACCCACATTGGGTTTCCACCTTATATCATGGTGTTAATGTGTGCTTCTTGTGTATGAGGATCTATTATGTTTTACTGGTCCTGCTTACTGTACATATGGTTAATGAAGTTCTGATGCACTAACTAAAGATCAACATTTAATGGATTAACTGAATCATAAGTATTCTAGATATACGCTAGTTGCATTAGACATAGTTGCGTATACACGCGGGTTCCCTTAATTGAAGTAGCGTATATGTATCTAAGAATGGAAATGAAAAAGTTTTATTGATTTGATAATATTGATTCACCCCCCTCTTAGTGTTATTTCCAACAATTGGTATCAGAGTAGGTCCTTTGGTATAAGCCAGGGAAAATTTTAAGAACCCCCCCTAAATTTATAAATATAATAAATGGGCGAATCTCCATGGTATATAGGAAAAATGGAAGGCGATTTTATCAATAATATAATATGTATATATAATGTTTTGGCGAATCTCTCACCAGGCATAGCGAATATTTTACTCAATTATAAAATCTTGTAAGATCTTGGCGAGTCTTTCACTAAATAATAAAACTTTGTAAAGTCCTAGTGAATCTTAGCATAGGCTACATGCTGGTTTAATTCCCCCATTTAAATAGGCTACATTCTAGGTGAATACCATGGGTCAATACCATGTGCCATTTTTATTTTTATTAATTCTAATATTAGGGTTAATAATGGTTTTTTGCATGGTATTAATAACAATCTAGTCCATGGTATTTGTCCCATAGTATTTTGGCCATAGGTTTCACCTAAATATAACCCATTTTTTGAGTGTTCGTAAATATAAGGTGACTTATGGAGTAAATATAAAAAAAATGTTTTATTTGTTTACCATACCTCTCATTTATTTATATTTTTATTAATTTACCATACCTCCACTTTACTTATATTTTTATTTGTTTACACCCTTACATGTATATAAGGTGACTTATGGAGTAAATATAAAAAATGTTTTATTTATTTACCATACCTCTCATTTATTTATATTTTTATTAATTTACCATACCTCTTTTATAAATATGGTATTTGGCCCATAGGATTCACTTAAATAAAACCTATTCTTGAAAATGGGCGAATGGATTCACTTAAATAAAACCTATTCTTGAAAATGGGCGAATGGAAGGTTGTAAGTCCTAATTTCAAGGGCTAAATTTACCTTTTTTACCCTCTCCCTTAAAATAAGGTGGGCTATTTGAGGTGATTTGTAAAAATGTACTATGATACAAAATATTCGCCCACTAAAAATTTAAAACCCATTAATTTCGCCAAAGGGCGAACATTCGCCCCTAAAATTATCCTTGGTATAAGCTTGATCGCTTGAAGGAGATCCGTGGAACTATGGGAAAGAAGCTTAAGAAGAAAGCACCTAAGAAGAAGAAGACATCTCAGAAGATCTATGACAGTGGGTGTATTAATTGGGGAATATGTGGAAGGAGAACATCAGATTCAGAATCACTTTAGAATGAAGATGAACAAGATCTATCAGGTATGAATTTGTTATCCTCTGGTGATACATCTATTTATCCTCTTAAAGATGATGAATGTGATAGTGAAACAACTGAACTTGCACTTATGGATGAGTAAGAAAGATATCAAATAGAGTCAAAATTTAAAAGGCTTACAGACAAAATCAGA
This sequence comes from Pinus tabuliformis, assembly GCA_031772625.1. Classification (NCBI taxonomy): domain Eukaryota; kingdom Viridiplantae; phylum Streptophyta; class Pinopsida; order Pinales; family Pinaceae; genus Pinus; species Pinus tabuliformis. The sequence continues at coordinate 788,544,417 of CM062811.1, forward strand.
GATCAACAAGATCTATGAACACAAAGGAATGTGCTTTCAAAGAAGAAGCTACCAAACTAAGAGCTCAAGTAGAGGAAGGAAACAAGGTAAGAAAGTTATTCAAGAACAAGGAAGATCAATGTCAAAAGTTGCAGGATGAAGTGACATCATTAAGAAATGAAGTCAATGAAAGGAGCACAATCATCAAGAAACTCAGAGATAGATCTAGTTATTATGAAAGACTTGAAGCTATGATCTGCTTGCTAAAGGAAGATCTTGAAGAATCAAAGAAGTAGAATAAAGATCTACTCCAAGCTCTTGAAAAACAAGAAAACGAAGTTCTTGAATTAAGGCATCAGTTGGAAGAAGGAAGGAAAGCTGAAGAAGACATGAAGAAGCACTATCGTGAAAAGGAAGAGCATCTTTAGGTTGAGGTAAATATTCTAAATGATGAATTAGGAGAAAGGGATAAGCTCTTACGATTTCAAGATAGTACTAAGATCTTGGATGATATTCTTAGTAGTCAAAGGTCTCCTGCTATCAAAACCGGTCTTGGTTTTTATGAATCCACTGAAAGTGAATCTAGCTCACAAGGAGAGGCAAGAAACTCTAATGAGAAATCTGAAATGCACAACAAAGAGATGAGAAGAAAACCCCACCAACATCCAAGGAAAGAAATTCTTCAAAGGAACTTTTACTCCTCCAATGCATAGTGTTGAATGATATGTATGTCATAATCTTGGACATGTTGCAGCTAGATGTAGAAGAAGAATGGTTCAATATCATCACATTCCAGGTACTTTCGAGGATATTGTTTTTCTTGCAATATGTTTGGTCACAAAGCTATTGATTACTACAGGAGAAATATGAAACATATGAGATGTTATGCATGTAACAAGCTTGGACATATAGCAAAGGAATGCAGGAAGAAGGTTCGAGCACCACACCAAAAGGAGAAAACATCATCACACTTGAAGATATGGAAGAAGAAGGAAGTATAGTCAGAAAGATGTGGCACAGCACAATATACTCAGACATAGCACATCACAGACATAACAGACTCAGGGGGAGCTGAAAGTGTAAAACTTCAGTGTCCTAAATCTCATACGGAAGTTTCATAAAGTGAAGTCACGTATATACGCGAGTTAGACACTGCAAAGTCTCTTATATGTCAGTCTGAGGAAAAGTAGTGGGGACAGGCTCAGAAAAAAGGGTCTGATATGACTCAGACCATTATATGCTCTATTGGTTAAATAGTTACAGTCTGCTGAGGATGTGTGGAAATGTCTTGATACTTGTCTAGAAGTGTTTTGATCCTAACTTGATGATGATGAGGTCTTGATACTTATTGCTGAGATATGCATGATCAGATCTAACAATAAGGAGATGGCACAGGTTGAGGGGGAGCATATGCCTTTAATAATGCATTGTTGGCATTATGGTTAATAGTCCTTGGTGATGATGCTTATATGGCTAAATGATATATCTTGCTATGATGTGGTTATGAGTTGTCCATGATAAAATCTCATATGATTCTTGGGGTTACATAGTTGATGTTCAGATCTTATTTGTGGATTGATTCTCAGATGGTGCATATATGATTCTTACATGGTGATCTTCATAAGGATAAGGAGAAGTACAAAGCTTGAATACACAACTTCATTACTTGATGATGAGTCTCTCATATGTTGTTGTCGTCATGTGCATAAAGATCATCTAATACAATTATGATGTAGGATTCCTATAGTTCTTGGTGCTCATGTGGATGAGGATTGTTGATGTTGATGATATTGACAAAAGATCTTGAGCTCAAGATACATAGTGCTGGATACATGAATGATTACTCTAAGTTGCATTGTTGGAGACATGATGATGATGAGTTCTTACCTATATGTTGATAGGTTGATACTTACATATGTTGATTGATGCAGATATTCCCAAGTGATGATACATGGATGATCTTGTTGATAAGATGGCTATGGTGTTTTACGCATATGATATAATGTGAATGATTTTATGATGATGAGTTGATATCTATATGCAGACATACCTTGTCATAGGACATTTACAGGTTGCTGATTTGGAAATGGTTGTACGCGAGTTTCATAAGGAGTATCCGCGTATATACGCTTGTTTCTATGGATACAGTCGCGTATATTTTTTTCAGTGGGCCACACTCGGAATGAGAAGAGTCTGATATGGGCCTGACAAAAACCATTTGGCACAAGTACAGAGGGAGAACATGATTGCTGGTCTAGATGCTGTTGACATATGCTTATGGAGCAGATCATACATTGTGTACGATAGTTGCTAATGACTATCATAGTCTTATCTAGATGTTTGGTCTCATATAAAGGTCATATCAAGACTCATGATGTAATAATGGGTCTCTATCTATTGTAGTCACTTGATGAAATCTCTTCTGGTCACATGATGTAATGATGAAATATTTCAGTCATGTATTTCTTTTATTATCAAGGTCATGTAATGGCCTATGTTGGTTTCCCCACTATGCCTGGGATGGATGATGTAATGTTGTTTTATAATGTGTGAAATTTTGATGTATCCCCACTTGGTTGGGTGGATGAATTAATATTGGTATATCCCCACTAGGATGGGAGATGGATGTATGTATGAGTCTTTGGTGATAGGAAGGTCATTTATGACAGAGTCATGTTCTTTCCTGTAGAAGATCTTTTTTCAGACCTTGCTTACAGTCAGGGGGAGCATGAACATCACATTTCAGCAAAGCAAAGACTTCAGCATGTACTCAAAGGGAGCATGGATAGATTAGTACACCTTGGCATATACAAAGTGGGAGTTTATTTAGAAATTTCAGCAGGTACTCACGGGGAGTATGGACAACGGAATGTTTATCAAGGAAAGAGAATATCTTGGTCCGCCCTTTGCCCTTGATGTCAAAGGGGGAGAGTGATTTGGTGTTGTTGCCATCAAGTCCAAAGGGGGAGATTGTTGTCATTATGATGCATGTGTTGTACTTGATGGCAACCCACTCATATAAGAACATCTCACTTAGTTATAACTAGATGAATCTTCAGAAGAGATATCAAGATGTGACTGAATGCATGGGATGCAGGACAACTCAAAGGAATCAGATGATAGTTCTAAGTGTGACAAGTTAGCTTTGCCATCAAGTCCAAAGGGGGAGATTGTTGGAATTATGAGACAAGTGTTGTCCTTGATGGCAAATCACACAGATGACAGATCATAGTGCAACAGGTCAACAGCAAGGATTTGATGATCAGACTACAAGAATGAAGAGAAAATATATATACGTAGGTTCACTGTGACTGAGCTGCGTATACACACGGGTTAGTCATTGAAAAGACGTGTATGTGTATACACGCACTTTCATGCAAGAGAAGGCGCGTACATTGATTTTTGGTCCATGGTAGTTAGTCCTTGGTATTTGAACCTATGGTTTTGGACCATAGTATCTCGTCAGATGTGTTGATCCCAAGTATTGGGTCCATGGTATTGGTTTGTTATGGTTTTGGACCATGGTATTGAGCAAGGCCTAATACTATAAAAGGAGAAGAAGATCATTAGGAAAGTGTATTGAAAAAGTCTTGAATATCTGTTGAATGATGAGATCTAGTATGCAGGTTATGGGTTGATGATGCATTGCTTGATCTGAGCTAAGGAGGGATCTCACCGGTTGATGGAGAACAAGATCTAAGGATAGATCGGGATCAAATGGTTTGAAATGAACTATCTCTATATGATTTATTATGTTTATTCTAGCTCTGTATACTGACGCATGTAATGATCTGAATTGGGTATACCTTAAGTTTGAAATCGCTGCAAGTCATGATTGAATATTTATAGATCTATACGCGGGTTGGCTTTGGTGTAACCGCGTATGTACACGGGTTTGGTTCATTATAGTAGCGTATACCATTTGAGCTATGATTATAGGTGGTTCTGGTTGTTGATGAGTTCTGATGACAGTTTAATGGTGCCAGTATTTTGCATATCCTGTTTGATTGATTGTGTTTAGCTTCAGTATTGATGGATGAGAACTAATATTGGATCAAGATCATAATGACTGATATTTATGTGATCTGATGGACTAGATCTGGGTGCTAACACACATATTATCTTTGTATATGTAATATGTTTGAAGTCAGGAAGTGCATCAAGTTATACATAAGCAATTGATGACATATACGTTAGTTCACCTTGGTAAAGTTGCGTATACACGTTGGTTCAGCACTTCCAAGTAGCGTATGCACTCTGACGCACGATTTTGATGATACAGATGGTTATGAATATTGTTGCAGAGTTCAGTGTTTTGCTCTGTGTTCTGGTGACTATGTTGTTGACAGGGTTTCAGTGTTTCAGTGATTCAGAAATTGATGATGCTAGTATTGATTGTTTTGTGCTTCAGTGATATTGATGGGTCCAGTATGAAAATTGGATGAAACGTGGCCTTCAGATTATAGTGTTGTGCTTCAAGAGTATCCAGTCTGAAAATGTATGAAATGTGGGCCCTGGAGGATGAAAGGAGATGGTAGGATGGCGCCTACGTACTAGTACATCAGCTAGTACAAGAGCTAAGGGGGTGGTAGCTCCCTTCCAGTAGCAGCTAGAGGTCGAGTGAAGATTGGAGCATTAATTAGGCAGGCACCTACGCACTAGTAAATGGATCAGATAGTACAAGAGCTAAGGGGGTTGTAGCTCCCATACAGGAGAATTTGGAAAACGAGAGAGGGTTGTAGCCTGCGTACTGGTATAAGACTGGACCAGTACAAAAGATTGTAAAATGAAGTTTCTTATTAAAGGAAGATAGAGACGACTTGCAGTAGGTGGTTTTCACCCACATTGGGTTTCTACCTTATATCATGGTGTTCATGTGTGCTTCTTGTGTGTGAGGATCTATTCTGTTTTACTGCTTCTGCTTACTATACATATGGTTAATGAAGTTCTGATGCACTAACTAAAGATCAACATTTAATGGATTAACTGAATCATAAGTATTCTGGATATACACTAGTTGCATTAGACACAGTTGCGTATACAGGCGGGTTCCCTTAATTAAAGTAGTGTATATGTATCTAAGAATGGAAATGAAAAAGTTTTATTGATTTGATAATACTGATTCACCCCCCCACCTCTCAGTATTATTTCCAACACATACACCTCTATGTTTCAATCTCGAAGCCCCATATCTTGTAACCTTATTAAGGTGACTATGTTCTAGGATATTATGATATCATGAGATTCTGAGCCTGGCCTTTAGCCCATTTTTCTTTTCCTCTTATTTTTTTCCACCATAGGACCGGGTGATTGTGACTAATTGCATAGAACTTAGGTGCTAATCCCTTCAGGATCCTTTCTGGGGCCTTTTCATTGTGTTATTTCTCTACGCCCTTGTTTCTTTGGGCTCCATGACCAAACACCAACAACATTAGAAGCTCCCTGGTATCATAACTTTCTCAAAATGCAATTATAGAGGAGTTACGAAATCTCCAACCTCCAAAATATACTTCCAGGGTGACATCATGCTTGTGTCATTAACCCCACGTGGTGTCTCCATAGAAATTAGGTGTTTAGACCTTCAGGATCATGTTAGGGGCATATCTCCTTGTGTTCTTTCTCTACACCCTTGGTTCTCTAGGCTCCATGACCAAACGCCAACAACATCGAAATCTCCTTGGTATTAGAATTTTCTCAAAATGCAATTATAGAGGAGCTATGAAATCTCCAACCTCTGAAATATACTTCCAAGGTGACATCATGCTCTTATCATCAACCCCACGTGGTATCTCCTTAGTGGTGACACATGTCACCTGGATTTTCCCCATTAGGTCATTCAATAATGTTGAATCTGACTACCACGTGTCCTTCGTACATTCATTTCATGTTGATGTTATTTTCCACGGTCAGCTCTTGAAGGCCAATCAACTACTTCCATGTCTCCTATCAGGGGAGAGAGAAAGGGTCCCTCAATCCTTTATTTGCAAACAATTTCATTTTTAAATCCATGTTCCTTGCAACCCTTGACACTTTTAAAATAATTCATTAATAATAAGTTACGAGGTTTTGAGGTTCTTAAATTTGGGGATCTGATATTTGGCCTGATTCCAATATTCTAACCTTCTGATGTCCTAAGGCTTTGACCCCCCAAAGTTCTGAAATTCAAGGTTCTGGTATTTGGTTTGTTTCGTTGGTTTCGATGTTCCAAAATTCGGTCTGCTCCTAAGGAATTCAAGATCCTTACTTCGGCTATCAATATATTTTGATCCCGAGATCTATTATGGATTTCCACATACCGTTGGAAACCTTTTCAAATCATTTTGTAGTGGAGAAGGTATGATGTTGTCCTTGAGCCCATTTTGTACCTGAAACATGGTTGCAAACTCTCTTCCATTCTTTGGACCTTGACTCTTCTTCTTGTTCCTGGAATCCTGGAGACCCCGGCCAACATAGTCATATTTTTATGGATTTTACAATAGGCCTGCTACTGTGATGATTCTCTACCAGAGACTGCAACAACCATGGGACTTCCCCCAGAAGAAACATGCTAGCACATACGTCCATGCTAATATGGTTGACATTAATACCGACATACTTGCTAACTATCAATAAATACCAAATTCCCAACACATCTCCTAGCATGGGTGTTGACATCAATGCCAACACACTTATTGCCACCGGCCATCTAGACAATGCCAACAATCCAACAATATCCCCCTTTGGCATTGGTGGCAACACCTCTTCACTTCTCCAGATTGATGGAAAATCCTCATGCTACTTCCACACATCTCCTTGCATGAGCTACCAATGGCTTTATTTCATATTATTGGGCCATCACAGATTTTCCAATAATTCTCTGCCCCTTTGACATCAATGGCAAAGGGCTACAATTTTCCTTTCCTCCCCCATGCAATCAATGATTTTCAATGACCGAGGGTCTAGTTTTTGATGTGCATTTTGCTCAACAAAATTCACTTCATGGGCTAATAGTTGTTGTTGCTCTATAAACTAGATCTATGTTATATTCTCCCTTTGAACAAATACTCCCTCATTTTTAACAAACCTCTAGTTCTTGACACCTAATGGTTGCTGGAAAAGTATTGTTTCTTCCAATGCATCTTTTGTACCAATTAAAATTTCTCATGGTATTGTTGTTGTTACAAATACCAAACATTGGTGATGCATTGATCTTGTTGTTCACTGCTTTTGTTTCTTCATCCTTTATGTTCACTTCACCTGAGCATCTACATTAACCAATTTTTCTCCCCCTAATATCAAGCTACCCCAAATATAGATTGTTTCTTAAATAATATCAATTGCACCAAAAAATATGATACAAATTGGATATTGTACAAATAAAACTCTAATATTTCCTTTCAGAAATAAATTCCGATATGCACAAAAGGCTGCTCCATATGAACCTAGACCACCAATTGACATAGTGATACCAATTGAAAGTTAAGGGGCATTCAAATCTTGTACTTATTGTGTTTCATGAACATAAGACTACTAAGAAAAATAAAGTTCACAACTTAAATTAAATAAGGGTATTTCACCCAAGATGTAAACCTTTCATTTCATGTGCAATATTTCTTCTTGAGGCTGACAATTGTTTCCTACTACTACTTAATAAAGAAGCTCCCCTTGAGCCAATTCTCTTTGATCTCTTGCATCTGTTCCTTTAAATTTGCATGAGGAAAAATCTTGTGGACCCGACTTGACTGTGGACCTTTTGTCATTCCACACTTTTGTTGCAGCTCATCTTCTTCTTCCCAAAACATAAGATGTTGTTGTGTACTCCCCTGAAACCTGGATGCTCTTTCCTATTTCTCACAATGTTGATATAATTGAAGATAAACCAATCTATTCCTGTAATCAGCAAGGGGACTGTTTTGGAGAATTTAACATCTATGGATAAATACTAATTCCTTAGATAAGTAGTTGTATCTAGAACAATAGTTTAAAGTGTTTTAGACTTTTCTTATAAGCAGTAGATAAGATGAGAAGATAGAAGGCCTACCTGTAGTTCCGCTTTCCTCTCGTCTCCCTTGTATCGATTCCATCGCTCCTTCCCATATTTAATCTGCTTGAGAAGTACCCTATAAACACAACAGAAGACAAAAATCGATCAAAGCATGTGATCTATTGAATATAAGTGAAAGGAAGCAGATACAATTCACACACATATGCATTATAAAACAATACAAACATGTGGGGAAAAGGTTCAAACACTTTATTAGATAGAAGAAGAAATTACAAACATTGGTGTCTGATTCAAAGCCATTCCTCCAGCTTGGATCCCATCCACATCACATCAAAAGCATGACAAAATTGTAGCATCACAATACTTGCTTCAAAGCCAAATCTCATAGCAGCATTATCTCCTTATAATTCAACATAATCTAGCCCCTGATCACTTAGATGAGAGGTCAATCTATAGGAAGATGAAGGAGGTTTTGTCATTAATGGTGGCATTGAATGGCCTTCCATACTTAGAATTAGTTCCATGGAGGAAGGGATGAGAGGATAGGATGCACCTTAACTCATTGCTCATCCATTTTCAAGCTCATAGGAGTTGATAAGTATGGGAAAATTCTAGATGACCCCAAAAGATAATAATATTCCCCAAACCCTATGTGAATTTCGCTCATTCTCATCCAACATAGGTGAAAGGAAGCCTAAGTGCTCTGCAGAGCACCCTGGCAGTGGACTTAACTTCTGTGTAGTGCACCTTCATAAGGGCTTACCTACGTTAGTCCCTCTAGAGGCTATTTTTGGATGTCTTCAAGTCATGAAACTGTTTGGGAAGGAGGTATTCAAAGGGGTGACTTGTTTAAGGCATGAAGCAACTGAAATTAGAGTTTGATGAGCCCTAAAACACTGATTTGGATGATGGGATTGATGTGCCCAAATGGATCTGTTACAACTGCCCCCTAAAGCATGAAGTCAGGAAAATGCCAATGTCGAATGAAATGCTCTATGATGTGATGAGGAGGTATCAAAGTGGAAGGTGACCTGCATCAATTACAATACATATATCATGATATTTGATTTTACATGAATTGCTGAGGGAAGGTATACCCATGCTCAGCTTATACACTTTCATTACATGTACATAAACAGTCGTCTATAGATATAGACCCATGATCGGAATGACCATCAATGTAAAGCCATTGTACATATAATTTAGTACTCTTGAAATCGCAGTCCAGATGGATGAAACTAGATCTAGGGTCTTCAATCTCGTTCAATCATTCGCTCAAGTACGAGCCTAACCATGTGAATATGTGATCTGAAGTCAAACATGGGAAGACACTATCTGATTATGAGCCAATGATGTAAGTTGTTAACACATGTGAGAGAAATAACCGATAATGATAATGATCCTCAAGGTACTACAGTACATTTTGCATGGTGTGAATGGATGATTTGATGTCGAACACCATACAAAGTCTTTCAGTCAAAGGCCATTGATGTATGCCTATCACCGGAAGCGAGTAACCTACCATTGATGTATGCAAGCCTCAAGGTACTAAATGGGTGTTTCTAAGTCAACTTCTTGGATAATAGGCTATGATGTCAACAAGAAGTGACTCGTCGCAGGAGGGCCTTGATGTATCCCACATCAATGACATGAAATGAGTGTAGTGATTTTAGAGATGGAATTTGACTGACATTACAAGGTTCAGGAATGACGGTCATGAAAATGAAGGTTTATGGTATTGCATTGAATGAATTCTCTTGAACATATCGGTGACACTGAATGAATTGGTAGCATTGACCCAAAACCAAAGTAATGGATGGTGTGATAGACCATAGGTATGATAACCATCAAGAAGATAACCCAACCCAAATAGTCTGAATGAATTGGTAGCATTGACCTAAAACAAAAGTGATTGATGGTGTGATAGACCATGAGTATGATAATTGTCAAGCAGATAACCCAACCCAAATAGTCACGGAGATGAAGTGAAAATGTCATGTTCAAGAGTGACCTACTGCCATAAAGTTGTTTTCCCCTTTTACCCATTTTCCCTAGTCATTGCTAACCAGTAACTCTTTATTTTTATCAACCTTGAGGAGGATAACATATGCTTGTTCTATAAGTTCACCCTTCAGGCAAATCCATTGCTATTTGATGTTTTAACGAGTCTAGCGAAGGTGAAAATCGGTCTTGTCTAGATTGACAAGTTTGTCGCTATTTGATGTTTTTAACAAGTTTAACAACAAAGATAACTCAGTTCTTTTCATGTTTAGAGAGTTTGAAAAGGGAAAAAAAGAAAACTCCACAATTTCTTTTTCGTAAATTCATCACGAGGGTTAAAAAATGGAAATGGGTTCATTTTTACATAGGCTTGAACCATAGTGAACTATGCTTGGATTCAGTTTCATGTTTACACAAGCTTGAAATGAAAACTATGCTTGAATAATTTCAGTTTCATTTTTACATGAGCTTGAAATGAAGAACTATTGATCAGGTGCTCATGTCCTAAGTGTCGTAAAATGCTCAAAATTTAAAGTGCTTAGAACTGGTTCAAAGTTGAATGACTGGAAAGTGCTCATCTTCCGATTCCGGCGCCGCAAACGGTTCGAAAAACGGTCGCCGTATGAGGAAGTTATGGCAAAAAGAAGAATTTGTCCATAACATTAGAAATTTTAATTTTTCAAAAAAAAATTAAAAAAGGAATATTCCGCCAGCACGAAATTTGAGGCAACCACCCAAACATTAAATGTAACTGCAGTTAAGTTGGCGGAATTTTGGCAGGAGCACCAAATTTGGCTTACCCGCCATAATTAGCGGAGCTATCTGGAGTTAACTAAAGTTAGCTGGAGTTTTTCTAGGGGCAAACTAGAGAAACTTTAAATGGCCATAACTTTGGCTAGGAAAGTCGGTTTTGGACGATTTTTGTTTTTATTTTGGGTATTTTTGACCTTCTGAAGCCATTGGTGTAGGTCTTACAGCCATCTGAGGTCATTTGCAAAGGTTTTGGAGCCATGAAAGTTCTAGGAGCCACTAGGGCCCAGTTCTGTGAAGACTGTATAGGGTTGCAGGTATCCATTGGAGGTGATCCAATAGTCAATCCTGAAGGATTCAAGTGTTCTGAATCCATTTTTTCCATCTATTTCCCCTATAGATGCTTCTATTCAGCTGTATTTTCAATTTGAGCATTTAATAAAACCAAGGAAAAGCCTGGTTGGGAGCTTTGGACCCAACAGACGTAGCCCTGGAGGGGGTGAACTGCTTTATCAACTTCTTTTGCATTTGAGGTTGATTTATTTTGTAGAAAAAATTCATTTTAATGTGTTAAATAGTAAAAGGAAATAACTCTGCTATGCTTAAATGGGTTATGAACAGCTGATTCATGTGTTTTCTTTCTGCAAGACATGGAAATCTTTTAAACATGTTTAATTCTGAATTGAATACCTTGCAAACAAATTTCAAGTAGTTTCAAATTCAGATCAAGTTGGTATTAGAGCTCAGGTTTTTTGTGCAAAGATCTTCTAACTGTCTTGCAAAGTATTGATGCTTACTAGGTTAAAACTTAAAAGAGGGGAAGGACAGTTGACTAGAGAACGAGAGAATCCCCAGTCAAGGAAGGCCAGAGAGCCATCACCTCCACCTTCAATTTCACCCTCAAGAGTCTCAACAGAAGCTTCAAGGATGTATGAACATGAAGGAGAAATTCCTATAGAGACAGATCCAAGAGAAGAAGAAAGAGTCTTCAGAAAGGCTTTCTTGGACCTCGCTGAAATGGTGAGGATATTGTACCAAGAAAGAAATGAGAAATTGGCTGGAGAAGGGTCCAAACATCTACATGAAGGAGAGGGCTCTTCAGGAGGTAAGAAGGATGATGATCATTCCAAGAAAGGACATGGAGGAAATGGTGATCCACCACCCCCATCTTCACCTTCTTCCTCTTCATCCTCGTCTTCTTATGTTCATAAGCATAGATCATTTGGAAAAAGTCCTTTTTTGAAGCTTGATGTCAAATTCGAATTACCTATGTTTAATGGTGAAGTGAATGCAGAAAAGCTTGACAACTAGATTAGGCAGTTGGAAGTTTACTTGAGGATCCAAAATATGCATGATGATGCCACAAAGATTCAGTTGGCTTCTTTGAGAATGGATGGAGCAGCACTGGTCTGGTGGGAGGCCAAGACTAAAGAGGAGATCAAGAAATTTGGTAAGGTTACCTTAACATGGCCTGAATTTCTGTTAGCCATTAAAAAACAGTTTTATCCTCTTGCTCACATGCAGAAGGCCATTATGAATTGGCAAAATTTCAGACAACTTAAGGGTCAGATTGTCCAAGACTACACCTAAGAATTCAGGAGAAGAGCTCTCTTGTTAGGGGTAGATTTACAGACCCAAGAAACCTTGCTGAAATACATCGGTGGCTTGCATAGCTACCTTAGACACACCATATTGATGTTTAACCCTACTAGCCTAGACGAGGTTTGTGTCCAAGCTACCCATTTAGAGGCAAGGGGAAAAAACACATTTGAAGAGGGTAGAAACAAGCCCCCCAAGGGGAAAAACAAAGAGAAAACCTCCAAGGGAAAGGGTAAAAAGAATGCATCTGTCAAACAGGAGAGTGAGAAAGTGATCTGTAAACACTGTTCTAAACCAGGCCATGAGGAGAAAAACTGTTAGAAATTATATCCTGAAAAAAGACCTCAATTTAACAAATCCAAAGGGAAACAGAAAACTGCTGCTACTACATCTACACCACAAGATTTAGGGGAAGATTCAGGTGATGAAACCAAAATTACAGCCATGGGTTTGAAAAACTTGAAGGGAAATGAATTTGAAACTCAAGCCAGCACTACCTCAAACTGCCATGTACAAGCTCCTAATGAGGAAGAAATAATTGAATTGTTTCATGTGAGGATGATTTCAAAACATACTAAAATTGACACACTTTTTGATAGTGGGTCACAAGCAAACCTTATATCAGAGGACTTGGTCAAGCAGCTTAAACTTGAGACCGTTCCACATCCGAAACCATATCCACTTGGATGGATTTGCAAGGATGCAAATTTACAAGTTTCATGAAAGTGCACATTGCGCTTTACAATTACTGCACATTTTATTGACACAGTTGAACTTGATGTGGTACCTTTTGATATAGCAGGAATTGTTTTGGGAAGTCCTTACTTCTTTGACAGGAAAGCTATCTTTCATCGCCATGAAAACCAATATCATCTGTTCAAAGATGGCAAGGAGTTCATTGTTAGAGCTCATTGCAAGAAGACAAATATAGCGATGGTGAATGCATGACAGGTAAAAAGGCCGGTCAATTCAAGTAAAAATTTTGTTCTTCTTATGATCAAGCCCAAGGTTGATGTGAATTATGAGTCATTTGACAATTGTGATCCAAAACTTAAATCAGATCTGTATGATGTAGTTGATGCATATCATGAGATGTTTCAGGAGCCAACAGGTTTGCCTCCTAAGAGGGAGATTCAACATGAAATCCATTTGCATCCATATTGTCCTCTTCCAAACATAGGCATGTACCGCATGTCTATTATTGAGAATGCTAAAATAAAGAAGAAAATCAAGGACTTGTTGGACAAGGGTTTCATAAGGCCAAGTAATTCGCCATGTGGGTCACCGATTGTATTGATTCCAAAGAAAGATGGCACTTGGTGTATGTGTGTTGATTTCAGGGCCTTGAACAAGATAACGGTAAAGAATCGTTACCCACTCCCAAGGATAGATGATTTGCTAGACCAGCTGAAAGATGCTCGATATTTCACTAATCTAGACTTGCGCAGTGGATATCATCAAGTAAGAATTGAAGAAAGTGACATTTGGAAGACAACCTTTAAAACCAAACAAGGACTCTTTGAGTGGCTTGTGATGCCGTTTGGTTTGTGCAATGCACCTGAAACTTTCATGCGGGTAATGGATGATGTCTTGCGTCCTTTTCTTGATGATTTCGTTATTGTCTACTTAGATGACATCTTAATTTTCAGCAAGTCTAGAGAAGATCATGTCATGCATGTTAGAAAAGTACTTGATGTTTTGAAGAAGAATCAGTTATTTCTTAAAATGTCAAAGTGTGAATTTGGAAAGACTTCTTTGGTTTATTTGGGACACATAGTAGGAGGAGGTGCTTTGAGAATTGATCCTGCTAAGATTGAGGTTATTGTGAAGTGGCCTACTCCCAAATCCATAACAGAGGTAAGAAGTTTTTTGGGTGCAGCTCAATATTGGAGGAAGTTTATCTCTAACTTCTCTTCTATAGCAGCTCCTATGCATGCAGTGACAAGTGTGAGGCATGCTTTCCAATGGGGAGGCAAGCAGCAAAAAGCTTTCGAATCTTTGAAAGAGAAGATTAGTTCAGCTCTAGTCCTTGCATTACTGGATTTGAGACAGCCATTTGAGATACAAATTGATGCTAGTGATTATGCTATGGGTGCAGTTCTTCTATAGCATGGTAAGCCTATTGCTTTTCATTCTGAAACTTTTAATGGTGCTGTTGTAAATTATCCTACATATGATAAGGAGTTGTATGCGTTGGTACAAAGTGTCAAAAAGTGGAAACACTACTTGATGGGCAAAGAAACTGTTATACATACCGACCATCAGCCCTTACAGTACTTGCAATCACAAAGCAAGTTACAACAGTCACGAAACTTCAGATGGATGGGCTTCTTGCAACAGTTCCATTTGGTAATAAGGTATAAGAAAGGTACTTTGAATAAGGTTGCTGATATGCTTTCAAGGCCTATTATTGGTGTTGTTACTTTACTTAAGAATGATTCCATTGTACATGATAGTTACATAGAACAATATGCATCTGATGATGACTTTAAAAATGTGTATGCTAACTTGAGTAAAGGAAATCATGTAGAGGAAAATGACTATCACATGCATAAAAATTTGCTATTTCATTTGGGCAAGTTGTGTATACCATAGGGGGAGAGGATAAATGTCATAAGAGAAGCTCATTCTTCTCTTATTGCTGGCCATTTTGGTGTGAGCAAAACAGTTGCACATCTACAGATGTATTGCTATTGGCCTCACATGGTAGATTCTATTTCAAGGTTCATAAGAGGTTATTCATTATGTGCTACAAGCAAGCCTAGCAACAGGAATCTTGGTTTGTATACTCCTTTGCTGGTACCTTCTAGACCATGGGAGAGCATCTCTATGGATTTTGTAGGAAGTTTGCCAAAATCTCGAAAGCAACATGAGTATTTATATGTAGTAGTTGATCGTTTCAGCAAAATGTGTATACTTATGCCTTGTAAGAAAACTATAACTGCTGAACAAACTGCTGAATTATTTTTTCATCATGTATGGATTCACTTTGGTTTGCCTAATTCCATTATTAGTGACAGGGATTCCAGATTTGTGGGGAATTTTTGGTCCAACCTATGGGAGATGATGGACACAAAGTTGAAGAAAAGTACTACTTTCCATCCGCAAACAGATGGACAAACCGAAGTTGTGAATAGAACCATTGTGCACCTCTTGAGAGGTTATTGCAGCCGGCATCCCAAGCTTTGGGATGAACATTTGCAGTACATACAACATGCTTACAATCGTGCCAAGCACTCTTCCACAAACACCTCACCGTTTGAAGCTTGTTTTGGTTACTTGCCAAAATCACCTCTTGATTTCATTCTTGAGAAAGATGTTGCCATTGAGGGACATAGTGATATTGACAAATCCCGTTCATTCATTGAAAGAATTTAGCAAATACATCAGCAAATTCAAGAACAACTTGAGAAGAGTCAAGGCAAGTACAAGGAAAGACACGACAAGCATAGAGTCGATCACAAGTTTCAAGAAGGAGATGAGGTATGGCTGTACATTAGTAAGGAAAGGATGCAAGGAGAAGGTAAAAAGCTGAAGCCTATTCGTTATGGTCCATTCAAAATCCTCAAGAAGGTTGGAAATAATGCTTTTCAATTAGATTTGCCTTCCTACATGCAAATGTATTCTGTTGTCAATGTGGAGAACTTACGTTTGTATGAACCTCCTTTGATTGTTGATCATGAAAATGCTGTTCAGCTGCCATCTATAGAAGATTTCTCGCCAGAATTCTTAGATGAGCTAAAAGAAGATACAATCCTTGACAGAAGGACACGCACTTCAAGGAGGGGCAGTGTAGATTATGTTCGGGTTGGTTTCAAAGGCAGCAAACTGAACAAGGCAAAGTGGATGGAGGTGGACAGAGTGAGGGAGGTGGACAGAGTGAGGGAGTTGTACCCTCACCTCTTTAACAGGTAGTTGAAGGCTTTTGGGGTCCAAAAGCTTCCCAATGGGGAGGTGTGATCAGGTGCTCATGTCCTAAGTGTCGTAAAATGCTCAAAATTTAAAGTGCTTAGAACTGATTCAAAGTTGAATGACTGGAAATTTCTCATCTTCCTGATTCCGGCGCCGCAAACGGTTCGAAAAACGGTCGCCGTATGAGGAAGTTATGGCAAAAAGAAGATTTTGTCCATAACATTAGAAATTTTAATTTTTCAAAAAAAAATTTAAAAAGGAATATTCCGCCAGCACCAAATCTGAGGCAACCACCCAAACATTAAATGTAACTGTAGTTAAGTTGGCAGAATTTTGGCAGGAGCGCCAAATTTGGTGGACCTGCCATAATTGGCAGAGCTATCTGGAGTTAACTAAAGTTAACTGGAGTTTTTCTAGGGGCAAACTGGAGAAACTTTAAATGGCCATAACTTTGGCTAGGAAAGTTGGTTTTGGACGAATTGTTTTTTGATTTTAGGTATTTTCGACCTTATGAAGCCATTGGTGCAGGTCTTACAGCCATCTGAGGTCATTTGCAGAGGTTTTGGAGCCGTGAAAGTTCTAGGAGCCACCAGGGCCCAGTTCTGTGAAGACTGTATAGGGTTGCAGGTATCCATTGGAGGTGATCCAATAGTCAATCCTGAAGGATTCAAGTGTTCTGAATCCATTTTTGCCATCTATTTCACCTGTAAATGCTTCTATTCAGCTGTATTTTCAATTTTAGCATTTAATAAAAACAAGGACAAGCCCGGTTGGGAGCTTTGGACCCAGCAGACGTAGCCCTGGAGGGGGTGAACTGCTTTATCAACTTCTTTTGCATTTGTGATTGATTTATTTTGTAGAACAAATTCATTTTAATGTGTTAAATAGTAAAAGGAAATAACTCTGCTATGCTTAAATGGGTTATGAACAGCTGAAAATTTCATGTGTTTTCTTTTTGCAAGACATGGAAATCTTTTAAACATGTTTAATTCTGAATTGAATACCTTGCAAACAAATGTCAAGTAGTTTCAAATTCAGATCAACTATGCTTGAGATTGGTTTACGTGCCCCTAGCATGATGAAAGGGAGAGTGTCTTGTAACCAGATGGAAGTCACTACAGTGAATCAGGCCAGTTATTTAACACCTTTTTGGCTTCGTCCAGATAGGGACAAAGGTGAATGGGGTGATTCCCTTCACATAACCTACAGGGAAACTTAACTTTACCACTAGGTGCATGCCCCCCAAGATTTATTACGTTCACCTAAGTAGACTACTCGTGGCTATTAGGTGGATGGAATGAAGGTTCGTTTACGAGATTAGGTGAAAGGCTCGACTGGGATTTTATGAGATCTAATCAAAGACACGAATTGGAACTTTTCTCCAAGGGTCCTTATTTCATTTTTTAATGAGCTTGACACAAGACAAGGAACTCTGCTCGGATTCCTTGTTTCATTTTTTAACGAGGTTAACACAGTAAAAGAACTATCCTCATATCCTTGGTTTCCTTTTTTTAACGAGGTTGACGCAAGACGAGGAACTGTCCTCGTGGACCTATTTCATTTTTTAACAAGGTTGACACAGTAAAAGAACTATCCTCATGGGTCGATCACAAGTCATAAGAGGTCATGAAGGAGAGATCTAGTTCCAATGCTTCCAGTACGTAATGTACAACATTACTGAATTGATCATCAGTTGATGTAGGTATGGAATGGGTTGCCACATAATTAACCCGTGGCAAGGATGATAGCATTGGTACAAAAGGACCACTTAGGGAATACGGTTGACTGGAAGCCATATTTGGACCGGGAAATGAAAGCTGGTCAAGAGTGATAATTCTGCCTTCATGCGAGAAACATGTCACTCGAAAGAGTGTGGAAACAATAGCTCCCATGTCATAAACATAGTCGTGCCCAATAATTAAATTGTAATCTAAAGGGCATGGGGCTACCATCACATTTAGATAAATGATTTTTCCTCCCAAACTAATAGGTAACTAAGGGAGGATCCTTAGTGGTTGATTGGTTCCTCTATTAAAACCCAACAAATTCTGGGTAATAGGCACAAGTAGTGGCGAACCAAGCGCTTACCAATCAGCTGAGGAAAGGATTGTTATGAAACCAACTCACAAAAAGATAGAAAAGATAGATCAATGCCTTAGAATTCAGCCTCTTCGAGGGGGAAACCTCCTTTACATTACAAAAATGAATGATTCTTTGATGATTCAAATGACAAAACCTCCTTTCTATATATAGGAGTCTAAAGAGTCACAATATAGCCCAGCTGACCTAACAATAATAATATAAAGCCACAAAAATAACAATAGAGGGATTTTATGGGGCACAGTAATAAAAATATGGGGACAATAGGGGCACAACAATATTAATAAGGGATACAACTACAATAGTAATGGGGTAATCACTAGTATTATAGGGACCTAACATGCCCCTCTCCTTCAAAAAATTGTTGTTCTCAACACTTGAGTAGTTCTGGATGCTTTTGTATAAAATTCTCATCCTCTCATGTGGAATCTTCAGCAAATAAGTTCTTCCATTTGATGAGATACTCCGAAATTGATCGATTTCGTAGCTGTCGAGTTCTTGTTTCTGTGACTGCTTCCAGTTCCAATATAATTTTTCCTTCCTCGCCAAGTTTTGGTAATATTGTTTGAACTGGAGCTTGTCGCCTACAACCTTCTTTAAACATGAAACATGGAAAATTGGGTGCACTCGAGAAGCTGCAGGAAGCTCTAATTTGTATGCCATAATACCAATGTTTTGCAACACCTTGTACATACCATAATACTTCGGTGATAATTTATTATCCTTCTTAGCTTGCTTGAGGGAAATTTGTTTATATGGTTGTAGCCATAGGAATACCCAATCACCTACATCGAAACTTCTTTCACGGTGATGTTGATCTACCTGTTGTTTCATTCTATTATGTGCCAACACAAGGTTATCCTTTAAGAGTTGGAGGACCTGTTGTTGATGCTCGATGTGATGTTCCATTGCTTGAACCTTAGAATTTTCTCTTAAATATGATGTGATGGATGGTGGCTGATATCCATAAAGTGCCATAAATGGGGTCATTTTTGTTGCTGTATGGAAGGAAGTGTTATACCACCATTCAGTCAGAGGCAACCATTTGACCCATTGTGTCTGTTTATCAGATACAAAACAACGAAGATATCCTTCCAAACATTTGTTTACTATCTCAGTTTGCCCATCAGATTGAGGATGTTAAGATGAGCTATGAGCTAACTGAGTACCGAGACAAGAAAATAATTCTGTCCAAAAATTTCCAGTGAAAATGGGATCTCTGTCACTTACAATAATCTTCAGGTTTCCATGTACCTTTTGAATTGTTTCCATAAATGTAGTAGAAACTGTACTGGCTTTAAATGGATGTGATAATGCAAAAAAGTGTGCATACTTGGTAAGTCTATCAACTACCACCATGATGACACTCTTTCCCTCAGACTTGGGTAAACCTGTGATAAAATCCATTGAAACCTCCTCCCAACATTGGCTTGGAATGGATAAAGGTTGTAATAGACCCGGGGTCTTAATTGTTTCAACTTTATTTTGTTGGCAAACCAAACATTCTGCCACAAACTTTTGAATATCCGATTTAAGGCCATCCAAAAAAATTCCTTCTTAACCCTGTGGTAAGTTTTTAAAAATCCTGAGTGCCCTCCTAAGGGAGAAGTGTGCAATTCCATAAGAATATTTTGTTTGAGTTGGGAATTCTTACAGAGGTATAAGCAATCTTTGTACCATAACGAATCATTTTGCCAGCTAAATGTATCAGATGTACTGGAATCTTGTTGTAGCTTTTGAATAAGTGCCCACACTTCTTCATCATTCTTCCATTCCTCCCTTGCTTCGTTTATCCAATCTGGTTGGATAATAGAAATGGCGCACAACAATGCTTCCACATCCTCATCCTTTCTTGAGAGTGCATCTGCCACCACATTTTGCTTCCCTTTTTTGTAGATGATTTCAAAGTCATAACCCAACATCTTTGTGACCCACTTTTGTTGCTCTTCAGAGGATAATCTTTGTTCTAAAAAGTATTTAAGGCTATCATGATCCGTTTTTACCTTGAAGTGTCTTCCCATTAGGTAGGGTCGCCATTTCTTAAGTGCATGTAGTATTGCCAACATTTCCTTCTCATAAATAGCTTTGTGTAAAAACTTCCCCTTGATTGGACGACTTTCAAAAGCAATGGTTCTTTCATCTTGCATTAAAACAACACCAATTCCATTTCCTGAAGCATCACATTCCACAATAAAGGTTTTTGTGAAGTCTGGTGTAGCTAAGATCGATGCTTGGCACATTGCCTCTTTAAGATGTTCGAAGGCCTTTGTTGCTTCTAGAGTCCATGAAAATGCATCTTTCTTCAATAATGTTGTTAGAGGTGCTGCTATTCTCCCATAATTCTTAACAAACTTGTGATAATACCTTGTCAACCCGAGAAATCCTCGCAGATGCTTTATGGATGTGGGGATTTTCCATTCCTTAATGGCTTTAATTTTGCTAGGGTCTACCTTAACTCCTTCATGAGATACAATATGACCCAGATATTCCACCTCTTGTACTCCAAAGAAACATTTGGATCTTTTTGCATATAATTGTTTCTCCTCCAATAGTTGTAGCACCCTGTCAACATGTTCAACATGATCCTTCCAAGACTTGCTGTAGATTAGTATATCATCAAAAAATACTAACACAAATTTTCTAAGGAAGGGTTTGAAAATGGAATTCATCAAACCTTGAAATGTAGAAGGTGCATTGGTAAGGCCAAAAGGCATGACCAAAAATTCATAATGACCCTCATGAGTTCTAAATGTTGTTTTCGGAATGTCTTCAGTCTTCATTCTGATTTGATGATATCCTGAATGAAGATCCAACTTGGTGAAGTAAATTGATCCATGCAATTCATCCAGTAATTCATCAATGACAGGAATGGGAAACTTATCTTTAATAGTGAGCTTGTTGAGCTCCCTATAATCTGGACACATGCACCATGATCCATCCTTCTTGTGCACCAATACTACTGGAGTAGAGAAAGAACTTTGACTAGGTTGAATTATACCAGCCTCTAGCATTTCTCCAACCATACATTCAATTTCACTCTTTTTGGCATAGGGATATCTGTACGGCCTGATGTTTGGAGGAACACTTCCTGGAATCAGATGAATAGCATGATCATGATCACGAATAGGTGGGAGACCTTTGGGAGTCTCAAATACCTTGGAATGATTGTCCAAGACTTTTCGGAGATCTGGAGAAATAGATGATTCTGATGTCAAAACATCTAGCGAACATAATTTTGCAATTACACCTCTTTGTTCCTTTTTTAGAAGCTTTGTCATACTGTTAGAGCTGATTATCTTTCCTGGTTTCCCTGCAATACCCCTTAATTCAACTTCCTTTCCTTCCACATAAAATTTCATGAAAAGTTTTTGAAAATTAAAAGCTATTGTATCCAAGGATTGTAGCCATTGGACTCCTAGTACAACATCAGCACCTCCCATTGGAATGGAAAGCATTGGGCTAGTCAATACATATTCTCCCATGGATAGCTTGATATTATGGCACTTTCCAGAGCAATTTATTGTTCCTCCATTTGCAACCATCACTTGACACTCTGGTGCTGGATATAGGAAGCAATTCAATTCTTTTGCTACCTTACAATGAATAAAATTGTGGGTACTTCCTGAATCAATCAACACTATTACCTTTTTCTTCTTGATTTGTCCTTCTATCTTGATGGTTTGAGGAGTGGTAATTCCAGCCAATGCATTACAAGATATGGTCGGATTTATTTCTTCTTTATCTAGGCTTTGTTCCTGGAGTATATCCTCTTCTTTTGACCTTTCTTGCTCCTTTTTTTCTTCCTCTTCACAATCTATGTAGAATAATTTCTTCTCAGCACACTTATGACCTTTAGTGTATTTGCTATCACAACTGTAACAAAGCCCTTTTTCTCTTTTTTCTTCCAATTGTTGTGGTGTCAACCTTATAGGTTGTGGAAGACTAGGGGCAACAACACTTCCATCTTTATAGTTGTGAGTGGTATGCTTCCTGGTTGCCATAATTTTGCTTTCCATTTTTCTTGCTAACCTGAATGCCTTCTCTAATGAATCAGGTTCCCAAAGGCGAACATGAATTTGGATATTATCCTTTAAAGTCCCTATGAACACATCAATCCTATGCTCCTCTGGAATATTTTTTACCCTTATGTTCAATTTTTGGAACTCCTCAATGTGCTCCATTATTGAACCCTTTTGTTTGAGACTTATCAATTGGCTAAAAAAATGTTTCTTTTTGTATCCTCATAATGTGCTGTCAATTCTTCTGTAAAAATTGTCCAAGTGATAATTTGTTTACGAGAGAAAAGCCATTGATACCATACAAACTGATTTGGTTCCAAATAAAAAGTTGCAATATGTACCTTTTGTGTGTTTTGCACATTATTGAGATCAAAAAATTGCTCCATCTGTAATATCCATGTCGCAGGATCCTTGCCATCAAACTTCCTCATATCAATTTTCAGAATATGGTGGGTCTTCGATCCAACATTAGAGTCTATGAAATCATGATTAACATTTCTTTTGTTTGCATCATGAGTTTCCTTTACTACCCTTTCACCATTAGTAAGTATTTCTTGTAGAAAATTTGTCAAATTTGTCTTCAAATCTATCTTCAAATCGTCAATCTTAGCTTCCATGCACTTTATCTTAGATTCCACACCATTTATCTTAGCTTTTGTTAGCTTTTGTGAGAGTGAAATTTGTTGCACTTGGTCTTGTAATTTTGATATATCATGTAGCATTTCTTTCTCTTCTTCATGAGTCATGCTAGAGGTTTCAGGTTGCTTACTAGGTGTTTGCATTTTCTTTCCTCGAGGCATTAGTTACCAATAATAATGCTCTACGATGCCCTTTGAATTCTTTCAAAATAATTTTTCAAACAAAGCTTAAGAAAAAATTTAAAAAAAATCTACACACCTTTTTTCACTTTGTAGGAGCTCGATATTTCCTCTGATGTATCTCTGTAATTTCAGATCATCCAGTTTTGAAATTGCAACCTATAGTAGCCCTCTGTGTCCTCTTTCCAATGCCACCAGTTTGATCCCAATTGGATTCTCCAAGGAAGAGTTATGCCAAATCTCCCACACTAACCTGAATATAGACTAGTTCAGTAGAGCGAACTTGTACAACATGCCACATGTCCCTGTTTCGACCTTTGGCTCTAAACAATATATACAAGAAACCAAAGTCCGTCCTCTTTCTGTACCTTCTTACGAATTTTCAATCTAATGCCTAGAGAGAAAGTTATGACAATTTTCCCCAGGTCACCTATTTGGAATGTAATTCAGGAGTCTGCAAAAAGACCAACTTCCTCAGATCATATCTCCGCAAATATAGCACAAAAAGCTTTGAAATTTGGACCCAAGCTTCAGTGTGATTTCGTCTCAAATGGGTTTGTTTTTATCTTCTGAAATGTCGCAGAAAAAAAATTTATAGCGAAAATGCCACGATGACCTATTTGGAGCAGCGAAACCCTAGAATCCAAAGCTCTAATACCAAATGTTATGAAACCAACTCACAAAAAGATAGAAAAGATAGATCAACACCTTAGAATTCAGCCTCTTCGAGGGGGAAACCTCCTTTACATTACACAAATGAATGATTCTTTGATGATTCAAATGACAAAACCTCCTTTCTATATATAGGAGTCTAAGGAGTCACAATATAACCCAGCCAACCTAACAATAATAATATAAAGCCACAAATAACAATAGAGGGATTTTATGGGGCACAATAATAACAATATGGGGACAATAGGGGCACAAAAATATTAATAAGGGATACAACTACAATATTAATGCGGTAATCACTAGTATTATAGGGACCTACTCACAGTTGCACCTTCATCTATAATAGTGACAGATACAATCATATTATAAACCTGTAATATGATCTGGAAAGGCACATAAGAAGGAAGACAGAATCCTGCTAGTCGATTCCAATCAAAACTAGACTACTTGGAGAGGGTACCATAGAAACGAGAGAACTAACCCCTTGAGTTATGAGAGCGGGATGATTTTCCTCCTATCTTGATGGAACAAGAGGATTTCCCCCAAGCTCATTGGAATTTGAAGAAACAAAAAGAACTTGAGTAGTATCATATTAACTCTCCTCGGGAAAGGTATGATTAACTCAAGGTGAAATTGGGTCAATTTTTTCCTCGACCTCTTGATTTGAGTCAGGTATAGACTCATAAGATTCAGTTTCAGAGAGACTGGATTTGACTAACAATTGATTTTGTTTAGTCAATTCATCAACTAGTGAAGGATTTAGGGAGAGTTTCCTATAACCAGATGGAAGTTGCTGTGGTGAAGTAGGATGGTTATCTAACAATTTTTTGGCTTCATCTAGATAGGGACAAAGGTGAATGGGGCGATTCCCTTCACATAACCTACAAGGAGACTTAACGTTACCCTTTTTTCCCTGAACTCTACTACCACTAGTTGATGGTGTGTCACCAACATGATCTCCAGAAGTTGATGACATAGGATGATGTGAACGAGAAGACAATTCTTCTAAGATTTGAGGAATATCAGGACAATTTCGAAGAAGATGATCTCCCGCACAAAGTTTGCATGGATATCGAAATTTGTGAGGCTTGACGAACAGTTTCTCATCCGTTGTTGCATTCAAAGCGATGGTTGCTTGGTTGCCCCTCTGCTGAATTTTCTTCTTCTTCTTCTTCTTCCCTTTCTTCTTCCTCTTAGCCACCTAGTTACTAGTACCATTACTTTCACTAGGTGAAGAGGAAGAAGGGGAGGAAGAAACAACCGAGGAAGAAGGAAAAGGGTCAACTTTAGGATCAACTGAAGGTTGATTTTGTCCAGTTGGAGGTGTACTCGATTGCGGAGAAATTACGACATTTTGAACCAAGGAGGTTGAAAACAACCATACTGGTAAGCCAATGGTAAATCCCGGAAGGTACAATGTAGCCATATAAGGAGCACCAATATTTCCGAAAGGAGGAAAAGGACTAGGATTCCCATCAAAAGGAATTCCTTGTTCGGTGGAATTTGGATTTGTTGCCATATGTTTCAACCTAAGATCAACTAAGGAGTGATCATGGAGGATATTATCCACGGTCAATTAATTTTATTTTAATCAAAGTAACATAACAAAACAAAAGAGGGATAATCTAGGAAAAAGGTTTACCAAGAAACTGTGAACTGCAGAATACCTCCTGGCGAACTAGGAAGTATGGGCGGGCAATCTCCCCAAATGCTGTGTTCGGTGTATCACAGTTTACAAGGCGGACGACTCGGTTACTTAAGGATGGATAGCAACCTAGAGTTGTCCTCCCATATATACCTGAAGGTACATGGAGGCCCAGTATGTATAAGCATTGTCTAATGCAGAACCGCACAGTGAGAGCATTCCCATATACTTTACGTACTGTAACACCGCCTTATATACCCAAAGGTACGTGGATGAGCTATGATATACTCACATACATGGAATGAGGTATCACACTCCGGATGTATTGTAGACAAGTTAGCGACAACTGCTTTGTTTTACGATGCTAGAACATGTCTCTAGCCTAGAACCACTAAATGTTTTTCATTAGGTGACGATGCTCCATTAGGTAAATTCAGATAAATTTTAAGTTGATCTTCTTTAGAATTTTCCTTTCAAGGTTCACCACGTGATGTACGTTTGCAATTCCTAAAATGAAATCTTATATGATAAGCATTCTTTCCATTCAATTTAACAATGAAAATCCTTAGCTAGTAGGGATAGAGCAATCAGGTTTCTTTCGATCATAGAGCAAAGAGCACATCTAATGTAATTTCCCTACACTATTCCTATGAACACACATAAAAATTTTCAATGCAACATGCATGTATTTCTTTTCGATTTCCTTAATGTGAATATGAACAAAAGGAAATATGCACATACAATCAATCAATCTTTCATAAGAATGAAGACTTTTACGACAGTTCTAATTCAAAGGAAGAGAAGACTTTACGACACTTTCTTTCGAATGAAGATTAATCAATTATATCCTAAATTTGACTATTGATAATGACAAAGAAAACATGAAGAAACATTAATCAATCCAATCAAAGTTGGGCTAGACCAGGAGATAAAAACTCATTTTTTGAGACATAACATTCATTGATCAACCAACAAACAATCAAATAGA
The DNA here is from genome assembly GCA_031772625.1 of Pinus tabuliformis. Lineage (NCBI taxonomy): Eukaryota > Viridiplantae > Streptophyta > Pinopsida > Pinales > Pinaceae > Pinus > Pinus tabuliformis. The sequence goes on from CM062811.1 coordinate 788,570,884, forward strand.
GAAAAGTTGGTAAAAACTCTTTCCAAAGGTGGGAAATTGATCCTAGGAGGACCAGCGCAGCGCAGAGTGGGAGACAGTCTGCTTCAGAGCACTCTCCCTAAGCCAGGGGTGCTTTGCAGCGCACTGTGTCCCTCACAAGCCTGTGCTGGTGATAGTAAGCCATTTCAAGAGGCAATTTGACACATTTTTGATCAATTTTTCAATGGAATTACAATCTATGAACACAAATAAGATCTACAAGGATGTCTTAGGAGGTGGATAAGCTACTAGGAAAGAGGATTCTTCCCCATTATGGTCACCAATATTTTTTGGAGAATTCAACATCTACAGATAAATACTAATTCCCTAGATAAGTAGTTGTATCTAGAAGGTGTTTAGACTTTTCCTATAAGCAATAGATAAGATGAGAAGATAGAAGGCCTAGCTATAGTTTCGCTCTCCTCTCGTCTCCCTTGTATCGATTCCGCCGCTCCTTCCCGTACTTAATCCGCTTGAGAAGTACCCTATAAACACAACAGAAAACAAAAACCGATCAAAGCATATGATCTATTGAGTATAAGTGAAAGGAATCAAATACAATTCACACACATAAGCATTATAAAACAATACAAACATGTGGGAAAAAGGTTCAAACACTTTTTAGATAGAAGAAGGAATTACAACCATTGGTGTCTAATTCAAAGCCATTCCTCCAGCTTGGATCCCATCCATATCACATCAAAAGCATGAAAAACTTGTAGCATCACAATACTTGCTTCAAAGCCAAATCTCATAGCAACATTATCTCCTTACAATTCAACATAATCTAGCCCCTGATCACTTAGATGAGTGGTCAATTTATAGGAAGATGAAGGAGGTTTTTTCATTAATGGTGGCATTGAATGACCTTCCATACTTAGAATTAGTTCCATGGAGGAATGGATGAGAGGATAGGATGCACCTTAACTCATTCCTCATCCATTTTCGAGCTCATAGGAGTTGATAAGTGAGGTAAAATTCTAGATGACTCCAAAAAATAAGAATATTCCCCAAAACCTATGTGAATTTCGCTCATTCTCGCCTAGCACAGGTGAAAGGAAGCCTAAGTGCTCTGCAAAGCACCCTAGCAGTGGACTTAACTGCTCTGCAATGCACCTTCATAAGGGCTTGCCTGTGCTAGTCCCTCTAGAGGCTCTTTTTGGATGTCTTCAAGTCATGAAACTATTTTGGAAGGAGGAATTCAAAGGGTGACTTGTTTAGGGCATGAAGCAACTGAAATTAGGGTTTGATGAGCCCTAAAACACTGATCTGGATGATGGGATTGATGTGCCCAAATTGATCTGTAACAGGGACACAACCATATCTTAAACAATCGAATGAACCTCTCTATCTATTCTTTATAGCTTCCTACATCAGACTTATTCGACCTCCCTTGAGGCCATTCTCTTCCTTTACTGAAGAGAAACAGAGGATCTACTCCCCCTGAGCAGATCATCTTCCTTCTTCTTCCAAACCTTCAAATGGTTGATTCCTAACAGGAGAATTAATTTTCAGCTTCTTCTTTTCCCATGTTTGGATTTCTCTTGGTTGCACATGGCTAGAGGAAACTTCTCCTTCAATTCCTCTTTCTTAACCCAAATCTTCTTGCTTCCTTTTTTCCTTACAGAGGGGTCTACTACAAGAGTAAGAGGATCATTCTTCCTAGTTTTCTTCTGATTTCTTCCTCCTCTTTTCATCTTTCTCTTTTGATACTAAGCACTGAAGACAAACTTGTATTCCTATACTCCATTGTTTCTTCTTGTCTTCAAATCCTGAGCTGCTACATTTTCATGCATATGCTGAGAAGCATGCTTTTTCTCCCCATATCTGTAGTGTGCTGCCTCATGCCCAAAGTTGCCACAGTTGTAGCATTTGATTTGGCTTAAGAATGGGGAAAAGGAGTTACTATTCTTGAAAACACTCTTTTCAAGCCTTCTATTATTGTCAACATGCCTTCTCCTAGCCTCTTTATGCATTCTTAGGTTGCTACTACCCAATGCATCTCATTTTCTTCCATGCCATCTACAGTTTATGGCCTTATGCCCAAAATTATTGCAAGAGAAACAATAACCATGAAAAGGATTCTGATAGTTAACAATACCTTTTCTTTGAAGGCGTTTTCCTTAGAAGGGAAAGGACCTCTATTGGTTCTTCATGTGGCTTCAATGGAAGATTCTGCTACTGCCTTGCATTGTTCCTTGTTGTTTCTTGGCTCTCTTCTACTTCTCTCTTTGTTGTTGATTCTTAGCATATTGTTGTTTTCTTTTCTTCTCCTACTGTTGATGATTTCCTTTCTGTTGCTAAAGTTCAACAACTTCTTTTCCTTTTTTGTTGTTAAAACCTTGAACTTCCTTTACCTGGGAACTTCACCTTTCAGCCTTGGCAATCTTAGATCTTGGATTTTCTTTGAAACCCATACTAGCTTTAATGAGAGGGGATCCCTGTTTAACAAGCATCTCATTCAAAGCCTTTTTTCTCTCCTCAAGCTTCTGATATTGAGACAACTCTTCACTTTCCCTTTCTAGTTCATGTCTCAATGAGACTACTTCATTTTGTAGTCTCTCATAGTAAGCTTCTCCATTATTTAGTTGAATGGCTAACCTCCCATTCAATTTTCTAGCCTCTTCTTGTTGAGCATTTAGATCAACTATTTTTTTTCTCAACTTCTCATTCTCAAGATCATACTCGTGCAATTGCTCCTTTTGCTTGAGATTTTCTTTTGACAGCTCCTTGATCTATTTTATAGAAGAGATCAAATTCTTCCTCAAATAGATCATTTCATCTAGATCTATTTCTTCACTATCATGGGTGTTGGATGAGCCACCAAAAAGATTTAAATCCACTTCTATGTCCATATAATCTTCCATAGGTCTGAGGAGTATTCCATCTTCATCACTTCCAGTGATACCCCTATTCTCTTTACGAGATATACTCTCTTCTTCTTCAGAATATCCCTCATTTTCTATTTCTACTAAAGTAGGTCTATCTTCATTACTACTACTAGATGCATGGCTATCTCTATCCTCAAGTGATTCACATGAACATCTAGATAACAAGTAACCTATTTCCTTACATTTATCACAAATCAAATATTACATTATGAGTCGCATGATCTCCCATCCAAGTCTTCTTCTTCACCATCAACTACATGTTCTAGTTCACTAGTTGAGCAACAAGGTTCTTTGACCTTCTCTCGAGCCACCTTGTAATCTTCTCCATAAATAAATTTCAATTTATCTATAATTTCCTTTGTTGTCTCATAATTTCTTACTTCCTCAGCATATGGTTTAGACAACCCATTCATGATGATTTCCTTGGCTTCTTCATTCTGCTTACTCTTTTCTCCATTCAATAAGGAGCACCAATCATCAATCCAAAGTCATTAAATAGGCTTCAATTCTAACCTTCTAGAGTACATACTCTGTTCCATTTAAAAATGGAACACCTTATGATGTAAGACAAGTTTGATTAGTCATTTTTTCCCTTTGATCTACCTTCGAGCAATTAATTTTTCCTGAAGGAACTTGGCTCTAACACCAATTGTTGGAAACAATGTTAATACTGAGAGGGGGGTGAATCAATATTAAGGATAATTTTAACTTTTATGCCAATTTATCTTTACTCATTCAAATTTGGCATCCATTATATGAGAGAAACCATTAACAAACCATAACAACATCCATATCAACCAATACAAGCATACACATCATGAGCAACAAACACATGAGACACAGATTTTTAACGTGGAAACCCTTCTAGGAGAAAAACCACCAAAGCTTGTTTTGTTATTGATGTAAAAATAAGAATTCCAACTCTATTACATCAATATTTTTTTGAGACACCACTCTGTTGTGGTCACCAACAACCCCCCTCTTTGTTTGATATTAGCAATAACACCAAGCAAAGGGGGACCCTTAGCAAAAAATCCAAAAATATTTTTATCAAAATTTTTGTATTTTAACTCCCTAAAGCTAGATCGCATCGCGAAGAGAGAGTGAAGCATTTCCTATGCGCATAAATAAGCTGCGAAAAAGCGACGCGAAATTCATCGCATCGCATATATTGAAAGCGCCCTTAAATGAAAAATCTGAAGGAATCGCCGACGACCGATATGCGACGTCGCATATCGCAACATCGCATAAGCAGCACACAGTGATTAAATGAAAAACGCTATCTCGCGATCTGCGATCTGCGATTTGCGATCTGCGATGAATGAGACTATCAATTCCTGCGATGACACTTCTTGACATCACAATCCTCGATATTGCGATGCGAATCACAGAAACCACTCATCGCAAGATTTCCTCGACATAGTTTTTAAACCCAAAATTGAGCGCGCACCTTAAGGGAAATTAATGATTGTATGCCTGAGTATCCAAGAATGATTGTGTTGCGTTTTTCGAAGAGTCAAGTCATTATGAGTGTCATGATTATGCATTCATTAGAACTTAATGCTTTCATGTCAATCTTTTCGTAATTCTTCTGCTCCTTTGCGTAAACTGTAAGGCAGCAACTAATATATATCAATATGCAGGAAACATCTAAGGAGAAGGGGAAAGCGTCAATACTAGGAGAACAAAGAGGAGATGCCTTCGCAAATGGTTGCCGCATACAGCAGGACCGCGGATTCCAGAGTATCACTCAACAGATACTGATGGAAATAGACTATCCAAGACTCAGAGTCAAAGGCGCACAAAAGCAGCATGTTTGCAAAAGATCCTGAAGCTCAGACTGGGTAAAGCAAAATGAAAAACGCTAAAGAGGGAAGACGCTCCAGAAAAGCCTAGAACAAAGAACGGAAGCAAGTTTCAATACAGAAGATTTTTCAGGCAACGAAATCCCTAACTCATTGAGTCATTCGCACAACCGGAAACCGAAATAGCAACAGCACAATCAGTTTGAAAGAAATCTGGGTTACACTAAGTATACACATAGCGAATACACCCAGCCAGAGGAAGATTTTCAAAAATATCTCCTAGTTTGTTAGAAAGAGGTTCCAGCTCTTTTTATTTCTACTTTTATCGCTCGAACGAAAGGAAAAAGACAACCAGCCGACTCTTTCCAGGCGAACATTGCATTGCTTACAGCACTAAGGAGCAGATACAGAAACGGTTAGAAATTAGATTCAATTTTTAGAAATAAATTTGTTTTAGTAAAAGGGCGGTCATTTGAAGTCGTTTGCTAAATTTGTGTAATTAAGATTAATTAGTTAGTAGTATTTAACCCTTCTCATGGCATTTGGAGAAGGGTCCGGAAATTTGTCAAAAGACTTGTCCTCAGAACATGCACTTTTGCACCCTCGGAGGGGGTTTTTGATGAATGGATGGATCAAGATTTATTTATGTTTGCATTTTAATGTCTGCTACTGATGTTGCACTTCTGTACTCTTAGTAGATATTAGAACAAGTAGAGATAAATCGTTATTGCTTGAAGTTTATGAGTGAAATCAGTCATAAATGGTACTTTTATCTCTTGACTAATTTCTGCTTATATTCTTAGAGTGATATGCAGCTGAGTTGTTTGTATGTTAATGTATGAATGTGTGGGTTACCATTTGGCACTTCTGTATGGTGGAGTCATTTATTTGTGCTTGACATATGAATAACTTATTATGCGATATGTTGTTCACAACTGTTTTGTCTAACTTTTTATGTAGAATGGTTTATCTTAAATGATTTCTATTCTTATGATAGCTGAATGATCTTTATTACCAGTTATTGTTCGAAATCTTTTAAATCGCATAATAGAGGAAATCTAGCCCGGGTTAGCGTAGATTAGATGTGTTGTTTTTATTAGATTACAATAGCATAGAGTCAGTTTAGAAGTTAGAATTAAATTAGCTCAAAAATATACTTCTATATCAGCATCATCAAACTCTACACACACACACACCCCTTAGATTGGGAAACTGGTCCCATTATCCCCAGTTGGACCCGCTATACCAAACGGACAAGGAGCTGCCAACCAAGTTCGGGACCGGGTGGGTACCCCCCTTGTTGTCAACCCGATTTCCGGGCCCTCAACATATTTGGCGCTAGAAGGAGGGCACGAACTATGAATGGCACCTAAATCAAAATCTAAATACCATTCTGAGAGTAAATCACCCTCATCAACTCCCCCGACTTCTCCAGTACGGTTAAACCCAGAGTTAGAAGTCGCTCGAGTATCCACCACTGCTACATACCCTAATATATCAGACCAACTTATCATTGAACCCCCTGAAATTCAAACTCTGATTCGTAAACTCCAGGGATTCTCTATTTTCAATCAGTGGTCTGATAAATCTCAAAGCAGCATGACTTCGCAATACAATCCTGCTCATCCCCTGACCAGATTGAAGAGTGAAAAGTTTGGCATCCAGCCAACTGAACTTCCTCTCCCCACTAGGAAAAGAGCAAGGAAAACACCACCAGAGTCTGACAGTGAGACTCTTTCATCTACTTCGTCCATTTCAACCCCCTCACCGTGAAGTCAACCACCCACATCTTCATCCCAAATCACTCATCCATCTTCCACAACCCTTCCTCTTCAATCATCAAAGATCATAATATCTTCATCTTCTCAGCATCAGGGATCATCCCCTGCACTTTCATTAACTAGCAGCTCAACGATGGCCCAGTCTCCATGGAACAACCCTAGGGCAGTTTTAATGCCTCCACCCCTGAGCCCAATACCGGCCCATCCTGAGAAATGGCTACCTAAATTCAATCCAGAAACAGGCATGCTAGCTGTTATAGACATTTTTGTGCCTTACAGCATAGAGCATGAAATGTCAATAATCTAAGGGATCCAAAGTCCCTAAACATGTTGTTCCTACCCCTAGAGGAACAAGGTCAGCAAACCACAACACTTCAGATCAGTTCTCCACTGAAAAACACTCAGAAACAGGTCAATTTTGGATCAAATCAGCTGCTCCAAAGGCTACCTGCGTTGCATATCAAGTGCAACAAGGGCTACCTGCGCTGCATAGTAGGTACAACACAAGCTACCTGCGCTGGGCGTACTTTGACATGTGGAGGAATCTTTTTCCCAATGTGCCAGTGCCCAGGAAGCTTCCAAAAAGGCACTTGATCATAAGATTCGCCTAATGATGAGTTAAGAGCTTCTAAAACTCCAAGTGGAAGGCAGAAACTCCGAGTGAAGGACTGAAGAACAACTGGAGTTGAAGAGGACAACAAGTCACACATCAAGCTGACTTATCTTCACTCCAAAACTCTATATAAGGATCTCATCCCATGGGATCTGGAGGCCGGAATTTAGTGCAAAGAATTGCTGTTGGTTTACCGTTGTGAGTATTGGGTGATTGCTTGAGGGAGGTGAAGAAGAGATTTCTCTCCATCGGGAAGGTGATGCTGGATTGGACCTCTCATGGTTGTATCACCGCCTGAACCTTACTTCCATATATTAATAAAGCATTTGAGGTTCTTCTATTCGCATGTGTTTCAATGGTGTATTGTCTTACTTGCGTCTTTGATTTATGCTAATCCTTGAATCGATTATGAATGCATGCCTCTTGTAGTTTCCTTTTCTTGTCTTATTTGTAGGATCTCGTGTAGCTGGGCCCGTGAAAATACTTGGATCTGGGAGCAAGCGGCAAACGAAGGAGATTGGATCGGCCATTTGCGCAAGACATCGGTAAGTGGATCTCTTCCTTCTATCTCTTGCATGTCATAAAGAAGAAACTTTAGATAGCTTTGCTTTCAGCTGTTGCTAAGGAACTGTCACCCTTAGAGTGGGTTAGGGTCATTCCGAGTTGGATACTTTCCCCCACAACAGACTGGCGACTCCACTGGGGATCGTGTCTTGTTGGTAGCTTGTGTTTCTTGCTATTCATTTCTTAAACAAAGGGAGTACCGAATCGAACTGCATCCGAATCCTTCGAATGCAAAGTAGAGGGCAGCTACTCTAGCCCAGTGCTGGGCATGTTTATGATTTGAAGAGCTGATCCACAAGGACTCTTTTTTAGCTCTTTGTGATAGTGTTCATCTTCCTTAATCATCCTCTAGAGTATACTTGACTGATAGCAACTGATTTGCCCAAAAACCGTTGATTTTTGAGCAAACTGTGACCCGGAATCTGAGAGAGACGAGAGTTGTCTCATCAGTGCAGCTGCAACAAAGGCTACCTGCACTGCAACGCAGGTCCCGAAGGGGCTACCTGCGCTGCATCTCAGATTGACAGTGCAGCACCTGCGCTGATCCAGTTTTGCCTTGTGCAGCTGGGGTTCCCTCCTGTCTGTTGCCCAGTTTTCAATATTGTTTTTGCAGCCTGTTGTCAACCTGTATACCCAGCTGAAACTACCTTTCTTTGCCTTCATTCCGCCTCAGTTGTATGAAGAAACCGTGATTGTTCTTATTGTATTTCTTGCTTTCATTCACAGTTTCCCATAGCGAAAGTGAACTAGTCTTGCTGTGACCTCTTGGATCTAGACCTGTAAGAAAGTGTCGTTGTGATTCTGAGAGCTAGTTTATTGTTGTTCATAGCTGCTTGAGCATTTGCTTTCGTTATATGGTTCGAATTTCAGTATTTCTTGTGTTGAAACGAGTGAATCTTAAGGTGTTATTTTGATTATTGGACAAAAACTTATTTGCTTTCGCTTGAAATTGAATTCGAAATTATACAACAGCTTTCTTTTTGTAATACATCAACATTAAGGAAGAAGAAAAGAAATACTTGCATTGTGCATGTGCATTTTGACAGTTTGCATGTCGATTTAGGAAAGTGCATCAGTGTGTGCTCTATGATCTGTTTGAAAAGATGATGTCTTTCTTTTCCTTCAGTAGTTAAGATTTTCATAAGTTGAAAGAATTGAAAAAAGCTTGCTTATCATTCTTAGACTGCATTTAGGAGTTGTATCATACATCACGTGGTGATCCATAAAGGCAAACTGCTAAGCAAGATCAACCTAAAACGAACTGAATTTACATAACAACGCTTTGAAACATAACGAAACACAGTAGAGGTCTAGGTAGAGACGTGTTCCGGCGTCGTTAAACATAGTGACTGTCGATCTCTACGAAGGTGGGTGATTCCTCCTGAGGGACGATAGCACTAATACGGACTTGTGCTCCCGCGTACCGTCGCGTATATTGGGAGACACCTATAGGAACAAAGCCTTTATCCATAGGAAGCTGTGTCGGCCGCCCTACTGATCGCAATGCAGTGAACACAACATTCACGAAGATCGACCACTCGTACCGTAAAACGTATTCTGTGGTTTCGCGAAAGGTTTGGCACACCCTCTGCCTAGAACTCCAGAGTAGTTTCTTTTGGCCTTTTTCAAACTCTATAACTGAAAAATTCCATCCGAGCATTTGTCACTTCGGGCTCGTTAATACATCGAAGGAGACTAGAGTCATCTTTAGCTTTTTCTCGACTCTTAAAAAGTGAAAAAGCAAGTTGTGTCTTAAAAGCGTCTAAAATTAATTCAATTCGAAAATACATTTTACCCTGTGTATTGTTGGTTGATCAAGTAATCCACAATCGTGGAAGAAAGTCAATCGATGACCCGTCATTCGCGGAGGCTTACGAGTCGACCGTCTTTGTCTCCGGAATCGAAAACAACCCGGGCAAAGCGGACTCGTTCAACTGGTTCCAAATCTCCTGTCACAGTTAGAACAAGTGTTCCAACGACATCTGAGGTTCCGGTTACTCCAAACATTTCTGGAAACCCTGCCCCTATTGAAGAAGTTCAACAGCCCCAGAAGGACGGTAACACTGATCCTAGTCTGAGAGCAAATACTTGCGTTACTGAATCGGTTCCATCGGTGATCGGTTCAGAGAGTTTTGCTCCTCAAACAACTGTCGCTGTCGAAACAACCCCTTCTTCGGCACCAGAAATATTTTACGGACCTGACGGTCTTCCCCTTCCACCTGGTCTGATCGCAATAGAGGAAATTGTAGAAGATCCGCAAGCAACTACTCCAACCCGTTTTGGAGCAGGGATCACTCTATTCCCTTCTGCATCAGAAGCTAGCCTATCACCCAGGGAGGTTCCTGGAGGATCACTGGGCAATCTACTGGATAGACTCAAAATGTCTGAACAACCGTCAACATCTAGGACTGTGCCAAATGACACAGCGACGGCAGAACCCCCTGCAGTCACTCCGACAATGTTCGCCGGCATACCATCTGTTCCCAGCTCTCAACAGCTAGAGAGAACCCCTTCGGGGGCAATGACGATAGTGTGGTTTGTTCCTGTTTGTTCTCCCGGGATAATACCCGGTAACTCCTATGTTGGAACTCAACAAATTGATCCTTTTGGAAATCAGTTTGGGCAATCCGATCCTCAAGGTTTGATAAATCCTTTCAGTTCCGGACCGCCACCGTATGGGGGGCAATATGCTTTTTCGTTACCCCCTCCGGGAGGTTACCCATACGGGAGTTCACAACCGTATTCAGGTTATACTGGAATAACTACAAGTGGTTGGATACCTATGCTACCCCAGCAACCAAGAGTTGTGTATTCTATGCAACAACAAATGCCTGTGACGAACATCCCGACGACGCCAGCGATTGTAACCGTGTCGCAAGTTCAAACGATGCCTGTTGTATGTCAACCTCAGTTTCCTCAGGTTGTAATGCAACAGCCCTTTGACCCTGCGACTCAACCACAATCGCCAGCCGACGGGGCGGCACAAGCACAAACGGGTACCATTACCCCTCATCTTGGTCCAGTGGTTAGTATAGCACAACAACCCATGGTGTCACAACCATGGTTGGTGCAGTATCAACAACCGCAATTCCAGCAAGTGTACCAAGGTACCGAGCAGCAGATTTTTGCGAACAGTGGACAACCGTATATCCAAAACGGTCTAAACCAACCACTTTACAGTGGGGTAGTCCACCAACCGTATCAATCATACCAGCATCAATTACATTATGCCGGTATGCAAAGACCAACTGCTCAGGCGATCCCATCGTATCCTGGGTACGCTTCGCCTAATCTGAGTCAACAGCTGCCATTCGTGGCAACTCTAGAGTTACCCGTGTTGGGTCCCTATAATACTAGTGATTACCCCATTACTATTGTAGTTATAGCCCCTATTTATATTGTTGTGCCCCTATTACCCCCATATTGTTATTTCTGTGCCCCATAGAATCCCTCTATTGTTATTTTTGTGGCTTTATATTATTATTGTTAGGTCGACTGGATTATATTGTGACTCCTTAGACTCCTATATATAGAAAGGAGGTTTTGTCATTTGTATCATCCAAGAATTGTTCATTTATGTAATGTAAAGGAGGTTGCCCCCTCGAAGAGGCTGAATTCTAAGGCGTGGATCTCTCTTTTCTATCTTTTTGTGAGCTGGTTTCATAACATTTGGTATCAGAGCTTTGGATTCTAGGGTTTCGCTGCTCCAAACAGGTCATCGTGGAATTTTCGCTATAACTTTTTTTCTGTGACGTTTCAGAAGTCGCAAAAAAAACCCATTTGAGAAGAATTGGCGCTGAACCTTGGGTCCGAATTTCAGAGCTTTTCGCGTGATATTTTCGGAGATATGATCTGAGGAAGTTGGCCTTTTTGCAGACTCCTGAATTACATTCAAAACAGGTGACCTGGGGAAAATCGTCATAACTCTCTCTCTGAGGATCGGATTGAAATTTCGTAAAAAGGTACAGAAAGAGGACGGACTTTAGTTTCTTGTGTGTGTTTCAGATTCAAAGGTTGAAACAGTGACTCGTGGCACGTCGTACAAGTTCGCTCTACTGAACCAGTCTAAAAGCAAGTCACTGTGGGAGATTTCACATAACTCTTCCTTGGAGAATCCAATTTGGCTCAGACTTGTGGCATTGGAAAGAGGACGCAGAAGGCTACTACAGGTAGAAATTTTAGAACTGGATGATCCGAAATTACAGAGATACATCAGATTCAATATCAGGCTTCTATAAAGTGAAAAAAGGTGTGTAGTTTTTTTTTTAATTTTTGTGTAAGCTTGGTTTAACGGAATTCAAAGGGCATAGTAAAGCATTATTATCGGTAACTGATGCCCCGAGGAAAGAAAATGCAAACACCTAGTAAGGAACCTGAAAGCTCTAGCATGACTCATGAAGAAGAGGAAGAAATGCTACATGATATATCAAAATTACAAGAACAAGTGCAACAAATGTCACGCTCACAAAAGCTAACAGAAGCTAAGATAAGTGGCGTGGAATCTAAGATAAATGGCGTGGAATCTAAGGTAAATGGCGTGGAATCTAAGATAAAGGGCATGGAAGCTAAGATGGATGGCATGGAAGCTAAGATGGATGGCATGGAAGCTAAGGTGAATGGCATGGACGCTAAAATTGATGGCATGGATGATAAGATGGATGAATTGAAGAAGTTGCTACAAGAAAGGGTCACTAATGGTGAAAAGGTAGTAAAGGAAACTCATGATGAGAACAAAAGAAATGTTAATCATGATTCCATAGACTCTAATGTTGGATCGAAGACTCACCATGTTCCAAAAATCGATATGAGGAAGTTTGATGGCAAGGATCCCGCCACATGGATATTACAGATGGAGCAATTCTTCGATCTCAATAATGTGCAAAACACACAAAAGGTACGTATGGCAACTTTATATTTGGAACCAAATCAGTTTGTATGGTATCAATGGCTTTGTTCTCGTAAACAATTTATCACTTGGGCAATTTTTACGGAAGAATTGATAGCACATTATGAGGATACAAAAAGCAACACTTTTTTTAGCCAATTGATAAGTCTCAAACAAAAGGGTTCAATAATGGAGCACATTGAGGAGTTCCAAAAATTGAACATAAGGGTAAAAGATATTCCAGAGGAGCATAGGATTGATGTGTTCATAGGGTCTTTAAAGGATAATATCCAACATGATGTGCGCCTTTGGGAACCTGATTCATTAGAGAAGGCATTCAGGTTAGCAAGAAAAATGGAAAGCAAAATTATGGCAACTAGGAAGCATACCATTCACAACTATAAAGACGGAAGTGTTGTTGCCCATAGTCTTCCACAACCTACAAGGTTGACACCACAACAATTGGAAGAAAAAAGAGCAAAAGGGCTTTGTTACAATTGTGATAGCAAATACACAAAAGGTCATAAGTGTGCTGAGAAGAAATTATTCTACATAGATTGTGAAGAGGAAGAAGAAAAGGAGCAAGAAAGGTCAAAAGAAGAGGATATATTCCAGGAACAAAGCCTAGATGAAGAACAAATAAATCCGACCATATCTTGTAATGCATTGGCGGGAATTACCACTCCTCAAACCATCAAGATAGAAGGACAAATCAAGAAGAAAAAGGTAATAGTGTTGATTGATTCAGGAAGCACCCACAATTTTATTCATTGTAGGGTAGCAAAAGAATTGAATTGCTTCCTATATCCAGCACCAGAGTGTCAAGTGATGATTGCAAATGGAGGAACAATAAATTGTTCTGGAAAGTGCCATAATATCAAGCTATCCATGGGAGAATATGTATTGACTAGCCCAATGCTTTCCATTCCAATGGGAGGTGCTGATGTTGTACTAGGAGTCCAATGGCTACAATCCTTGGGTACAATAGCTTTTAATTTTCAAGAACTTTTCATGAAATTTTCTGTGGAAGGAAAGGAAGTTGAATTAAGGGGTATTGCAGGGAAACCAGGAAAGATAATCAGCTCTAATGGCATGACAAAGCTTCTAAAAAAGGAGCAAAGAGGTGTAATTGCACAATTATGTTCGCTAGATGTTTCCACATTGGAATCATCTATTTCTCCAGATCTCCAAAAAGTCCTGGACAATCATTCCAAGGTATTTGAGACTCCCAAAGGTCTCCCACCTATGCGTGATCATGATCATGCTATTCATCTGATTCCAGGAAGTGTTCCTCCAAACATCAGGCCGTACAGATATCCCTATGTCCAAAAAAGTGAAATTGAACGTATGGTTGCAGAAATGCTAGAGGCTGGTATAATTCAACCGAGTCAAAGTTCTTTCTCAGCTCCAGTAGTATTGGTGCACAAGAAGGATGGATCATGGCGCATGTGTCCAGATTATAGGGAGCTCAACAAGCTCACTATTAAAGATAAGTTCCCCATTCCTGTTATTGATGAATTACTGGATGAATTGCATGGATCAATTTACTTCACCAAGTTGGATCTTCGTTCGGGATATCATCAAATCAGAATGAAGATTGAAGACATTCCGAAAACAGCATTTAGAACTCATGAGGGTCATTATGAATTTTTGGTCATGCCTTTTGGCCTTACCAATGCACCTTCAACATTTCAAGGTTTGATGAATTCAATTTTCAAACCATTCCTTAGAAAATTTGTGTTAGTATTTTTTGATGATATACTAATCTACAGCAAGTCTTGGAAGGATCATGTTGAACATGTTGACAGGGTGCTACAACTATTGGAGGAGAAACAATTATATGCAAAAAGATCCAAATGTTTCTTTGGAGTCCAGGAGGTGGAATATTTGGGTCATATTGTATCTCATGAAGGAGTTAAGGTAGACCCTAGCAAAATTAAAGCCATTAAGGAATGGAAAATCCCCACATCCATAAAGCATCTGCGAGGATTTCTTGGGTTGACAGGGTATTATCGCAAGTTTGTTAAGAATTATGGGAGAATAGCAGCACCTCTAACAACATTATTGAAGAAAGATTCATTTTCATGGACTCCGGAAGCAACAAAGGCCTTTGAACATCTTAAAGAGGCAATGTGCCAAGCACCGGTCTTAGCTACACCGGACTTCACAAAAACCTTTATTGTGGAATGTGATGCTTCAGGAAATGGAATTGGTGCTGTTCTAATGCAAGATGAAAGACCCATTGCTTTTGAAAGTCGTCCAATCAAGGGAAAGTTTTTAAGCAAAGCTATTTATGAGAAGGAAATGTTGGCAATACTCCATGCACTTAAGAAATGGCGACCCTACCTAATGGGAAGACACTTCAAGGTAAAAACGGATCATGATAGCCTTAAATACTTTTTAGAACAAAGATTATCCTCTGAAGAGCAACAAAAGTGGGTCACAAAGATGTTGGGTTATGACTTTGAAATCATCTACAAAAAAGGGAAGCAAAATGTGGTGGCAGATGCACTCTCAAGAAAGGATGAGGATGTGGAAGCATTGTTGTGTGCCATTTCTATTATCCAACCAGATTGGATAAACGAAGCAAGGGAGGAATGGAAGAATGACGAAGAAGTGTGGGCACTTATTCGAAAGCTACAACAAGATTCCAGTACTTCTGATACATTTAGCTGGCAAAATGATTCGTTATGGTACAAAGATCGCTTATACCTCTGTAAGAATTCCCAGCTAAAACAAAAGATTCTTATGGAATTGCACACTTCTCCCTTAGGAGGGCACTCAGGATTTTTAAAAACTTACCACAGGGTTAAGAAGGAATTTTTTTGGGATGGCCTTAAATCAGATATTCAAAAGTTTGTGGCGGAATGTTTGGTTTGCCAACAAAATAAAGTTGAAACAATTAAGACACCAGGTCTATTACAACCTTTATCCATTCCAAGCCAACGTTGGGAGGAGGTTTCAATGGATTTTATCACAGGTTTACCCAAGTCTGAGGGAAAGAGTGTCATCATGGTGGTAGTTGACAGACTTACCAAGTATGCACACTTTTGTGCATTATCACATCCATTTAAAGCCAGTACAGTTTCTACTGCATTTATGGAAACAATTCAAAAGCTACATGGAAACCCAAAGATTATTGTAAGTGACAGAGATCCCATTTTCACTGGAAATTTTTGGACAGAATTATTTTCTTGTCTTGGTACTCAGTTAGCTCATAGCTCATCTTATCATCCTCAATCTGATGGGCAAACTGAGATAGTAAACAAATGTTTGGAAGGATATCTTCGTTGCTTTGTATCTGATAAACAGACACAATGGGTCAAATGGTTGCCTCTGGCTGAATGGTGGTATAACACTTCCTTCCATACAGCAACAAAAATGACCCCATTTATGGCACTTTATGGGTATCAACCACCATCCATCACATCATATTTAAGAGAAAATTCTAAGGTTCAGGCAGTGGAACATCACATCGAACATCAACAACAAGTCCTCCAACTCTTAAAGGATAACCTCGTGTTGGCACAAAATAGAATGAAACAACAGGCAGATCAACATCGCAGTGAAAGAAGTTTTGATGTAGGTGATTGGGTATTCCTACGGCTACAACCATATAAGCAAATGTCCCTAAAGCAAGCTAAGAAGGATAATAAATTATCACCAAAGTATTATGGTCCGTACAAGGTGTTGCAAAAGATTGGTACTATGGCATACAAATTGGAGCTTCCTGCAGCTTCTCGATTGCACCCAGTTTTCCATGTTTCATGTTTAAAGAAGGTTATAGGTGACAAGCTCCCAATTCAAACAATATTGCCAGAACTTGACGAGGAAGGAAAAATTATATTGGAACCGGAAGCAGTCACAGAAACAAGAACTCGACAGCTACGAAATCGATCAATTTCAGAGTATCTTATCAAGTGGAAGAACTTATCCGCTGAAGATTCCACATGGGAGGATGAGAATTTTATGCAGAAGTATCCAGAACTACTCAAGCGTTGAGGACAACACTTTTTTGAAGGAGAGGGGCATGTTGGGTCCCTATAATACTAGTGATTACCCCATTACTATTGTAGTTATACCCCTATTTATATTGTTGTGCCCCTATTACCCCCATATTGTTATTTCTGTGCCCCATAGAATCCCTCTATTGTTATTTTTGTGGCTTTATATTATTATTGTTAGGTCGGCTGGATTATATTGTGACTCCTTAGACTCCTATATATAGAAAGGAGGTTTTGTCATTTGTATCATCCAAGAATTGTTCATTTATGTAATGTAAAGGAGGTTGCCCCCTCGAAGAGGCTGAATTCTAAGGCGTGGATCTCTCTTTTCTAAGGCTGGTTTCATAACAACCCGATTTACATCGGTTGACAAACGATCCGATTGCTTATGCCCCTTGGTGGCCAGCGATTCCTCACAAACTTCCCTCCGACATTCCTAAATTCAATGGAAATCCAGGTGAAGACCCGTCGAATCACGTCATGACTTTTCATCTATGGTGTTCGTCGAACACTCTAAACGATGATTCGATAAGACTTCGCCTCTTCCAGAGGACATTGACAGGTCCGGCGGCCAAATGGTATATAGAATTGCCAAGAGCCTCTTTCGACAATTTCAGCTCCTTAGCCACGACTTTCTTAACCCATTTTCAATTACCAATTAGGTATGAAACAGGAACCGAGATACTGACCAACTTCAAACAGACAACAGCTACTCACATATCAGATCATATACATGAGTGGCGTCGCCGTCGTAGGATGGTGAAAACATACGTTCCTGATCAGCTATTAGCTGAATGGTTTATAAAGTCATTACTTCTGGCTATAACGGAAGATGTGGCCAAGGGGGGAGTCGTAACAGAGGAGCAAGTCATCGCTCGTGCTCAACATTTAGACTTAGTATATACTCAGTCCGGCACGCTCTACGATAAAATACCTGACGCCCCTAGACCTGAATTTTCAATTCCTCCCCCTCCTAAATCGAATATTAACTCTCACGCCAGTAATGGCGTGACTGGCAAACGCAAAATCTCTAGTCAAAATGCAAATGAGGAACTTCTTGCCTCAGAAGTAAATGCCATGTCGACCGACAAGAGCAAACAACTGAAGCAACCAGGGGGCAAGAAGAAAAAGAAAAGGAAAGGGAAACCCCCGACAGGGTGTCATATATGCGATGAGGATCATTGGATGAAAGATTGTCCACATATAGCTGAAGTTAAGAAACTCTTCAAGAGTTCAAAAACCCCAGCAGTATTGACTGATCCGTTTCCTAATCCAAGACAAAATCCGGTTGCTAATCAAAATGCTTCCCGATCCCAAGTGCTTATGTTGTCTACCTCAAAACAGCAGAATAATGCTTTGACAAGGAATAAAGATTACAGGAATCCAAAGCAGTTGAACAAAAAGGCAAATAAACAACCTAGTAGTTCAACAACAACTTTGACCAAAGTCGTGCCACCCATCATTCCTAAACCAATGATAAAGTCGCCAAAGGGAGTAGTACACAAATCGACATTTAATCCTCGTGCAAAAATAGCACAGAATTATAATATAATAGAGGACCTGGCCCAATCGCCGTCCGCTATGTTGACACTTGAGGTACCGCAAAATTGCCCCTCCCAAGAGCAAGCTTTACTAGCAGCGATAAGTGGGATTGGCCCAATGGATTCCAATCTTGTGGCCTTTGATCATAAAGGGTATGACCCTCAGATACCAGCTCAACTAGCTTTCCTTATTCAAGTGAAAGCCCTCAACAAAACTGTTCATCGAACAATTATTGATGAGGGGGCATCTACATGTCTTATGTCGATGAGTTGCTGGAAAAATTTAAGCTCACCACCCTTGTCGAAATCGTCAACGACATTAAAAGCATTTGATGGACGATCATACACTCCATACGGGATTTTAAGTAACTTGCAAGTTGAACTGGGGGGCAAAACAGTAGAAGTTGATGTGGAAGTAATCGACGGAAACCTCGATTACAACATCCTACTGGGAAGGCCTTGGATATATGCCATGGCTGCAGTTGTGTCGACCTACTTCAGGAGGATTGTATTTCCTTTTCAAGGAAAAATTACAATCGTCGACCAACAAACATTTCTCCCCAACAGTTCTCAAGTTACGGGAAGCAGCACAATGATCCATGAAAGTAATCAATCGCTCCAAAATATTGGAGTAGGTCTCCTAAAAGACCCTGCCTTAATGGGTACTTTTGCCCTACCGCCGGCAAGTAATCTGGCGGAAGTAGCCACAGTGGAAACCTACAATATTAAATCTTCTATATCCAACGGATTCAGAAGATTCCTAAGTATTTTGTTAGGATGGATCATCGCCCTAATGGAAATACTGTAAATACAGTGGGCCCCGAGGACGGTTCTTATCTCGTGTCAACCTCATTAAAAAATGAAACAAGGAGTCATGAGGATAGTTCTTTTACTATGTCAACCTCATTAAAAAATGAAACAAATCCCCTTTTCAAAATTCAAAGGTAAACCTTCATTCCAACCACCAAGTTGAATGCAATGAAGCTTGGGGGGCACCCTCCTTTGACATGCGTTATTATGATGCTGGGGGCATGCGCAAAACGAGCAGTTTTGGAAAAGTTCATGCTCGTTAAAATATAAACGCAAAACCGAGCAGTTTTAACGTGGAATTCATGCTCGTTAAAAAAAAAAATAAACATAAGCATGTGAGCAAGCTTCCTCCAGAGTTCAAGCTCATCCAGAAAAAATGAACCGGTAAATAACCATTTGAGACCGTAAATTCATCAGCCATAAAAAGCCTTGGTCGTGTTTGCACCGTCACCTCCACTTTTCATTTGGCCGATCATTCACATCCACTTGATTGTTTACCTATTTTGAGGAACAGCTGCGAAGAGTGATTTCACTTAGCCATCCTTGTAATACTGCCGTGATTGGAAAATTCCAACCTGTACCTGGAATCTGCTGCTATCCCTGTTTATCACTCGTTCCTCAAAAGACGAGTCTTCTTTGAGCTCTTTTCGCTGACTCGTAAAATATGAAAAGTTTGCCGAGTTTTGGCCTTCCAGCTCGTTAAAAGAACAGGAAGAGCTATCCCTCCTCTAGATTTTAATCTTTTTGGACCTGAGGGATTATTGCACAAAAAGATTGAGCGCTTGTCTAGTTCGGCTCGATGAAGATATCGAACATTCATCCCTTCTGTATTGTTTTATACTTTTTCGGACTTAAGGGATTAGATGACGAAAAAGGACCCCTGGAGTCCACTTTATGTACCCTTTTCAGACTCTCTAAAAATGAAAAGGACCGAGTTGTCTTTGTAGCTGGGCTCGTTAAAAATATTAGATAGCGACAAACTTGTCTTTAGACGAGAACGAGTTTCCCTATCGCTAGGCTCGTTAAAACATAGCGATGGGCTTGCCCGAAGGGCAGGTTATAGAACAAGCATATGTTATCCTCCTCAAACTTGACAAAAATAAAGAGGTACTGGTCAGAAATGACTGGGGAAAAATCGAGAGAACCTCAAAGCTTAATGGTAGCAAGTCGCTCTTGAACATGACACTTTTGCCTCCGTAAATATCGGGTTGGGTTATTATCATTCACCGGTCCCTTCACCATGGTCTCGCCATACCATCCATACATGGGGTAATGCTACTGATCCATCACATCAGTGTCGTTATATGTTCAAGAGATGTCATTCAGAAAGTGTCAACCGGGTCCCATCCACTACCATACATCATCTTTCATCCTTCCATGACCGCCACCCTGAATCATATTTCACGGATCGTTTTCACCATCATCACTAGCTCTGTTCCGTGTCACTGATGTGGGATTCATTAAGGCCCTCCTTTGACGGATCACTTCTTGTCGACATCAGCTCATTATCCAAGAAGTTGATCTAGGGACACCCCCTCAGTACTTTGAAGCTTGCATGCCTCAATGGCAAGTTTCTCACTTCCGGCGATAGGTATACATTAATGACCTTCGACCGGGAGACTTTGCGTGGTGTTCAACGTCAGATCCTATATTCACGCCACGTGAATTGTGCTGCAGTACCTTGAGGGTCATCATCATTATCGGTGATTCCTCTCGCGCTTGTTAACAGTTTACATTATTGACTGGTAATCAAGCGATGTCTTTCCATGTTCGACTTCAAGAAATTCTCACATGGATCGACTTGTACTAGAGTGAAGATCGGACAAGTTTGAAGACCCCGGATCTAGTTTCATCCATCCGGGCTGCGATATATATTCAGGAGATAAAAACATAGACATGTGCAGCAGATGATCATCCTACTAAAAGGATGATAATTAAAAGCAGAGAATTATCAGTCTATTATCAGACGATCGTCTGTCGATGTACAACAAATGTATTTATAAAGTTGAGCATGGGAAATGCCCGCATCAGCTAGATCATGAAAAGAAAGTATGAAAAGATAATGTATTGTATTGTATTTTGTTACAGGTCACCTCCCAACGATTGAATGAACTTCAGATCCTCCTAATAAAGCATTTCACCCGATAAACGACCTCATACTTTAGGGGGCAACTGTTATAGACATTTTTGTGCCTTACAGCATAGAGCATGAAATGTCAATAATCTAAGGGATCCAAAGTCCCTAAACATGTTGTTCCTACCCCTAGAGGAACAAGGTCAGCAAACCACAGCACTTCAGATCAGTTCTCCACTGAAAAACACTCAGAAACAGGTCAATTTTGGATCAAAGCAGCTGCTCCAAAGGCTACCTGCGTTGCATAGCAAGTGCAACAAGGGCTACCTGCGCTGCATAGCAGGTACAACACAAGCTACCTGCGTTGGGCGTACTTTGACATGTGGAGGAATCTTTTTCCCAATGTGCCAGTGCCCAGGAAGCTTCCAAAAAGGCACTTGATCATAAGATTCGCCTAATGATGAGTTAAGAGCTTCTAAAACTCCAAGTGGAAGGCAGAAACTCTGAGTGAAGGACTGAAGAACAACTGGAGTTGAAGAGGACAACAAGTCACACATCAAGCTGACTTATCTTCACTCCAAAACTCTATATAAGGATCTCATCCCATGGGATCTGGAGGTCGGAATTTAGTGCAAAGAATTGATGTTGGTTTACCGTTGTGAGTATTGGGTGATTGCTTGAGGGAGGTGAAGAAGAGATTTCTCTCCGTCGGGAAGGTCATGCTGGATTGGACCTCTCATGGTTGTATCACCGCCTGAACCTTACTTCCATATATTAATAAAGCATTTGAGGTTCTTCTATTCGCATGTGTTTCAATGGTGTATTGTCTTACTTGCGTCTTTGATTTATGCTAATCCTTGAATCGATTATGAATGCATGCCTCTTGTAGTTTCCTTTTCTTGTCTTATTTGCAGGATCTCGTGTAGCTGGGCCCGTGAAAAGACTTGGATCTGGGAGCAAGCGGCAAACGAAGGAGATTGGATCGGCCATTTGCGCAAGACATCGGTAAGTGGATCTCTTCCTTCTATCTCTTGCATGTCATAAAGAAGAAACTTTAGATAGCTTTGCTTTCAGCTGTTGCTAAGGAACTATCACCCTTAGAGTGGGTTAGGGTCATTCCGAGTTGGATACTTTCCCCCACAACACTAGCTGAAGAGCATATCAATAATTTCATGCTTTCTGTTAATCTCAATGGAGTTACCAACGAAGATGCTGTTGTCCGGCTTTTTCCCTATACAATGCAAGGAACAGCCGGGTCATGGTACTTTTCGTTACCTTCCGGGTCTATCACAAGCTGGGACATTTTTTAGAGTCAATTCCTTACCAAGTTCAGTGATGACAGATCAACAGCGACATTGATTAATGACCGATCCAATCTTAAAGCTGAGGCTAGAGAACCCATTAAAGATTTCAATTTACGGTTCAATAAGATCCTCAACAAAATTCCTGCTGCTTCTCAACCCAGCGAGGAAGTAAGATGTGAATGGTATATCACGGCCTTACCATCAAACTTGGCTATCTTCGTAGATAGGGCAAACAAGACGACCTTAGTTGAAAACTTGACAGAGGCGTTAGCAGTAGAAAAGCGCGTAGTGGCCCTAGAAAAGAGATCTGCAATAGAAGAACGCAAATCTAAGAAAATCTCTTTCAAAGAAGACACCAAGAAGAAACAAACGAAAGATCCTTTCGATTTGGAAGGATTACAAAAAGTGTTAAAGGCCATGTCCAATGAGATGATTGACATAAAAAAACAAGTAGCAGAAACTTCTTCAAAAAATCCCTACAGAGCTTTTAAAAGAAATCCTCCCATGGATGTCAGACCACCCAATGTTGTCTCAAACATCGAATCTGAAGAAGAACAAGAAGAAGAGAATACCACTGAAGGGCAGACCGATGATGAAGAAGTTGTGGAACTACAAGGAATGTGGGATTTCATCCTCCCACAAGAAGAAGATCAAGAAGCATTCCCGGTTAGCACACGAAGCAAAAACCAACTTGATCCTCCCCAAACTACCCCTAAACAGAAGGGCGCAAGCCCTGCAACAAAAGATAAGGTCGTAACAAAGAAAACAACCGCTAGAGCGACCCAATTTAGCCCAGTCCAATCAGATCAAGCACCTCCATCAAGAACACTGATAGTGTCGGATGAAATGGAGTATAACATTATCGATGACATGAAAAAGACTAGGGCTAATATCACTCTTTACGATTTGAGCAAATTGAAACATCAACAGAAAATAATGATGAAGGAATTACATGCCGTGCCTACTACATCCTTACCTACAGCCGTAGCTTCCCACAACATGGGAAGACCTCCAACCAACACGATCAATAAGATTGATCCAAATGACATCGCCTCGATTGGAGGAAGATCAAGATCTCATACTCCTCCTTTTCTTCTCACTTATGAAATTTTCATTAAAAACGTGCACAATTGATTGGTTGATTCTGGTGCTTCAACGAATATTTTACCCAGATCAATATGTGCCAAATTGAATGTTCAACCACAAAAATCTGCAGTGCGCATAGTTCAACTTGATCGATCTCAAGTCGAAGTGATTGGTGAACTTAATCAAGTGACCATAAGATTGTCGTCTAACCCGAAGGTATGCCAGGTTATCGACATTCTAGTAGCTGATATCCCTGAATTCTATGGTTTGATTCTTAGCAGGGATTGGTCTGAAAAACTCCACGGATATTTCTCAACCGACTGGTCGCACATGTGGTTACCCTACAACGGTAAACCAAATCAAATAAAGGTTGAATGAGAGTTTCACCAAAAATACATAGTGACGGAATTGGAAGGAGAGAATGAAGCAATAGCATACAACAGTAGTATCATAGGCAATTACTCGGTAGATTCTTTCCTCGGCAATTTCAATGCTCATACCTCACCTTACTTAGAAAATTCAGTTCTATCCCAAGTTGAAAATTTTTCCCAAACTGATAATTCAAAATGTGTTAATTTTTTAGATAACCCTGTAAATACATCTTTGTTCTGGAAATTATATTTTGATGGCTCCAAATCTAACGAGGGAGCAGGAGCAGGATGCGTTCTGATTAGCCCAGACGGAAATAATACCATGCTTATGTGCAGACTTGATTTCGATTGCACAAACAATACAGCGGAATATGAGGCCTTGGTGCAAGGCCTATACAAAGCAATCGGGTTGAACGTTAAGTATCTTCAAGTCTTTGGAGACTCTGAGATCGTCGTCAAACAGGTACGTAACACCATACATTGCGTATCAGGTCATTTGAAGCACTATCAATATTTAGTACAAGATCTGACTGCACATTTCATAGCATTCAATATTTCTTCAATCCCAAGACTCCAAAATGCGAGTGCAGACCTGTTAGCTAACGTAGCCTCTAGACTTCTTCCCTCCGAAGATTTTAGTCCAGATAGATTCTCAATAGAATTAATCTTTAGACCATCCATCCCTGACAACATCACCAACTGGAGAGTATTCAACGACGATCCTGACATTGTAAACTTCCTCACTTCTGAAGGATCCTACTCAAACCAAATAATTGATGAAGACCATCATGATCACCAAATACAACTAAATAGCACTGATAACGCTATACCTAAATCGGTGGTTAAGTTAGAAGACTTATATGATCTAAAAAGTCGGTTTAAAAGGTCTGCCAATTCTAAACTCTACAGTTCGACTCTAAACTATGAATTAGTGAACCTAGGAACCGATGATAAGCCACAAAACGTTAATCTAGGCCACGGCCTAGCCCCTAAAGAAAAATCAGCATATATCCGTCTTCTTAGACAATACAAAAACGTTTTTGCCTGGAATTACGATGAGCTGAAGACATACAACACTTCTATCATTCAACACACTATCCCTATGATTGACAATGAAAAACCTGTCCAGCAGAAACTCAGAAAAATCCACCCCAACTTAGAAAATTAGATAAAGACTGAGTTAAATAAGTTCTTGAGAGCCAGAATAATTTTCCCCGTCAGATATTCCAAATGGGTATCCAATATGGTGCCCGTTAGAAAGAAAAACGGAGATATTAGGATCTGTATCGATTTCCGGAATCTCAACAAAGCCTGTCAAAAAGACAATTTTCCCCTCCCACCTATGGAGCAAATATTATAGGCAGTAGAAGGCTCAGAATTAATGTCTTTTCTGGATGGATTTTCAGGATACAATCAAGTGCTGGTACATCCCGATGATCAGTTAAAAACCACGTTCCGAACTAAATGGGGCACATATGCATATCGGAAGATGCCATTTGATCTGATCAATGCCGGCGCTACCTTTCAGAGAGCCATGGACATCGCGTTTAAAGGATTAGTCAATAAATCTGTAGTGATTTACCTGGATGATATAACAGTGTACTCCAAGAAGCGAAGCGACCATCTCAAAGACTTGAAACAAATCTTTCAAAGATGTTTAAGGTATGGGATTTCACTTAACCCAAAGAAATCTTTTTTCGCATTAAGTGAAGGGAAATTGCTAGGATTCATAGTGTCAAAATCTGGTATTCACATTGAACCTGACAGAATCAAAGAAATTTCCGAAATATCCATGCCCCATAACAAAAAGGCCATGCAATCTTTCCTTGGTCAAATCAATTTTGTAAAAAGGTTCGTCCCGGATTTTTCACGTATTATTTCTCCTTTACAAAATATGATAAAAAAGAATTCAAATTTTAAATGGGGTCAAGACGAACATGAAGCATTCAACTTGATCAAACAAGCTATCATCAACCCTCCATCTTTAACAACCCCAAATTTTTCAGAGTCTTTTATCTTATACACATTTGCCTCAGAGAAATCTTATGCCGCGATTTTAACTCAAGCAAATCAAGAGAAGGCGGAAGCTCCAATCGCATTTTTTAGCTCGAACTTACAAGGTGCTGAACTCAATTATTCAGACGTGGAGAAACAGGCATATGTTGTTTTCAAAGCGATCAAATATTTCAGACCTTTCTTACTTAAAGCCCATACCAAAGTCATAGTGCCGTTTCCAGCGGTAAGAAACCTTCTGATACAGAAGGATGTGGGCGAAAAGAGAGCAAATTGGATTACCGCCTTACAAGAATACGATCTTGAGATCAAGCCAGCAAACATCGTAAGAGGTCAAGGCTTCTGCAAGATGTTAGCTGGAGCATCGCAAATTCCTGAGAACTCATCTGAAGAGGTACATACGTATGAGGAACTCCACGATGGACCAGCAGGTGGACACTATGCTGGAGAAGCTACTGCACATAAATTTTACGTGCAGGATATTATTGGCCCACACTGTTCAAAGACTCATACAATTACGTAAGGAAATGCCAAGTCTGCCAAACTGCTGCAGGGAGACAAAAGAAATCGTCCATGCCACTGCAGCCGGTTAACATCGAGCAACCATTCAGCCAATGGGGCTTGGACATAATAGGTGAGATCGTTCCTCACTCTTCTAAGCAGCATAGGTATATCCTCACGGCAACATATTATTTTACTAAATGGCTAGAAGCAGTTCCTCTCAAGACAGCTAATTCTGAAAACATTATTGAATTCATAGATCAATTTATCATCACTAGGTTTGGATTGCCAACGGCCTTAATGTTTGATAATGCCTCATACTTTTCTGGAAATACAATGACTGAGTTTGCACTTAAAATAGGGTTCAAACTGAAGTATTCTGCCAACTACTATCCACAAGGTAATGGGTTGGCTGAATCAACAAACAAAAACCTAATCACGATTATTAAAAAAACAGTCGACCAAAACCAAAAGAATTGGCACAAAGCACTGGTAAATGCTTTATGGGTAGATAGAATTACGAAGAAAGCTTCAATCGACACTTCTCCCTTTAATCTAGTTTATGGGAAAGAAGTGGTTCTTCCAACTCACTTAGTCATTCCCTCTTTGTCTTTAGTACAATACATCGATGAAGTATCTACTTCCTCCTTACAACTGAGACAAATGGAAATAATCAAACTAGAAGAACGACGAGAACAAGCTAAGAAAACCCATGCTCACCACCAAGCGCTAATAAAATCCTCTTATGACTCAAGCATAATGACCAGAAAAAACTTTCAGATGGGAGATTTAGTTTTAAAATGGGATAAGGCTCATGAAGAAAAGGGCAAACATACGAAATTTCAGAAGCTATGGCTTGGTCCTTTTCAGATTGTAGAAGTCATAGGCCCATCGACGTTTGTGTTGCAGGATTTGGCAAGTAGAAGAGATTCTTTGCCTGTGAATGGACAGATTCTTAAAATGTATTTTCCATAGAAGATCATTCTTCTATTTTTGTAGGATAGTTTTAGTTTTTATTTTATTTTTTTTCTTTCTTATAAATAAAACCGGTTGTAAATGATCATAAAAAAGGATTCATGAAAGAGCACACCACTTCTCTATCAGATTTTGATTTCGCTTGTACAAATAGCAAAACTTTTCGAAAAATCTGATTTTTATTATTGACAAGTAGAGTTAACTTTAGCCTGAATATGATGTTAGTTTCAACCTTAAAAGAAAAACTTTGATGAAAGCAACCTTTGGTAAAAAATTGTTTCATGTCAGCACAATAAAAGGTATCATTAGTAATAAAATAAATATTCTCTGTAAAGCTGCTGTTTTCAAACTCTATTATTGTCGTCCAGAGCTTTCTTAAGGAAAAACAATGACTTCCTCCCTGCTAAAGGAAATCGTAGCATTCAGAGGAACAATCCGAGAAAACACTATATCTCAAAGAATAAGAGGTCTCATCACGAGCCGGCTTATCATGATCACATATATTATAACTTGCTGACTTTTCCAATACTTTCTATCAAAACAGGGCAACGACTCAAGATTGTTGCAATCAAAAGACAAGGGGTCTCATCACGAGCCAGCTTGTTCAGCAAAAGTGTAAATCAAGTGAATGACTGTGTCATAATTTGGCCACCAAACCAAGACATTGTTCTTTAGAGAATAAAAAAGGAAAAAGTGTCAAAAAGGATTTTTCTCTGAAATGTTGTAAATAACCTCAAGTAGGAAAAAGGATCATTGCTGGATAACATGGTAACCCTGTCGAGGCTATGAACGCTTGCGGGCAGCAGAGGCTCTACCTACGACAAATGAGCATATTTTAAAAAGCCAGTACGCAGAGAAGACCTTATTTTATCTTTAATAAGACCAAGTAATGTTTGGTATGAATGCAAGAACTAAGCCTGAGGAAGCAGACAATTGGAATATGAAAAGGTTGAGACAAAGTATCGTTGACAGGATAAGGGGTAACATACTCTATCTGTCCATAACAAAATTTAGACATACGAAAATTTTTCTGTTTCGGAAGTGGAAATTCAATAGAAAAGCAGAGATAACTGGTTCTTCACAGTGAATTGCCATTGTTGTGGTCACCAACAACCCCCCTCTTTGTTTGATATTAGCAATAACACCAAGCAAAGGGGGACCCTTAGCAAAAAATCCAAAAATATTTTTATCAAAATTTTTGTATTTTAACTCCCTAAAGCTAGATCGCATCGCGAAGAGAGAGTGAAGCGTTTCCTATGCGCATAAATAAGCTGCGAAGAAGCGACGCGAAATTCATCGCATCGCATATATTGAAAGCGCCCTTAAATGAAAAATCTGAAGGAATCGCCGATGGCCGATATGCGACGTCGCATATCGCAACATCGCATAAGCAGCACACAGTGATTAAATGAAAAACGCGATCTTGCGATCTGCGATCCTGCGATTTGCGATCTGCGATGAATGAGACTATCAATTCCTGCGATGACACTTCTTGACATCACAATCCTCGATACTGCGATGCGAATCACAGAAACCACTCATCGCAAGATTTCCTCGACATAGTCTGTAAACCCAAAATTGAGCGCACACCTTAAGGGAAATTAATGATTGTACGCCTGAGTATCCAAGAATGATTGTGTTGCGTTTTTCGAAGAGTCAAGTCATTATGAGTGTCATGATTATGCATTCATTAGAACTTAATGCTTTCATGTCAATCTTTTCGTAATTCTTCTTTTCCTTTGCGTAAACTGTAAGGCAGCAACTAATATAAATCAATATGCAGGAAACATCTAAGGAGAAGGGGAAAGCGCCAATACTAGGAGAACAGAGAGGAGATGCCTTCGCAAATAGTTTCCGCATGCAGCAGGACCACGGATTCCAGAGTATCACTCAACAGATACTGATGGAAATAGACTATCCAAGACTCAGAGTCAAAGGCGCACAAAAGCAGCATGTTTGCAAAAGATCCTGAAGCTCAGACTGGGTAAAGCAAAAAGAAAAACGCTAAAGAGGGAAGACGCTCCAGAAAAGCCTGGAACAAAGAACGGAAGCAAGTTTCAACACAGAAGATTGTTCAGGCAACAAAATCCCTAACTCATTGAGTCATTCGCACGACCGGAAACTGAAATAGCAACAACACAATCAGTTTGAAAGAAATCTGGGTTACACTAAGTATACACACAGTGAATACACCCAGCCAGAGGAAGATTTTCAAAAATATCTCCTACTTTGTCAGAAAGAGGTGTCAGCTCTTGTTATTTCTACTTTTATCGCTCGAACGAAAGGAAAAAGACAACCAGCCGACTCTTTCCAGGCGAACGTTGCATTGCTTACAGCACTAAGGAGCAGATACAGAAACGGTTAGAAATTAGATTCAATTTTTAGAAATAAATTTGTTTTAGTAAAAGGGCGGTCATTTGAAGCCGTTTCCTAAATTTGTGTAATTAAGATTAATTAGTTAGTAGTATTTAACCCTTCTCATGGCATTTGGAGAAGGGTCTGGAAATTTGTCAAAAAACTTGTCCTCAGAACATGCACTTTTGCACCCTCGGAGGGGGTTTTTGATGAATGGATGGATCAAGATTTATTTATGTTTGCATTTTAATGTCTGCTACTGATGTTGCACTTCTGTACTCTTAGTAGATATTAGAACAAGTAGAGATAAATCGTTATTGCTTGAAGTTTATGAGTGAAATCAGTCATAAATGGTACTTTTATCTCTTGACTAATTTTTGCTTATATTCTTAGAGTGATATGCAGCTGAGTTGTTTGTATGTTAATGTATGAATGTGTGGGTTACCATTTGGCACTTCTGTACGGTGGAGTCATTTATTTGTGCTTGACATATGAATAACTTATTATGCGATATGCTGTTCACAACTGTTTTGTCTAACTTTTTATGTAGAATGGTTTATCTTAAATGATTTCTATTCTTATGATAGCTGAATGATCTTTATTACCAGTTATTGTTCGAAATCTTTTTAGATCGCATAATAGAGGAAATCTACCTCGGGTTAGCGTAGATTAGATGTGTTGTTTTTATTAGATTACAATAGCATAGAGTCAGTTTAGAAGTTAGAATTAAATTAGCTCAAAAATATACTTCTATATCAGCATCATCAAACTCTACACACACAAACACCCCTTAAATTGGGAAACTGGTCCCATTATCCCCAGTCGGACCCGCTATACCAAAAGGAAAAGGAGCTACCAACCAAGTTCCGTACCAGGTGGGTACCCCCCTTGTTGTCGACCCGATTTCCGGGCCCTCAACACACTCATAGGAAGCACCAACTCCATTTGATTATTTTCTAGCACCCACTTGGTAGGAAGCACCAACACCTTCCTTTTGAAAAGACCTGATCAACCTACCAGAAGCACCAACTTCATATATTTCTTGCAAGCACCAACTTTCAGGAGGCACCAACCCCCAAGCCTTCTCATACACGCACTAGAGATGGAAGCACCAACTTGTTGTATGCAATCTCCAACCCACACTCAAAAGAAAAACTTACTTCTCATTGTAATTGGCAGCCTCTCTACCTGTTTTATTCTCTTTGTTCTCCTCAGCAACCTTTTGGACCATGCAACACTTTGTCCTATGAACAATCTTCAACAACCCATTTTTCTACTCGATATTCTTCACTAATATGCAACACTCTCTGCACTCTTCCCACTCTGCAACAATATACTCACATGATATTTATTCTCTCTACCTTCTCTTTTTGCATAAGCACACATGGCCTCTTCTTAGCAGTGTACACACACTGAGAGTTATCCACACAACTCACACTCCATAGCATATACTCTACCCTTGGCCCTCTTCTATTCCATAGGCTATCTTGGCCTCACATAGTAGCACTGGCCCACTCACCCCCTTTTCTCTGCAACATAGGCATACACAACCTCTTTCTACAGAGCAGACACACTTGGACTCTCCTCAACAATGCACTCATGCACATAGCTCTCCACATAGATCACTAGAAACAATGTTGCTTCCCCCCACATTGCTCACTTGCAATCTTGGAATTTTTTCACTGAAACACAATGATTGATGTTGTCTCTGTCATCCATCACTATGTCATTTACACTATCAGAGTGTAGCTCTACATGGCTTCTCCATCCTATTGTTGTGTCTCATTTCTTGTATTCTGTCATTGCAACATTAAATAAAATAATTGGCTTCATTTACTCACCAACTACGGTTGTAGTACAATTAATGCAAGGAATTTCCACTTGAGGATCTGATCTTAATTCAATTCCTTGTAGCATGCAACCAAGATTAGGGATGGCTTGTCTCAGCTCATGATAGACTCCATTATTTCATCATGTGAAACCATGGTCCTATTTTTTCTTAATTTAATTCAATGAAGTGTGCATGAGAGATCATAGGTACCTTATTTCAACTCAAGACAGGCCCAACACTCTTCTCTGAAAATCATGGTCAACGTCGCCCTTGACTCAATGATATTTATAGTCACTATTTATTCCAGCAATAAACTCTTCTACGTGAATTTTGTTGGGTTGTGTTATATTATTTCCACGTAGATAATAGGGGGTTTGAGGGGCACCCGTAACCCCACTTTATGGGGTCTGGGGCAGCACCTCGGAAAATTTTGGTTTTGGACCCTATGTTAGGTTGGGCAGACCCACCTATGGTTTTGTGCATGATTTTCGCACATGTTTTTTTGACGCGATGGTTTTCGGTCCATGGTATTGGATGCTTCAACATGTATAAATATGTATTGTAACATTGAATGGAATATAATGAAAAATCAAGCTGGTAGTCCCGGTTTTGGGATCCAAGGGAAAATCTCTGTGTATATGTGTTTTATGTGTTATGTTCTTGCATTGTTTATTTTCTGTGTTTTAGAATTTGTATGCAGGTAATTTCTGTACGAGGTTAAAACCTACATTTGGTACCAGAGCTGCTTTGGCTTCAAGGGGATGCCTTTGTTGCTGAGGGGTTTCGTTCAGGCTTGTGGTAGACCCTGTTCAGTGGGAGATCTGCGAGATCAATTCTGGTGGTGAAAGAAGATGGCGAGCAGTGGAAAGATAGAGATCGAGAAATTTAATGGTCAGAATTTTGAGTTGTGGAAACTCAATATGGAGGATATGTTGGTGGATAAAGACTAGTGGATCATGGTAGATCCAGGTACTAAACCAACGGGAGTGTTCGATGAAGAATGGAAGAATTTGGATTGGAAGGCAAAGAGCACAATACGATTGTGTGTCTCAGATTCAGTATTGCTGAATGTATCAGGGGAAGCTACGGCGAAGGCTTTGTGGGACAAGTTGGGGACTTTGTACCAATCTAAGTCTCTGGTGAATAGACTGTTCCTGTGGAAAAATCTGTATAACCTGAGGATGAAAGATGGAGACTCGGTGATAGAGCATCTGAATGCATTTAATACTGTGGTAAGTTAGTTAGCATCTGTTGATATTAAAATTTCAGATGAAGATAAGTGCATCAGTTTTTTGTGTTCTCTACCATATTCATGGGATAGTCTGGTTATTGCAATAGATAGCAATGCAATTGCCTTGCATTTTGATGAAATAGTCTCATCCTTACTAACGGAGGAGATGAGATGGAAAAGTATGGAGAGCCAAAATGGTGATACCTTGTTTGTACGAGGGTGGACCTAGAATAGAAACAAAAATAAGTCATTGAATGGGAGATCTAAATCTAAAGGGAGATCTAAATCTCCAAGAAAACCTGTAAAGGTGGTGTGCTGGAAATGTGGAAAGGAAGGGCACTACAAAAGGGAATGTAAATCTAAAGCTCCTAACAAAGGAAAGGGATCTGATGAGGCTCCTTCTGCAGAGGCGAAAACCACCTCAGATGAAGTTGGGGATGTGTACTTGGCTTCTTCAAGTACACATGTAGATCATGAGGCATGGTTGATTGACTCAGGTGCATCCTTTCACTTCACTCCCCATAGAGAGTGGTTCTGCAAGTATGAGAAATATGATGGTGGTGATGTCATCTTGGGGGATGAAAGGAAGGCTAGAATCATTGGTTGTGGAAAAGTAAAGTTGAAGTTGCAAGGTGGAAGGGTTAGAATGCTTCCAGGTGTTCTACATATTCCTGCATTAGCCAGAAATCTGATTTTTGTTAGCAAGCTGGATGATGCAGGTGTAAAAACAGTGTTCGAGAAGGATACCTGCAAGATGGTTTGGGGAGCATTGGTATTGATGCAAGGAGTTCAGATTGGAACTCTATACAAGCTTCAAGGTAGCACGATTATTGATGGGTGCAATAGTTTTGTGGTTCCTGAAAGTGGAGCAGAAAATCTAGTGGTCTCTAGAGAGAAGACCATGCTATGGCATCAAAGGCTTGGACATATTGGAGAAAAGGGCCTTCGAATACTTCATGGTAAAGGTATGGTATAAGGTATGAGTAATACCTCTTTGGATTTTGATTTTTGTGAAAATTGTGTATATGGGAAGCAGAATCAGGTGAGTTTCCCCTCTAGTAGTAAGAGGGCGAAACATATATTAGAACTTGTGCACAGTGGTGTGTTTGGACCTGTGAAGGTTCCATCACTGGGTAAGTTTGTGTACTATGTATAATTTATAGATGACTTCTCAAGGAATACATGGATATATTTCCTTAAGAAGAAATCTAAAGTCTTTGACAGGTTTAAAAAATTTAAGGCTCTGGTGGAAAACCAGACAGAGAAGAAGATAAAGGTGCTGAGGACAGATAACGGTGGAGAGTTTTGCAGTAAGGAATTTGAAGAATTTTGTAAGAAGTGTGGTATAGCACGGCAGAAGACTACTCCATATACACCTCAGCAAAATGGAATTGCAGAAAGAATGAATAAGACATTGATGGAAAGGGCAAGAAGCATGCTCAATGGTGCTGGGTTAGGATAGGAATTCTAGGCAGAGGTGGTGGATACTGCATGTTTCTTGGTCAATAGGTCACCTTCATCAGCGTTGGAGGATAAGACTCCATAACAGGTATGGACTGGTAAGAAACCATCTCTCTCACACCTGATGGTATTTGGATGTGATGCATATGTACATGTTCCAAAGGACAAATGAACCAAGTTGGATAGTAAATCTGAAAAGTGCATCTTTATTGGGTATAAGGATGGCTTAAAGGGTTATAAGCTTTGGAACCCAATAACAAGGAAGGTTGTGTACAGCTGAGATGTGGTGTTTAGAGAGGTAAAAGATGTTATTAAACATGAAGTCCAACCAAAGGAACCTGAGAAGGTAGAGTTTGAGCTAAAGGAGGAAGAATCGGACTCTACAACAACGGAGGAATTAGAAGATGAAGATCCACAAACTCCTGTTGTGAGAAGATCATTTCGAGAAAGAAGGCAGCTAGAAAGGTATATTCCATCTGCTTTCTGTTCAAATTTTGCTTTGTTTGTTACTGATGATGATCCCAGAACTGTGAATGAAGCAGTGGATTCAGAGGATGGAAAACTCTGGAAAGAGGCCATGGTTGATGAAATGGCATCTTTGCACAAAAATGAGGCTTTGGATCTGGTGGAGTTGCCAGTTGGAAGGAAACCCATTGGCAACAAATGGGTGTTCAAAAAAAAGACAAATGCAGAAGGAAAAGTGGAGAAATACAAAACTCGGTTGGTAGAAAAAGGTTATTCCCAGGTGTTGGGAATTGATTTTGGTGATATTTTTTTCTCTTGTTGCCAAGGTAACTTCTATTAGATTACTTTTATTTGTTGCTGCTGCTTTTGATTTTGAGGTAGAACAGATGGATGTGAAGACAACGTTTCTTCATGGGGATCTGGAAGAGGAAATATAAATGAAGCAACCTGAAGTCCTTGCAGTGAAGGGTAAGAAAGAACTGGTATGCAAGTTAAATAAGTCTCTGTATGGGTTAAAACAGTCACCAAGGATGTGGTATTAGAATTTGATACATTTATACGGGGACTTGGCTTCACCAGAAGCAAAGCAGATCACTATGTGTATTTTAAATTACTTGGTGACCATGTTATTTATCTAGTCTTGTATGTGGATGATATGTTGTTAATTGGAAATGACAAAGAAATTATCCACGATTTGAAGACCCAATTGTCCTCCAAATTCGACATGAAAGATCTTGGTGCTGCAAACTATATTTTGGGCATGGAAATTAAAAGATATCAGGCAAAGAGGAAGCTCTGGTTAAACCAGAGGAAGCATATCAAGACAATACTGTAGAGGCTTAATATGCAGGATAGGAAACTAGTGAAGGTTCCTATTCCTATAGATGTGAGGTTATCTGCTGAACAATGTCCCAAGACACAAGAAGAGGAAGAGGACATGTCCTGTGTTCCATATGTAAGTGCAGTCAGTAGCCTAATGTATGCAATGGTCTGTACTAGACCAGACATTGCACATGCAGTGGGAGTATTGAGCAGGTTTATGTCAAAACCAGGAAAGGAGCATTGGACCACAGTGAAGCGGGTTTTCAAGTATTTGCGTGGCACTAGTGATTATGGTATGTGCTACCAAGGAAGACTAGGGTTGGATAGAGTGTTGGATATTCATGGCTTTGTTGATGCAGACTGAGTTGGAGATCTGGATCAGAGAAGATCTACAAGTGGGTATGTGTTTAACCTATTTGGAGGTGCAATCAGTTGGATGAGTAAGAAACAATCTGTAGTGGCACTATCAACTACAGAGGCAGAATACATGGCAGCCACTTATGCAAGTAAGGAAGCATTTTTGTTGCAGAAATTGTATTCAAGTATGGGGTTAGTACAAGAAGCTATAAGGATAGACTGTGACAGCCAAAGTGCAATTTTCTTGGAAAAGAACCTTGCATATCATTCAAAGACAAAGAACATTGATGTTCAGTATCACTTTGTGAGGGATATGATAGAAGACAAAAAGGTGTTGCTGATAAAGGTGGACTCTTTGAAGAATACTACAGATGCATTGACAAAATCTATGAGTTCTGAGAAGTTCTCTTGGTGTAGAGAGACAATGGGTATTTTAGGGCTGGAAAAATGACTAAGCTCTCTTGTGGCCCCCTGTGGAAAGAAAAAAATAAGTGGGAGAATGTTGGGTTGTGTTATATTCTTTCCACATAGATAACAGGGGGTTTAGGGGGCACCCGTAACCCCACTTTATGGGGTCTGGGGTAGCGCCCCGGAAAATTTTGGTTTTGGACCCTATGTTAGGTTGGGCGGACCCACCTATGGTTTTATGCATGATTTTCGCACATGCTTTTTGGACGTGATGGTTTTTGGTCCATGGTATTGGATGTTTCGGCATGTATAAATATGTATTGTAACATTGAAAGGAATATAATGAAAAATCAAGCTGGTAGTCCCAGTTTTGGGATCAGGGGAAAATCTCTGTGTATATGTGTTTTATGTGTTATGCTCTCGCATCGTTTATTTTCTGTGTTTTAGAATTCGTATGCAGGTAATTTCTATACGGGGTTAAAACCTACAAATTTACTTGATCCAGGTGGATGTTGGTGGCCACCCACCTATCCCATTTGGACCCCCACAACTTTCTCTTTCAATCTTTTCAGTTTCCTAAATTGTAGCACAGTTTACTATTTTTAGCAGTTTTTCAGGTCCTAAACTTCCGGAGCCGTTTTAAGGCCCTAAACGACATTTTTTGGGAAATATGGGGGCAACATGGGTCCATAAACCAATGTTTCCCTTCCCAAAGTGGTAGTGCTCGAATAGATCTTTCTAACAAGCTATTGTACGCGTCAAACGGAGATCATATTCCAAAGTTACGACCCCAAGAAATTGATGTACCAATTTACCCAAACGGGGCCCACAATTTGGCGTTTCATCTTCTAGGGTTAGGTTTTTGGATGTGAAGGGTTTTCCATTATTTCTCAACAATAAATAGGCCTTCGAGCCTCATTGTAACATAGTTTAGAGGCATGTAGACACCACATCTCTTCTCAGAGATAAGCTACCATCGCCCTAGTTGGTTTATTTCCATCACTGTTTGTAAGCATTTTTTACTATTTCACATTAATGAAATGAAGTATTATTTCCGCTGCATATCTGTGTTTATGGTTATCTCTTTAATTTGTTGTGTTCCTATTTAAGTTCGGATCAGTGGTATCAGAGCTGTCTACTTTTTCTCTATTTTTCTTTGCATGTCCCCAACGAGGTCAGGATATAAGGAGTTAGGGCTTGAACTGGTCGAACCTTTACAAGACCAGCCTCGCAAATCCCGATGGCCTCCCATGGCGAATGAAAAGAAAGACAAGGGGGCAGGAGATTCTATCAAAATCTTGCTCGAAGAATCCCTCGAGCGACAAAGGAATGCAATGATGGACAACTTTGCGTAGATCCTTCAGCGGCTACCCAGAGGCGACACATCAACTTCCAATAGCTACTCTGGAAACACCACACCATTTAAGGTACAAGTTAATTTCAAAATCCCATATTTGAGGGTCAAATAGACGCAGATGTTGTAGATAAATGGTTAAATCTGCTAGATGGGTATTTTTCTGTTCATGAACTTTCAAGTTGGGAAAAGATTGTTTTCACTCTTCTCAAAGCAGCCCCCCACATCAAGGACTGGTGGGAAACCTACAGCGAGCAAAAGGATGAAATTACATGCTCACTGTTTTCAGCCGCACCCACTTGGAATGACTTCTGGGATGCCATCAAGGAGCAGTACTACCCTGTCAAAAGCTATGAGGACAAATACATCAAATGGACCACACTGCGGCAGGGACGAGACCAAGATGTTCCGGAGTTCACAAACATTTTTCATACCCTTCGCACACAGTTGGATATCAAAGATTCTGAGCTACATCTGGTACTCAAATACCGCGGCTACCTACACAAATACATCTAGGAAGAGATGGAGTTCTTGAACATCTCCTCACTCGGCACAACATACCGATACGCTGTCAAAATTGAGCAAAAGTTCAAACAGAAGAAGTGAGACTTTCGATCTGCAAATTCGAAGCCCAAAGGACAAAGCCAAGGCAGGGTGACCCAAGACAACCCCTCGAAGCCACAAGAAAAGAACAACACCACGAAGCCAAAAAAGGACACAGGAAAGTGGTATGAGTTCCACAAGAGTCCCACTCATGACACAAGTGAGTGTCAGACCAAGCAGTCGTTGGTGGTCGACTTAAAGGCTTCCGAATCAGATGCATGTTCTGACCCTGAGCCAGAACCCGACAAGGGGAATGGCAAAGGGAAGCAAATCATTGATGCGGAGCCCAACGCTACTGTTGCCACCGCCAAGATCCAGAAGAATGAGCCTGAAGACCCAGAGGAGGGGGAGCACCTTTTCCACTCACAAATGTGGGTGAAGGGTTCATCTCTGCAATTCATTGTTGACAGTGGGAGCCAGAAGAACCTCGTTTCAGCAGAGGTCGTGAAGCGGTTGGGCCTACCAACTACACCACACCCGCAGCCATACAATATCGGGTGGCTTCATGAAGGACAAGATCTCAAAGTCCGCCAGCAGTGTCGCCTTCCCTACAGCATCAAGCCCTTCACAGATGAGGTATTGTGTGATGTTACACCTCTGGATGTTGTGATGTACTATTAGGCCAACCATACTTGTGGAGGTGACATGCTATGTATGAGTCAAGGCCTCGTGCTGTCATTATTTCTTTGAATAATTCATTATACAGGATACCAGAGGTAGCCCCACCTACTGCCACCTCTTTGATCACTGCTAAGAAAGGCAGCAAGCTCATCTCGCAGACCAGGAAATTCATCTGTCTGGTTCAATCCCAAAGTAAGGGGAAGATTGTCACCACATCCATGACCCCCACGAAGGGTTCCTCCATGCAGAAGTGGCAGCAAAGGGATACGGTCATGACAGAACACAGGAACAACTTCTCCTCACCCACAGGGGTACCACACAAGCTTCAGGTGAGCGACAAAGTTTGGTTACATTTGCAGAGAGAACGCCTTACCAGAACCCATCAGAAACTCAGACCACTCCGACATGGTCCTTACACCAATACCAAGGCTATGGACAACAATGCTTTGAAGAACAACATTCATTCATTCCTTCCCTTGCATCGAGTGTTCAATGTGGACTGTTGTCGACCATGTTTTCCACCATTTCTAGACACATCAGAGATTGCAGAACAGCTCACCAGAGACCCAGCTCAGCAGAAGCTTCCTCATCTCAGGGAGGAACTCAACACAATTGGGACCATTGCTTCCTAAGGGGTGAGGAATGATCCATGTGGATGTTGGTGGCCACCCACCTATCCCATTTGGACCCCCACAATTGTCTCTTTCAATATTTTCAGTTTCCTAAATTGTAGCATAGTTTATTATTTTTAGCAGTTTTTTGGGTCCTGAACTTCCAGAGCCATTTTGAGGCCCTAAATGACGTTTTTTGGGAAATTTGGGGGTAACATGGGTCCATGGACCCATGTTTCCCTTCCCAAAGTGGTAGTGTTCGGACAGATCTTTCTAATGAGCTATTTTATGCGTTAAATGGAGATCGTATGCCAAAGTTATGACCCCGGGAAATTGATGTACCAATTTACCCAAACGGGGCCCACAATTTGGCGTTTCATCTTCTAGGGTTAGGTTTTGGGATGTGAAGGGTTTTCCATTGTTTCTCAACAATAAATAGGCCTTCGAGCCTCATTGTAACATAGTTTAGAGGCATGTAGCCACCACATCTCTTCTCAGAGATAACCTACCATCGCCCTAGCTGGTTTATTTCCATCACTGCTTGTAAGCATTTTTCAATATTTCACATTAATGAAATGAAATATTATTTTCGCTGCATATCTGTGTTTATGGTTATCTCTGTAATTTGTTGTGTTCTTGTTTTAAGTCCGGATCATTACTCTTAGTTTTCAACTCATTCATCCTTCATACACCTTTGTGTTGAATTCTTGGAGCCCCACATATCATAACTTTATTAAGGCGACTATGTTCCAGGATATTACAAGATCACAAGATTTTGAGCCTGGCCTTTAGCCCCTTTTGCTTCGCCTCTTATTGTTTTCCCACCATAGGACTGGGTGATGTGACCGGTGGCATAGAACTTAGGTGATAAGCCCTTCAGTGTCATGTCAGGGGACTATTTCCTTGTGTTCTTTCTCCACGCCCTTGTTTCATTGGGCTCCATGACTAAACTCCAACAACATCTGAAGCTCTCTAGTATAGTAACTTTCTCAAAATGAAATTATAGAGGAGTTACAGAATCTATGACCTTCGAAATATACTTCCAGGGTGACATCATGCTCATGTCATCAACCCAATGTGGAATCTCCATAGCACTTAGGTATTAAGCCCTTTAAGATCCTTTCCGGGGCCTATCTCCTTGTGTTCTTTCTCTATGCCCTTGGTTCATTAGGCTCCATGACCAAACACCAACAACATCGGAAGCTCCCTGGTATCAGAAATTTCTCAAAATGAAATTATAGAGGAGTTAAGAAATATTCGACCTTCAAAATATAATTCCAAGGTGCATCATGCTCTTGTCATCAACCCCATGTGCCATCTCCTTATTGGTGACACGTGCCTCCATGATTCGCCCCATTATGCCACTGAATAGTGTTGAATATGACTACCACATTTCCTTCATACAACATTGTCATGTTGATGTCATATTCTACCATCATCTCTTGAGGTCCAATCAACTGTTTCCATGTGTCCTATTCGAGGAGAGAGAAAGGGTCCCTCGATCCTTGGTTTTGCAAATGATTTTCTTTGTAAATACCTACTCCATGCAACCCTCAGTGCTTTTAAAAGGATTCATTAATAAGAAGTTACAAGGTTCCGAGGTTCTGAAACTTGGTGATCCAATATTCAGCCTGATTTTGATATTCTAACCTTCTGACATCCTGAGACTCTGACCCTTTGAAGTTTTGAAGTTCCAAAATTCGGGGTTCCAATATTTGACCTGCTTCCTTGGTTCCGAGGTTCTGAAATTCAACCTGCTCCTAACGACTTCAAGTTCCTTACTTCAACTATTAATAACTTTTGATTATGAGATCCATTTATGGACTTCCACATACCATTGGAAACCTTTTCCAAAGCACTCTCCAGTGGAGAAGGTCTAATGTAGTCCTTGCGCCCATTTTATTCCTAAAACATGGCTGCAAACTCTTTTCCATTATTTACACCTTGAATCTTCTTCTTGTGCCTAGAATCCTATACTTCCTGGCTAACACAATTATTTTTTATGGATTTTCCAATAGGTCTTCTATTGTGATGATTCTCTACCAGAGATTGTAGCAACCATGGAACACCCCCCAGAATAAACATTATAGCACATACATCCATGCTAGTTTGGTTGACATCAATGCCAACATACTTGCTAACTATTAGGCAATACCAACTTCCCAACACATCTCCCAACATGGGTGTTGACATCAATGCCAACACACTTACTACCACCATCCATCCATACAATACCAACATTCAACACTAGCTAGGACTTCATACTGAGGAGACCCCCTTACTGTTGAAAACTTCGAGTACCGTCAAAATATACATTTTAGAGAGTTGGAAAAACTCAAATCGATTGGAACAACAGAGGCTTTCATCATAGAATTTGAACAGATGGAAATCATGGTGATGGACATATTTGAACAAAGATAAATTATTTTTTTAATGGAAGGGTTAGTCAAACCCTTACATGGCTAGGTCAAGGCCTTCTATCCCACTACCTTGCAAGAGACCATCACCAAGACTCAAGATATGGGAAGTGTAGCACCACAAGTGAAGACTCCAACCACAAGTCAAATCCTTATAAAAGACAAGGACATGAGGACATCTGAGAAAAGTGAAATCAAGAGGGATCAGTTGGATGAAGAAACTCAAAATTATCTTAGAATAAAGAAGCTTTGTTTCACTTGCAAGGATCCATGGGAACTTGGTAAATGTTTTTTGGGAAAGGAAAATATTCACTACATCGAAGTAGTGTCCTATAGCGACAATGAAGATGACACGACACCTACACTAAGAAATGAGCCTTGTATTTTTGAAGAAGTACTGCCCTTGGAAGAGGCTGAGGAAAATAAGAAACCAAGCCCAAAAATTTAAGGACATACTATCACCACCTTTTTAGGATTCCCTAAATATCACACCTTCAAAATCAAGGGTGTTAATTGAGGAAAATGAATCATAGTATTGATTGATGTTGGAGCAACATACAACTTCATTGTTGTAATCGTGGTGGCAAGGAGAGGCATCCCTACCCATGAAATTGAAGGTTTTGAATTGATGGAATTTGATGGGTATAATATGACATGCACATAGGTAGTTCCACGTTTGAGAATTACATTAGGTAAGTATACACTTACTAATGATTTTTATGGGATAGAATTGGAGGATATGAATGTGGTGTTAGAAGTGCAATGCTTATACTCGCTAGGAATATTTTTCATGAACTACTAAGCAATGGAAATGGAATTCTGAGACCCAAATGGAAGAAAGGAAGTACTAAGAGGAATGAACAATGGTGGCCCATGAGTTCTAACATCTAA
The DNA here is from genome assembly GCA_031772625.1 of Pinus tabuliformis. NCBI lineage: Eukaryota > Viridiplantae > Streptophyta > Pinopsida > Pinales > Pinaceae > Pinus > Pinus tabuliformis. Next base: position 788,613,547 of record CM062811.1, read on the forward strand.
GCAGGACAAAGTAATACGGAAGGAATCTTGTAGTAGTGAAAGCCCTATATTTTCAAATAATATCTTACAACCTTGTGAGTTGAGATGCAAAGAGAATGTTGAACATGACATATGCACATTATTGAGAGATTGGAGAGCTCACCTATTAGAAGAGTACTCCAAAAATAAGTTTGTCTGTGAATTTTTGGATGTAATCATGCATGATGATAAGTACAAGGTAGAAGATGAGATCATATTCTATGAATATCAAAAATATTTTGTTCCCAAATATACACTCAAGGGAAATCTCATTATAACTACACATGATATAACAATAGAAGTCACATTGGAGCTTCACACTCAAATTAGGGATTGAACGAACATGGAACAAAAAAATGGCAAAAACAGGTTAAATATTGATGGGAAAGACACCAAAGAAAACCTTATCGCAACAACAAACTCTCCTAAAGTTAATGGCAATCTTATAAAAGGGAGAGCACAATACATTTTGGTTGTAAGAAGCATTGTAAAAATCAGGTAAGAAGTTATGTGGCAATAGAAATAAGTAGGGAAAATGTTAAGTTATATATGCAGAAATTTTATGTTTTGTGTAAGAGCCATTATTTACAGAGTTTGGGGGGAAAGGTTATTGATTTTCAAATATGGCCTCATACCCTTGACCTATATACCAATTTTGTTATGAGATTATTATTGCACTCAATGATTATAATGCTACTACATTTCACCATGCTTCCAATTATCTTGGGATAACAAAATCTATGAAAAAGAGGAATCTAGCCCGTAAAGGTGAGATGTTTTGCAGATGGAAAGATGTCGTGATTGCATTGTAGGATGCCATATCACTCTTACCATGGTCAGATAATTACAAAGTTACATGGACAGGTATTTTTATTCATCCCTCCTGGATTGATGGGTCCTTCACCTACACAAGGATGAAGTTATTAAATGTTCATTCATGCATAGAAAACACTTTAAAAAAATGGAAACAAGTCACCTTCAAGTAATGTGGATACAATATTAAAATAAGGGAAGCTTGTGGAAACTATTATGAACTTATTACCTCCAACAACAGGATCAATTCTCTACAACTTATTAGAACTATGGGAAAATGCTACTATATCAAGAAAATAAAATTTTACTTCAACAATGATAGACATATGTATTTTTTTCACCTATCATCTAGTAAGAGGGAGTAGCAACTATTGTATGATGATATTCCATGCAATCATTATGGCTATCAAGCTACAAGAGGCAAAAGGGGGTGTTGGTGTTGGGCCACTAATTTTTCATAATTATTATCACTCTTTAACAACTATTTCATCCATTTCTACCATTCTTTATTGTGTTATTTATCATAATCTATCATATAATTCCATTTTATAGTTATTTATGCTCTTGTGAGTAAATAATGCTTGTTCTTCTTTATTTTTAATAAATTTATGATTATTATGCATTATTTTGCTAATAATGGTTTATTAGTGAATTTGTTATAACATCACCCACTATTTTAGCCTCTAAGATCTCTTCCAGATTGCAAATTTGATCTCCAACTCATAATCAAATATTCCAACTGAAAAATTCGTTGGGATAAAATGTGACAGTTTTGCGTTGGAAGTATTGGGAAAATGAAGATGAAACTTGAAAATTGAGCCATGGGTTTTCCAAATTAGTTTTCCAAAATTAGTTTTGGATTGAGAGAAATGCAAGGTTCTCTGAAGGTGATTCTCTCAGATTTATTGTTGCGGTCGTTTTCCAAATTCTTCCAATTGTAATACCAAATTCGACTTGTTCCTACTAAATGTTGATAGAAATATCTTTCAGATATGATATTGCTGATCAATTCATTTTGGACAGTCCAAATTTGTAATGGAAATCAGTTTGTAATCAACTTTGTTGTAACTTCCCTTTGCTCTCTGTGTAAAACAGAAATCAAAGAGAGGGAGAGGGGAGAGAATGAACAATTGTTGAATTGGAAGCAAAGCTAAGAACTTAAATTTTATGTAATTATTTCTCTCATATGTTTTAATGAAGGAAACTATCCTTTGATTTCTACATCTATTAATTGTAATCTGATCTGAGTTATTTCTCAAGAAGGAACTGAGTCTTGGGCAGTTGGGCCCACTACCTTGGACGAGGTGTTGCCTTGAAAATCAAAAGTAGTTTAGTTGCGTTTTTTTTCATTTGAATTTTAATTGTTGTTACTTAAAGTAAATTTCCTTTTATTCAAGTAATTTGTTGGATGCTTCATTTTCTAGATTTTTTGTTTCCTGCAATTTCTAGATTTTATTTAATTTTATGCTCTAGATTAGCATTGGAATTATGTTGGGTGCAATACGTTAATTTTCCAGTTCGACAATGTGTGATTTAATTCAATATTGATTTAACTCATGTGATTTTCATAATTATTTTCTTGTCATTTACTTTATACTTTTTCATTTAGTATTGTTTTTCAAGTCTTACATTTTATTTCTTGTCAAATGAGCTTGATAGTGTAGAACATAATCATGTAGAATCAATGTTAGTTGTTGGTATTTTCTTGCATATATTTTTCTGATTTCCATGAAATAAAAAGACGCTCCTCGGGTTGATAATTAATGTCTAGGTGATTAGTTGTTTTTTTTATTTTGCCCAACATTTTGGCATTGTTTCCAGGGAGGCAGTCAAATAGCACTACCACACTAATATATGGTTGCAGATGCATACCTGACTTCGTGAGAGATGGATATTGGATATGGAAGGTAAGAACCTATGCATGCATCCTGGGTAACCAATGATTGGCCTACCCTTAGTAGTCAGCCTTAGGTCATATAGCATGCATTGATAGAAATAGGAATTTTAGAGGTATAATTTTGAAAACAAAAAAAGTCTCATGATTCCACTCAAGTGGTGATGTAAGCTCCACCCATTTCACTAACCAATTGATAGGAACATCTGAACGAGGATCCCCAAAGTAGCACATGAAGAACATATTATATTTTTGGAATAAATGACACACGCTGCTACTTTTGAATTTCCTATCAGAGATCTAGGAGGATTGACACAAATGCACATCATTCCCCCATCTACTCTACCAAATTTTCATGGTTTGGTAAATGAAGATCCATATACATTCTTATTTGAGTTTGAAGTACTTTGTAAAGGATATGATTATTGTACTGATGCTCAAGGGTTGAAAATTTCTCCTCTTACTTTAAAAGGAGCAGTTCTTTGATAGTTGATGATCCTTGGTGGGAACTACATTCAAACATGGGAAGATATGAAGAATGTATTCTTGAAGAAGTGTAAAGACTACTACAACTCAAATGAAGATATTTTTGGTATGATACAAGGGGAGATGAAATCCTGGAGGACTATGTGGAGTGATTTCAATACAACCTTCAAAAACCAAAGCATAAGCATTTGGAAAAAAAACACATTGAAAACAGTCCTACTCAAAGGAATTAAAGACGAATTTTTAGAACTCTTAAATCTAATGGGAAAATATTATGTTTTTTAGTTATCATATGATGATGTTTCTGAAATATGCATAAGGTATACAAGAGGAATCTCCAGGGTTGGTAATAATTCTATAGAACTTTCTTATTTCTTTTCCAAATCTACTACAAGAACAAGAGACATAAGAGCTGAAATCAATGTTTTATTTGAAAACTTCAAATATGATTTTATTAGCTCTCTAAATTCACAATTGCATTTTTGCAGGTTAAGAAAAATCATGCAAAATTTGATGAATTGTTTTCCCTTAATACCAAAAGGAGCATCCCGTAGATAGTCACTCTTCCTTATCTAGGATGGAAGCATCAAAGAGATGGGGAAGTTGCAACAAGGTCAAAACCATGGAAACCACGGCCTACATGTATAGTTCAAAACACTTCCTCTCCATTTTATTACTTGCATAATCCATCATGGAATACACCTATGTTAGGGCATCCATACCAATCTCAGTATTACCCACACCAATATTGTCCACAAATTTGGCATGGATTATCTTATGATTACATGGATACTTTCCCTCATCTTGTAGCATAAACACACCATCCATATTATTCACCAGATCTTCAATAACATCTTGCTTGCCTATCAAAATCATCCACACAACCCAATCAACTACATCATCAAAATCCTCCATGCCCTACACAATTTCCTACTCAACTCATTCCACACCCTCACAATAATAAACCAGTACAGCATGCTTACAGTGTTGAACTGGAAAATTTACCCACCCTTCCCACCAATTCTATTTCACATGCACCATTGTATAAACCTTATATTGAGATTGGGAAGGTTTGAAATAAAAAAAAATGTAGAAGTTATGGAAGAAAATGAGGTTTCTTCTACTCTACGTCAACAAGTCGTTGAGATCAATAAGACATTAGAAACTCACGAAATTCAAGAAATGAAAACTATGGAAATCAAGAGAGTAAAGGCTATATTGAAGATTGGTTTCACTCTATCATTTTTTTGCAGCATCACTCCATACTTCGGCAATTCTTAACACCATCCTTTCAAGGGAAACTGGCCTCTCATACCTTATTATTTATTAACATACATTTTTCAAATTCGAGTATGTACATACTTGAGGCCTTATTTCGAAAATGGATCCACCGGAAGTACTCTTATACGTAAGCATATTTTTTTTGCAGAGTAGGCTAATGTAGAAAATAGAATAAATAAGGAGATAAATAAATAAATTTCTTTATATGTAAAAATATTTGGTTTTGTTGCAACACGCTGTGAAAATTAACATCGATGATTAATGTTTGAATTTATTTGTGTATGTAGACATTTTATATAGAAAATCATATTTCTACAAACACTCATATCCATTTTGATTACCAATTTGGAAAAAATGTTTGTTTATCATATTTTATGGCTTACGGACTTGATAAATTTTTTGAAAAAATAATTGGGATAGTTATTTTTTGAGGGACCAAATGAACATAATTTACAACCCAATTTGAATTACTAAATTTGGATTTTAAACAAAAATGTTATACTTTAAACATTGATAGGCTGTCTAGTAGGCAGTTCAGGGACAGAGTTGGGACGGTCTATTTTTGGAAACCTAAATGACTATATTTTGAAAATATGTTCGTATGGTATATTCCCCCATGAATCTAGTTTACAAGTCAATTTGAATCACTTGATTTTGATATCATATGAGAAAGTTATGACCAAACTATTGACTACCTATCGTAAATCAACATTCTTAAAACTCTGTTTTTCGGTCGTTCCTTAGCATATTTGACCCACCACTTCTTATTTTATTCAAAACCTGTTTCTATTTTAGATATATACATGAATATAATTTCATTTCCAATTTTAATCAACTCAATCTGTCATTAACCAAAAAAATTATGCTTAAAATATCAATTGTTGGTCTAAGATGGGAAATTGAAAATGACTTTGTTATGCAAGTCGTGCTAAGTAAATTTGACACATAATCTCATGAAATTTTTAAAACTTGTTTCTATTGGATATATCCCCTAAATTTACTTTCATTTAGCTCTGGAATCACTCAAATCGGATGAAAAACAAAGAAGTTATGATTAAAACACTACAGGTTAGCATGATTGGCCACTACTCTCCTGTAGGTAATAAATTAATTTTACTTTGCTATTTTTCCCGTGGATTTGTTTTAAAGAATAATTACTTGTTATTTCTTTGCATACTTCTTGGATTAGGAGAGCCGGATCACCTCTCTTTCTCCATGATTTCATGTTTTCTTGCTCGTAGACGCTCGTTGTTTGCAGGTCCCGGGAGAATCAAGAAGGTCAATTTATGAACGAGTTATTCTTGAAGAAAATGTTAATGAAATAAAGCAATTTGATCCAAAGACCTGTAGGGAAATTTAATATCATATGATTTTGATTTTTTCTAGGTGTCATGATCTAAAAATATTTTGAAACATAATACCTTGTTACAAAATTGTTCCCGTTATTGCTCACCAACATGGAGAAAACAACGTGAAGACTTTTTCATTACTTGACAGATTCATAACAGGAGAAATGAAGAATTGATCTCCATTTGAAGATCCAAATCATTGCTACCAAAGCATTTTTCCAAAATATCTTTTTTTTCCATTCATTCACCATTGACAGATTGTTGTTCCCTTAAGAAACAACATTCCTGCAACCGAAATCACAAATGTTGTAAATTAGGTTATTTATTTACTTATTATTTTTCAATAAAGTGTTGTTTCTTTTCTAATATTTATTATGTTTTTCTGTTTCAGGTGTTTTTTACTTCAAAATCACCTCTTTTGTTCTTTCATCAAAATAAAAGAAGGAAGTTCTTATGTTTCATGATGTTGCTCCACACCTATCAGTTTGTTCCCCAAATCTTATCAAGTATATGGTTGCCTCATATCTAATATTAAACATTATTATGGTAAGTCTTGTCAGGAATGATTTACTCTTAATTCCTCATTATTTTTTAAAGTGACTATGATTGTTGTATGGCTAGTCCTTTTCCATATCACCTTGTTAGGATTTCGCTTTGAGATAGTTTTTGGGAGGGATTTCCACAAGTCATGCTTGATACTTCATGTCCATGAGCTTAAAATGGAATGAGTAGTTTCGAGGTTGTAACATGCAACAATGGTATTGTTGGATAAATAAATATCGAATCATAATTTTTGTTCCCTTAGTCACAGTTTTTGTCCCCTTGGTCACGAGTGTTGTTTCTTTAGTCAAAGATGTTTTCCCCTTGGTCGCGGTTGTTTTTCCCTTAGTCACAGTTTTTCTTCCCTTGGTCATGCTTGATGTTCCCTTAGTCATAGTTGTCGTTCCCTTGGTCACAGTTGTTGTTCCCTTAGTCACAGTTGTTGTTCCCTTGGTTGTGGTTGATGTTCCCTTGGTCACAGTTGTTGTTCCCTTGGTCATGATTGTTGTTCCCTTAATCACATTTCTTGTTCCCTTGGTCGCAATTGTTATTCCCTTGGTTGTGGTTATTGTTCCCTCTATTACAGTTTTTGTTACCTATGTCACGGTTACCCATTTTCACGCTTTTTATTTAACACTTGGTAAATGGGAAATACTTTTGATGTTCTAGGTCCTCTTTGATATAATGATTGGGTGGTCAATTTATCTTTGTTTATTTATAAACATAATTTTATTTTTAAAGGAATAATTATGCAAACATGATTTCATCATGTCAATTTCCAACTTTCTTAATCTGTCAAGTCCCTAATCTTGTAAAATTTATGATAATTACCACAAAATTGTACTTAAATCTTTTTGTCACTATCTAACGAACTGTTCCTCAACCCCAATCTTAACAAAAGCAAAATATATTTATCAACATTCATATGAAGGTTATTAGTTTTTGAGAAGCAAGACTACCTAAATTGAAAATAGTTATATAAAACTTTTTACACAATCCCTAACTCTTAAGGAGTTGACTTTCCACCCCATCTATTAATAATATATTAATAATACTTTGTTGATTAACAATAACCATAGTTGAATTTTAAACAAAAATACTCAACTGGAGGATAGGTCTCATCACGAGCCAAACTACCATGATCATAGGTCCTAATAAAGTGACATTACCACTACTGGTCACCAAGCCAGGGTAATGGCCTTTGGTTGTAAAGTTGAAGGACAAGAGGTCTCATCATGAGTCAACTTGTTCACTTTTGTTAGCTCCCATGAATGGCATTTTTATTAACTGGTTACCAAGCCAAAACAATGATGTTGAGTAAACATCTAAGTAAATTGAAATGCTCTTGTAACTATGTATTTATTTCTAATAGATGGGACACTGGCATCTCAATGGGTTAAAAAGGCATCCCTGTCAAGGTTATGGATGTTTGCTTGTAGCAATGGCCATGCATATGGTCTAGAAGTTAATTCAATACTATGATATACTTGGTTACCTTGTTTTCTCAAAACTAATTTATGGTAAATCTTACTATTGCATATATAAGGTTTGCTACAACTTACGATCCATGGGGTGATATTTAATCAGTTCTTAGATGATGATGGTTATGATTTATATCTATTATTGAGTTATAAATATTCACTTTATATGCAAGGGATGAAACTTTTGGGATATTTGATATTTGACATTTCGTATCATCTAATCTATCATTCTTTTATTCTACAAGTTTCATATCTTAAAAAAAAAGATCAAATAGTTGATTTTCCAAATCAATCATCATTTATTCTTAGTTTGACAACACTACTCTTATTTTTTGGTAGAATACAGAGGCCTAATTCTAATTGTGAACGTCGGTAATTGGTCAGATCTTGAGAGGCAAACACTGAGATAGCTAATTCTCACCATTTTTGTGTCCATAGAAACCAAAGTTGATGGGTATAGGGAATGCATCTTTTTCTCATCATTTTTACCCTCTTTTATATTCCCTTTTTATCTAGTATTATCCCATGGCATTCATAACATGATTATGTCACTTTTATATATAATAAGGTAATTGAGGTGATGAATGGTTGATTGACGCTACTAATGAGATGTGTTACAAAAATCTTGATGACAGGGAAACTAATCAGTTTGGGGGAAGAAAACCCTGCTACGCTTTGTAATTACTTTCTTTTAGCTTGCATGGCTTCCACCTTTTGCATCACTTTCAGCCTCAGCTCAACCTACATTAGTTTCAACAAATGTTAGTCCATACATTTCATTCCACATTTTTATGGAGGTAAAACTTGAGGTAAAATAACATAAGTTTTTTATTTATTAAAAGTTTAAGATCATATCATGAAAAACCACTGAGCATTATTTACTCATGTTTTTCAACCATTAGTTCCACTTTTTTACCACTTCCCATTTTTCAGAGACACAAAAGCTTTCAGTTTGGGGGAGTGTTACTTTCATTTATTTATTTATCATGACCACGCCATTAATATTCTTTATCATCCATCGATCTCCTTATTCATTCTCAAAACCTCCCTTATTCGATGTTGCTTTACACCAAGCATAGCTTTCAAGAATGATTGTAGCAACCACCTCAATTTGTTTTCTAGTATAGCATGAGGGCATGCCAATTCTCCAGTCTGGGGGAGGAGTTGTTATGCATGATGGATGTTTTATCCTTTCTTCCTCATTTAAGGCATACAATTTCATTTTTATATAGTGCAGAAATTGATTTGTGTATATTTTTAAAACTATGAGCTAAATTCTTGTGATTTTTGGACAACAAAAAGATATCATTAAAATACACAAACCCAGAAAATTTCAAGCTAAATCAGTTTGTAAAATTCCAAAAATCATGCAATGTCACCTACAACCATTTTGTTTATATCTCAGGATCTATGTATTAGAAATATTTGATTTCTGGATTAGAGAAGCATTAATATAGTAGACATCTGCTTGAAAAATTTTAGCAAAACATGGTTTCTAGTTTTTGAGAAAATGGTTAATGAAGTTTGTTCTTAATTGTATCATATTTTGTTGCAACTTCATATACATATGGTTGAAAGTCAATGTGTCAATTGTTACACATTCACGAACATTATTAGAATTGAATATCTATTATTTTAAAGAAGTATTTGAAGAAGAAGTCATTTGTTCCATCAATATCATAAATTGGGTGAGCATTTTGATTATTGTATTACAACATGGTTAATACAGAGGCATCGGGTTGCATGAGGACATGCAACATGTTCATTCTGGGGGAGATGTTGGGCCACTAATTTGTCATCATTATTATCACTTTTTAACATCTATTAATATTTTTAATAAATTAATGAAATAATATCATTATTTAAATATTTTTTCAAAAACTAGCCGTTTAATATAGCCGAACTACATATTAATATTTTAATAAATTAATAAACTAATATCATTATTTAAATATTACTTTTCAAGGAACTAGTAATGTTTGGTTTTAATAAATTAATTTAAATATTATTTTTCAAAACTTGTCATTTAATATAGTTGTTACTTAATAATATTTGTTTTTAATATATTAATAAATTAATATTATAATTTAAACATTATTGTTCAAATATAGCCGTTACTTGAAACTATGTCTCTACATTGCTCTCTATTTAAGCCTTTGTTATGGTCTGCCTCTTCATCTCATCCTGATGATGAGCCACGCTTGTTGGTTCGAAACGCATCGGCCAAAAAATTCTCTCATGTGATTTCTACCGAAAGACTTTGTTTAGTTTGTAATAGAAATTAGTTTGTAATCAGCTTTGTTGTAACTTCCCTTTTCTCTTTTTGTATTTAAATGAAAACAAAGATTAAAGAGCGGGAGAGGGGAGAGAATGAACCATTGTTGAATTGGAGGCAAAGATAAGAACTTCAATTTTAAGTAATTATTTCTCTCATATGTTTTAATGAAGGAAGCTATCCATTGAGTTTTGCATCTGTCATTCGTAATCTGATTTGAGTTATTTTTCAAGGCAGAACTGAGTCTTGGACAGTTGGGACCACTACCTTGGATGAGGTGATGCCTTGAGCATCTAAAGTAGTTTAGTTGTGTGTTTGTTTATTTGAATTTCAATTGTTGTCACTTAAAGTAAATTTCCTTTTATTCAAGTAATTTGTTGGTTGTTGCATTTTCCAGATTTGTTGTTTCTTGCAATTTCTAGATTTCATTTAATTTGCCGCTCTAGATTAGCATTGGAATTATGTTGGGTGTAATAGGTTAAATTTCCAATTCAACAAGGTGTCATTTAATTCAGTATTGATTTAATTCATGTGATTATCATAATTCTTTTCTTGTCATTTAATTCCTTCTTTTTCATTTAGTATTGTTTTTCAAGTCTTACATTTTATTTCATGTCAAATGAGATTGATAGCGTAGAACATAATCATGTAGAACCAGTGTTAGTTGTTGGCATTTGCTTGCATATATTTTTCTGATTTCCTTGAAATAAAAAGATGCTCCTCATGTTCATAATTAATTTCTAGGTGTGTTTTGGAGAATTTAACATCTACGGATAAATTCTAATTCACTAGACAAGTAGTTGTGCCTAGAACAATAGTTTAAAGTGTTTTAGACCTTCCCTATAAACAATAGATAAGAAAAGAGGATAGAAGGCCTACCTATAGTTCTGTTTTCCTCTTGTCTCCCTTGTATTGATTCTGTTGCTCCTTCCCGTACTTAAACCACTTGAAAAGTACCTCGCCAACACAACAGAAGATGAAAACCGATCAAAGCATATGATCTATTGAATATAAATGAAAGGAATCAGAAGCAATTCATACATATAAGCGTTATGAAAGAACACAAATATGGAAAAAGGTTCAAACACTTTATTAGATAAAAGAAGGAATTACAACCATCAGTGTCTGATTCAAGTCATTCCTCTAGCTTGGATCCCATCCACATCACATTAAAAGAAAGACAAGTTTGTGGCAACACAACATTTGCTCCAAAGTCAAGTCTCATAGCAACATTATCTCCTTACAATTCAACATATTCCAACCCTTGATCACTTAGATGAGTGGTCAATTTATAGGAAGATGAAGGAGGTTTTTTCATTAATGGTGACATTGAATGGCCTTCCATACTTAGAATTAGTTCCATGGAGGAAGGGATGAGAGGATAGGATGATCCTTAACTCATTCCTCATCCAATTTCGAGCTCATAGGAGTTGATAAGGCAGGGAAACTTCTAGATGACTGCACAAGATAAGAATATTCCCAAACCCTATGTGAATTTCACTCATTATCATCCAATGCAGGTGAAAGGAAGCCTAAGTGCTATGCAGAGCGCCCTGGCAGTGGACTTAGCTTCTCTGCAGCACACCTTCATAAGGGCTTACCTGTGCTAGTCCCTCCAGAGGCTATTTCTGGATTTTTTCAAGTCATGAAACTGTTTGGGAAGGAGGCGTTCAAAGGGTTGACTTGTTTAGCGCATGAAACAACTAATTTTAGGGTTTGATGAGCCCTAAATCATTGATCTAAATGTTGGGATTTGATGTGCCCAAATGGATCTATAACAGTTGCCCCCTAAAGCATGAAGTCGGAAAATGCCAATGTCAAATGAAATGTTTTACGATGTGATGAGGAGGTATCGAAGTGGAAGATGACCTGCATCAATTACAATACATATATCATGATATTTTATTTTACATGAATCACTGAGGGAAGGCATACCCATGCTCAGCTTATAAACTTTCATTACATGTACATAAACAACCATCTACAAATATAGACCCATGATCGGAATGACTATCAATGTAAAGCCATTGTACATATGATTTAGTACTCCTGATATCGTAGCTCGGATGGATGAAACTCGATTTGGGGTCTTCAATCTCGATCAACTATTCAATCAAGTACGAGTCTAACCATGTGAATATGTGATATGAAGTCGAACATGGGAAGACACCATCTGATTACCAGCCGATGATGTAATCTGCTAACAGATGCAAGAGAAATCACCGATAATGATAATGATGCTCAAGGTACTAGAGTACATTCTACATGGTGTGAATGGATGATTTGATGTCGACCACCATATAAAGTCTTTTGGTTGAAGGCCATTGATGTATGCCTATCACCGAAAGCGAGAAACCTGCCATTCATGTATGCAAGCCTTAAGGTACTGAATGGGTGTTTCTAAGTCAACTTCTTGGATAATGAGTTGATGTCGACAAGAAGTGACTCATCGCAGGAGGGCCTTGATGTATCCCACATCAACGACATGAAATGAATGTAGTGATTTTAGAGATGGAATTTGACTAATGACACAAGGTTCAGGAATGGCAATCATGAAAATGAAGGTTTATGGTATTGCAAAAGATGGATTTTGACTAGATGACTTCTCTTGAACATGTCGATGACACTAAAGTGAATTGGTAGAATTGACCCAAAACAAAGCAATGGATGGTATGATAGACCAACGGTGTGATAACCATCAAGCTAATAACCCAACCCAGATAGTCACGGAGATGGACTGAAAGTGTCATGTTCAAGAGTGACCTGCTACCATAAAGTGGTTTTCCCATTTTTCCATTTTCCCCAGTCATTGCTGACTAGTACCTCTTTATTTTTTATCAAGCTTGAGGAGGATAACATATGCTTGTTGTATAATTTCACCCTTCGGGTGAATCCATCACTATTTGAGGTTTTAACGAGTCTAGCGATGATCCAGAAATAAACAGGAATGAAACAAATTACAAAGATAACCATAAACACAGAGTTGCAGCAGAAGTAATACTTCATTTCATTAATGTAAAATACTGAAATATTCTTACAAACAGCAATAGAAATAAAACCAGCTAGGGCGATGGTAGCTTATCTCTGAGAAGAGATGTGGCGTCTACATGCCGCTGAACTCCGTTACAATGAGGCTCAAAAGCCTATTTATTGTTGAGAAACAATGGAAAACCCTCAACATCCAAAAACCTAACCCTAGAAGATGAAATGCCAAACTATGGGCCCCATTTGGGTAAATTGGTACATCAACTTCCCAAGGTTGTAACTTTGCCATATGATCTCTGTTTGACACTTATAATATCTTGTTAGAAAGATCTATCTGAGAACTACAACTTTGGGAGACGAAAAATTGGTCAATGGACCCATGTTGCTCCCAGTTTTCCCAGAAAACATCGTTTAGGACCTCAAAATGGCTTTGGAAGTTTAGGACATGAAAAACTGCTAAAAATAGTAAATTGTTCTACAATTAAGGAAGTTGAAAAGTTGAAAGAAACAATGGTGGGGGTCCAAGTGGACTTGGTGGGTGGCCACCAATATCCACCTAGATAATTCCTCCCCCCTTAGGAAGCAATGGTCCCCATTGCGTTGAGTTCCTCCATGAGATGAGGAAACTTCTGCTGAACTTGGTCCCTGGTGAGCCACTTGCCCTAGTGAAGGAGTTGGCTTGCTTTGACAACTTGATATAGTTGGATATTCTGTCGGCAAGTGTGCTTGATCTGTGTGTCCATGATCTAATCAATTGCAACTTGTTCCATGCAATCTGGATTTAACTCTGTGGGCGTGAGCTGTTCTGCAATGTTGGATGTGTCTAGTAATGGTGGAAAGTATGGCCAAAGGCGGTCCACATTGAACACTGAGTGTAGGCTAAGGAATGGGGGAATGCTGAGCTCAAATGCATTATCTCCCATAGCTTTGGTAATGGTGTAAGGACCATATCGAAGTGGTCTAAGTTTCTGATAGGCTCCGGTAAGGCATTCCTTTTGCAAATGCAACCAGACTTTGTCACCCACCTGAAACTTATGTGGCACTCGATGCTGATCATGTCGCTACTTGTACTTGGCATTTGATTTCTCTAGAATTTCATGGACCTGCTGGCGAATATGTTGGATGTGCTCAATGAAGCTGTTTGCCTTATTTGTTTCAGACTAGACATGAGCTGAATCTGGGTGAGTAGCTGCAAATGGCATGGCCACATCAATGGGATATAGTAGATGGAATCCAAAGCCCACTTGAAAAGGGTTGTGGCCAGTCGAGCTATGGAGAGCCTGGTTGTAGCTGTGCTGTACATAGTGGAGGCTCTCATCCCATGTGCATGGATTCTTTGAGTTGTACATGCACAGAATGTGTACAATCATCCTGTTGACAACCTTTGTGTGGCCATCAGTTTAAGGATGGAAAGTTGTGGACTTAGTGAGTTTGGTGTCCAGCATTGACCAGAGACTAGACCAAAATGTACTGAGGAACCTGTTGTTCCTATCTGAGATGATAGACTATGGGATCCCAAAGTGTACCCACACTCATTCAAAGAAGAGTTTAGTAGTGGCTTCTGCTGTGATATTCTTCTTGCAGGCCACCACAATGGCCATCTTCAAGAACCTTTCAACGACCACAAAAACACAGTCATTTCCATGATTATTGGAAGGAAGGCCTGACATGTAATCCATGGAGATGGATTCCCAAGGTTGACTAGGGGTAGGCAGCAGGGTATAGAAGCCTTGCTTCTTGACGGTTGGTTTGGAAATGGCATAGGTGGTGCATGATCTAATGTAATTCCTGACATCCTATCGAAGAATCGGCCAATAGAAATACTTCTACAGTACTGCCACCGTTTTCTCAACTCCAAAATTCCCAGCAGCCTGACTAGTGTGCTTCCCAAATCATCTTGGCACGCTCGCTTGAAGGAACACAAAGGTGACCCAGGTGGCATAACAAGGCATCCTAGAGGTGAAAATCTGGAACATGCCGACCCTCCAAGAGTGTCTGGTATGTGTGGCCTAATTCTGGGTCGCTTTTGTAGAGAAGTTGCCAATCATAAGTCTCATGCCCACAAGAGTTGAGCACGGTGGTTAGTGCCATGATCGGTGATTGACTAAGGAAATCTGCAACATTATTGGTGCTGCCCTTCTTATACTTGATATTCAAATGGAATTATTGCAGGTATGTGGACCACTTCTGATGGCGATCATTTTGAAATTTTCCTTGGGTCTGTATGAACTGTAGGGGTCAGTGGTCTGTGTGGATGACCGTTTCCTTCCCCAAAATGTAATGCTTCCATTATTGGTAGGCCTGCACAACGGAATACATCTCTTTGTCATAAGTGGGATACTTCCGGACTGTGTCTGAAAGTGTCTCACTATGATATGCCACTGGATGCCCATGTTGAGTAAGGACTATCATAATAGCATAGTCAGAGGCATCTATCTCGACCTCAAATGGTTGTTGCAAGTTTGGCAATGCGAGCACTGGTGCCGAGTAGAGGCATTCTTTCAACTCTATGAATGCCTTCTGTTGAGATTCAGACCAAAATAATTTTTCTTCCGCTCCTCCCTTGGTGACTTGACTCAAGGGCCAAGTGATATGAGAAAATCCCAACACAAACCTGCGGTAGAAGTTGGCAAGACCTAGAAAGCTGTGGAGCTCTGCTAGAGTGGTTGGAGAGCGCCAATCCCAAATGACTTGGATATTGGTTGGATCCACATGCACCCCCTATTCATCAATAATGTATCCTAGATACTAAACCTGGGTCATGCCAAAAGTGCATTTCTCCAAATTAGCACATAACTTGTGTTGCCACAATGTTTGGAGAACTCGTCGGATGTGGTGGAGGTGCTCTTCCCAGCTCTGGCTGAAGATCAGGATGTCATCCAAGTATACCACTACAAATGAGTTGGTGAATGGTCGCAATATGTCATCCATTAGCCTCATGAAGGTTGCAGGAGCATTCGTCAATCCGAAAGGCATAACCAACCATTCGAAAAGGCCCTCCTTGGCTTTGAAGGTAGTCTTCCACACATCAGAGGGTTCGATCGATACCTGGTGATATCCTAACTTCAAATCGATCTTGTTGAAATATTTTGCCCCCTTTAGTTGGTCCAGGAGGTCATCAATCTGTGGGATCGGGTACCTGTTACGAACAATTATCTTGTTCAGCGCTCGATAGTCAATAAAAAGTATCCAAGTCCCATCCTTCTTCTGTACCAACATGATCAAGCTCCCACAGGGCGATGAACTCGAATGGATGTAACCTTTCTACAGAAGCTCCTAAATTTGCCTCTTGATTTCATCATTCTCCAAAATGGAGTGCCGATATATTGGTCCATTGGGTAGCAGTGCACCTGGGGTTAGATCGATGGAGTACTTGACCTAATAATGCAAAGGAATCCCTGCAGGGGAGGTGAAGATGTCCTTGTACTCCTCCGCTACCTTGTCCATCTGTAGTTGTTGTGTGGAGGGGCCTTGTCTAGAGGTCGTGGCCACCATATTCTTCTTTCCTTGAGGGAATATCATCAGGAAAACAAATTTCCCGATTTTGGAAATGAGCGTACTGCATTTTTTTGCAGTAACCAAAGAGATGGCGATAGGCGGTGCTACCTCCGGTATCCTATAAAACTTATTTCCCAAAGTAATAATAACAGCACGAAGCCTTGATTCATACACAACATGTCGCTTCCACAAGTATGGTTGTCCTAATAATAAATCAAAAACTTCTAGGGGAGAAATGTCACACAATACCTCATCCGTGAAGGGCTTGATGTTGTATGGAAGGCGACACTGCTGGCTCACGCGAAGATCCCGTCCTTGGTGAAGCCACCCGATGGTGTACGGTTGTGGATGTGTCGTGGTCAGTAAGCTTAGCCGCTTCATGACCTCTGCCGAAATGGGGTTCTTTTGGCTCCCATTATTGACAATGAACTGTAGTGGGGATCCCTTTACCCACATCTGGGAGTGGAAGAGACGCTCCTCCTCCTTTGGATCTTCGGGTTCCTCCTTCTAGATCTTCATGGTGGCAATTGTGGCGTTGGGCTCCACATCAATAATATGCTTCCCTTTGTCATTCCCCTTGTCGGGTTCTAACTCAAAGTCAGAACATGCATCTGATTCTAAAACCTTTAGCTCAACCACCAGTGATTGCTTGGCCTGACATTCACTTGTGTTGTGAGTGGAGCTCTTATGGAACTCACACCATTTTTCCCGTGTCCTTTTTTAGCTTCACGACACTGTTCTTTGCTTGCAACTTTGGCGGGTTGTCTTGGGCCACTCTGCCTTGGCTTTGTCCTTTGTTCTGCAGTTTGGGAGCACCTTTCCCTTGCTTCGGATTCGCAGATCCAAAGTCTCGCTACTTCTATTTAAACTTTTGCTTGACTTTGATGGCATATCGGTATGCTATGCCGAGCAAGGAGATGTTTAGGAATTCTATTTCTTCCTGGATGTACTTGTGCAGGTAGCCACAGTATTTGAGTATCAAATGCTACTCCGAATCCTTGATACCCAACTTTGTGTGAAGGGTATGGAAAATATTGGTAAACTCCAGCACGTCTTGGTCCCTTCCTTACTGCAGTGTGGTCCACTTTATGTATTGATCCTCATAGCTTCCGAGAGGGTAGTACTGCTCCTTGATGGCATTTCGGAATGAGTTCTAGGTGGGTGCGGCTGAAAATAGTGGGCCGGTACTTTCATCCTTCTGCTCGCAGTAGGTTTCCAACCAGTCCTTGACATGGGGGGCTGCTTTGAGAAGAGAGAAAACAATCTTTTCTCAACTCGAAAATTCATGAATAGAAAAATAACCCTACAACAGATTTAACCATTTATCTACAGCATCTACGTCTATCTGAACCTCGAATATGGGAATTTCAAAATTAACTTGTACCTTAAATGGTGTGGCATTTCAAGAGTGGCTACTGGAAGCCGATGCGTCGCTTTTGGGTAGCCGCTAAAGGATCTGGTAAAAGTTGTTCATCATCGCATTCCTTTGTCGCTCGAGGGCTTCTTCGAGCAAGATTTTGATAGGATCTCTTGCCCCCTCGTCTTTCATCCGCCATGGATGCTATCGGGACTTGCGAGGCTGGTCTTGCAAAGGTTCAACCAGTTCAAGCCCTAACTCCTTATATCCCGACCTTGTTAGGGACATGTAAAGAAAACCAGAGGAAAAGCAGACCACTCTGATACCACTGATCCAGATTTAAACAGGAACACAACAAATTACAGAGATAACCATAAACACAGAGACCCAGTCGAAATAATACTTCAGTTCATTAATGTAAAATACTGAAATATTCTTACAAACAACAATAGAAATAAAACCAACTAGGGCGATGGTAGCTTATCTATGAGAAGAGATGTGGTGGCTACATGCCTCTGAACTCCATTATAATGAGGCTTGAAGGCCTATTTATTGTTGAGAAACAATGGAAAACCCTAAACATCCAAAAACCTAACCCTAGAAGATGAAACGCCAAACTGTGGGCCCCGTTTGGGTAAATTGGTACATCAACTTCCCGGAGTCGTAACTTTGGTATATGATCTTCGTTTGACGCGTACAATATCTCGATAGAAAGATCTATTCGAGAACTACAACTTTGGGAAGAGAAACATCGGTCCATGGACCCATGTTGCTCCCAGTTTTCCCAGAAAATGTTGTTTAGGGCCTAAAAATGGCTCCAGAAGTTCAGGACCCAAAAAACTGCTAAAAATAGTAAATTGTGCTACAATTAAGGAAACTGAAAAAGCTAAAAGAAACAATGGTGGGGGTCCAAGTGGACTTGGTGGGTGGCCACCAATATCCACCTGGATCAAGCGAAGGTGAAACTCGATATTGTCTAGATGGACAAGTTTGTCGCTATTTGATGTTTTTAACGAGTTTAACGACAAAGATAACTAGGTCCTTTTCATGTTTAGAGAGTTTGAAAAGGGACAAAAATAAAACTCCACAAGTTCTTTTTCGGAAATTAATCTCTCAAGTCCAAGAAAGTGTAAAATAATACAAAAGAGATATCCTTTCCAATCCTTTAACGAGCTGGAAAGGACAAGCACTCAACAATCTTTTCATGTTTAGAGAGTCTAAAAAGAGCTTAAAGAGGACTCCAAGGGGGTTCCTTTTTCATTTTCAACAAAGCTCAAAAAAGAGATAAAAGTGTGTTTTGTGGTCAAAAGTACAACTTACAACCGAGCACATGAATTCTGCAAATCAGTTGTAAACTTGCTCAAAACATCACCAAATGGATTAAAAATATTTGTTTCATAGGTAAAAATAGGCAAATACTAATGTTTAGTTGATTAATTAACATAAAATAAGTTTTTACCATATCATTTTTACCATTTGGAACTTACCATCCAGTTTTGTGCTCTGAGCTCAGTTTTTACCTCAAACTTCACCGACTGATTGCGAAAGATTCTGTGGACCGTTTCCCGAGCCGTTTGGACCAGGTTAGAACTCAACCTCTCTAATTTCTTTTCAGTCCATTCTTTTTTCATTTCATGCAAGTTTTAGGGTTTTTTTGGGCCCCTGGGGTTTCATTTTTTTCCCTGGGATCAACGCAGGCTTTCACATTGAAAACTACGCTGAAGAGCACCCAGATAGAAGGCTAGATGCTCTGCAGTGCACTGTCTCAATGTCTAGGTTGCGCTAAGAACATTTACCAAGTTGGTTTTAGTTGTTTGCTCCAAAATTAGCTCTTATTTTTGCATGGAATGGATCCTAATTTAGCTTACGATTGTGTTTCAGGATTTCATCAGATCAAAATGTCGATTACATGGCGAGAAAGAGAGCACAAAGAACAAGACATGGTTTCCCTAAATAACCCAGGTACAGTTGAGGCCCTCAAGAATTACAGGTTACTCAAATACTTCAAGTTGTCCGAAATGAGGCAACAAATAGAACTATTGTAGTTCCTTGTTCGTTCATGGGATCTGACAGATCAAACATTTCACATTAGGGACAAGATGGTCCCTATTACTATTGAGGATATTTACTTTCTTACCAGACTGTCGAGGTGAGGTGCCCCCATCTCAATTTATGGATTTGCCCATGGAGGTGAATGGGTGAGATATTACATCAAACAGTTTTGTCGGCTAGGTACACAACCTAGCAGGGATGGGAAAATAAATATCTGGGATGTGAGTGATTTTCCTTTACGAATGATCCTCTTTACGATCACAAAATTGGCTGGCAGTGTGACACTACATCTGGCGAACAGATCTTATATGCAGTATGCACTGGAGTGTCTAGAGCCAAAAGTTTTCAACTGGTGCGAGGTTGTACTTTCACTGCTAAAAGAACAACTGACTAAGGTGAAAAGTAGTAAGATGAAGAATTTTTGCTATGGTTCGATCTTGATTTCTTTTGCCTTAGAGAAAATCCCATTGATGCAACCATAGCATGTATCACTAGCTGTGGCTGGTCTGAGAGATCCACATATGCGGAGGTGGGTCGAATGGATGGCTCGACATGCTGGTCAGTCAACAATCATTTTCTCCCCTAAAGTTTTCAACTAGCTTGAGCGACAACATGTCATTATCGAGAAGCATACATACTTAGGGATGGATTATCATGGAGATCTAGATTTGATTTTCCCAGTTGGAGCACAATAGGGTGCTATGGGTAAGTTGTTTGACCAAAGTGTTTTTTGATTTTTCAAGTTTCTACATGTTTTTGTGTTTTTTAATGTTTCCAAGACTAAACTAAAATTACTCTTATGCATACAGATGTGGGTACTATTCGACCTGTGGTACGCCAACAGGTTGTAGGTGGGCTAGCACAGAGAAACATCAGGAGAGCAGTTCTCCAGGACTTGGATTTGGCCGAGACCTTAGCAGAGTTGCAAGATCACATAGAGGGATTAACCCTTGGTATTCCAGATATCCAGATCGAGGAGTTACCTATGAGGCTGCAGTGCCACACTATTGGTGTTCCTAACCGTTGGGCTAGGCTTTTATGCATGATAGCACAGGCTATGACTTGTTACCATGAGCACCACTAGATCTACTTAGGATATTTTGTATGTATTTTTGAGTTTTCAGGTCAGATGACCAATTGTGTCTTGGGCACGAATTTTGTAAAAAAATTTAAAACACCTATCTATTTTACTTTCAGTGTTTTTTATGGTTATATGCAATCCTATTCAACTGATGATGTGAATTGAAAATATTACTTTTACATATGTTGAAAATGTCTATTTAACACATAATGCACTAGAGAATTAGTTAATGTGTTAAGATTTCTGGAAATATATTGATATTGAATGTGTTCAAAACATCTTTCCAAAATACAAACTCTAAGGAACATGCGAAAAATTGTTGGATTTCGGACAGTATAAATGTTTGTTAGTTGTAATACAACGAGTTGCAAGTCTAGCCTAACGATGATTCATTGAATGCCAAGTGAAATGGATCATATAGTAGTTCAATCAACGTGATATACTCAGCAATATTTTTCATCGATCGACCGATACAAATCCCTTGAAAACTCACTAACTCACCACTTGGAGCGAAAATGGCCCGTGTTGTAGAAGACAAATTATGCATACTACGACTAGCACAATCGGCATAACCAACAAAAGGTTCCGAAGACTCTGACATCTGCAACAAATGAAAAGTGGATTACTAACTAGATAAAAATCTCTAAAAGACACACACACACACACACATGCAATGAAAGCATATATACAATGAGTTTTACTACACTTAATAAAGCATAGTAACGTTTAAGGTACAGCCCGTTTCGGGGCTATGACAAGGGAATCCCATCATAATCTACTAATTCGTAGGCTCCTTTCGCTAGAACACACTTGACAACACAAGGACCCATCCAGATTGGTTCGAATTTCCCTACTCCAAGTTTATCAGCTTCCTGATTGTAAAGCAAGACTAGGTCTCCATATGAAGAGATATGAGGCTTGACATTTCTATCATATTGCACCTTAGTATGTTTCTTATGCACTTCTTTAGCCAATGCAGCATCACGACGGGTTTCATCTAGATGGATTAATTCCAAGAAACGTGTTTCTTCTTCAGAAGTGTTGGGTAACAGGTCAATCATGAGTTTGAGCGATGAAATTTCACATTATATCGGTAAGATTGCTTCCAAACCATACACCAACTGAAAGGGTGTAAATCCAGTTGCATTTCTCACTGAGTTTCGTATGCCCACAAGGAAGGGTACAAGATTAAGTGCCAATTTCTTTTATGAACCCCTATCATTCTTTGCAACATTTGCTTCAGGACCTTGTTGATTTCCTCAACTTGTCCATTCACTTGTGGGTAATACAGGGTGGAACTATCATGTGACAATCCTAACTTAGCAGTTAACTCAACCATCATGTGATTGCAAAAATGCGACCCATGATCTGTAACTATGGCTTGTGCTACACCAAACCGGGCAACCACATGGCTAAAAAAGAAAAGAGCAGCCATTTCACCATTGTTGTTCAATGTTGGCATCACCTTGGCCCATTTGGTAAAATAGTCAACGACGACTATAATATACCCATGCCCCTCGGCCGAGGTGGGGTTACATGTCATAAAGTCAATTCCCCATTTGGCGAATGGACCAACAGAAATGACTGGATGCAGTGATGCAGGTGGTAATCTGGTTTTCCAGTCATATATCTGGCATGCATGATAGCTTCTAACAACAATAATACAATCTTTAAATATAGCTGGCCAGAAATAACCTGCACGAAGAATCCTTTGTGT
This sequence comes from Pinus tabuliformis, assembly GCA_031772625.1. Taxonomy (NCBI): domain Eukaryota; kingdom Viridiplantae; phylum Streptophyta; class Pinopsida; order Pinales; family Pinaceae; genus Pinus; species Pinus tabuliformis. Next base: position 788,636,374 of record CM062811.1, read on the forward strand.
GGTCGCATACCCAGATAAGTGTCCACCATAGGCACCTTAATGGAAATCATTCAATGCTTTCACGGCCTCCTCATTCGTGAGGCACCTCTATAAAACCATATCGATACTACGACGGTAAAGAGTGTCGCAATGATCAGATAATCTTTGGCTTGGTAACGAATACGTCGTTGTTGCGAGCGAGAGGTATCTTGCCAGAAAGTTTGGGTTTGGAGATAGATCAGTATATCTCCATACCAAGCATCAGATGATGAAATTAGAAATAGAGACTCATCCAAACTTGATGGTTTGGATGTTCATTCAATGGAGGTCGAGGGAAGGTCACATAGTAACTCAGCGAAAACTAGATATTTCTTTGACTTAGACTTGATGAATTCTAAATAAAATTCCTGTAAAATAACTATCCACTTTGAATATTTTCCCCCCAGCAATTGACTTGAAAAAATGTATATCATAGGGTTGCAATCTGAAATGACATTTGTTTTCCGTAACAGGATATAGTGGCAAAATCTTTGAACAACTTGCATAGCTGCCAAAGCTAGTTTTTCAACGTATGAGTACTTACTTTCTATGTTGTTGAGATTACAACTCAAGTAATAAATAGAATGTTCAATACCGTTTTCTTCCTGGACTAAAACCATGCCAATGGTTATATCTACAGTGGCGAGATACAGGTAATAGACATTTTTATAATTTGGAGAATACATTAATGAAGCTCTAATCAGGGTATCTTTAAGAGCATCAAAGGAAGCTTGCGCAACCTGATCCCAATGAAAGGGTATCTCCTTTTTCAAATGACATGTAAAACCTTTAGCCATTTCAGCGTAATTAGAAATGAACCTCCTCAGAAAGTTGGCTTTCCCTTGGAGTCTTTGTAACTCTAAAATATTTGAAGGTGGAGGCAAATCCAGAATTTCCTGAACCTTAAAGAATCCAATCGAATTCCCTCTCGAGACACTACAAATCCAAGCAAATGACCAGAACCAACACAAAACACACATTTGTGTGGATTGAGTTGAATCTTGTAGTGTCGGCACCATAAAAATATTGCTCTCAAATGTTGTGGGTGATCAATCCGCTTTCATGAATGAGAAGGTAAATCATCAAGGTAAGGTTGAACAATGTTGTTGATGTCATGGAAGGCATAATTCATAGCCCTCTGAAATGTGGCCCCAACATTCTTCAAACGGAATGGGAGTTTCCTATAAGAAAATGTGCCCCATTGAAAAATAAAAGTTGTTTTCGATTGGTCTTGTGGGCGTATATTGATTTGATTGTAGCCGAAAAATCCATCCATAAATGAGAATATTTCGCATCTGACACATTCATCAATAATCTAGTCGATAAAAGGTGTAGGATAATTTTCCTTTGGACATGTCTGATTTACATCCTTATAATCGACGCACTCTTGTATTGTTCCTTATAACAATGTTGGAAACCGAGTCAGTAAGAGGAACGGGGTAAATGAAACCATCCCACAAAAGTTTTTCAACTTCTACGTTAATTGCAGTAGCTTTCTTTAGATGAATAGGTCAAAGATGCTGTCAAACTGGCTTGACATCAGGGTACATTTTAATTTCGTGTTCAACAATACTAGAGTCAATGCCTAGTTGTAAGACCATGCAAAAATATCTCTAAATTCACAAAAAAAGGCATGGTAATTATCAAGTTCCAATGGAGAACAAGATTTGTCGACATGAATGTTCTCTACAATCTTAGGCTTGGTCGAAATATTAATAGAAATTGTTTCTTCAATATTTGATAGATTTCGCTCAGATTCGATTGTGTCTATGAAAACTGAATTCTATAGGAAATCAACGACTGATGGGTGATTTAGTTCATTTGAATAATCTTCGATGTCATCTAGAAGATGGGAGTGATGATGATAGTCTTCCAATGGTTCCTCTACTATCATCATTGATTGGATGATTCCTTCATCCGTAGAATGTATACATGAAAAAGGATCTAAAGAGGTACCATATTCTATCGACCTATCTACCCATACAATTGTTGAGTGTGGATTTGGGTTTGTCGCACAAGCCCAAAAGATTGATTGTTATGATGATTCAATGGGGCTTAACAAAATCACCTCAATATTACTATCAACTTCAACTTTGTTGGTAATCCTCCTTAAATTAGATGAGGTGGAGGAAATCATGTTGCAAGTCTCTACTCTCGCCACTTCCGCCAAATCAGAGAGTGACAGTAGGGTAAAAGTACCCATTAGGGAAGGATCTTTAAAGAGACCTACTCTAACACTTTGAAGTGACAGCGGGGGTTCATGTACCAAAATAATGCTTCTCATAGCCTGTGAACTATTGGAAAAGAAGGCTAGCTGATCAATGATTGTGATTACCCCCTTGAAAGGGAATGCAATAGTATGAAAGTACGTGGAAACCACAGCAGCCATAGAATATACCCAAGGCCTTCCTAGTAAATCTTGTAATCGAGAGGTTCGTCAACTACCTCAACTTCAACAGTAACTGTTTTTCCCCCAAGTTCGATTTGCAGGTTACTCAAAATCCCACATGGAATACATGTTCTTCCATCAAAATCTTTCAATGTGGTTGGTGATCATGACAACGATGGTGAACCAAGTTTTTTCCAGTAGCTCATGGACATAATGCAAGTAGATGCCCCCTCATCAATAATAGTTCGGTGAACATTCTTATTGAGAGCTTTTACTTGGATTAGGAAAGCTAATTGTGCCGGTAACTATGGTGTATATCCCGCATGGTTAAAAACCACAAGATTTGAATCCGTAGGATCTATTCCGCCTATTGCTGACAGTAAAGCCTGCTTCTGGGAGGGACAGTTTTGCAACACCTCGAGTGTCGACATAGCGGAAGGTGATTGAGCAAGATCTTCTACTATGTTATAATTTTGAGCTGCTCGAGCTCGAGGGTTGAATGTTGATTTGTGCACAACTCCCTTTGGTGGTTTTATTGTCAATTCAGGTACAATGGGTGGAACAACTTCAGATGAAGTCAAAGTCAAAGGATTAGGTTGATCAGTGGCCTGATTATTCGATCATGACAACGGATTTCCATAATCTTTGTTTCTCGTTGACACCAAAACTTTGTTTTGTGGCTTTGTGATGGATAACATGAGTACTTGGGATGTGGAAGCATGGTTTGTTGCAACCAAATGTGTCTCCGGGGTTGGAAACAGATCAATCAACACTGCCGATGTGTTTGAAGTCTTTAAAAGTTTAGAGACCTTAGAGCGGTGTGGAAAATCTCTTGTAAAATGCTCGTCATTACATATCAGACATGGATAATGAGGTTTCCTTGCCGAAGTAGAGGAATCAGATGATTTCTCTAGAGGGTAATTTTCTTGTTTCATTTTGTTTTTCCCCTTTTTCTTGCTCCTTGGTTGCTTTGGATTTTTTCCTTTGTCAAATGACACAGCATTAATCTCGGAGGCAAGAGTATTTTCTTATGCATTGGTAGTTTGATTGGAAAAAACAAGAGTTTGATCAGATGGTCTTCCTGTTGTTTGTGTGCTTGAAGAACCAATCACACCATCACCGACATGAGAGTCCTTACTCGATTGTGGAGGAGGGGGAATAGTGAAAGCTAGTCGAGGTGCATTGGGAATTTTATCATAAAGCGTGCCGGATTGTGTGTAAATCAAATCCAAGTATTGGGCACGAGCAATAACTTGCTCTTCTGTGACAACTCCACCTTTTGCCACATCCTCGATGATTGATGGCAACAAGGATTTTATGAACCACTTAGCTAAAAGCTGATCGGGAACATATGTCTTAACCATTCGATGACGACGCCACCACTCATGAATATGATATGATATATGGGTAGCAGTAGTCTGTTTAAAGTTGGTTAGGAGTTCCGTTCCAGTCTTGTATCTGATAGGTAACTGGAAGTGGGTAAAAAATGTAGTGGCTAAAGTGGTGAAATTATCGAAAGAAGCTCTTGGTAATTCAATGTACCATTTAGCAGCTGGACTAGTAAGTGTTCTTTGGAAAAGATGAAGTCTGACCGAATCATCATTTAAGGAGTTTGATGAACACCACAAATGAAAGGTCATGACATGATTTGATGGGTCTTCTCTAGGATTTCCGTTAAATTTCGGAATGTCAGATGGTAACTTATGCATAATTATTGGCCACCAAGGTGCATATAAGATTGGATCATTAGTGAGCTAATTTAAATTTGGTAATTCTAAATTTGCTACAAACAGCAACTATCGATTTAAGTCAGGTTGAGCATACCTAGGATATGATGGAATTGCCTGAGCTATAGGTCTTTGTATACCAACATAGGGCATCTGCATTTGGTAACCTTGGTATGGTTGTTGAAAAAAACCAATATAAGGTGGTTGTTGATAACCTGCAAAGATTTGTTGACCAGGACCTTGGTAAGCTTGAGATTGACCAAAACCAGGTTGAGCCTGTGGCACAAGTCCAAACTAGGGTTGGAATTGCTGGAGTTGGGGTTGTTGAAATTGAGGCTGCCACGGTTGTTGAATCAACTGTTGTTTTTGTTGGTACAATTGTTGTTGATTTAACGGTTGTTGCTGTTCAGCAATGAAAGGTTGGCCAAGCTGTGAATAAAATATACCAGTATAAGCTTGGGTTAGTCCATATAAGGGTATATTAACCTAAGGTTTTTGCTAAACTCCAGAAACAAGTGGTTGTTGTAAAAAAACTTGAGGAACTTGAACTTATTGACTTGAAACTTGTGGTTGCAAGGTAGAAGGATCAGTTTGTACTGGTTGAGATACAACGATTTAAACTTGTGACTATGGTACAGTGGTAACAACAGGTGTAGTAGGAATAGTTGACACAGTTTGCATTGGTTGCATTGGATACACAAGCCTCAGTTGAAATGGAATTGCTGGTTGCCATTGACAAACTCTAGTTCCAAATTGACTTGAATACGGTGGGATATTACCATATGGTAGTCCTCCGGAATAAGGAGGATACGATGAATAAGAATATTGCTCTCCATATGGTGGCAATCCAGTATTTAATAGATACATAGGTCTTTGTTGACCAGATTACCCAGCTTGATACTGGTATGCAGGATCAAACTATTGTGTTCCCATTAGATAAGAACCAGGTAAAATTCTGGTTGAGGACATGGGTGATGACCATGGTGTAGAAGCAACCCCTGAGTAGGTTCCAGACAATGATTGATAACCAACCGGGATGGACAATTCACCATATAGGTACGACTCAGGTGTAGTAGAAACATCAAAGAGATTACAATAGAATATTTTGTTGCAGCTGCATCAGATGATATAGTCTGAGATGTTGATGGTTGTTCAGCCATAGTTAACTGACCCAAAAGTTATCCTAAAGAATCGATGGGTACTTGAAAAGAAGCAGGATCAAATGAAGCAAAAAAATCAGGTATTAGGGTAAGTATAAATCCCAGTTCCAAAGTGAAACGGGGTTCTAGGTGTGGAATCTTCTTCCAATTCCTCCTCTATAGCAATTAAACCTGGTGGAAGAACTTCACCGTCAGGTGCGTAAAAGATTTTTGGTGTTAATGAAGTTGAAGTTTCAATAGTTACTGATGTTTGAGGGGTAACCAATTGATTGTCTTCCGGTAAAGTAACATTTTTTGAATCTTCAAATTCGAAGTCCAGATGTTTGGGTAAGTGAACAACAGTTTCAGAAAGAGGTTCCTGAACAATTTCAGCTTCAGATGTAACTTCTATTTGAACTGGGATAGATTCTGGATTAACTTCTAGTTGAACTAATTCAAGTTCAAAAGTACTTTCTTGTTGAACAATTTCAAGTTGAGGATCAATTTGTTGTTGAACAACCTCGGTCATTGTTTCACTAGGATCAATGCTAATGTCCTCGGGTAACTGTGAAACTTCTTCTTCAGAAACAGATGGGCCAGAAATAGTTGGAGTAACTAGAATCTCTGTACTTATCGAAATAGATGATTCAAGTAACTCAGATGAAGAACTAGGAGTTCTTGATGTACTAGACTCAGTTAATTGAGACCACTTTGCTCGAATTGGTGTCTCTTTGGGAGACAAAGGTGGTTTGCTCGTTGTTCTCCGTGAATGATGGGGTATGGGTTGATGTTCCTCCATGATTCCTGATTAATTTTATTATAAAAAAGAAATAAACAAAAAGGGGTATAGTAGGCAAAAGGTTTACCAAGCAACTATGAACTGTAGAATACCTCTTGGTGAACCAAGAAGTACGGGCAAGTAATCTCCTCGAATGTTGTGTTCGGTGTATCACAGTTTACAGGTGGCTGACTCGGTTACTTAATGATGGATAGCAACCTAGAGTTGTCCTACCATATATACCCGAAGGTACATGGACGAGCTACGATATACTCATGGATGTGGAATGAGGTATCACACTTGGGATGTATTGTAGACAAGTTAGTGATAGCTGCTTTGTTTTACGACGCTAGAACACGTCTCTAGCCTAGAACCACTAAATGTTCTCATTAATGACAATCCTCCATTAGGTAAATTGATGTTTATTTTAAGTTGATCTTGCTTAGGAATTTTCCTTTCAAGTTCACCACGTGATGTATTCTAAAATTCCTAGGAATGCAACTATCATGATAAGCATTCTTTCCATTAAAATTAACGATGAAAATCCTAGCTACTTAGGGATAGAGCAATCAGATTTCTTTTGATCAAAGAGCAAAGAGCACACTCTAAATGTAATTTCTTTACACTATTCTTATCAGCACACACAAAATTTTTCAATGCAACATGCATGTATTTCTTTTCAATTCCCTTAACGTGAATATGACCAAAAAGGAAATATGCACATACAATCAATCAATCTTTCATATGAACGAAGACTTTTACGACAGTTCAAATTCGAAGGAAGAGAAGACTTTCCGACACTTTCTTTTGAATGAATGATTAGTCAATTATATTCTAACTTTGACTATTTATCGATAATGACAAAGAAAACATGAAGAAACATTAATCAATTCAATCAAAGCCAGGCTAGACCAGGAGATAAACACTCATTTTCAGAGACATAACATTCATTAATCAATCAACAAACAAACAAATAGAGAAAATTTGGTAAAAATTCTTTTCAAAGGTGGGAAATTGATCCTAGGAGGATCAACACAGCCCAGAGTGGGAGACAATGTGCTTCAGAGCATTGTCCCTAAGCCAGGGATGCTCTGCAGCGCAGTCTTTCCCTCACAAGCCTGTGTTGGTGACAGTAAGCCATTTTAAGAGGCAATTTGACACAGTTTTGACCAATTTTTCAATGTAAACAACTAAATTACAATCTATGAACACAAATAGAGTCTACAAGGATGTCTTAGGAGGTGGATAAGCTACTAGGAAAGAGGATTCTTCCCCAGTAGAGTTACCAATTTGTTTTGGAGAATTTAGCATCTACGGATAAATACTAATTCACTAGACAAGTAGTTGTGCCTAGAAAAACAGTTTAAAGTGTTTTATACTTTCCCTATAAACAATAGATAAGAATAGAGGATAGAAGGCCTACCTGTAGTTTTGCTTTCCTCTCATCTCCTTTGTATCTATTTTGTTGCTCCTTCCCATACTTAAACCGCTTGAAACGTACCCTGTCAACACAACAGAAGAAGAAAGCCGATCAAAGCATATGATCCATTGAATATAAATGAAAGGAATCAGAAGCAATTCATACATATAAGTGTTATGAAAGAACACAAATATGGAAAAAGGTTCAAACACTTTATTAGATAGAATAAGGAATTAAAACCATTAGTGTCTGATTCAAATTCATTCCTCCAGCTTGGATCCCATCCACATCACATCAAAAGCAAGACAAGCTTGTGGCATCACATCATTTGCTCCAAAGTCAAGTCTCATAGCAACATTATCTCTTTACAATTCAACACAATCCAGTCGCTGATCACTTAGATGAGTGGTCAATTTATAGGAAGATGAAGGAGGTTTTGTCATTAATGGTGACATTGAATGACCTTCCATACTTAGAATTAGTTCCATGGAGGAAGCAATGAGAGGATAAGATGATCCTTAACTCATTCCTCGTCCATTTTCGAGCTCATAGGAGTTGATAAGAGAGGGAAACTTCTATATGACTCCACACCCTATGTGAATTTCACTCATTCTCACCCAGCACAGGTGAAAGGAAGCCTAAGTGCTCTGCAGAGCACTTTGGCAGTGGACTTAGCTGCTCTTCAGCGCACCTTCATAAGGGCTTACCTGTGCTAGTCCTTCTAGAGGAAATTTCTGGATGTCTTCAAGTCATGAAATAGTCTGGGAAGGAGGAATTCAAAGGGTTGACTTGTTTAGGGCATGAAACAACTAATTTTAGGGTTTGATGAATCCTAAATCACTGATCTGAATGTTGGGATTTGACGTGCCCAAATGGATCTGTAACAAGGTGACTAGTTTTTTTTTATTAAGCAATTAATTTTCCCAATAGTTGGCATGCTTGATGTTTTCACTCAATGCTTTATATGGTTATTAGTTTCCCAGAGTGCAGAAAAGAAGTGAATTTTAAATCCATTTCCCAAGCCACTGAATCTCTCAAGTTCGAATCATACCCTCTCCAATACATAGTTCTCGTGATAAGCTTTCCAACAATATATAGAAGTCCAAACATGGACTTCTAGATCAAAAGTTAGAGCTACTTGAAGATGGAGGTTCTGTTGTATTGAAATGAAAGTGAGGAGCACATTAGAGGGCCCTGGGCATAGAAAATCCAACATTCTCAAAATCTCGCATATCAGCCATATCGCATCTTACATTCCCACGATATCCCAGTCCCACAGTCTCGCGATATTTCAATCCGACATCCCACAGGTCCCACAATATTGCGATCTCGCAATCCTGTAGTCTCGTGATCTCGCAGTACTGTAGTCCTGCAATCCCGCAATCCTGTAGTCCCACAGTACTGCAGTCCCACAATATCACAGTAAATCCTTCATATCAACAATTGGTGTAGCGGTTGAGGTTCTAACTTTAAGAACCTTGTGATATCACCGATTTACAATAAAATGTTAAATCGTCGGGGAAAGGTCTAAATCATTTAACAAAGGAAATGCCTGCAAAACCAAGGCCACACAGGCCATTTTCTCTCTCCTCCAAGGGTCCACGTGGTGCAATCCCATTAGCCCATATGTATGACATGGCAACTGATGTCATCAATGACATGGTAGTATGGAAGTGACGTGCCGGTATGGAGGACACATGACATTCAAATTCAACATTTTTAGGGATTCTATAGGGGCATTTTTGGGTGACACGTGTCACCACTCATAGGGTGACAGGTGGAAACTATGATGTCACCCCCCTGTAGATCAGTAATCGGTGATTTCACACAGCAAAGTTCATTCTTCCACCGAAGTTCCTTCTCGGCCCACGATTGTGATATGTGGGAACTCCCCAAACACGATATTTATACACTAGAGTTATAGGGATGTCGGGTCTATCCCTTTCAAAAATCACATGCTCATTCATCACTCTATCCCACAGATCGTTGATCGCAAGTATCAAGGGGAAAAGGCTAAAGGTAAAGTGCTATCAAGCATCGGGATGTGGGATTCCAAGTAACAAAGGAAAAATACCCTTGGGATGGGAGCCTGAAGGAATTAGTGCCTGATGTCTAAGCCCCTAATCATTTCCCTCGGCAATATGATAAGAGAAGCGGAAAGGGGCTAAACCAAAGGGGGCTAAGGGGGATCATAGCCCATAGATTTGTAATATTTCAAAGGAAAAATCCTCGATTATAGCGGGACCCCGATAGTACAATAGAGGGCATTGAAGGCGTATGGGTTAGTAGCTAAAGCAGTGAATGAAGTGTGGCATGGTAGTAGATAAATATGGGGGGGGACTCAAGAAGAATTAATGGCTCGACATGGAGGCTCACTCCTCTACACAGCAAAGGACCATCGAGACAAGCACTTGCAACAACCCACTTCCTATTCCACAAAACTAGTCATCCATGCAATAAAGGCAGAAATGACAAAAAACAGCTATGCAGCAGAGGAACGTGTCAGAACATGGAAGTGTCTTGACTAGAGGCTATTCATAGAGACATCAAAAGGGACACTTCCTCCATCATCCTCTAGTTTTATTTTTACTTATGTAATTTCCATTTATTTCCAAGAAGGGATCGAATCCCAATTGTAATCATTTTGGGCAACAACACCTTACATGGGCCGAGACAGCTATTCTAGCAGACAATTGGAGCTCTAGCCTAGATATTTTGTAAATTGTAATTTCATATCCCCCTCTTCTTATAAAAAGGTGGAAGGAACAATTTAACAAGGGTTGGCTAGTTCCAGAATTTCTCACCTGATGTGTCTAAACTCTGTGATACAAATTTGGCTCATAAATCTGTAAGAGAATGACTTGTATTTGAGACTGTATTACTTTACACAAGAATATTTTTCAAACTAAGAAAATAAATGGTGGTGATTCCACCTTCTAAGTATTATAGTACGTTATCCTCTTGTTTAATTCCATTATGTTCATATTATTCTCTGCATTCATGCTATAATAGATGCTAGAAACAATTTCATGCTTCCTTATAGATCCATGTGTGTTGAATTATTAATTCATATGCCTGAATGAAGGGTTGAAATTATATCTTTAAACTTCTCTATATGAATCATAGCACCCATCCTTTCTTCAGTCCATTATCTCTACTTGTAACTCAAACAAGTGTATAATTTCCCATTGCTTGTAGCTCTATGTGTTCATTATAGAATTCTAGATGTTTTGGGCTCTATATGATGAGTTATGCTTTCTCCTAATCCTCTGTCATTTACTCAATAAAGCCTATTAAGTTGTAATCCACTTGGAAGTAACCAACCTCTACTATTATATGTGATACTTCTGGGAACTGTATGTGTGAGGAAGTACTTGAAATACATAGCTCATACCTTTGGAGGAATGAACCAAGCCCCCTTATTATCTTTCATTACATGACAATTGGAGTGCTGCAAACCCCTCACATATAACCTTTCATGCACTCCTCTATTTAAGATTTCCTATGCACTGGTCTATAATAAACCTAGAGGTTGTCTCTAGGAGGCTTTCTATCTCTCCTCTAGCACTTGTGCCATAAGGTGCTAGATTTAGCTACAACATCTTTCTGGCATCATTGCTGGGGAACAAATTAGAATACATTTCATTGGGTACGACAAAATTTTACATTTCCTCTGTTAGGTGATTAAGGGAAGTGTGGGTTGAAGATCTCTCATCTTGGTGACTCCACTGTCAATTTTATGGTAAACATCCTAGCGACTCCACTATCCATATCTTTGTTTGATCATCCTGACTTTCAAGCAGCCCCATACTCACTCTGATGCTACAACAGCCAAAAACTTTCCCTAGTTTTGAAACTGAAATCACTCATATAGGGAAGTTTTCGAGATGGCCCTTCCTGCATTTCTAGCCAACCACTTTGCCCCACTGAATCTATCTTCTATTGTTGGTTATCCCAATCATGTCCCTTTGTTTCATGAGTAGAATACCTATTTGCCTAGATTCAGTGGGAACACATAGAGAAGTCCTCACCAACACCTCAAATACTTTCATGAATGCATGGAGCAACAAGGTATTCTTCTTGAATATGTACAAATGAAGTTGTTCAATTTGTCTTTAGATGAGGATGCTAGAGTCTGGTACAGAACAATACCTCGTGGTAGCATATCTTCCCTAAAAAGTTTTCATATAGTGTTCAATCACTATTACAAAGGATTATATCCACCGAATGCTCTATTTGAATATTTTTGTGCATACTTTAATGACGAAGACATTCCTGAGGTTGATGACTTTGTTGAAGATGTTTGTGGAGCTCCACTCCAAGAAAACATCTACTCGCATCAAGAAGCATCACCCACTAAGCGAGAAAGTGAAGAAGGAAACATCATTGAGCTACCAACAAACCCTCTAGGGTCTGATTCGGCCGAATGTGATGTTTCCCCTTCCTATGATGAATACGACTCTGGTGAAGAGTCAAGTGATGTAGAGCCACCACGCTCCCAGTCATGGGAAGTTGCGCAAGAAGAGGAAGCCCACCAGGAAGTCACTAAAGAGGCTCTAGTCCACGATGCACATCTTTCACCTAGAGAACATGATCAATAACCTCCTCCTATTTTTTATTCTTATTATTTATAGGAGGACAAGGTGGTCATGGATGTTCAACATGTTCTCAACACCTTGCCAACAAGGAATTGTCCCTAGTTGGAGCCAATGTTGTCACTCAATGCTTTATATGGTTATCAGTTACCCAGAGTACAGAAAACAGTGAATTTTAAAGCCATTTCCCAAGCAACTAAAGCTCTCAAGGTCAAATCAGACCCTCTCCAATGCATAGTTATCATGATAAGCTTTCCAACGATATATAGAAGTCCAAAAATGGACTTCTAGATCGAAAGTTAGAGAAACTTGAATATGGGGGTTATGTTGCCTTGAAATGAAAGAGAGGAGCACATTGGAGGGCCCCGAGCACAGAAAATCCTGCATTCCCGCAATCCTGCATATCAGCCATATCGCATCCCATATTCCTGTGATATCACAATCCCATAGTCCCGCGATACCGCAATCCCACATCCTGTAGGTCCCACAGTATGATGATCCCGCAGTACCGCGATCTTGCAGTCCTACAGTCTTGCGGTCCCGCAGTCCCACAATAATGCAGTCCCGCAGTCCCATAGTATTGCAATCCCGCAGTATCACAGTAAATCCTGCATATCGATGACCGGCGTGGCGGCGAGGTTCTAACTCTAAAATCCTTGTGATATCATTGATTTGCGATATAATGTTAAATCGTCGGGGAAAGGCCTAAATCAATCATTTAACAAAATAAATGCATACAAAACCAAGGTCAGGTGGGCTATTTTCTCTCTCCTCTAAGGGGCCACATGGCACAATCCCATTGGCCTATATGTATGACATGTCAGCTGATGTCATAAATGACGTGGTAGTACGGAAGTGATGTGCCAGTATAGAGGACACATGGCATTCAAATTCGGCATTTTCAGGGGTCCTATAGGGGCATTTCCAGATGACACGTGCCACCACTCATACAGTGACATGTGGAAGTGATGACGTCACCTCCCTGTAGATCGGTAATCGGCGATCGCACATAGCAAAGTTCATTCTTCCGCCAAAGGTAATCGGGAACTCCTAGGATGTGATATTTTATACACTGGATTTATAGGGATGTCGGATCTGACCCTTTCACAAGCCACACGCTCATTCATCACTCTATCCCACAGATTGACAATCGCAAGTGTCAAGGGGAAAAGGCTAAAGGTAAAGTGCTATTAAGCATCGAGATGCAAGATTCCAAGTAACAAAGTAAAAAGGCCTCCAGGATGGGAGCCTGAAAGCCTTAGCACCTGAGGGCTAAGCCCCTAGTCATATCCCCTGATTATATTGTAAGAAAAGCATAAAGGGGCTTAAGGGGGATCATAGCTCGTAGATTCGTAATATTTCAAAGGAAAAATCCTTGATTACAGTGAGGCCCTGATAGTACAATACAGGGCATTGAAGGTGTATGGGTCGACAACTAAAGCAATGAATGAAGTATGGCGCAGCAATAGATCAATATGGGGGGAACTCAAGAAGACTTAATGGCTCAACATGGAGCCTCACTCCTCTACACAACAAAGGACTGCTTAGACAGGCACTTGCAGTGACCCACTCCCTATTCCACAGAACTGGTCGTCCACACAGTAAAGGCAGAAATGACAGAAAACAGCTCCGCAATAGAGGAACACATCACAACATGGAAGTGGCTTGACCAGAGGCCATTCACAGGGAAAATAGAAGGGAAACTTCCTCCATCATCCTCCAATTTTATTTTTACTTTTGTAAATTTCTATTTATTTTCAAGAAGGGATCAAATCCCAATTGTAATAATTTTGGGCAACAACACCTTACATGGGCCGAGACAGCTAGTCTAGCAGACAACTGGAGCTCTGGCTTAGATATTTTATAAACTGTAATTTCATCCCCCCCACTTCTTATAAAAAGGGGGAAGCAACACTTTAACAAGGGTTGGTTGGTTCTGGAATTTCTCACTTGATGGGTCTGAACTCTGTGATACCAATCTGACTCATAAATCTATAAGAGAATGACTTGTATTTGATATTGTATTACTTTACAAAGGAAGATATTTCAAACTAAGCAAATAAATGGTGGTTATTCTCCCTTCTAAGTATTACAGTATGTTATCCTCCTGTTTAATTCCATTATGTTCATATTCTTCTTTGCATTCATGTTATAATAGCTGTTAGAAATGATTTCATGCTTCCTTGCAGATCCATGTGTTTTGATTTATTAATGCATATGCCTAAATGAAGGGTTTAAATTATATATGTAAACTACTCTATATGAATCATAGCACCCATCCTCTCTTCAGTCCATTATCTCTACTTGTAACTCAAACAAATGTAGAATTTCCCATTGCTTGCAGCTCTATGTGTTCACTATAGAATTCTGGATGTTTTGGGCTCTATATGATGAGTTATGCTTTCTCCTAATCCTCTCTCATTTACTCAACACATCCTATTAAGCTGTAATCCCCTTTGAAGTAATTGACCTCTTCTATTCTATGTGATACTTCTGGGGACTGTGTGTGTGAGGAAGTACTTGAAATACATAACTTATACCTTTGGAGGAATGAACCAAGCCCCCTTATTATCCTTCATTATATGACAATTGGAGTGTTGCAAACCCCTCACATATAACCTTTCATGCACTTCTCTATTTAAGATTTCCTAGGCACTGGTCTACAATCAACCCAGAGGTTGTCTCTCGGAGGTTTTCTATCTCCCCTGCAACACTTGTGCCATAGGGTGCTAGATTTAGCTACAACACTTGATATGACAATTGTGAGGTGCCTAGACATGTCATTTCTTGAGGGAAATCAATGTCAAGAAGAGCTGAATGTAATGTACTATTAGGTCCCCATAATAATAGTGTAACCCCTATTGTTATTTTTGTGCCCATGTAGCCCCATATTATTATTGTTGTTCCCCATAGAAGCCTACTATTGTCATTGTTTTGTCCTTACTTTATCATTGTTATGTAGGCTTTAATTATAGTATGCCCCCTTAGACTCCTATATATACCAAGGAGGTCTTGTCATTTGAATCATTAAACAACATTCATTTATGTGATGTAAACAAGGTTTAACCCTCGAAGAGGATAATTTGTAATTTTTTGTTCTATATTTTCTTCTGTTTTGTGATCTGGTTGTATAACCTTTGGTATCAGAGCTTTGGATTCTAGGGTTTTGCTACTTCAAACGGGTCATCTTGATATTTTCGCTATAATTGTTTTTCTATGAGGATTTAGAAGCTGAAACTTATACCAACTAGAGTTTAAAAATTGGTGAACTTCATGTAAAACTTTCATAGACTTGTTCACTATATTTTCAGAGCTATGTTCCAAAGAATTTAGGGGTTTTGCAGGCTCCAAAATTCAACCTCAAACAAATGACCTACGGAAAAGCATCATAAATTCTTCTCCAAGAATCATATTTGAATTTTGTAAAATTCAAATGAAAGCGAACGGACTTTAGTTTTTCATGTATCATTTTCAAGTCCAAATGTCGAAAAACTGACATGTGGTATTCCGTACAAATTCGATCTACTGAACCTGTCCATAATCAGGTCATCATGGGAGATTTGGCATAACTTTACCTTGAAGAATCCAATATTGGTATGACTTCTGGGATTGGAAAGAAGACTCAAAGGGATACCGCAAGATGAAATTTCAGACATTGGGAGGTCGAAATGGTAGAGATAAAATAGTTTCAATATCATGCTCTTAAAAGAAAGAAAAAGGTGTGTATTTTCTTTTTTTATTACATATTTTCTTTTTTCTTTTAATCTGTTTGAAGTGATTCAAAGGGAATATTAAAACATATGTATCATTGTTTGATTCCAAAAAGCCTCGAAAAAAATGGATACACCTAGTAAGCAACCAAAAAGCTCTACTATGACGCATGAAGAAGAGGTAGAAATTCAACATGATATATCAAAATTACAAGACAAAGTACAACAAATTTTTCTCTCACAAAGAGTAACAAAAAATGAATTGCAATATAAGATGGATGGTTTATAAGAAAAAATAAAAGGAAACATGGAGTTTTTTAAAGTAGACATGGACGCGATGAATTTAAAATTAGAAGGGTTGACAAAGTTGTTGCAAGAAAGGCTTCCTAGTGGTGACAAGGTAATCCATGAAAATCATTATGACGACAAAAGGAATATGAATTATGATTTTAGAGACTCCAATGTGGGGTTTAAAAGCCACCAAATTCAAAATATAGATATGAGGAAGTTTGATGGAAAGGATACAGTAACATGGATACTACAGATGGAGCAATATTTTGATCAACGCACACAAAAGGTACGCATTGCATCTTTATATTTAGAACCCAATCAATTTGTATGGTATTTATGTATTTGTTCTTGTAAACCACTTGTCACTTGGTAAATTTTAACGAATGAAATGATATCACATTATCTTGATACAAAGAGCAACACCTTCTTTAGCCAATTGATAAGTCTCAAACAAAAGGGTTCAATGGCAAAGCACATTAAGGACTTCCAAAAATTGAATATCAAAGTAATCGATATTCCTGAGGAGCATAGGATTAATGTCTTCATAGGGACTTTAAAGGATAACATACAACATGAGGTTCACCTTTGGGAACCTTGATTCATTGGAGAAGGCATTTGTGGTGGCAAGAAAGTTTGAGAGAAAAATTATGGAAACAAGGAAGTCTACCTCTCACAACTATAAAGATGGAAGTGTTTTTGCTCCTAGCCTTCCACAACCTACAAGGTTGACACCACAACAATTAGAGGAAAAAAGAGAAAAAGGGATTTGTTATTGTCGTGGCGGAAAAAGTCGTTTGTGCGGGCACAACTGACCTCCCTAGGAGTCTAAACTCTCTAGCGACAAACAAGACAAAATGGAGTGATCTTTCTCTAAATATACCTTTTAAAACATGAAAACTACAAGTGTTTAGGCTTACCTTATTCCAAAACGCTGTTGTTGTAGTCCGTCCTTGCCGATCCGGATGAGCTCCTCCTTCACATCAATTCCTGCAACCACAGACAATCAAACAATTACCAAGCACTTGCATTTCATATAATAAAACATATATTCAACATGCAGACCAAGGAATACATGAAATAACTCATTAACACAAGCTATTGAGAAAAATAAACCAGTTTGTATTAATAACGAAACAAAGAAACTCTTACAACCTGGCCTTGGTGTTGTGCAAGTTCCTCCCAGGGTCCATCAAGGGTTTTCCTCTACTTTGACAAAGCTCACCCACTTCCAAGTAGAATCAAGCAAAGACAATCTCTCCTCACAAGGTTCTAAATGGGAGTCCTAATTCCTGCAGCATTTACCCAAAGAAAATGTATAGCTTCAACCTCTCCTCCTTCTGGCTCAATGCCTTTATTTATAGTGCTGTAAAGAGGTTATTCAGGTCCACCATCAATGGGATAATCCCCCTCTTTGAGTGGGATAGCTCCCTTATTGATGGGATAAGTTCCCCCTTAATAGAGATACATGAACCAACTGGAGGCGCATCCATTTCATCAAACCGACCTCTAGAAAGTTCTAGAAGTAACCACAAGTAACTTTTTTAAGATGAAACTTGCGCATTTTGCCTTTTACAGAAGGACGCACCTGTCCTTTGACATACAGAGCATCCAAAGATGCAGACTTTGTGAACATTGTGAGCGTCCCCGCAGGTAAGGCTCGAGAGAACCTGCGACCCCAGAGATAAACACATTTTTTACAAGACTTTCTCTCTTCTTTGAGTTTGAGATGGATAGCAGAGGCATAAGACTTGCCTAAAAAGGGTAGTATGACTGTTGATTTGAGCCATACTAACTGTAAGTAGTCATGGTGACATTTTTTAGTGTAACAGATTGCCCCCTAAAGTGCGAAGCCTGGAATAGATTAGGGTTTTGTAATATCTAGGAAGGGTGAAGCGCTTTATCATTTCAAGGATTGTCTTGTGGATGACCTGGTTGGAACCTGCAATTTTCAACACAAAATACATGTATAAGATTATATCATCACTGAGGTAGGCATTCCCATACTCAGATTCAAAACTTTAACTAATGGACTAACTATTCTGATACAGGAATGATCTTGCAGTACATCATTTTTATAGACTTTTGTAGACACAGTATGGACGCAGCCATCTGTTTATGATTAGTCTACATAGATAATGAATACAAAACTCCTCGCAGCCTGGATGGTAGAAACTAGATCCAGGGTCTTCACTTCTACTTCCCGAATTGGTACGATTCTAGCCATGTGATTTAAATGATTTGATGTCGAACATGTTAGAAACCACTTGATTACCAGTCGATGATGTAAACTGTTAACAAGCGTGAGAGAGACCACCAGTAATGTCAATGGTTCTCAAAGTACCAAGCACAACCCGTGAAATGTGAATAGATGTTTTGATGTCGAACACTTCACGGAATCCTTTGATCGAAAGTCAATGATGTAAACTGACGTCAAAGGCGAGAAACCTGCCATTGATGCATGCAGACTTCAAGGTATTGTCGATTCCTAAGTCATCTTTCTAGATAATGTGTCGATGTCGATAGAAAGCGACCCGTTGCAGGCAAGCCCGCAACACGAAATCATTGTTCAAGTTGAAGAAATGTTGCTGTAAGGACTGACTCAAGGATGGTCAAATGGATGACAAGTATTTTGCAGATGAAAGTTTTTGCTTGCAGACCTCTTGAACACATAACGACACGACAGATGGCTTGGTGACGAATAACTCAAAGTTAATCCCGGAACCCGGTTAAAGACTTTCAAAGTGGTTTGATCAACTGTGAGGTAAAAGATTTCCCAACCCAGGTGAATGAACAGTGTCGTGTTCAAGAGCGGTAATAAAGTTTCTTTCGAGACAAAAGGTAACAAACAGGTTCATTCTTCTCTCTTTTCCCCCACCATTTCTGGCAAGTACCTCTTTATTTTTAACAAGCTTGAGGAGGATAACATATGCTTGATTATAAGCTCATCCTTCGGACGAGTCCAACCTAGTTTAAATTCGAACCCTAGGAAGGAGTGGTTCGTTCCTGTTTGTAATTGAACAGGTCCTCTACTGTAAAAGTTTAACGAGCCCAGTATAGGAGAAACTCGGTGTTTTTCAATTTTAGAGAGTCTGAAAAAACTAAAGGAGACTCCACGTTGAACTTTTTCGTATATTTGTGTCCCTCAAGCCCGAAAAAGTATAAAATAATACCTGGGGGAACCGCTTGATCTTGCGACCAAGGAGTACTTTCATAATAGTGTCGTTGACCTGAAAAGTAAAAAGCGATCAAGGACACGTCGTTTTATTTCCTTATCGAGTTTGAAACGACAAAAACCCGGCAATCTTTTCCTGATTTTGCGGTCAGAAAAGAGCTAAAAGGGGACCGTCTTTTAATTCCGTTTTAACGAGTGTAAAAGAAACGCTCGGCGATCTTTTCATGTTTTAGGAGTCAGAAAAGGGCTTAAAGATGACTCTGATATTTTTGTTTGTGAAAAATTACTATTTCCCTCGAGATCCCTTTGTCCTGCACAAAAGCAACACATTACTCATACCTGTTTAAAATAGGCAAAAATACATCGAGAAATACCTTTTCATGGTAAAAAATGAACTAATTCATCCAAAAAACCTATAAAAAGACTTTTTACCATGTCATTTTTACCGTTTCACTGTTGAGGTTGAAAAAGGAGCTTTTG
Source organism: Pinus tabuliformis (assembly GCA_031772625.1). Lineage (NCBI taxonomy): Eukaryota > Viridiplantae > Streptophyta > Pinopsida > Pinales > Pinaceae > Pinus > Pinus tabuliformis. The sequence continues at coordinate 788,656,093 of CM062811.1, forward strand.
ACAAGAAAATTTCCCGTGGTCGCTGCAGAAAATCCGACCGTCGGAATCGAACGCCGTTTTATCCAGGTATTTTACACATCCTACTCTGCATTTCTATCCGTTTAGAATCAATTTTTAGGTCTTAGTTTTATTTTTTGGGGGGGTTTTGGTTTTGGAATGCGCCTCTCGGCGGACGCGGGTGCCCTTCGGGTGACCCGCGTCCCCCGACTTTTTCTCATACGGGAAAATGGTCGGAAGACGCGGCCCACCTTCAGGCCAGCCGCGTCCGGGCGCCCTGTGCTACAAAGCCGGGGTGCGTCTTCCGAGAAGTGCGCATTTCAAAACCCCAACTCTCTCAAAAAACTACCAAAAATTCCCAAATCAATTTCTAATTGCTATTTTTGATGTGCAGGGTATTAACCATGTTAGATTGGAGAGAACGAGAGCATGTAGAGGATGATGAAGTTGCAATAAATCATCAACCTTCCCTGGATGCCCTAAGAGCATGCGGATTATACAAATACTGGACCATACCGGGCATGAGGGGCCAGGTAAGATTCTTGGAATGGCTGGTTGAGCGATGGAACGTTCAAGAACAATGCTTTTACATAGGAGGGCACCAGCTCGAGATAGAGCCCTCGGATGTATACTTTCTCACTGGCTTGCCGAACAGAGGTGAGCAACTCAGTCTTGCGGGGACTAGGCCGGGTGGCCAATCCCTTGATAGTCTCCGCGACGAGTGGTGCACACCTGGGGCTCACCATTCGAAAGGCATAGAGATAAAACACATCACTCTGCGTGAACTCAAAGTCATAGCGTTCACGGTTACCAGAATTTGCGGCGCGGCCGCTTTACACATTGCTTCCGGATCCCAAATGCGGATGGCAATTGACTGTTACCAAGGCACCATTTTCAACTGGTGTGAAGCTGTGTCGGCTCATATGAAGAGCCAACTGACCAAGGCAAAGAACGGACGACTAAAAACTTTTGGATATGGGCCTCTAGTCGTGAGCTTTGCCTTGGAGAGAGTTCCAATGCTGATCCCTCAGCAACTCACTGTTGATATCTTGGGTCCTCGGGAGCCAAAGCTGATACGATGGGTTGCGGTGATGGCCCGGCATCCTGACGAGGGCGCGGCGGTGGTTCGATTCTCAGATAGTTACTTTCACTGGTTAGAGGACCAGGTTTTTTCGATACAGGACTTTCCGTATGCCGGAGTGGATTTTAGAGGTGATCCGGACATGGTTCTTCCACCGGGAGAACAATGGGATGACAGAGGTACTTTATTTTTCACAAGTTTTCTAATTATGTATTTTTTTTATTTTTCATATATATCGTCTCAAACTAACAGTAAAAATTTTCAAAATGCAGATGTTGGTCCACAGCGTCCAGCCAACCTCCGGCCTTTTGATAGACTACATCCAGCTGCACCGGTACCGGCCCCACAGGACGCGGCTGCAGAAGTACTAGCTGAGTTGGAGCATGATCTAGAGCGTCTCACGGCAGATATACCTGAGACTACTATGGACGACATTCCTATCAGGCTTCAGCGCTTTGTAGTCGCGGTCCCTGGACCGTTTAGGAGATTTTTGCGTAAGGTAGCCCGCGCAGTGGTGTCATACAGAGAGCACCACCAGTGATTGACTAGTCACTTTTGTAGTCACATGTGACATTTTGACTTTTTGTACTTATCATTTTGCCGATCATAAGGTGTTTTTCAACCTATGATCGAAGACGATGTATATATTTTTTGACACACTTCTATCTATATATATCACTATTACCGGCTTATCTTGTTTAACATATGTGATGAAATGTTTTTAAATTTACTTGCATGATTATCGTAAATGTCTGTCCAACATTCGAGAAGCAATTGCATCTGCTAATGTATTTAAAGACCTTGGAATATGTTGATATTCAATGTAATCAAATTCACGTTCCAAGAGACGCACTCTCAAAAACAACCTTAATAACACAGGATTTCTAATGGCATAAACTCTATTAAGCTGTAATACAACAAGTTCAGAATCTAACCTCACTATCAAACGTCGAATTCCAAATGAAATAGATTCGGATAATAATTCAACCACTGCACTGTATTCTGCAATGTTATTCGTTGTTTGACCGAGGCTTACCCCATGCATAGAAACTAACTCGTCAGAGGGCGAATAGATAACCCAAGCTGCGGAAGAGATATTCCGTGTACTACGACAAGCACCATCAGCAAATCCAATGTATGTTTGGAGAGGCGTCGACATCTGCAATATCAAGAGTAAAACCAAGATAAGCCAGAATAATGACGAAAAAACACACTCTCTAAGCTAAGCACACTGACTAAACTAACAAATTGCTAGCTAGAAAGAAAATCTAACCTATCTAAAAATTTCTCCATCCACCATTTAAGCATAATACCTCTTTAGGTAAAGTCCATTTCTGGGTTTACCCAAAGAGTCCCCATCAAAATCAACTAGCTCATAAGCCCCTTTTGCTAGCTTTCGCTTTACAATGTAGGGTCCATGCCACATGGGAACGAATTTTCCAGCACCTAGCTTATCGTTAGCTTGATCATATAATAGTACTAGGTCTCCTTCCGAAAAACTTCGAGGGGTTACATTTCTATCATACTGAGCTTTCATTCGTTTCGCGTGAGTCTCGATTGCCAATGTAGCGTCACGTCGAGTCTCATCTAATTTAGCCAAGTATAATAAACGTTTCTCCTCTTCGGAAGTAGCTGGAAGTAATTCGACAGCCATTTGAAGTGATGGGATTTCGCATTCAATGGGTAACACAGCTTCCAAGCCATAAACTAGCTGGAAAGGAGTGAACCCTGTTGAATTTTTCACTGAGGTTCGGTATGCCCATAGCGCTGAAAATAACATGTTGTGCCAATTCGACCGATGAACACCAATGGTTCGTCGGATCATGATAACTAGAACTTTGTTGATAGACTCAACCAAACCGTTGGCTTGCGGATAATAAGGAGTAGAGCTATCGTGGCGCAAACCAAGCTGGCTTGTAAGCTCAGTCATCATGATGTTTCGAAAATGGCTCCCATGGTCAGTAATGATTGCTTGTGGGACACCAAACCTAGTTATGATATGATTGAATACGAAAACTGCAGCTGTTTTGCCGCTTGCGTCGAATGTAGGCATCGCCTCGGCCCACTTAGTAAAATAATCAACCGCAAGGATGATATACGCATGCCCCCCGGCCGAGTGAGGGTTACAAGTAATAAAGTCGATACCCCATTTGGCGAATGGACCAGCGGCAATTATAGGGTGGAGAGGAGCAGGTGGAGCGCGCATCTTGCGATCAAACACTTGACAGTTGTGGCATTTCCTGACGGCAATGATACAATCTTTAAACATAGACGGCCAGAAATAGCCAGCGCGCAACACCTTCTGAGCTGTGGCATACCCAGACATATGACCGCCACATGCTCCAGAGTGACAATCATTCAAAACTCTCTCAGCCTCTTCGTGAGTTAAACAACGTCGAAAAACTAAGTCTGCCCCCCGGCGATAAAGTGTATCTCCAATAATTCTGTATGGCTGGGATTGAAACCGAATTTTTCGACGTTCCGCTTTGGAAGCTTCAGGCCGAAAGGTTTGGGTTTGGAGATAGATGATTATATCCCCGTACCACGGATCTACAGTACTGATAAGAAACAAAGATTCGTCCGCAATGGACTCCTCTGCCACAGTCTCTGTGTCAGCACTCGGGAAATCACACATCAATTCCGCAAAAACTAAGGATTTCTTAGACTTGGACTTCTCGAACTCCAAGTCGAACTCTTGCAGGATAACAATCCATTTAGAGTACTTGCCCCCTAGCAGTTGTTTTGTCAAAATATAAATCATAGGGTTGCAATCCGAAATAACTGTAGTTTTACGGAGAAGAATGTAGTGACGAAAACGCTGGACAGCTTGAACGGCTGCCAGGGCCAATTTCTCCACATGCGAATATTTTAGCTCAGTGGGATTCAAGGTCCTACTAAGATAATATATCACATGCTCCGCTCCGAATTCATCTTCTTGAACTAACACCATTCCAATGGTGGAATGCGAAGCTGCGAGGTATAAGAAGTAGTCCTGGTTGTAGTTGGGAGGATGCAATAACGGTGCATGGGTCAACGCGTGTTTAAGTGCATCAAAAGATTGTTGGGCAATCTCGTCCCAAAAGAATTGTGCGTTCTGTTTCAACAACCGTGTAAAACCTTTAGTGACCTCGGCGTAGTTTGGGATGAATCGGCGTAAAAAGTTCGCTTTCCCTTGCAAACTTTGGAGTTGGCGCAAACTCGAAGGAGGAGGCAATTTGATGATAGCCTCGACTTTCGAGGGATCGACGCGAATGCCGGCTTTTGAAACAACAAATCCCAGCAATCGACCTGTTTCTATACAGAAAACACACTTGTGGGGATTCAACCGAATTCGATAATGCCTACACCTCATAAAGATTGCTCGTAGGTGGACAAGGTGATCAGCTCGATGTAAAGAATGAGCAGGCAAATCATCGAGATAGGGTTGCACAATGTGCTTGATGTCATGAAATGCATAAGACATCGCCCGTTGAAAAGTAGCCCCGGCATTCTTAAGCCCAAAAGGTAATTTGCAATAAGCAAATGTCCCCCATGGACAAATGAATGCCGTTTTTGGTTGGTCGGCAGGTAGAATATTGATTTGATTATAGCCCGAAAAACCATCCATGAAGGAAAACATTTCACTTCCGGCACAATCATCAATAATTTGATCGATATAAGGCGTAGGATAGTTGTCTTTTGGACAAGCTCGATTTATATCCCTATAGTCGATACAGATTCTTATTGTTCCTTGTTTCTTGTTGACCGGAACAATATTCGATACCCAATCCGTTAACGGGATCGGATAAATGAAACCTGCTTTCAACAGCTTTTCGACTTCTGCTTTAATCGCAGCCGCTTTTCGAGGGTGAATCTGACGCAACCGTTGCCGGACGGGTTTAGCATCCGGGTAGGTCTTTATTTCATGAACAACAATGGCAGGATCGATTCCCGGCATTTCCTCGTAAGACCAGGCAAACACATCGCGGAATTCTTGGAATAGGGCCTTGTAAGTTTGGATTTCTTCTTCAGTACATGCGGCACCTATATGAATGTTCTCCTCAATTCCGGGCTTCACTGAAATATCAATGGGAATAGTACGAGAAATATTCCCTAAATTCAGCTCTGAATCAGAATGTTTCGTTGGATCCTGAGCGTCTTTGACATATTCAGCGGTAAAGATAGATGAAAAATCATTTTCAAATGCATCATCCTTAGGTAAAAACGAAGATCTGTGATGGAGATCCTCCCATGGTAGATCATCTACACTTAGGATTTCGCGAAGTTGTTCGTCAGATGACACGACTTCGGGAAACGCTATCCGTTCTAAGGTTGAGGTGAAAAGTGATTCTTCACTGACCACATTCATTTGGTCGATTTCGGTTGAATGCGAGTCGGTAAAAGACATGACAGCTTCATAAGCAATTTCATATGGACTCAAAGGCATAGCATCACCGAATGAGTCTATCTCAGAGTCAGATGGGACAATCCAAGGATCATCATAAATAATGTTTTCTGATGTAATCATATGAATTGTTGCAAATGAAGGGTCTACGTTGAGTGGAGGGAGAGGAAAAGTTCCCAGTAAACCGGAATCCTTAACTAAACCTACACCAACGTCCCTATAAGGGATTGTCGTCTTACCGACATGCTGGATACTCTCTGAAGAGGCTGGGTCGGATGAAAAGTATGTCAGCTGATCAATAGTCACGATCTTACCGTTATGTGGAAACTTAATTACTCTGAAGACCGATGAAACGACCGCTGTCATAGCATATGACCAACTTCGACCCAAAAGAAGGTTGTAGTCTAGAGGGGCATCAACCACTTCCACATCCAGACTAACGGTTTTACCTTCTACCCCTATAGGCAATTCTTGTAGAATACCAAACGGACGGAACCCACGGCCATCAAAGGCCTTAAGGATGGTGGGGGATTGGTTCAACGAAGGAGAACCAAGCGATCTCCAACATTGAATCGACATAATACACGTAGAAGCTCCCTCATCAATCACAGTCCGATGAATAGGCCTGTTTTTGACTATCACTGGAATTTGGAAAGCCATTTGATGGGGGAGACGCGGTGTACTATTTTCTAGATCGAAGATCATTAGATTCGGGTCCTGAACATCAACAGCTCCGATAGCCGACAAAAGCAATTTTCGTTGTGCTGGGCATGATTGCAGCACTTCTAACGCCGACATTGCTGAGGGTGAAACAGCTAAGTCCTCAACAATGTTGTAATTCTGGGCTGCTCTCGCATGTGGATTGAAAGCAGACCTTCGAAGTACACCCTTGGCGGGCGGCTTAATCACTAAGTCTGGGTTAGGTTTTTCGATCTGTAGTGGATCGGAACCAGGAGCTGAGGTTGATGGGTTAGAGTGAGAAGATTCTGCTTCCTTACCATCAACAGGATTCTTACTACCATAATCTTGCGATCGAGTCGCAATCCTCACATGAGACATCATCAAAATGGGTTCTTCACTGGCATTCGAAGAAGAACCTATCATCTTATTCTCCTGCTCCGGAAATGGATTTTTTAACACAGCAGGAGTGGGAGCACCTTTGACTATTTTCACAACCTCGGCCCGATGAGGGCAATCTCTCGTAAAATGATCCTCTTCACAAATAAGACAAGGATATCGAGGTTTGCGCTTTTCGTCATTGGTTTCCGACTTTTCTGTTTTCTCCTTCGGAGCCTTGTCTGCTTTAGCCTTCTTCTTTCCTTTCTTCTTCCCACCGTTTTTTGATTTGGCCGTAGATGACTCTACAGCGTGAATATCGGCGGTAAGTTCAGGAGGAGAAGACTCTCCTGTCGGAGAATCAGGCAAAGTGATAATTGGAGTATTCGAAGCCTTGGAAGACTTCTTCTTTCTCTTCGTAGTCACGATACCAATCATACCATCAGCGGCATGAGATCCCGAAGGAGCGGCAGTGATTTGATTCGACTTTGGAAGATCCGGAATCTTCTCGTGTAATGTACCCGACTGAGTGTAAACTAAGTCAAGGTATTGTGCCTGAGCAATGACTTGCTCCTCAGTAACTACTCCGGCCTTAGCTACATCTTCAGTAATCTTCGGTAATAATGATTTGACAAACCATTCAGCTAAGATTTGGTCCGGGATAAAAACTTTCACTAACCTCCTACGACGTCTCCACTCATGAATGTGATCAGAAATATACGTGGACGTCGATTGTTTTAGTGAAGTTAATAACTCCGTGCCGTTATCGTATCTGACCGGCAACTGAAAGTGAGTTAAGAACGAGGTAGCTAACTGGCTAAAGTTGTAAAAAGAGGCCCGTGGTAACTCAATGTACCACTTGGCCGCGAGACCAATGAGTGTACGTTGAAAAAGACGTAAGCGGATGGAATCATCTGAGATAGAATTCGAAGCACACCAGAGGTGGTAAGTCATCACGTGATTGGACGGATCCTCTCCAGACTTACCTTCAAACTTGGGTATATCACTGGGCAACTTGTTTGGCATTGGCGGCCAGAACGGAAGATATTGAATTGGATCGTTCGTTAGGCGCGTCAAGTCTGGTAAATCTAAAGTTGCAATAAATGGTAACTGCCGGTTAGGATCTCTAAAACTCTGGGTCACAATACCAGCCCCAGGAGGAGGATATCCAGGATAACTAGGAACAGGAGTCGCATTTGGGATATTATATCCTCCTGGAAAACCAGGATTAACCGGACCGTACTGGGGTTGTTGAGGTTGTTGATAAGTATACCCAGGATACGGTTGATACTGGTAAACCGGTTGTTGGACAGCTTGCCCATGTTGGTACTGTCCCTGGTACGGGGGTTGAACAAATTGAGGTTGAGTAGTCACAACCGTACTTATACCAGGCTGACCTATAGGCATCTGGACCGTGGTTTGAATCGTAGATCCAGACAACGGTAAAGATGTCTGAGGTGTGGTAACAGGGACAGTAGAAACTGGAGCCGTCGATACTCCAGAAGTAAGTATGGTAGATGTAGCGGTAGTTGCCGCAGTCGTTTGGGATGGAGTACTAGGTGCAATTGGCGGCTGAGTAACTACCGAAGTTACAGAAGTTTGAACATTTGGCTGGACAGGTTGCGGTTGCTGGGTTGGACCAGAAACTACGGGTTGTCCAGCTTGAGGAACCATCTGTACACTTGGCTGCAACACCTGTTGACCCTGTGATGGATCCCATACTAACATTCCAGGGTATTGACCCGTAACAGGTTGAGGATACTGAGATCCATAACCGGATTGAGGGTAGGATTGATAATTGTAAGGTGCAGTTCCCATACTCGGAACATATGACTGACCTTGAGGCGGTTGATAACCTTGACTCGAGTATTGACCTTGAGGTTGATAACCTTGAGGTAAATACTGATACTGGGGTTGACCTTGACCTTGAGGTTGGTACCCTTGAGGTTGATAACTTTGGGGTTGATACCCTTGAGGTTGCCATCCTTGAGGTTGATATTGATACTGAGGTTGACCCTGGGGTACATATTGAGGCTGGGGTTGACCTTGAGGCGCGTATTGCACCATAGGTGCATACTGACTTTGAGGTTGCCCCCCAAACACGATTTGTGTACCTTGAGGTTGTCCCCCAGGCGTTAACTGCGGTTGCCCCCCAGGCGGTAATTGGCCACCTTGAGGTTGAGAAACGGGAACTGAACCTGACATCATGTAAATGTCTCCTACACTCAATGGTACATTACCACTGTTTCCAATTAATAACCCATGATCAACGGGTTGAGGAGATGCCCCCGCAAAGGTACCAGAAAGAGATTGATACCCAGTGGGAACAGAAGGACCGCCGTGTAAAAAAGATTCAGGACTTTGAGTAAACACGGACGACTGACCAGTCATATTTACAGGAGTGTAAATACCTCTAGGTGGAAAAGGAGTACGAGGTGGAGAAAAACCTGCCCCTGAGTTGTCCAAATAATTGGTTAACGAAAGGTACCAGGTAGTACTTCTAGGAGGACTGTAAAATATGGATTCACGCTCCCTTAGATCAATAGTAAGTTGACCTTCAAGGTTAGAGACACCTATATCCTCCTCTGGAGCAAGTTCTTCTATAGCAATCAAACCAGTAGGAAGATTTTCGGTGATAATTCTTTCTATTCTTGGTGAATCTGGAACACTAGAAGTTGGAGTAACAGGTTCAGATATTTCAGGTTCTTCGCCTGTTTCACTGGCAGATGAAAAACTACCAGCAAGCTCGGAAACTGTAACAGCTTCGGGATTATAACCTGTCTCTAAACTTTGGTAATCTGGATGGACTACCAAGGAAGATTCTCCTTCTTCAGGTGAACCTACTCTACTGTCACTAGGAGGAGTTACAAGGACCTTTAACCCTTCGTACTGACCCGGAATGTCTTCAGGAGATTCACCCCGCGATTTACGGAGTTTTCTTAACAAATCTATTCCGGTAACAATCTCAGGAGACTTGCCCCGAAGTCTACGGGACTGTCTCGGTAATTCCGCCACAATTAAAGATTTTTAACTACAACACACGAAAACAAAGTAAAAATTTCAAATCAAACCACCTAAAGTCTTCTAAAGAAGCAAACAAATTGAAGCACACGCCTAAATAATCTAGAGCGTCAAACCACACACAAACAGTAGTCTTCCGGACCAAAAGCGCTAGTTGGTGATGAAATCCAACCTCGCTGGATTCAGTACAGAAATGGCGGGTGGAACAGTTACCCCGGCAACCTGCTTAATGAATAGACCGGCACAAGTTCCTCCACTTTAACCGTCTCGAAGTGAAGTGAACCCCCCGGAAAATCCAAGTGAGTATAACCGACGTCTGCTCCAGGTACAGTGGGACCTTCCCTCCACCGTCACCTTGGTAGAACCCTAAAGATTATGGTCACTAAAGTTACCAATCACAACAATTACACCTGGGGGAACAGTCTAAACTCCGACAGCACGCAAGGGCAGAGTAACAAGCTCAATCCCCTTACCGGCTCCTTGACAATAATCCAAGGTTTACCGATAAGTGACCCCTGGCTCCTCGACAATGGTTAATCCGAGGTTTACCGTTTGTAATACGTACTGTCTGGCGTCGTTCCCAACGAGGGGGGAATGATCCCCTCACTGGTTCGGACACGAGCTCGTGCTTCTCCTTTAAGAGGAGCTTTCCCAGAATGCAATTGAAACAATTGGATTTATTCTACTCAAGATAAACTATCCGTTTGGTTTTGTAGTCTTGGAGAGTTAAGTACTCACCTACTCCAAGACCCTAACCTAAGCTATGTTGGTGTTTCAGAGCCCTAGAAAAATAAAAATTACTAGATTGATTTTAATTTAAGCGTTACTTTTAAGGTTGTTTCTTAAGTCAAAAGGTGATGGAAGTGAAACCAGTGGTGTGTTGACTCGACTCGAAACCACTACAAAATGCACCTAGGATGATTTACCCACTACTTTACTTTTTCGATGAATTGTTTAACTAAAAAGTTGAGAGAATGCACTTTTTATAAAAGCAACTTCTTAATTAAGGACAATCAAAGAAACAATTCGTTTGTCTTTTCCAAGCATAAAAACATGACCACTCTTTACTTGCACGAAAAAAAACTCTTTTTCTCTTTCAAAAACAAAAAGCTACTTGAAACAAGACTTTTAAAGAAGATGTTTTTGTATTTTCCTATTTAACGAAAAACATAAATCTATTTTAATAAAAATCAATTGCAAACTATGAAATCTATGAAAATTCACTCAGAAACAAAACAAATCAAAAGGAAATTACCCTAATTAATCCTAATGAGGCAAAGCCAACAATGATTATTCTAAGGTGTTTTACTTGATCACAATCAAATCAAGGACTAGCTTATTGCAGAACCAAAAACTAGTCAAAACAAAACTCTAATCTTTTTGTTCTTTTGTAAAATGGAAATCAACACTTTATAAACAAGTAATTCGAAATTTGACCCAAAAGACAACTTAAATGGCAAGCTGCTCACACAAGGAGACTTTACGACAGGCCCGACTTCTAAGAAGGCTGACAAACCAGAGAGATCTAAGGTTGGACAACTTTCTACCGTCAAAGTCACTACAGGACCTATTCAAAAATCAAACCCCAGGCCTAAACTTCGTTGAAATCCACTAAAACACTCAAAGCTCACAAAACAAGTTCAGGTGAAAATTTTTGACAGGGTACTAAAGGATCTGGGCAGAAAACACTAAGAAAAATCAAAATCTAAAAGCAATTAAAGCAAAAAATGGAATTTTCCTAAATTCTACAGGAAGACGCAGGCAACCCGTTATAACAGGCGCGGGCCCGCTCTGTGCAAACGGCAACAGCGCGTCCAAAGACGCACTGTGCAGAACTCAGAGGGTGCGTCTCTCTGGAAAAGTTAAGAAAAACCAAATCTAACTAAATCTAAAGCTAAGCCACCCAAATACTAATTCTCACAGTCAAAAACCAGAAAATAAAAATGATTTTCTCAGAGCAAAGTTCACACAAAGGAAAAGACTTTCTCATTAATGGATTCCCCAGTGGAGTCGCCAATTTGTCGTGGCGGAAAAAGTTGTTTGTGCGGGCACAACTGACCTCCCTAGGAGTCTAAACTCTCTAGCGACAAACAAGACAAAATGGAGTGATCTTTCTCTAAATATACCTTTTAAAACATGAAAACTACAAGTGTTTAGGCTTACCTTATTCCAAAACGTTGTTGTTGTAGTCCGTCCTTGCCGATCCGGATGAGCTCCTCCTTCACATCAATTCCTGCAACCACAGACAATCAAACAATTACCAAGCACTTGCATTTCATATAATAAAACATATATTCAACATGCAGACCAAGGAACACATGAAATAACTCATTAACACAAGCTATTGAGAAAAATAAACCAGTTTGTATTAATAACGAAACAAAGAAACTCTTACAACCTGGCCTTGGTGTTGTGCAAGTTCCTCCCAAGGTCCATCAAGGGTTTTCCTCTACTTTGACAAAGCTCACCCACTTCCAAGTAGAATCAAGCAAAGACAATCTCTCCTCACAAGGTTCTAAATGGGAGTCCTAATTCCTGCAGCATTTACCCAAAGAAAATGTATAGCTTCAACCTCTCCTCCTTCTGGCTCAATGCCTTTATTTATAGTGCTATAAAGAGGTTATTCAGGTCCACCATCAATGGGATAATCCCCCTCTTTGAGTGGGATAGCTCCCTTATTGATGGGATAAGTTCCCCCTTAATAGAGATACATGAACCAACTGGAGGCGCATCCATTTCATCAAACCGACCTCTAGAAAGTTCTAGAAGTAACCACAAGTAACTTTTTTAAGATGAAACTTGCGCATTTTGCCTTTTACAGAAGGACGCACCTGTCCTTTGACATACAGAGCGTCCAAAGACGCAGACTTTGTGAACATTGTGAGCATCCCCGCAGGTAAGGCTCGAGAGAACCTGCGACCCCAGAGATAAACACATTTTTTACAAGACTTTCTCTCTTCTTTGAGTTTGAGATGGATAGCAGAGGCATAAGACTTGCCTAAAAAGGGTAGTATGACTGTTGATTTGAGCCATACTAACTGTAAGTAGTCATGGTGACATTTTTTAGTGTAACAGTTATAGTTGTGATAGAAAATACACTAAAGGTCATATGTGTGTTGAGAATAAATTATTTTACATATATTGTGAAGAGGAGGAAGAAAAGGAACAAGAAACACCAAAAGAAGAGGATATACACCAGGAACCAACCTCAGAGAAAGAAGAAATGAATCTGACCATATCTTGTAATACATTGGAAGGAATTAACACTCCTCAAACTTACAAGATAGAAGGATATATCAAGATAAAAAGGTAATAGTGTTGATTGATTCGAGTAGTACCCATAATTTTATTCATTGTAAGATAGCCAAGGAATTAAATTGCTTTCTATATCCAGCACTAGGGTGTCGGTGATCGTTGAAAATGGAGGAAAAATAAATTTCTCTGGAAAGTTCCATAATATCAATTCAACCATTTAGGGATATGTATTGAATAGTCCAATGCTTTCCATTCCAATGGGTGGTGTTGATGTTGTGCTAGGAGTCCAATGGTTACCATCTTTGAGGACAAAAGCTTTTAATTTTCAAGAATTTTTCTTGAATTTTTTTGGGAAGGAAAGGAAATTGAATTAAGGGGTATCACAAGGAAATCATGGAAGATGATCATATTTAATGGAATGACAAATATTTTTAAGAAATAACAACAGTACGTAATTTCACAATTATGCTCATTGGAGGTTCAAACATCAAAATCATATATTTCTCCATATCTCCAAAAAGTCTTGCATAATCATTACAAGGTATTTGAGACTCCCAAAGGCCTACCACCTATTCATGATTATGATCATGTTATTCACTTGATTCTAGGAAGTGTTCCTCCAAACATCATGCCTTACATATATTCCTATCCCCAAAAGAGTGAAATTGAACGTATGGTGGCAGAAATGTTAGAGGTCGATATAATTCAACCTAGTCAAAGTTCTTTCTCTACTCCAGTAGTATTGTTGCACAAGAAGGATGGATCATGGTGTATGTGTCTCGATTATAGGGAGCTCAATAAACTCACTATTAAATATAAATTTCCCATTCTTGTCATTGATGAATTGTTGAATGAATTACATGGATATATTTACTTCACCAAGTTGGATCTTTGTTCAAGATATCATCAAATTATAATGAATGTTGAATACATTCTAAAAACAACATTTAGAACTCATGAAAGTCATTATGAATTTTTTTTCATGCCTCTTGGCCTTACTAATGCACCTTCCACATTTCAAGGTTTGATGAATTCCATTTTCAAATCCTTCCTTAGAAAATTTGTGTTAGTATTTTTTGATTATATACTAATCTACAAAAGGTCTTGGAAGGATCATGTTCAACATGTTGACAGGGTGCTCAAACTATTAGAGGAGAAACAATTATATGCAAAAACCTCCAAATGTTTCTTTGGAGTAAAAGAGGCAGAATATTTGGGTGTTAAGGTAGACCCTAACAAAATTAAATCCATTAAGGAATGGAAAAACCCCACAACTCTAAAGCATCTTCGAGGATTTCTCGAGTTGAAAGGATATTAATGCAAGTTTGTTAATAATTATGGGAGAATAGCAATTATCTAACAAAATTACTAAATAAAGATGCATTTTCTTGGACTCCAGAAGTAACTAAATCCTTTGAAAATATTAAAGAGGAAATGTGCCAAGCACTGGTCTTAGCTACACCAGACTTCACAAAAACCTTTATTGTGGAATGTGATGTATCAGGAAATGGAATTGGTGTTGTTTTAATGCAAGAAGGAATGTTCATTTCTTTTGAAATTCATCCAATCAAGGGAAAATATTTACACAAGCCTATTTATGAGAAGGAAATGTTGGCAATACTACATGCACTAAATAAATCAAGACCTTACCTAATGGGAAGACACTTCAAGGTAAAAATAGGTCATTATAGTCTTAAATACTTTTTGGAACAATGATTATTTTAAGAAGAGTAGTAAAAATGGGTCACCAAGATATTTGGTTTTGACTTTGAAATCATCTACGAAAAATGGAAGCAAAATGTTGTTGCAGATGCAGTCTCAAGAAAGGATGAAGAAGTGGACACTCATTTGAAAGTTGCAGCAAGATCCCAGTAAATCTGATACACTTATCTAGAAAAATGATTCATTATGGTAAAAATATATCTTATATATTTGTACAAATTCCCAACTCAAACAAAAAATTCTTTTGGAATTACACACCTCCCCCTTAGGAGGGCACTGAGGATTTTTAAAAACTTACCACAGGGTCAAGAAGGAATTTTTTTGGGATGGCCTTAAATCTAATATTCATAAGTTTGTGGCGAAATGTTTGGTTTTCCAACAAAATAAAGTTGAGACAATTAAGACACCATGTCTTTTACAACCTTTATCCATTCCAAGTTAGTGTTGGGAGGAGGTCTTAATGGATTTTATCACAAGTTTACCCAAGTCTGAAGGAAAAAGTGTCATCATGGTGGTAGTTGATAGAATAACCAAGTATGCACACTTTTGTGCAGTATCTCATCCTTTTAAATCTAGTACAGTTTTTATTTCATTTATGAAAAGAATTTAGAGCTACGGGGAAACTCAAATATTATTGTAAGTGACAAAAACTCCATTTTCATTGGAAATTTTTTAACATAATTATTTCCTTGTCTTTGTACTCAATTACCTTATAGCTCATCTTATAATCCTCAATCTGTTGGGAAAAATGAGATAGTGAACAAATGTTTGGAAGGATATATGTGTTTCTTTATATCTTATAAACAAACACAATGGGTCAAGTGGTTTCCTCTGGCTAAATGGTGGTATAACACTTCCTTCCATATTGCAGAAAAAATGACCCCATTTATGGCACTTTATGGATATCATCCACCATCCATCACATAATTTTTAAGATAAAATTATAAGGTTCAAGTAGTGGAAGAAAACATCAAGCATAAACTACAATTTCTCCAACTCTTAAATGATAACCTCACTCTAGCACAGAATCAAATGAAACAATAGGCCTATTAGCATCACAGTGAAAGAAGTTTTGATGTAGGCGACTAGGTAATTTTATGGCTACAACAATACAAAAAAATGTCCCTCAAGCAAGATAAGAAGAATAATATATTATCATCCAAGTATTATGGTCCTTACAAGGTGCTACAAAAGATTGGAACTATGGCATACAAATTAGAGTTGCTTACATCCTCCCAAGTACACCCAGTTTTCCATGTTTCATGCTTAAATAAGGTTATTAGTGACAAAATCCTAGTTTAAACAGTATTGTCGGAATTTGAAAAAGAAGGAAAAATAATATTAGAGACTAAAGTAGTCATAGAAAAAGAACTTGACATCTATGGAATCGATCAATTTTAGAATATCTAATTAAGTGGAATAACTTACCCATTGAAGATTCTAAATGGGAGGATGAAAATTTTATATATAATCATACAGAACTACTCAAGCATTGAGGAAGAAACCTTTTTTGAAGGATAGGGCATTTTAGGTCCCTATAATACTAGTGTAACCCCTATTGTTATCGTTGTTCCCATGTATCCCCCATATTGTTATTGGTGTGCCCCATAGAATCCCACTATTATTATTGTTGTGTCCTTACATTATTATTGTTATGTAGGCTCTAATTATATTGTGACCCCTTAGACTCCTATATATACCAAGGAGGTCTTGTCATTTGAATCATTAAAGAATTGTTCATTTATGTAATGTAAAGGAGGTTTTCCCCTCGAAGAGGATAATTTTTAAGTCATTGATCTATCTTTTGTTTTGTTTTTTGAGCTGGTTGAATAACATGTACCCTATGTATTAATTGCCCAAGGAAGGATGAAGTAGACTATCCAACCCCATGGGCTATAACAATTGACAAAGGGGGGAAATCCAAATTATCCAATGTTTGGGGAAACATTGGGTAAATTTTGGCGTAGATAGGGAAAAAATACCAAATTGGGGGTTGCACTTGCAACATCTCACATTGGAGAAAAACCCATCAGGAAATTTGTAAATAAAGGAGAGTTGGAATCATTTTTCATCATAAATTTGGATTGGAATATCTCTAATTTTGTTGAGACTAACACTCTGAGGGTTTTAAGACCCCCTATTATTTGTTAATTTCAGTGGAGGTGATCCCACCCTAGATAATCCTACCTAGTTTATATGGAGTTGATCCCATTTGTGATATCTCTTGGTTAATATTTTCCCTCTTGTAAATAATTGTAATTATTTTAAAATGGTTGAGAAAAGGACACAAATTCCATTGCTTGAGGTATGAGGTTTCTTGAGAAAATGGTTGTTTTTAAATACCATTCATGCTTGGCTAAAAATAAATACATTTGTTGACTATGCATTCAATGTAACTAAAATAGGAAGGATTGGTCCAAGTTTCCTTCCGTTCAAACAACAAGGAAGAAAATATTAGGCTCTTGTAAAAATATTATTCATTTAAAATTTATCATTTCCTCCTTTACTGGCATGTGGCACCATGAGATACCCACGTGGCATAGTAACCCATTGTTTTTGGGTTAAAACTCTCGAGTGCCTACGCGGTTTATCCCAGCATATATTGATGCCACCTATAAGCCAAAACATAAGTACAATGTCTTGGTGCTCCTCTGGTTAATACACCCATTGTATACATAGGTATATATGTTTAATTTCATGGACACATACAAATATTAATGATTTCCTTATCACGATGCGACGAACTATCTCATAACATTGTTTTATCCCATAAGCCATCCCTCTGTGTGCATCACATAAGGCATTATAGAAATAAATTATTTAGGATTCATTTCACTACACATTACGTAGTGGTCGCATTATATTTGTCTATATATGGTATACATGCCAAACCTCGGTCATGTCTTACATAGGATTAATAGGTGTTACATATATGTGATTTATACAACCTACATTCAATATGGCATACATATATATTTGTTGATACCACACCATACGCATCGTCGAGGATCATTCCTCATGATATGTGTTATAATAATCATATTCAAAAGATATATGTATGTAGACTTATACCTACAATGGCGTAATTTTGATAGGATCCACTCATATAACCAATGGTTGAGGAGAAATAGTTTAATCTGATGGTTTTTGGGGGTTCAACCCCTCCCCACTTACGTCACAATGGGGAGATGGGTTCCATCGGCATCATGACCATTGATTGTTTCAAAAGTGATCGACGACCTAGATTGAGGCGGGGGCTCCCCTCCTTATGCTAATGTCGCATGGGAGAGGCCCTGCACACACCAATACCCGTTGATCCTTCAAACTTATTCATTGTCGTTCAATAATTTTGATCCCTCCCTTGGTTATGGCTTGTGTTTACGTGAGTTATATGTCCCTTGGGCGAAGATCCTCCACCCAAGTGGTGGTGACAGAGTTATGTGCTATTGTAGTGGAGATAATTATATGGGGTGCAACAAGTTTTATGTCTATACAAGTTTAAGGCCCTTTGGATTCTACCATGGCCTCCAGAGCATCCCAACCTGCAATCTGTACGATCCTGAAAATGAACCACCACAAGATAGGCCCAGAACTTCAACTTGGATTTTGTTGAGAACAAATCACCTCAAGGTCAGCGCCAACTTCTACTGGCAATTGTCGCTCCATTCCATGGAGCCTGACCACGACCATCCAACCTCGATTCGAATTTCGTCCCACCTTTCACTGCAATGTTTGAGTTAGCATTGGGAAGTCTGACCCCGACACCCAACTATATTAACTTCTTGTATTGTGTTCCCAATGTGATGAAGATAATATCAAATAAAATAAAGGGGCATTTCCAATGCCACCCGTCTTTATTAAACGCATTTTTTCATACCAATATATATATTTATACATCTGATTAAGGATAAATAATCAATATATTGCACCCTAAAGTGAAAATAGACCATCACATATTTGTGTCTGTAATGAGATAAAATAACTTTAAATTGGTTTACCATATGGCATATCTCATCACCGAAAGAAACAATATTTAGAGAGCCAAACACCTATGTCATTGTAAACCCAAAAATACCACAATCATGCATTTACATTCAAGTAAAAACCCTTAGAGTGAGCCTCGAGCATAGAGGAAATTAAGGTGATAATACATGTCATTGGGTTATTTATAAAAGAGGTTATGTTGAAGGTATTTTTCCATAACCACGTATGGAAATCAATTTCTTGACTCCAAGCTCTTAGTATACATAGTTAATTACCCTATGTAAGGGATATAGCCACTATTATGTGAGATTCTACACGGTCAAATAGATCAAATATATTATTAGCACTATACACATAGTTATTATCTCCACTATAATTTGATTGTATAGAGCATCTTTATCTTTGGACTCAACATGATTAGTGTATGAAAGAGACCCAACCCCCCTGGAACATAGAATATGTCATAGTTAATAATCCAAGTATATAAACACCACAATAATGAAAAACATGTGAAATAGGGCACTTATCTACTATAAATTTGAACTAATTATGTGCATAGCAAAGATGCAACATTATATTAGGTACATGAGACATAAAACGAAATTATTCCATATTATAAGGCAGAGTCATCTACGACGCAATATATATATATATATATATATATATATATATATATATATATATATATATATATATATATATATATATATATATATATATATATATATATATATATATATATATATATATATATATATATATATATAAGGCTTATTTATGCATAGGCCTGGGGAGTGAAATTACAACCCCAAAGCTTGGGCATGCCTTACTAGAAGACTTGGATTGTCCTCCATGAGAATTAGGAAGGCCAATAGGTGTTGGAAAATCAAGGGTTTTGCAAATTATTGTTGACTTTCCTTATTTGATAATTACTTGTGATGTTAGATGGACTTTTATAACTTATTATTCTTTTTTCATAAAGAAATTACCAAAACAATGAACATCACAATGAAACAAAGTACACAAGATATAGGCTCCAAGCTAGCAAAAGCCTCGCCAAGGGGGAAAACTAGAAAGAAATGATTCTCTTCTTATAGAATATTCTTATAATGAGACTTATAAGACCCAAATACCAAATCCCAAAATCCTCTCAAGCACCAAGTCAACCGCCAACAAGAACTTATTCAAGCCAACTTCTAAAATTCGACCTTCTGTAGCTTTTCTCAATAAGTTTAGCCCTGCAACTGCTTCTCAGAATTTCAACCCTACGATTTTGGCTCCCTACAACTACAAGTACACAAAAACCATAACTTTGCATGTATTGATGGAGAGAGAGAGAGATAGAGAGAGAGATATTACCCAAGAAACTTCTATTCTTCCTTCCTTTCTTCATCCTTCTAGCTCTTCTTCTCCTTTGTTATTGTAGATCAAACTTGCGATGAATGAGTGAGAGACATGAGGTTGATCACCTTGTATTTATCGCCTTCTTGAGGAGTTAAATATCCCTCCCTTTAGGCTGACTTATCCTTGGTTGGGGTTGACTTGGTATTAGAGGAATGCATGGTCTTTTCTTGACAAAATAAATATTTTTCTTTGTTACAATGAGTCCAAATGGGACTATAACACGCAACATAATTTCTTCTTTGTCCTAGAAAGACCTAGAAATACCTAGAAGCACAAAAAACGTGCTTTGACCTAGACTGAGTATGAAACCCATGCTTTAAATAAAATAAAATTATTTTTCTTTCTTTTTCTTTCTTTATACAAAATATACCATGTCATGTCATTATGAAGACTGAACCTAGTTACAATTTCCAACACTCCCTGTTAATGAGGGAGGTATTCATAATCCCATCATGAAGTACAAGTAATCTCATCCTTGAAGCATTATCATAAGAAGATTAAGATTGATAATCCATATTTGTCAAGCATCTATACCATTACCAACATTGTCATTGAAGGCCTTAACTAGACATCATGCTAGGAAACTTTACATGATCTGCCACACTGCCTCTAAGGAACATACCCCATCTAGGTGTTAACTGAATATGTCCTTTTAACACTATTATTATCTTGGATTCCCAATCCTGGATCTTCAAATAATTTTCATCCTCTTCGACTACTCTTGTTTTTTATGCCCTTCCTCATCCTCGGAGAGTATCGGTCCCTAACTTTTTTCTTGGATTCTTCAATCCATAAGAAGTTCCAATCTTAGATGTTTTGCAATCCTTCGGACTCCATTCCTTCTTTATTGTCTTCACTAATACTTAAGGTTGTTAGTCATAGTCTAGTGCATGACCCATAAAGACAAGAACTATCCAACATCACTCCCTCTCTATTAGGGAAGAGATGTCCACCAGACCAAGCTTACCTTGCAGGTACTCAAGCTTCTTATTTGGTAATGCTTTTGTCAGAATATCTACTACATGTTCATCTATAAGTAGATAATGTAGCTCCACAACCCCATATCTACTAAGCTTATGATGTAGTGGTACTTAATATTTATATGCTTCATCCTAGCATGAAATACTAGGTATTCTATCAATCTTATGCAAATTTTGTTATCACAATGTATGTGTGTAGGGTTAAGTAGTACTTTAAATAAATATGATAATAACTTTTTGAGCCAAACTGCTTCCCAACAGAATTCAGTTGTAGCAACATATTCATCTTCAACACTACTGAAAGCAAGTGTATCATGTGTTTTGTTCATCCATGGGACCATGGAAGATCCTAGGCTAAATCATCCACTTGTTTTTCTTCTTCCATCTGTCTCATTGCCACCTCAATCGTAATATGTGTATCCCATGAGTTGAATCTCATTACCATTATAATGAAGGAAATAAATTATAGCTCCACAAAAATATCTTAGGATGTGCTTGCCTACAATCCAATAATCATGTTTGGCTCCA
Source organism: Pinus tabuliformis (assembly GCA_031772625.1). NCBI lineage: Eukaryota > Viridiplantae > Streptophyta > Pinopsida > Pinales > Pinaceae > Pinus > Pinus tabuliformis. The sequence goes on from CM062811.1 coordinate 788,677,505, forward strand.
TCTGAAACTGACTAAGAACATTTACTGCAAAAAAAATGTCTCGTCCAGTGTTTACCAAGTACATCAAGGACCCAATCAATTGTATGTAGAAAGTAGGATCCACCAGAATAGAATCTGAAGTCCTCAACTTCTTTAGATTGGTAATCATAGGAGTCATCATAGGCTTGTTATCCATCATGCCAAATTTATGAATAATCGTGATCACATATTTCCCTTGACTAAGATATATCTCACCCAGCTTTTTCCAAACTTCTAGTCCCAAATAATAATGCATAATCCCAAGATCTTCATATCAAACCCATTTGTTAACTACTTTCATTCATGAATTCGATGATTTACACCCGTAACAAGTAGATCATCTAAATACAAGAGTATGATAATTGGTTCACCATAGACCACCTTAATATATGGGTTAGGATTGTAGAAAATACTTGAAACCTTGCAACTATTAATGAGATCAAACTGATAACAAAAGACACAATATTTCTCTACCAAAAATTATGTGGAAGTTGTAACACCCTCCTCCTGCATTTACCAAATTTAACTAGTCTGCTGGTGTAAACATGTGATGAGAGGCTACTATGATGTGATTCAACTCCCCATGTATAGTTAAGGAAGTGGAACCGAATAAATAAAACCATTCTGACCTTCCACACATGCCACAGAACCTTCAGGAGCCAACCAACCTTTGCAGGTGACCAACCCCTGAGACAACTTGACATTTCATTGATATAGACCCTCAACCACTCCCATGACAATCCATTCATGCGACTGATGCCTTCCATTCACTCCCATAGGAAGGCATGCCAGTGATTGTGGACTTTTTCATCTAGTTTTGAGCCAATGACCCTAGATTTTGTGCCATGTTTTCAGGTCCATGACTCAGACCACTGCTCCGAACTTCATGAAACTTTCAGAAATGATAAATAACAATGGAATAAGGATACTAATGCAATCACTGGTACAAGTACTTGATATGACCCCTACTAGCCATGACAAGAATTTTGTCAAACATGTCACAAATATGTAATCTATAGGTCATAACAATAGATCTGAGCATAGGGGTCTCATATTTATCTGAGATTCATAAAGAAGAATTGTTTCTCTATCACAATAGTTGCATTATCATCTATTAGGTCATCTATTCATTGTACACTCATTTGCAAATAAAAAAATGATGAGATCCATACATCAAGTCTATCATAAAACATACTTAAAACCAACATATAACCAACAGAAATAACAAGGATATAACAACCATAAGAATGACATATGAACTGGTATATTTACATATGAAATCCCAAGGAGAAAGAGCTCTTATTAATGAATGCAAAATCCAACCAGGTATGGGACTTCCATGAACCACCCGACCATATATTAGCTGAACCAAATCTCTCTTTCATCCAATCACCCCCGTGCCACATTCCAAGCATGAATGTGGGACTCAAAACCAAAACAAACCATATTTCCTAAGGCTTTATTGCAATCCCCACTAGATCACTAGGCCCTAAAAAAGCATGGATGCCACAAGATTTCTCTACCTACACTGTGAATAATTTTCATATATGCTAGTCTCTAGGATTTACCGTATATCCCGCCATAAAACAGTCGAAGATTCCTATGCCTAATCAAGACTCCACCCTCTAGGCTTTACCATATATCCTTCCATTCACTGGTCAAGGATTCCTAGGCCAGATTGAGGGAACACACCTCTAGGCTTTACCGTATATCCCACAATTCATCGATCGAGGATTCATAGGCCCATTGAGGCACACAAAATCTAGCTTTACCACAATCCCACCTTGTCCAGTCCAAGGATTCTTAGGCCTTGTGTTATTTCTTACAAAGACCATCTCACTCAATTTTGAAACCATCTGAAAATCTAGATCAACCAAATACAAGAGAACCCATCACACCATGGCTATCCGAAAATGGAAAGGCAAGGTTGAAGAACACTGTCACACCTGGAAAAATTCGTGCCAATGATAGCAAGAGAACCAAATACACACATGCACGTACCACGCATGACAAATCTAGCAAGAAAATCACACAAGCAAATTGATACCTACAAATAATCATGTTGTAGTTGCTAGATGATGCTCTTCCTTGATTTATCTTTTCTTTACTCTACCTTCTTAGTCCTTCCTTTACTTTCCTTGATCCAATGCTTGAGTGCTCCAAGAAAAATCTGAGTGTGCAAGAGTGAGAGAGAGAGAATAGAGAGAGCTCGAAAAACTGAACGACAAAAGGTTACCAATTGATCCTAAGAAGTATTTTTATCAATGAGGTCTCTAGTTTTTTTAATTTTCCATTATTTTCCTTTGGTTTCCTTGTCACATGCAACTGGTGACCTTTCACCTTCCTTTTCTCCTAATTTTCATTATTTTCATAAAATTCCAATTAACTCCTCATGCATTTTCAAATATTTTTCCATTTCCTTTGCCAATTTCCCTTAACCATAATAAATCAAATGAACACACAGACAAGGATGTTTTTCCCAACGCTCATCTTGGAATACATGTCCCATGACCTTGTTTATTATTTTTCTTTTATTAACTTTATTATATGGAATTTTGACCAGGGTTGTTACAGAACCCTCCCCCTTGGGGGAACACCTTCCTTGGTGTTCAATGACACCTATGACCAGCAAGACTATTGAAAAGAAAAGCATACTACCCATGGAGATTTATAACATAGATGATTGTAGTATTTACAATGACCGTTTCTTAACATGAAAAACATATCATTTACTGGATCTTTATAGCACAACTCATTACATTATTTACAATAATAACCACATATACTCTCATGCACATTTGCTTCAACCAACAAATAATCATACTATTTATGGAGATTTATAAATCCAACTTGATATAGTATTTACAATAATATACACATTTTCTCAACCAGCAAATAAAAGGATATGATACCCGAATCAGCAACAAGGAAATCCAGAGGCTCACACCTCCACCCTTAAAGTAATACCATGATTCACCTCCTTCCTAGGAAGTCCATAATCCACTACCAAAGTCTAAGTTGCATCCAATGTCCAACACTACAATCTCGTGTTACATGTCCCCTCAGTGAACATCTATCGACTCATTGTTCCAGGGCACACTCCCAATATGCATCTGATTCCATCTGGAAATGCTAATAACAAAAACAAATCCATCCCCAACCTTCCCTTCTCTGCTACACAGTCCCTTGGGCAATCCATCCAGCCCCTTCTGTGCAGTCACTCACCTTCCAAGTTCCCGAACACCCCCTTTCTCGGGCAATCCATCCCTTGGCAAGTCTTCCTCTCATCGATAGGTCCAAGACCAAGGCATATCCCTCCCTCAAAACCATCATATTGGTCATATCTTTCTTATCGAAATCAATGGACACTATTGGGTACAAGTGTCCCACAATGGCCTTGCTTATAAAGTGCTTTACCTACATATTTCTCCTTGTTCCAATTCATTTTGTCACTGTTGTTGATTCTTGCAATCAATCTCAACCTCCCAAACGGGCATTTCCCTTCTTCCCTGTACCAAGCACATAATTTCCATTAGTCTCAAAATGAATTGAAATAAATTCAAATCATACCTTATCGGTAGTTCATCAATGAGGTACACATGCAATTTTGTTTACTTCCTGTCACAACAAGACAAACTAACTCCTTGATCAAATCATTATTTATAAACATATCACATCTGATTAGCTTGAAACACAACCATCATAGATCAAAATCATGAATCACATACAATCATCATAAACTAGAATCATAGATCATATGTAACCATCATAAATCAGAATCATAGATCACATGCATAATAAAACTGAAATAAAATATTGATACTTATCTTTTAATCGGTCCTTTTCTTCTTCCTTTGTCCTTTCCATACACACACCATATTTGTTTCCATGCCCAACAAGAACCTAGTGCATTTTTCTTTTCTTTAATCACATACACATACACAATGTACATCACAACACATACATCTACTCACAGCGTACGACACCACATAATGCATACACCTACACCTGACATACAACACATACACCTATACCTAGCATATAACACAACACATACATACACCTACACCTGGTGTACAACACAACACAAAAACCTACACCCAGTGTACAACACAACATAATACATACACCTACATATGATGTATAACATAACACATACATACACTTGCACCTGGTGTACATTACAACACAAATACACAGTACCACATGTACACAAAATAATGTGTACAACATGCACACAATACTACATGTGCACAACACATCATGTATGACATGCACACAATACCACATGTATACAGTACCACTTGTACATAGCACTACCTGCACAATGTGTACACAACACCACATGTACACAGCACCACCCGCATAACGTGTACACAACATCACATGCATGACATGTAAACAGAACCACATGTACATAGCACCATGTGTATGATATGTATACAACACCACCTGCACACATCACCCCATGTACAACATGTACACAACACCACATGCACACAACATCACATGTACAATCATACACACAACACCACATGTACATAGCACCATATGTACAATAGGAACACCACGCCATATGTACACAGCACCTCATATGCAACATGCACAAATCACCATATGTACATAGCACCATATATCCAACATGCACACAACACCATATGTACACAACATCGCATATCCAACATGTGCATCGCATCATATGTACATAGCACCGCATAAACAACACGCACATAAAACCATATAATATACATAACAATGCATGTACACAACATCACATGTACAACATATATAGAAAAGTAGTACCACACATCTAGAGACCACATTGCCTCTACCAGGAAACCTTACTTCTAGTGTCTTCCCAATATTCATGCTTATCCCAACATGTTGCAGATCACACTGCTTTCATTCCACTGCTATATCTTTCAGCATTACCTGTCATAACATAAACATAGACATAGTACAAGCACATAATATTAAATCATATCCACATGATACTAACCTCGTATATTTGTCAGGACTACTCTTCCCACTTGATTCCCCATAAGACCATGAATCTCTTCATGCCATTTACCTACATAAGAAATCAATCCTCCACAAGAATTATCCCTAAAAGCCCTGTCAAACAATGACATAGATACATACATACACAGATATATATAAACATTAGCATAAAATAATCATGATCCTATCATACAACGACATAGATATGTACATACATATAGACATTAGCATTAAACAATCATGATTTCTGATGACCCTGTTAGACCATGACATACATGCATACATGTATACATATATAGAGATCAGCATAATCATGATCACCACATAATTACCAAATAACATAAGGTCAAGGTTATGAAAACTCCCTTTATCCATGTACAACATGCACAACATTTAGAAGAACAGTAGTTACCAACTTAACCAAGGCATATGACGCCTCAAATCCATTTACTTTACCTTTCTTGATTACTTTTCTCATGGCTGTCCTACGACCATCCATTTACATCAATGGAGTCAATCCAACCAGTTTTCATACTCTTGCCTTCAACTTCCCTTATACATGCATTGAGATTCATCCGGGCCTTACATCATATGTTGGGTTTCATTCAGCTTTTCCCGAGCTCCATTAAATTTCTTCTTCCCAACCAATTCCCAAAACCCTCAAAACATAAAGGCAAGAACAAGAAACAAACAAGAAGAAAACTATGAAACACCAATAGCAACATGTCAGCACAAACAAAGTGGCAAGGCCTTGCACCAGAGGCAATCAAAACCCATAAATCAATCTCAAACAAATCACAAAATATTGAAGGCGTAAAACTCCCAACAAACACAATGACTCAACCCCATGGGTTCCTAATGCCTCCAAGGTAAATTCAACTTGAACTTTCTTCAAGAGTTCATGGAAGTCTCTTTTTCCATGCAATCCCCACATCATACTGCCATAAATAGATAATTGTCTGTGTATAAATAGATATAACAATACACCAATTACCTTACCTTGTTGTACCCATCATTTTGACCTGTAACTGAACTCGTACATATAATCTCTCAAGGGACTCCATTCCCTTGATGAATCTAGCCATAAATGAAAATTAGCTTAATATATTTTTCAATTACATGTTTAGGAATATAACATAGATCCACATAATGTTAGAAAAAATCTAGGTTAAGAAGGCTTCCTGTATTCAAAGCATTCATTCGTTTGGAATTGCAGTTTCCAAACATAGCCAAAGGAATTCTCACCCAATTCCCTTATTTTACTTTTACCTTTCTGCAACTGAGTCTTATTATATTCTATCATCACCCAACTATTAACTATATAAACAAATCAATTGTTACATTGTCATGCTAATACCAAAAAAATCTCCCTGCAACTGTTCACACATGTCAACCACATGTTCCAAGGATCAAAATATTATGTCTATTAATTTGAAATCAACATTTATCAATACTAACAACCATGTCATAATCAACTAACACTCATTACTCATACTACTATAGCTAGGACCTACTTACACTCAAGCACATATCAGTTGTCTCAGCCCATATGTGTTAGTACAACCGTCTAAAAATAAGATCATTCCTTCATGCAATCTTATAAACACATACTATTATCATGCAAGTAATCAAACATTCAGACAATAGATAAATGACATAATAGACACCAAACACTCAAACACCAATTAAATGACATAATCAAACATTCAAACACCAAATAGACGACATAAGCAAACTCATACCTTAATATATCTCAAGGGAGGTTATCTTGTTTGTACAATCAATCTAGATTAGCACGATATAACTTCACAACACATAAACTCAAACATAAATAAGGTCATGATATCCATGACAGTAACTAGCTAACATGTTCACATAATAAGTTCACAAACAATGGTCATTCATGCATAGCAATTGCATATGTATAGTCAATCTAGATTAGTACAACACAATATCACAAATATGTTGGCTCATACCTAAATATCGTAACCATAACGATCTGCATAAGTCAATCTAGATTAGCACGGTACATATAACATCAAGAAATTAATGCAATAACCATATTCATCATGCAAATGAGCACAATGCATACAACAACAAGTTACTATCATTCATGACTATCCAACGCATATGCATATAACCACACTGATTAATTAACATATATCATACATGTAACTAAAACAACCATAGATTTCTGCATTGAAGGGCTACGATCGATGGCGAAATAGAAGGGGTAGACGAACAACAAGGGTTTCAGCGAGTTGCAGGTGGTGTTTCGCATGGAGGGTTGCAGAGGAGGGAGTGCCACTCCCTCCTACAAGGAGGCCGTTGCTAGTAGAGGTAAGAAACCTCTAGAAAATGCTAGAGGAACTTCGGAGGAAGGGAAACGAAATAGGGAAGATGAGACAGCAGGAGCCAAAATTAAGGAAAATAATGGCATAGAGAACAAGGAGGAAGAATACAAAAAACAGGGGACTAAAGACAAAAAGCAAAAGGGACCCTACAAACCCAAAGTTGAGATCACACCCAGAGTTATTTTAAATGATCCTACCCTGCAAGTGCATAGGGATCACATGCGGACATATGCTATTATTTGTAAATTCATGGGACTATGGCCCACTGAAAAAGCATTACAGACATGGATCAAATATCACTGGAAACCTAAAGGGAGCATTGACCTACATCTTGGGTCAAAGGGATTTTTTACTGTGGTGTTCACTAACATTGAAGACAAGGACAGAGTATTTGAAGGAGGACCCTACTTCTATGTAGCAGCTAGACTCTACATGAGGCCATGGATGATGAATTTTGTCCCATAATGGGAAACTTTTACTACGGCACCGGTTTGGGTAAGACTCTATTCTTTACCTCTAGATTACTGGCAAAATGAATCATTAACAGCCATAGGCAATAAATTAGGTCGTTTTTTCAAAGCTTCTGAAGCCACCAGAAGAGGGAAATACACTTCCTTTGCTACGATATGTGTGGAAATGGATCTATCAGGAGCTCTACCAGATGAAGTGATCTTGGGGGCTTTTGATGAAGAATGGGTGCAAATAGTAGACTATGAGCATATTTCATTCAGATGCCGTAGATGTCATGAACATGGACATCTATTCAGAGACTATCCACTTGGTAAAGTGGCAAATAACAGCAAAACAAACACAACGAAGGAAAAGGACAACTTCCAGAAAGTGGTAAAGCGAGGAAAAGGCGGCAAAGTAGGACCCAAGCATTATCAAGAAGAAGGGCTACAAGTCAGCCAAAATAAATTCCAAGTTCTTGAGGAAAACGAAGAGATTCCTAGAGAAGATCAAGCTATGGAAGAAAATTCTGAGGAAAAGAAAAAAGAAAAAGACAGTGAACAAACACAGGAAACTGATTATCAAAAAGAAACTATGAAGAGTGACATAGAACTTGAGATGGATCAGGAAATGACCCAGAGTGAAATGGACCTTGAGGAAAATGAGCTACAGGAGATTCTGGACAAAGAAAACCTGGATCTGGAAGGATTCTTGATTCAGGGAAATACAGAAGGAGTAGATTTTGTACCTCAAGAAGAGCTCAATAGAATACAACAACTGTTCTTATGGAAAATGCAGGCAAAAACGTTGGAGAAAGGAAAAAACATATACAAGCAGAACTACAGAGGGGTGAATATGATCAAAACAACTCCGAGATTAGCAACAAGAAACCCAGGTAAGAAAAGAGGTAGGAAAAAGCAGAATGAACTCTTAATGGAGTGTGGAAAGCTAATGATAGATTCAGGTAAGATGAAAGATCTAGCCAGCTACTCCTTCACAAATCTTTAATTATGAAGTTTACATCTTGGAATATCAGAGGTCTAGGGAGTAGGAGAAAGTAGAGAATGCTTAGCAATAGGATGAAACAAGAAATGTCGGATATAATATTTATCCAAGAAACGAAATGTTCCATTCAAAAATTAAGACAAATTCATAGCAAATGGCTCAGCAGATTTGAATTTCTAGAAGTCAAAGCAGAGAATACAGCGGGGGGAATTCTCACTCTTTGGAACCCTCAAAAAATTAGCATACTAGATGCTGAGGCAACCAGGAACTACCTATCAGTAGTGGTTCAACTGGTAGGAGACAGGTACACCTATTTGGTCACAAATGTATATGGCCCTCAAAGAATAGATGACAAATACAGGTTTCTAGATTCCCTGGTGGAGCTTAGAAACAGACAAGCAGGAATACCTTGGATCCTGGGTGGGGACTTCAACATGATTAGATCTCTTTTGGAGAAAAAAGGAGGAATCAAAACTCTTAGTAGAGACTCTTTAGAGTTTCAAACTTTCATAGACAATATGAACCTAATAGATACTGAAACAAACACTGGTCTCTTTACTTGGAATAACAAAAGAGGAGGTGAGTTTCAGGTAGCCTCAAAGCTAGATAGATTCATTATCTCAGAGGATCTTATGCTGACAAATAAGGAAGTAATAGTGAAAGTTCTCCCCTTTGGAGGCTCAGATCACTGGCCAGTTCAACTAGAAATCAAAGGTTTAGGTACTTTCAGAAACAGACCTTTCAGATTTGAAAATATCTGGCTTTCCCACCCAGATTTTATCAACAATATTAAAAAATGGTGGTCAAAAGATCTACAGATTCAGGGAACAAGAATGTTTCTTCTCCACAAAAGATTAAAGCATATCAAACTCAGACTAAAGGATTGGAACAGAAATGAGTTCGGCAATATCTTTGTGGAAAAAAAAACTGTTGAAAACAAAATGAAGATTCTCAACCAAGCTCTGATCATGGATGGATTTGATAGAGAAAAAAGTAACCAAGTGGATAAGTATCATCAAGAATGGGATAATCTGTGCAAACAAGAGGAAATTTTTTGGAGACAAAATTCTCGAGTACAATGGCTAAAAGAGGGAGAGCGAAACATGAAATTTTTTCACAGATCCACTATGGCTAACAGAACTCACAACAGAATATCTTCAATCAAGAACGATGATGGGATTCTTCTCACCACCCATGAGAATATTGAAGCTGAGTTTGTTTAGCATTTTCGAAGAATCACACAGGAAAATATTTCAGACAGGGAGCAGTCTATCAGTGAGGTAACTAGAAACATATCAAAACTGGTAACCAAAGAGGACAATTTCAATCTAAACAGGCCAGTTTCTGAAGAGGAGGTAGGGGATGTCCTCAAAGAAATGAAGAATGGAAAGGCACCAGGCCCAGATGGTTTCAATGTGGATTTTTTTTTAAGTATGCTGGAATATTGTCAAACAGGACGTTTTGAATGTAGTGGAGGATTCTAGGCTAAACAGAACTATTTTGAAAGTGCTCAATACCTCCTTCATTTCCCTTATCCCTAAGCAGGATATTGCGCAAACTCTGGATAAGTTCAGACCCATAGCTCTCTGTAATGTGGTCTACAAGATAATATCCAAAGTAGTGGCTAATAGACTCAAACCTCTGCTTCCTACCCTAGTTTCAGGGGAACAAGCAGGTTATGTGGAAGGCAGACAAATTTTAGACAATATCATTCAAGCCCAAGAGGTGGTGCACTCGTTAAATAGCAAAAGGCAGGCTAGAATGATCATGCAATTAGACATAGCCAAAGCTTATGATAAGGTCAACTAGACCTATATGAAGAGGGTCCTTATTGCTTTTGGATTTGATCATAATTGGGTCAGGTGGGTTATGGCATTAGTGACCTCCTCCAGCTTTTCAATTTTGGTGAATGGCTCTCCCTCAGAGATCTTTTGTCCTTCCAGAGGCCTCAGACAGGGAGACCCACTCTCTCCCTTTCTTTTCATTCTCATGATGGAAGGACTTGGTAGATCTATCAAGCATGCTAAAGTCACAGGTAAAATCAAAGGTCTTCAACTATCTGAGAATGGGCAGGCTCTTACTCATCAACAATTTGTGGATGATACCATGCTACAGGGAATCCCTACAGTCAAAGAAGCTACAACCTATAAACAGTTACTGAACGTCTTTGCCATGGCCACAGGTATGGAAGTCAATCTTTCCAAATCAAAAATCTTTTTCTTTAATACCAATATTGCGATTCAGAGAAATATTTCCAGAATTCTAGGCTTTCAAAGGGACTCCCTCCCCTCAAAATATTTAGGTATCCCTCTTACTGCTAAACCATTGCACAAAAGCATCTAGGAACCATTAATCAATAAGCTACAAGATAAAGTTAAAAAATGGACCATCAGATCTTTAAACCTAGCTGGTAGGCTGGTTCTCACTAAGGCAGTTCTGCAAGCTATTCTGGTTTTCATGCTATCTGCCCTCCCAGCTCCTAAAGGGGTCCTACAGCAGTTCAGAAACATCCAAAGAGATTTCCTGTGGGGTAAGGAGGAAACAAGGAAAAAGTGGGCCTTAGTTTCTTGGGATAAAATCTATAGGCCCAAGAACTATGGAGGCCTAGGCTTGGATGATCAAGAAATTCTTAACAATGTTCTAGGGGCCAAACTTTGGTGGCGTTGGGTTCAAAATCCAAAGGCCCAATGGGCAAATATCTGGAAGGAAAAATATGCTAGCTCATGGCACACTAGTGATCTCATAAGAATGTCTGGAAACATAAAAGGCTCACACATCTGGAACAAAGCCTAGGAGAATAGGAGCCTCATACAAGAAAATAGTTTCTGGGAGATCAGAGAGGGAAACTTAGCTCTTTTATGGGAGGACAAGTGGCAACAAGAACCAATACTGCTAAATGAGAACTTTTTAGACCTTAAGCACGAGACAAATATGCAAGGACTAATTAAGGTAAAGGACTTCTGGGAGCATACACAACATACAGAAAAGTGGAGAATCTAGAAGAACATTGTTGGAAGAGAGGGGAACCCCTTGAATAGAAAAGCAGAGATACTAAGGAAAACGCTGGAGCAAAGGAAAATCTTAGTAACAGGAGGGCAAGATTAGCTAAGATGGGGCAATAATAATGAGGGCACCTTCAATCTTAAGGAAGCAAAAGGAATTCTACTTAAGCTGAATTCTCTTATACCAGACAAGACTTGGCCAAATCTATAGAGGTGCCAGGGGTGGATGAAGATCAAACTCTTCATGTGGTTAGTTCATCACAAAAAAATCTTGACTTGGGATAATATTAGGAGGAGGGGGGTTCTGGGGCCTTCTAGATGCCAGCTCTATGAGGCTCAAGAGGAATCAATGGAACATTTACTAAATAGCTGCAGCTTTACCTCCTAGCTATGGGATTCTTTTGCCATCATTTTTCGTCAATCAGATAGAGATAAAGGGAGTATAATTAACGCCCTGAATAATTGGAGAAGGAACTTTCTGATGATGAATGGATTAACTTGGCCTAGGCCATAACACCAAGTTTTATTATATGGAATGTTTAGAAAAAAAGGAACAAGATAATATTTAAAGAAGAAAAGAAACCCTCTCATCTCCTGTTTAAATTGATTTTAAAACAACTGAAGGAAATAGTAGGATCCACAGTGAAAAATTATCCTAAAAATCCTCCTTCAAAGGCAGATTTGAAAATTCTAAGGCAATTGAGTATTCAGGGGATTATTCCTCAAAGCCTGGACAAGCAAGTGATTTCTTCAGATATGGAGAAAAATGTCTAGAATAACCCCCCAGCAGGGTATTTGAAATACAATATTGACGGAGCTTCTAAAGGCAACCCAGGGACAGCTGGCTATGGTGGGGTTTTAAGGGATGAAAGAGGAAGTATTATCTCCATCTTCCATGGTCATTTGGGTAAAGCTACCAATAACATGGTGGAACTAATGGCTATGGAGAAATGCTTAGAGTTTCTGAAGCAGGACAATCGATCGAATGTGATTATAGAAGTGGACTCAGAGTTAATTATTAATTTGGTAAAAAGAATCAGCTGTGGAATAGGGCTGGAGAAAGTTTCAAAACACTAGAGGCTTATCCAAGTTTTCCAAAGAATTCAAGGGCATCTACAGGGTCTTCGTACTGTTAGTTTTAACCATGTTCGTAGAACAGCCAACAAGCTGGTGGATCTACTAGCCAACCAAGGGGTGAATTTTCCTGATAGCAGGGTTACAATGAATTGGCAGGAGTGGCTTTAGTGTAGAGTGAAAACTCTGTGTCAGGAGCAAGCAGAAGAGGACAGGGACTTAGCAGCTAGGTCCTAATCATGGTGTTTTGCATGGGTAGCCTTTTTCCGCATGGCTCATTCGGGTATGGGTGGCAGAACTTTTTCGACCCCCGTAGACAAGCAAAGAATTTGCTTAGAGAGCCCAGGAGGGAACAAAAGGGGAGTGCCAGTTTTTTAGTAGATAGGTTGAATGGTGGTGATAGTTTTGGATACGGGTTTAGGTACAGACGAGGAGAGAAAGTGATGATTCATCCATATCAGGTATCGATTTTGGGCCGTAATACCCCCTGCTTTCCATCGGCGATCGTCTTACCAGGTTGGAGGAGGTTTTCTGGTGATCGCAAGCGATGTAAGCAGAAAGCAGTTTTGTGTATTTGCAACTGATCCCATTCATCAAATAACATGTGGCAGTGGGGCCTAAAGCATTACCGCTCTTTTCGCACAGTAAAGTTCAGTAGGGTTGTACCAGGTGATACGGTCCTTCGACATCGGATCAAGGATAGCGGATTGACGGTCAGCATGGAGCAAGCAAGTCAGTGGGACATTCTAGTTAACAATCGGGCTTCTTCGCATAGCAAAATCCTTTGCAATCATAGGATTGATCAGAAGGATCCAACGGTGGAGATTAAGGAAGCGAGTCGGGTGACGCAAGATAATGAACTATTGACGGCTTTCTGAGTTAAGGAGTCTTCACGGCTTCCGATGCTCTTTGCTTTGGAGGTTTCCTTGATGCCTAGAAAGTTAGCGGTTAATGGTTTAGTAGTTTGGAGGCTTGGTTTTACTTTTAAGAGGTAGCAGTGTGGTGTATAAGGGGTGGGACTTCGGCCTTGGGCTGGGTAATTGGGAGTCTTGGATTTTTTCCACTTTTTTCTTAAGTTCCTGATGAACTGTTGTACATTATGTAATGGTTTTTACACTATAATGAATTAGAAGGTTGGACTCTTTCTTAAGCAAAAAAAAACTACAACCATAGACTAGAAGACATGTGCATTACCCTAATGATTATAACAACCATTAACCAACATACCTGCATACCCACCATACAAACCTATATGACGATCTGCTCTTACCCCGAGATCCAGTGTTGCAACCTCTCTTTGATGATTTTCATCTCCTGCTTTATCTCAACCAACACATTAGCATCATAACAACCAACAGTGTCATGATGAAACAAACTATATACAATGACCTCACAATGCATGTTTGACCTACTATACATGCATAACTATAGCCATGACAATGCAAGCATAACAACATATAGACACGAACATGCATAACAAATGTGTATACAACTAAAATGCATTCATAACTAAATCATTCCAACACCAACATCATAAAATCCTACATGGAAACATAACTGTAAAAATGACCACTACCATGCATACATAGCAATCACATATAGAACCTACATGCATGCATGTCAAACAAATTCCACCCATCCAGTCCAAGTGTTGAACCATGGTCTGATACACTTCTGTAACACACTCCTCCCACATTTACCCAAGTTAACTGGTTCATTGGGGTAGACATGATATGCTACTATGATGTGATTCAACTCCCCATGTACAATTAAGGAAGTGTAACCAACAAAAAAGACCATTATGACCTTGCACACATGCCACAGAACCTTCAGGATCCAACCAACCTTTCCAGGTGATCAACCCCTGAGACAACTTCACATTTCACTAATATTGACCCTTAGATGCTCCCATGAAAATCCATGCATGTGACTGAGGCCTTCCAGTCACTCCCATAGTAAGACATGCTAGCAACATTGGACTTTTTCAGCTAGTTCTAAGCGAGCGACCCCATATTTTGTGCCACTTTTTTAGGGCCGGGACTCAGACCACTTCCCAGAACTTTGTAGAAATTTCTCTATAGATCAGCTAGCTCTGATATCATGTATAAATTCTGCAAATTCTCTACAAATCTCGATCTGAGGCCTATGTAGAAAATCTGACTGTAGATTAACCCTATAATGCAATATACTAAAGCAAAATACTATAACCTACTTCTACTATCAATTTTCTTTGTGGAAGCTTAAAGATTGAGCAAGATCGAACTAAACACATATAACCATAAGAAGAATCAATGCACATGAAACATATAAAATACTCAGGGGAAAGCCTCAGCTAAAAACCCCACTATCTGTATTATCATACAAGGTGGAAATACATCAGAATTATACAAAGCCTTAGCTCTCACAGCTATCCAGCTCTCAGTACAATCCTCATAGATGCTCACAAGCAATCAAAGCTTCTCATAAACCTTCTCCTTTTCCCTCCAAGCCTCCTAATTCCTTGTGTTGTTTCTCCTGGGTGATCCTACTGTTACCAAGTGTAACACTGATCCTACAGCCTGTTAGAACTGCACACTCCTCAAGGAAACTTATTCCTTCTGCATGGATGATTTTCCTTTATAGGAAAACTCATGCAACTGATAGTAACCTATCCTTGAAATTTAGCTCAATTCGGTCTTTCTCTGAATAGACATACATGAGTTATTTATGAGAGAATCTTCAGTTATCTGGAGTACACTAGTTTGATGCATGCATGCATTAACTGAATAAACTCACAATTAGTTCCTCAAACAATTTGGAACTAATTTAATTGGATAACTCAGTTAACTGAGCTAACTAATTACAACTCAATTATAACTCATCCTTATCTCCTTAATTAAGGGATAATCTCCTTAATTTAAGGGATAACTGTTGCATGACTTCAGAAAGACTTCTAACTTTAATTTCTCCAACTAATTAATCCATAATGAATTAATTAATTATTTTTCAAGCAGCTGGTGAGACTAATTTGAATTTTAATTCACAATTTTAATTCAAGTACAAATTAAAATTGGAATATTCTGGATTCTATTTTTATCATTTCTTGTTGCTATTTTCAACAAACTTCATGAAAATTTCAAAAATGATAAATAAAAATGGAATAAGGCTACTAATGTAATAATCGGTACAAATACTTGATCTGACCCCTACTAGCCATGAAAGGAATTTCGTCAAACATGTCATCAATATGTACTCTATAGGTCATAACAACAAATCTGAGCATAGGGGTCTCATACTTATCTGAGATTCATAAAGAAGAATTGTTGCTATATCACAATAGTTGCATTATCATCTATTAGGTCACATATTCATTGTACACTCATTTTCAAATCAAAACATGATGAGATCCATACATCAAATCTATCATAAAACATACTCATAACCAGCATATAAACAACAGAAATAACGAGGATATAACAACCATAAGAATCACTATGAACCAATATATTTACATATGAAATACCAAGGAGAAAGAGTTCTTATTAATGAATGAAAAATCCAACTAGGTTTGGGACTTCCACGATCTACTCGACCATAGATTAGCTTAAACAAATATTTCTTTCAGCCAAGCACCCCCGTGCCATATTCCAAGCATGAATGTGGGACTTAAAACCAAACCAAACTAGGTTTCCTTGGGCTTTACTGCAATCCCCACTGGATCACTAGGCCCTAAACAAGCATGGATGCCACCATATGTATCCACCTAGACCATGAGGAATTTTCTTGTCTTCTAGTCTCTAGGCTTTACAGTATATTCTACCATAGAACTATTAAGGATTCTTAGTCCTAATCAAGACTCCACCCTCCAGGATTTATCGTATATTCTTTCATTCATCGGTCAAGGATTCCTAGGCCTGATCGAGGGCACACACCTCTAGGCTTTACGTATATCCCACCATTCATTATTCAAGGATTCTTAGGCCCACCGAGGCACAGAAAATTCATCTTTACTGCAATCCCACCTTCTTCTGTATAGGGATTCCTAGGCCTTGTGTTCTTTCTTTCAAAGACCACCTCAATCAGTTTTGAAACCATTCGAAAATACAGCTCAACCAAATACAAGAGAACCCATCACACCATGGCTATCTAGAAATTGAAAGCCAAGGCTAAAGAACACTTTCACACCTAGAAAAACCCATGCCAATGACAATAAGATAACCAAATATGCAAATGCATGTGCCATGCATGCCAAATCTAGCAAGGAAATCACACATGCAAATTGATACCTACAAATAATCCCTCTATGGCTACTAGATGTTATTCTTACTTGCTTGATATTTTCTTTCCTTTTCCTTCTTGGTCCTTCCTTTTCTTTCCTTTATCCAATTCTAGAGTGCTCCAAGAAAACTCTAAGTGTCTAGGAGTGAGAGAGAGAGAGAGAATAGAGAGAGCTCCAAAAACTGAACTGACAAAAGTTTACCAACTCATCCTCAGAAGCCTTTTTATTGAATGGGGCCTCTAATTTCTTCAATTTTCTATTATTTTCCTTCAATTTCCTCCTCACATGCAACCTATGACCTTTCACCTTCCTTTTCTCCTAATTTCCATTATTTTCATAAATAAAATTCCAATTAATGCACCATGCCTTTCCAAATCCTTTGTCATTGCCTTTGCCAATTTCCCTTAACCATAATAAACCAAATGAACACCTACACTAGGATGTTTTTCCCAACACTCTGCTTGGAATACGTTTCCTGTGACCTTGGTTATTATTTTTCCTTTATTAACTTTATTACATGGAATTTTGACCAGGTTTGTTACAGAAGTAAAACAATGAAAAGAAACACAATCATACATAGAACACAGTCATTTATACAGGGAACCCATCTGGGAAAAACCAGTCTTTCTTGTATTAAATCAACTGAGAAATCTGATTTATTACAAAGAAATTGCTTCAAGTATAAAGCTCCCTATAATATTGATCAACTCTACACAGGAATTTCCTAATACTTAGGCAAATAAGGCCTACTAGGAGCTCCTATTTCATAGTGAAATTCTACCCCTAAAAATAGGAAATTCTCTTATTTCCTTTTGCAATTCCTAAGATAATTTCTTTGCTTTCTTCTCAATCTCTACAGACAAAAACTTGTGTACCATAATAAATACAATTGCGCCTTCATTCAATATCAATAGGTAATTCAAATTGTATGGCCTACTAGGGCTAAATTTAGCAGTTGTTGTAGTTAACTGAGATTAAGTTCAGTTAACACAAAGTCAAGTACTCAACTAAAGTCATGTATATCTCTATTATAGAACTAGAGATCAACTAACTAGAAGAAAATAGAGTTAAGTCCACTTGATAACGAATTTTAGTCATCAACTAGTCCACAACTCATTGAAAACCATAAAACTCGAATTAACTAACAATAACTTAGTGACAAGCCACATCACACATGTTAACTGAAAGGTCACTCAAGCAACTATGAGACTGAATTCGAATTGGCATATTTGACTAATGCACAAGTCAAAGAAGTCATTTCTTGCTACATTTTCAACACTCCCTCTTAGTGAGTAAGGGATTATTGGAAGAACCTTATCCACCTGGATTTGTCTTCAACTCTACCAAGTTCTTTGTTGTTGCAGGTGCTCCCATTGAACTAGAATACTTATGTTCTTACTTCTATGGAACCTACTTTGAAGACCCATTCTTTCCCACCATGCTCTGTGAGTTCACCACTTTAGTCATAAGTGCCATGTACCCTGTGTACCTGGGTGTATGCTTCTTGATTTTGGGAGACTCAACTCTCTTCTGAGCTCCCTTAACCAAATAATCTTCCCACTTAGCTCAAAATTTCCATATACTAGAAATCTTTGATTGAATGGATGCCTCCACTCACCCTAGGCTATGATCCTCATCATCATCCTGCTGGTCAACCCAACTACCAACTAGCTTAGATTAAAATTAAGATATTAGTTGAGGCTCCATCTTGAGAGCTCTATCCTTCTCTCGCTCAACCACCACATATGTACTCTAAGAACACTCTACCTTTTTGCTCAAGGATGCACATGCATCAACCTCCAATTTGTAGAGGTTCTCGATCCTAACACCAATCGGTTTGACTTTTCCTGAAGCAGAATGCTTGAGGTAGGCCTCCCCTTTGTTGAATACTATGCCATACCCTTTTCCTTCAAGGACTACTACTGAGATAACGTTTTCTTCAATCCTAGAAGATACATCACATTATTGAGATGGAGAAGGGAACCAGACTCCCTCTTAAAGCTCATTATACCAACTCCTTTGGTCATGTATCAGCCATCATCTTCAAGCTCAATATGGAATTGCATGTATTTCTCCTCCAAACTATTGAAGAATTATTTACCCCATGTCATGTGGAATGAATACCCTAAGTCAATGTACCACGCACTACCTTGAACTGAGATTGTGATGCAAGATATCAAAGAGAAATACAATTCGAAATGTGAACAGAGTGCTTCTCCTCCTCCTGTTGTTGATTCATGCTTGTTATATTTCTTGTTTGGACATTTTTTATTATAATGTCCAAACTCATGACAATGAAAACAACATGATCTTGCTAATATCCTTCTCTTCCTTGCCTCCATTCTCACTAGACTCAATTTTTCCTTGGGCCTTCTTTCCCTTGGATTTCTTCTCTTTTCCAGCTAAAGAAAATTTCTCCTCCTCTTCTATCCCAAATGAGACTCCATCCCTTTTGTTCCTTCCTATATCTTCCTACTCAAGGTATGACAACAGTCTCTCCCAATTAGGGATATTATCTCTTCCATTCACTACATCCTAGAAACTATGCTAATATTTGTGAATCCCAAGAAGAGCAAGGCTCACAAGCTCTATTGATGGAATTGTCTCTCCAACACCTCCAAGTTCATCCCTCACTTGAGCAAACCTGGATAGATATGTAACAATGGGCTCATCCTTTCCCATTCGAATGTTCCTCAATTTTTTCTTCCAAGAATTTTTTTTTACATCACTATTGCTTTCAAACATATCAATAAGGGCCTTCCACATTTAGAATGGAGTTTCCTTCCCATGCAAATTTGGAACAATATGGTCTCTGACTCCTAGGATCATCCTCCTAGTTTTTGTAGTGTCCTTCCTCCATTGAGTCATTTAGTATGCAGTTGATGCAGGAGGTTTAGGAATATCAATCTTTATGTATTCCAAAACCCCATTATAATCCAACACATCCTCCATTATAACCTTCCATGCACAAAAAATTGAATTCCCTTCTAGGGCATGCTCTGTCCTCAAACCATAGGATGACATGATTCTTGCACTTGTAGAATTCCTGCACTAACTGATCTTCTCTCTAATGCACTTTGAATTTGATCAAGGAACTCGGTCTCTATCATGTTTTTAGCTCTTATACCATGTAGAAAATCCTTGAAACCTTGCAACTACAAATGATATCAAATTGATAACAAAAGACACAAGATTTATCTACCAAAATTATGCAGAAGGAAAAAAATGAATAGAAACACATTCACACACAGAACAAATTAATTTATCTGGGGAACCCAACTGGGAAAAACCCATATTTCTTGTCTTAAATTAACTAAGCAATATGATCTATTACAAAGGAATTGATTCAAGCCTTAATCTCCCTGAAATATTGATCAAATCTACACAATAATTTCCCAACACTTAGGCAAATAAGGCCTACTAGGAGCTCCTATTTCCTACCACAATTCTCCTCCTATAAAATAATAATTTCTCTCATTTCTTTGCGTAATTCCTAAGATAATTTCCCTTCTTTCTTCTAAAGATATGCACACAAAAACCTATGTACCATAATAAATACAATTGTTCCTTTATCCAATCTCAATATGCAATTCGAATTGCATGACCTACTAGGGCTAAATTTAGTAGTTTTTGCACTTAATTGAGATTAAGTTGAGTTAACAAAAAGTCAACTACTCAAATAAACTTTTATTTATCTCTATTCTAGAAGTAGAGATCAGTAAACTAACAAAAACTATAGTTAACTCCACTAGATAGCTAATTTTAGTCATCAACTAGCCCACAACTCACTGAAATCCATCTAACTCGAGTTAACTAAAAATAACTTAGTGATAGGCCACATCACACATGTTAACTGAAAGCTAACTCAAGTAACTATGAGGTTGAATTTGAATTGGAATATTTGACTAAGGCACAATTCAAAGAAGACATTCCTTGCTACATTTTCAACAAGGATCTGCAGAACTTTTGTTAAAACTAAGTCTTAATAGGTATGCATCCATTCTTGCATACCAATTTCTAGGTACTTGATTTAATCCATATAGATCTTTCTTTAGTTTGCAGACATGAGTCTCCCTCTGATTTATTTCAAATATTTGAGGCTTCTTAATGTAATCCTATTCATCAATAGTCCAATTCTAAAAGGAAGTCTTCACATCAATTTGATGAATGTTCCATCCCATAGTAGCAGCCAAAGAAACAAGAAATATAATTATTTTATATCTATTTATAGGAGAAAAGGTTTCTCTGTAATCAATACCTTCTTTCTATGAGAAGCATCTTGCTACACACCTTGCTTTATATTTATCAATTCTCCCATCCACAACATGGTTTATCTTATATATCCATTTTGAAGTGACTATTGACTTGTCACTTGGTCCAGGAACGATTTGTAAACTCCTCTGCCCATATCTACCCACTTTAACCAGCATGCCCGAGGCAAACATGAGTTGAGGGATACTATTACATGACTCAACCTCCTATATAACCTTAAGGAAATGGAGCTGACAAGAAAAGACCTTAATAACTTCCCTCAGGTGATACAGAACCACCAAGAGCTAACCAACCACTCCAGGTGCCCAACCCTTGACTTAACTTTATTTTTCACTGACCTATAGCCTCAGTCACTCCCATAACAAGGCATCCATGTGACTAGAACCCTCTAGTCACTCCCACAATCCTACTTCCTAGCGACTACAATCTTTTTCACTCAATTATGTGTCAGTGACCCTGATATCTGGGCCACTTTTTCAGGGCTAGGATACATACCTCTACCATGAACTTAATGAAACTCCCATAAATGATAAATAACATAGAGAGAAAATCCTCTAACATAAATATTAATCAAGGACTTCACCTATCCTCTAACCATGACATTCATTCTGTCAAACACATTAAGAACATAAGATCTACATGTCATGAATGCATATTTGAACATAGAGATATGAAACTTATATGAGGAACATCCAGAAGGTATAATTCCCTCTCACAATATCTGCAATAACATCTACTAGGTCATGCATTCATTAACCATTCATTTACAAGTAAGAACATGATAAGAACCATAACTTGAATCTGTCATAAAACCATGCTTATAACAAGCATACAACCAGATAAATAACAATGATAGAACAACCATTAAATCCACATAATAAAAAGTATAATTACTGATTAATTACAAGGGTAAATAGCTCTTATCAATCATATCTAAAATCCAACCAAGTCAGGGACTTCTACATACCACCTAACCATAGATTTAGTTGAACCAAATCTCTCTTTCATTTAATCACCCCCGTGCCATATTCCAAGCATGAATGTGGGATCTCATGGGATAAAACAATTCATAAACAACCAAGGGAATATAGAGGTTAAATTGCTTCCACCCTCACACTATTTTGATCTTGCCTAAACTGGTCCTTATATCACAAAACCAAACCGAGCTTGGATTCCTCAGAAATCCTTCACCATCCCTTGAGGAATTTTCCTGTCTCCACCCACGTGTTGAGGGCTTCTTGGAGAAAACCATCTCCACCCCAACCCCTGGGATTTTCCTAAGACCACCTCACCTGAATCCAAAACCATCCAGCAATCCAAATATCAAACAAGAATGAATCCCATCACACCATGGCTATCCGAAAATGGTAAGGCGAGGCTAAAACCATTGTTGAAACCTGAAAAAAAACCATGCCAATGATAGCTAATGAACCATATACACACATGCATATACCATGCATGCCAAAACTAGCTAGGAAATCATACATGAAAAATGTAACCTACAATTATTCCCACTAAATCTACTTGATCCAACCATTCCTTGCTTGATCCTTTCTTTCCTTTTCTTTCCTTGACCTTCCTTTGCTTGCTTGCTTTCCTTCTCCTATTGGTGCTCTTCTCCCCTATGAAACCAATTCCAAAACTAAACTGACAAAAGGACCCAAACTAATGCTCTGATGTCCTTTTATTATTGATGTCTCTAATTTCTTCATTTTACCTCTATTTTCCTTCAATTTCCTCCTCACACGCAACCTATGACCTTTCACCTTCCTTTTCTCTTATTCTCCTTTATTTTCATAAATAAAATACCAATTAATGTCTCTTTTCCTTTTCAAATCCTTTTCCAATTTCCTTGGCCAAAATAAACTAAAATCAACAATCACTAGGATATTTTGCCCAACATTCAGCTTGGAATATACATCTCATAACCTTGGTCTTATTTTTCCATTATTAACTTTATTACATGACTTTTAACCTAGGTATATTACACAATTTCCTAGACATCATTCTTCATAATTGACTGGAATTCTTCATGCATTGCATTACTCCAACCTTGACGTTTAGTTGCATCTTCATAGGAGGAATGTATATCTTCAATGAGGTTTGTCATATATGTTTCATATCCAAAATACCTTTTCGGTATTTTACTTTCTCTAAAGTTCCCCTTTGTTGTGTTTCCTTTTGCTTATTGTAGAGGAGTTCTCAACCAAACAAGCCTCTTTCAATTTTCAATAACAATCATTTGTTGCATAGGCTCACTAGAACCTTCAACATATTATTGTGTCAAATCTTGATCATCATTGTCCTTCGAGATATCCTCAAAGATAGCTATCTCTTCTTCATTAGAGTCGACTACAACATCCTTTGATTTCTTGTAAGTTATACTTTCATCAAAGATGACATCCCTTCTTAATTCAATCCAACGATCCTCCTTTATATAGATTATATAAGCTTTTCATGAGGCATTATACGTAACAAAGATTGCCTTCATACTGGTAGGATCCAACTTCTTCCTTTTGTCCTTTGGTATATTTATATAAATAAGACACCAAAATATTCGGAGATGATCCACATTTGACTTCTTTCCTGTAAATGATTCTTCTTGAATCACGTTCTTAAGAATCTTTTGAGGACTTTGATTCTACAAGTAAACAGTTATCGCACATGTTTCTCCCCATAGGAATTGAAGGAGATATTGATCATGCAGCATTGCCCTGACACATTCTTCAATTGTTTTTTTCTTCCTTTTGTCCACACCATTTTTTTAGGATTGTAAGGAACAATGAGCTCCCTATTAATCTTTGCTTCCTTGAAAAATGTTATCATTATTTTGAGGTATATTATCCACCATTATCATATCTCAGAATATTGATATTTCCTTCTGTCAGAATATCCACTTCATTCTTGAATTCTTGAAACTTCTCGAAGACCGGATATTTTTTCTTGAGAAGGTATAATGAAGTCTTCCTTGAAAAATCATCAATGAAGGTCACATAATATTGATTCCCACCAAGATACTTCATTTCCATAGGACCACACACATCAGAGTGTATGAGATCCAAAACTTCCTTAGATCTAGTATCACTTCTTGCAAATGGCTTCTTCATGTTCTTGCCTAGAGCACAACCCTTACAAGTCCCTTCATGTTCTTCCTTCAATTCAGGGATTCCATTGACCATTTGATTTAGAGATGGAAAAATATTATAATGAAGGTGTCCATACCTTCTATGCCATAGTTCGGAAGGGTTCACATCCAAGTGAACTAGGGCTTGAGATAGAGGTGTAAAGAGTCTATATAATGTCCCCTCACAAATCCCAATCACCCTAGAATTATCAATACTAGATCCCTTACCCCAAACCAAAACCTTTCCATCAACAAAATCAATTTTATCACCCTTATCCTCTAGACAAGAAATAGAAAGTAAGATTTTCTTGAAACCTAGAATATATAGAATGTTGTTGAGGTGAATGCTTCCACCAAATTCGATCTCAAATGAAGTAGATCCAATCCCTTTCACTAGATATCTCTTCTTGTATCAAAGTTCAATTGAATGTGAGGAGGTTCCTTTTGACAAATCTTGGATTTGGACGCATTCTCTCGTCATATGTTTGGAGGAACCATTGTCGATAACCCATGCATTTTCATCCTTGAAAGTTCCAGACAAAGCGGAAAATAGACTTCCATCCATTGCTTCTAGCTTGGAAACAATCTTCAAGATGTATCCCTTGATGGATGTAGCGAGATTTATAATAATCTTGAAACCCTTCTTCATAACCCTTGCCATAGTGCCAACTAGAATGTGATCTTCAGTCTCCTTCTCGCATCTTAGCTATGAAACCATATTGGAAAATAAAGGGTTTTGTAGATTATTGTTGACTTTCCTTACTTGATAATTACTTGTGATGTTAGTTGACATTTTATAGCTTAATATTATTTTTTCATCAATCAATTACCAAAATAATGAAGATCACAACAAAACAAAGTACACAAAATATAGGCTCCAAGCCAAGGCAACAACCCTCCAAGGGGAAAACCCAAAAAGAAATGCTTCTCTTCTTATAGAATATTCTTACAATGATACTTCCAAGACCCAAAGACCAAAGCCAAAAATACTCACAAGCACCAAGTCATCCCCCAGCAAGAAATTCTTTAAGGAAGCTTCCAAACTTCAACCTTCTACAACTTTTCTCAAGAATTTTGGCCCTGCAACTTCTTCTCAGAATTTCATCCCTGTAATTTCGGTCTCCTGCAACTGCAACTATAGAGAAACCCTAACTTCACATGTGTGGACATAGAGAAAAAAATTACCCAAGAAACTTTGATTCTTCCTTCTTTTCTTCGTCCTTCTAGCTTGTTGTCTCCTTCACTATTGTAGATCGAACTTGTGATGAGTGAGTGAGACAAATGAGGTTGAGCTCCTTGTATTTATAGCCTTCTTGAGGGGTTGAATAGCCCTCCATTTAGGCCGACTTTTCCTTGACTGGGGCCAACTTGGCCTTGGAGGAATACACGGCTTTTTCTTGACAAATAAATATTTTTCTTTGTTACAATCAGTCCAAATGGGACTATAATACATGAAATAATTTCTTCTTTGTCCTTGAAATACCTACAAGCACAAAGAACATGATTTGACCTAGACTAAGCATGAAACCATTGCTTTAAATAAAATAAAATTATTTTTATTTCTTTATACAAAATATGCAATGTCATGTCATAATTATGAAGATCGAACCTAGTTACAATTTCTAACAATAGGCCCAGAGGAAATAAATCTTCAGCACTACTACACAAAAACATAAATAGTGCAAGTATGAACTTCCTGCAAAATAAAGAACAAATATGAAGCATTCTCCGTACTAGTTTTTGTTGAAACATAACTGAAACCATTATACATTGCTCCAACACTTTTAGAACATACATTGCTCCAACACTTTTAGAACATTAATAACACTCATTAGTTAATCACAGAGACAATAAAATCACAAGCCATTCACCATTCATTAAAAACACTATCTCAAACAAGAATTGTATTCATATATTCACTATTATTCGAAATACCTAAGAAACAATTATCTTAAGAACTTTTGGGAAACTAAGCCTAAAGCAATGACTCTCCACCCAATCATAGAACATTGCATCCAAGCTCTCACTTTCCATTGTCACCCCTGATCCAGATTCCAGAGGATGAGGGGCCCTTTTGCTCAAAGATTTAAACACAACTACCAGTTGAACCGGGGACTCTAAAGATTCTTCCACCTCCACCCACCAACTGAGTTGCAAACAACAAAGTGCACAAGGAATATAGAGACTTATTGTCTCCACCATTAAAAATTAAACAATGTGGTTTCACCTAACTTGGGAACTCTAGAACCCACAATCAAATCAAGCTTTGGAAATGGAACATCCATAAATCCTCCAGGAGTTTTCTAGGAACAACTCCTATATCCCAGCTCTCAAGGATTTTCTACAAAAATCATATCCACCCTCTTGGCCAATGGGGAATTGAGAGACGATTAATTCCACACCTAGGTATTTCTTCCTACTCCCTTGCCAACCAAATACTCATTCATTTGTTGTTAATCATTTTCTAACCATTCTGTTTCTCCCTCTTTTATAGCTACCTATGTTTTTATTTGTCCCATAATTGCTACATCTTAATGTGTTTTCCTTTAATAGTTTGATATTTAGCCTATCTACAACAGTTCAAGTATCTCCCCTCTTATTATTGGCTTATTGGGGCCTAACCCAAGTTCGGAGGTGATTTAGCCAAACAAATCCTGGTACTACTGGCCCTTTCGACAATAGTATACAGAGCGCGGACTGAGGTCTCACCTGAAGTAGTATGGGAGGGTGCTAGAACCAAGTTTCCACACCCTGGAGATGTCTGATGAGTTCAAGTGGTCCGCGGTTAGAGTCAGCGCACACATCGCTATGCGCACTGTACCGTACCTCGCAACCAAAACTGTTGCCTTCACGCAGCCCTACTCGGGGGCCGAGTGTTGTTGTTATCCATGTCCTTACTAGTATTCTATTGTTAGTTGATTAACGTAGCTTATTTTTATGCGTCAAGTTACATTTAGCAATATAAATCATTCATACATGTGCGTGCAATAAACAAATTGTATATTTGCAATTTACATCAACCATGCATTAATCCAAGAACAGATACACGAATTGGTAACAAAAATTTTCTTTATTAATCTCTTCTTCAGTTACAGACCTGACTCTGCCCTATGCACTCAACTGCAGGGGCCCACGCACTCAGTTGCGAACTACTAGGCCTCTGCGCACTCAGCTGCAAAGCCTTTTCCTATCCTACGACCCAAGACACTCTTAGTCACTAAGACTCTATCCTTTCCTCTTTCCTCCGTCTTGCTCTCTTTTACACTTAGAACCTCGCTCTATTTGTACAATCCCATGGTCCGCAGACCATGGGTAGGCCAACATTACATTTACAAGACTAGGGTGGACAACCCAGTGACTCTATCATACATTTCGCGCTCCGCGGCCGCAATTCGCTGAACAATATTGGGTCAAAACTTGGGCTTTGAGCCCCAAAACATGCCGTGGGGGGATTCCATGCCCAACACTTATGCTCTACTTCCTTTCAATAATTGGACCTCCCCCTTGTCCTCTGGGCTCTCCCTTGGAAAAATTAAACCATGTATTCTCTTGCTTCCTCCTACATTGTCCCAAAAAAATTCGAATTTTTGTTTCCTTAGGAATCCTTCATAAAATGACCTTGCCAATAGAATATTTTAGCCAAAATGGAAATTACGTCACTTTCCTGTATGTTCTCAAGTTTTTAAATGATGTTTTAATTAGTTGCAGTGAATGGGCAGCACAACATACCAACTAGAAACTCCTCCTTTCTCCTTTTTTTCTAATTTTTGTCCATGTTTTCTTATCCACTATTGTAAAATCATAGTTGATAAGAAAAATCACATTTTTCCATTTTTCACAGCCATCAGCTACAATATAAGAGCTCATATTTTTATGTTGTAAGGAACCTTTAAAAATATCCTAACAAGTAGCCTCCCTAACCTCTAGAATAAGTGTCCCATTCCTCAGCCCATTTTTATATATAAAAAAAATATATTTAAAATACATTACATGAGAGAAAAATAATTGGGGTTGCCACAAACCCCTCCCCTTTGGGGGAACATTGCCCTCAGTATTCTTTGTCCATATGTAACACAAAAAACATATTTAAAACAAAAACATATTGTTTATGGAGCTTTATATATATATATATATATAGATAGATAGATAGATAGACATTATTTACAATTTATATACATCTTCTTCAACCAGCAAACAAAAATGGATATGCTGCCCTCATTGAATCAGCCATTTCCCAAGTGGCTTCCTCAAGCCCAAAGTGCCTCCACTACACTTTTACTTGTTGTATTACTCAATTATAGAGTGTGATGCTCCTCTAATCTAGGATGCATAATGGCTCTAGTTGGAACTCTCCCTATGGTTCCACCTATATCATAGAAAAATCAATCACATGATTAGAATCTTGTATATATCATTTAAGCAAAGAAACATTGAAAACATCATGGAATTTTACTAATGGAGGTAAGGCTAGCCTATAGGCCACTGGTCCAGTCCTTTCAAGGATATCAAAATTTCCACAAAATTGTGGTGCCAACTTGGCACATGACCCAATATTTAAGGAATTTTTCTTGGGTTTAATACTCAAATAAACATGTTCCCCAACTTGGAACTCTTGATACACCATATACTGATCCACATAGCTTTTATTCCTATCTTATGCCATTTTTAAATTTTGCCTTATGATCCATATTCATTACTCCATCTCTTTCAACATATCAGACCCAATAAGGACTTTGTTCACTGGATCATTCCAGTTGATAGGAGTATTACAACTCCTTCCATAAAGTTCCTCAAATGGGCTCATCTTTATGGATTCTTGGTACCCATTATTGTATGAAAACTCTACAAGTGGAAGATACTCTTCCCACTTCTTGGGATAGTGCATCACATACATCCTCAACATGTATTCAAGGATTCTATTTTTCCTCTATGTTTTCCCATACATCTATGAATGATAAGTTGTACTGAAGGCCAATTCAATCCCCAAGCCTACAAATAGTTCAATCGAAAATATTGAGGTGAACTTGGAATATCTATCTAAGATGATTTTATTGGGGATCCATGCAATCTCACAATATCCTTTATGAAAATTTGAGCCACCTCACTAGTTTAATTTGAAGATTTAACTACCACAAAATGAGCCACCTTACTCAACTTGTCAATCACCACCATAATTGCATCATGTTGCCTGGAGGTTCTTGGCAAACCAGTGATGAAGTCCATGGAGATCACTTCCCACTTCCATTCCAGAATGGGAATGGGCTATAATAATCATGCTATATGTTTACATTCAACCTTCACCTATTGGCATTCTATGCATTTTGAAACAAAATCAGCCACCTTGTTCTTCAAATTAGGCCAATAATAAAACTTTTTGATGGTTGTGAGAGTATTTTGATATCCTAGATGGTCAGAATATGGTTTCACATGGAACTCTCTCATTATAAGCCTCTTCAAATAACAATTATTTGGTATATAGATTATGTTCTTGAATCTAACTAAGCCATTTTTAGTGAGATATATTCCTCATCCTCACCTTCTTTTCGTAGCTTTTCCTTCACTTGTTGATATTTCTCATCATGTTGTCCTACATTTTTTTACCCTTTCTACTAGGTCTAATCCATAAGAACTTGTGGTTTCCATGTGGTTCAATTGAATTTGTCTATTGAGTGCATCACCAACCCTATTTTTTTTTCCTTTGATGTACTTGATATCAAAGTCAAACTCACTAAGTATACTTAGTCACCTAGCATGTCTTGCATTCAAATTAGGTTGATCAAATAAATATTTAAGTCCACCAGGATTTGTATTGAGTGTAAATATTATGCCGAAGATATAATGCCTCCACGTCTTCAATGCATGAATAATGGCATCTAACTCTATATCATGAGTCACATAATTAACCTCATGCTCATTCAATTTTTGTGATTGTAGAAAACTACCTATCCTTCCTGCATTAAGAATCCACTAAGCCCTTCCTTGTAGGAATATGTACATACCACAAAATATTTGTTTAGATCTATAATCCTCAACATCGGTGCATTAGTGAGAAACTACTTCATTTGCTCGAAGCTTGTTGCACATTCATTTTTCCACTCATTTTTTTTCCTTTCCTTTGCAAGAATGTAATGGGGTGCCCTATCTTGGAGAATTTTTTGACGAACCTCATGTAATAGCCTACCAATCCCATGAATGATATGAACTCATTGAAATTCTTCATTATTGGCCACACCATCATGGCCTTGATATTTTCTGTATCAATCGATATCCCCTCCTTGGAGATAGTGTGCCCCAATTAATGTATCCATGACTGGAAAAAATCACACTTGTATCTTTTCATAAAGTTTGTGTTCGCCCTTAGTAAATGTAACAATGCAGCCAGGTGTTTTTCTTTTTTTTCTTCAGTTCTTGAGTACACCAACATGTCATCATAAAAAAAAAGACAAATGTGTCTAAATAAGGATGCAGCACAT
The DNA here is from genome assembly GCA_031772625.1 of Pinus tabuliformis. Taxonomy (NCBI): domain Eukaryota; kingdom Viridiplantae; phylum Streptophyta; class Pinopsida; order Pinales; family Pinaceae; genus Pinus; species Pinus tabuliformis. Next base: position 788,708,536 of record CM062811.1, read on the forward strand.
TGTTCATTAGACACATGAAATAGGAAAGCGCATTAGTGAGCCCAAAGGGTACCACCACAAACTCGTAGTGCACATATCTTGTCAAGAAGGCAATTTTATGGATGTATTCTTCTTTTATGCACACTTGATGATAATCTAACCTCAAATCAATCTTGGATAATATTTTTTCTCCTCTAAGCTAATCTAATAAATCATCAATTTGTGGCAACAGATATCGGTTCTTGATTGTCACTTTATTTAATTTCCTGCAATCAATACAGAGTTTGAGTGTCCCATCCTTTTTCTTCACAAACAATACTAGAGCTCCCCATAGTGACACACTTATCTAAATATGATCTTTGTCAAGCATATCTTTAAGTTACAATTTTAACTCAACCAACTCAGGAGTACTCATCCTATACGGCATTTTGGATGTTGATGTTTCTCTAGGCACCAATTCGATATAGAAATTGACTTCCCTATGAGGAGGTAAACCTAGAATGTTAGCAAGAAATAAATCCTCATATTTTTGCAATAATGGATACTTCTTCATCACCTCGATTTCTTCTTGCCTAGCACTCTCACTAGCTTCCTTATCATTGGAAATTTGCATAGAAAATAACTTACAACCCTTCCAGTAATTGTGTTTCGCCTGCATTATTGTGATCAACCTTACTGAAATTATCTTTCACTTTCCTCGTAAAAAAATTATTTCTCCAGCATCACCTAAGAATTAATTTTCTTTTTCAAAATATTCCACTTTGGTTTTATGCATGTGCATCCAGTCCATGCCCAATAATATGATGTGCACACCCAATGGAGTCAAATTTAAATGTGTCTTTGTGGGCATTCCATTGAGTTAAAATGCACATGATTTCACCTAATGATTAATTTTTCTTTTTTTTCATGTTTCCAATTGAACTAACCATGGTACTACATGCAATTCTTTGGCAAATTTGCATTTTTCCATGAACTTCTGACTAATATAATTGTAGTTAGAACCAGGATCAATTAAAATGGAAACAAATTGATTACACAATTACCTTCCATCTCAATGATGGATGTGTAGTGGTCTACCTGGCGATTATCCATGGCTACATAAATTTGGGGCAAACTCTGAGCCAAATACCCTATAGCTCAAGCTTCTTGGATGTTATAAATCTTTGTCCCTACATTTTTCTGGTGTGGAAAGTCTCTTTTCTAGTGGTTCTCACCATAGGTCTAGTGTTGTAATTAATATTTTGTCTCAACTTTGCGCTACTCTATTGTTGGTTGATAAGCACTACCTTTAGTAGTTGGCCTAATTTTCTATTGAAATTGATTTGTGTTGGATGGGTTCTTACTTTCCTTCTTTTCTATGATTTTATTTATGCATTTCTTTTTATTTACAGCGTTTCTCTTTGGTTTTCAATCATCTTTAATTTTTTCCATGCGCTTTTCCTGCTCACAACATTGATTTAATTTCTCAATGGCATCATTCAATGTCTAAGGTTCTGGAAATTTAATTCGATCTTTGAATGTCATAGGGAGCCCAACAATAAATATTTGGATTATGGCCTTCTCATCTTTAAGATTGGCACGTACCTTAACAATTTCAGGAACTTGGTGACATATTCATCATCCATCATTTGTCCCATCTTGAGCTCATAAAATTATTTTGCATTATTGTCATAGTATCACTCTGATAAATAATGGATTCTAGAGAGACTTTCAAATTCACACCAAGTCAACTCCTCTTTAATGATACCTCTGACATTCTTCAAATCTTACCATCATATTTCTTCTTTTCCTTTCAAACTATATGTGGAAATCTTGACCTTCATGTTCTTAGAATAATCATGGAGTCTGAAAACTTTCTTCATGCCAAGCAACCAAGCTTCCACATCTTCAAATTTTTTCATGTCTCCATCAAATGTGAGTGGCTAATCTTTCTTAAATTTCTTGAGCATATAATAATTTTCTCTTCTTCTCCAATGATGATGATAATGATGAGATTGATGATGATGCCTCTTGGTGGTAAAGTTGGAATATCTACCAGAATGATGCATATAAGTGCTAGTTATTCCATTTGGGGTACTCAATAGTGTATTTCCCTTTACGGGGTCTTCACACTCCCACCTATGCATCTTCCTGGTCTTGCTACTGTCTACCCCATTTGTCTTCTCTTCTGACTCCTAAAGTCTTCCCTTGTCTCTATGACTAGTTCCCAGCTCATGTTTCCTTTGTCTTTGTAAGTCTAAGAGACTTTGCAAAATGATTACATTTACCTCATCTTGCCTCTCTTAAGCTCTTACCAACCTTTCATTATCTACCTTGAAGTTTCAAACCTCAACCATTAGGCTCCTCAAGGTATCCATCCATTCAGGAGAGTTTTTCCCTTCCCCTTGGCTAACTAATCTTTCTTCTCCATTTGTCTTAGCCTCTTCATTCCATGCTATGACCAATCCAAGCTATATTGCACCATTTCGATCCTCATTCTTGTGTCTTTCACTATATTTTGTTGCTTGTAATTTATATAGGGATTAATGCATGGGTGATTGTGGTGGTGATACCCTCAAGGATCTTCCTGGGATCCTTGGCAGATAGTCATATTAGCTACAGGTAGCCTAGAGATACATGAACATATCCGTATTAGTGAAATGATAATCAAAGTAAGAAGAAGGATTGTTACCTCAGATCTTGGTGTCGTGTTGCTGGAGAATGCAAAGTAGCAGAGTGGAAGACCCATTAGTTGGCTCCTATATCAATACCTACACATAAACAAGATGATGCGTAATATCACATCATATAACTTCAATAATCAATACAATAATACATAGGGATATTTAATTGCATACATCTAAGCTACTCATAATCATTAGCGTTGCATAAACATGTAAATAAATCACAATATCAATGCCATGGAGTGGAAAACACAACTGCAAGTTTATATTAATGATAGGAAAGAGTTATTACAACCATTAGTTGCATCAATCTTCCCTTACACCTCCAGATCATCTCTCTCTCTCTTCTTAAGCTCTTGAAGAGCCAATGTCTAATACAAGCTTTGACAGTCAACAGGTAATTCGTTCAATACTTTCAACCTCTTTCACAATGGCCCTAGCCTCAAATATATAGCATGAGAGGATAAACCTTGCCAAATATTTCATGAGTTATTTTGGGCATGAGCAGATATGTTTCCATGCTTTATCTCTCTGTCCCTATTTGTAGACTCCATTAGGAATATAAATTCCTCGAACAGGTCGAATCTGGATGTTTCCCTACTTTATGAGTTGACATATGAGTGAATATAAGGATATTATTTGGTCAACATGCTCCTTTGACCTCCAGAAACTCACTAAATTTGACTAACACACCCCCCGAGGCAACATAGAGAGTTACCCTAGGGACGAACACACCTGATGCATGGCTAAGAAGCTTTATAAAGCACCTTGCTAATTCCTGGAGAGTGTTAGCTTGGAAAATAGGCTTGTGAACTTGGTCAACATTTGATTCATATTACCCTTCTCCTCTAAGCTAATAAGGAGGTCATTTTCATGTGTAATAGATGACCCCTAAAGTGTGAGATCAGATGCAAAGACGATGGCTGAAATACTTTATAACCATCGTTTTCTTCGAAAAGAGAGAGAGAGGATCGGAGCTTCAGGACTACGAGAAACATGATACAACACACATATATAAAATAATCTAAATCATGTCCTGAGTTGGGCATTCCCACACTCAGTAGCTATATCAGAGCGATTTCTCAACAAAAAGATATGACGATCGTGTCCAACAATAAGCACAATGTGGAAATTGTGTCATGATAATATCAATATGATGAGTTGTCTCCAAAAAATAATATACACAGCTTGGGAGAGTAAACAAGGTTGATTGATGTAAGCCTCTACCCAAGGTCTTGATCTTCATTTCACCTTAAAAACATATTTCGATACATGTGAATAAAGGCATTAAGGTTAAACATGTACGAAATCGTTTGATTACCAGGCAATAATGGAGACAGTTAACAGATGCGAGGATGGCCACTGATAATGATGATGGTATCCAAGATGCACAGTACAATCTATCAAGTGTGAATAATGTTTTTGTCATCGAACACTCGTAGAATCATTTAACCAGGAGTCAATAAAGAAAACCCCTGAAAAAACACAAGGTAACCCGCCACTAATGTCTGCAAATTCCAAGGCACTGAAGTGTTTCTGGGTCTGCTTCCTAGATAGAGTGTTCAAGTCAATAGGAAGAGACCTATCCAAAGGTATCCAATAATGTTTCCTACATCAGTCGACATGAAACGAGACAAGAACGATTGTTTTTCGAAGAATAGTTTGAGCATTAGGTCAAATCGAGGGAGGGCATGAAGGAAGAATATGTTTGATGGGTTGATGGAGGAAACAGAAGATAAAGGGTATCCCTTGAATAATAGAAGGCACGACACAAAGGTTTTAACCATGTAGCACTAGACTCATGAACACCAAAGAGTGTTAGGATACAGAGATGTAAGAACATTGGGGTATATAGGCTAAACCCATAGGATGGTAAGGCTCATTTTTGAGAGGTTGTCACAAAGAAGGTTGTGCTGAGGGAGTGCCATGTTCAAGGGAACGACTACTACCAAAAAAATCTTCCCAAAATACTAACATAAAGCAATTGTATTGTCCAATTTCCCCATCTGATTAATTTAATGAGTACATATAGGTAAACTCGGTGGTCTTTTCATATTTTGAGTGTCTAAAACGATCGTAAAGAGCAAATCCAGGGTGGTACCTCTGTCATAGTTGTTAATCGGGTGTGAAAAAGGTTTAATAGTATACTCGAAAAGGTTCCTTTTCTGTAATTTAGTATACTAAGTCCAGATAAAGCGATAAAGCTATGCTCAATAGAAGTCTGCCTCACTTTGTTACGAGTACGAGGGGACATAGTAAACTCGATAATCGTCATGAAATTTTAATGAGTCACGTGATGACAAACTCAATAGATCTTCATCAAAGTTTAATGAGCAAATGAAGAAAACTTGAGGTATCTTTTTCAGTTTAATGAGCGAGGAAAAACATAAAAGAACTGCTCATGCCTTCTTCGTAGATTTAACGAGCCTGAAGAAGGGAAAAACTTGAGGATTTTTCAATTTAAGAGTGAGAAAGAGTCCCAAACAAGAAAGCGATCATACCGTCGTTGTAGGAGTTTTATGAGCTTGATGACAAGAAATCGAGGATTTTTGAATTTTATGAGTGATAAAATATCCCATAAAAGAAAGCACTCATAGTGAATCGAACATGGTCATTTCTGTGATTCAGCCCTAAAAATCCCTTCAAAAAAGCATGAGTAATATTGACAATATATCGACATAGCGCATGATAAATAGAATAGGAAATGAATTAATTCTATTTCAATGACTTAATTAAGATGAGGCATGCCTCCAGAGTGACTATAAGGAGGTTTTTTTAGCCTCCATTTTCACCATTTGCATCATTTGAGTGTTGTCAGAGTGTTCTGGAGCGAAAGAGGAGTAGATCTTCCCCGAGCGATTGTGAGCAATCCAAGCGACCATTTGACATGCCATTTGTTCCAAGTAGATGGAAAAACCCTTATCCTACATTATTTAACATTTTTCAGCTGCATTAGGGGTAGAATGTTTTATTTTGGGGAGGCCCTAGCTCATATAATGCAATTAATGCTCCTCTATAGGATTAGAGGGGTGTTAAATGCCATTCATGACCTAGAGGTGGGCGTTAGTGCCCATGTATGACCTAAGGGGGGGCATTAGTGCATATGAGCAAACTTCCAAACCCCAGCAAGTGATTTAGAAAGAATTTATTCATCATTTTTACTGATTTTTAGGTTGATTTGTGTAGGTTTTGATTCATCATCATGAGTTTATGGAGAGAAAGAGCTCATGATCGCCAGGAACTAGAGATGTGGAATGATAAACAATGTATATGTTGCGTAGATGTGGCTTAATGAAGTATGCAAGGCTTGACCTGATGAAGGGTCAGGAAGAACTTCTAAGTTGGATAATCCAACATTGGGATGAACACCAAGGGGTGTTCCGGATCAGGGGTCATGATCTCTCAATTGATAGAGATGATATCTATTTTCTAACTGGTTTGTCGTGTAGAGGTGCATGAGAAAACTTGATTGGGGGTAGGATAGATCCACGGTCCACCCTAGAGTTGATCCAAAATTACTGCATACCTGAGAGTGGTTTAGTGAGCAACAGGGTCCCCATCGAGCGGATCAGGTCTAGGTCCATGAGGGCCATATTGTGGATGATCGTACGCTTAGCGGGGTCCAAGAGTCCTCATGTTGCCATGAAGGCCCAACTATTTCTCACTATTGATTATGTCCAGCCTCAAATATTTAACTGGTGTGAGGTAGTTCTTCGTCAGCAGAAGGTGAGTTGATAGCATGCAAGACTCACACCAAATGAATTTTGGGTATGGTACTCTCATCGTGTCCTTTATACTTGAGCGGGTTCTCGTAGTGAGACTACAGATGAGAGTGGGTCTGTTGATTGGAGGGAGCCTAGGCAAGGGCGATGGGCATCTCTTGATCCTCGTACTAGAGGGGGACCGATCCGAAATTTCTTCGAATGAGACTTCTTCAAGTGGCTCATTGGTCACATCTTGATGAATGATGACTATGCCTATGAAGGCATGGACTTTACCAAAGATTTAGACTTCATACTGCCACCTGATACACATTGGGGGCCTCAAGGTAAGAAGGTTTTTTTAGAGTACCTTAAAGTATTTTTTAGCTTTTGAATATTTATGTAATGTTTTTGTTGTTATGGGTGAACAAGTACTGACATGAAGCATTTTCTTGACATAGATGTGGCACCAGTACGACCTGCAGGCATGCCCCGCCAAGCGAGGTGAGGGGACCAGCTACCTAGAGCTAGCATGGGAGTAGTAGCTGTCGAAGATGGAGATGATGCACAGAGTCTCCGTGAGGTTCTGAGGAACCTCGAAGGCCTGAGCATGGGCATTCCTCCACTTCCCATGAGGGAGATTCCCACTCATATGCAGTGACACACTGTTGGTGTGCCTGAGTGGTTTCTAGTTCCTCTTCGGAGGATAGCTAGAGTTGTTCTAAGTTTTCATGAGCAGTAGGCTCTTTTAGCAGGCGCATGGTATAGCCAGTGGGTGTTTATAGCGAGGCTTAGTAGCCATTTTGTACTTAAAACACCCAAGTTTTGGGAATTTTCTGATGTAAAAGACTGGATTTGATATATATATATATATATATATATATATATATATATATATATATATATATATATATATATATATATATATATATATATATACATATATTTTGGCATTTTTATGATGTAAATGTTTTTTAATGTTTTTTGTAAATTTTTAACTGTGTAAATCTTTACTTTCATACATGTATCTATAATAAATGAGATAGATGCCAATATAATACATAGTTTGCCAATGAATCAACAACTGCATTAAATTCTCGAGGAATGTGTTTGTATGTAATAAACTCAAATTGACGTTCCAAGAGTCATACCCTTAAATAATGATGTAACAAGATTGGATTGTGAATGTGATAATGGTTTTTCAATTACATAATGACAAGCTGAGAGTCTAACCTGACAACCAGATTTGAGATGTCTTGAGATGACGCTTCAGTGAAGTGAAACTACAAACATATACTTAGCAATATTGTTGGTGACAGTACCAAGAAAGACTCCTTCTGAAGAAAGTAGTTCCAACTCAGGTGTGTAAATGACCCAAGCAGTTGATGCAATGTGCCATGTGTGACAACTAGAACCATCTACATATCCTACGTATGGTAAGGGTAATGAAGACATCTGCACAACGAGAAACATGTATGAGAAAAATACTCAAAAAATGCCAAAAAATCCAGTCACATCAAAAAGAATCAAAACTTATAAATACATAGAATTACAAAGCACATGCATCGTGAAATCATAGGCATAATACTTTTTCAGATAGAGCCCATTTTGGGGCTTCGTGAGCGGGACTCCTTCACAGTCCTGAAGTTCATAGGACCCTTTTGAGAGGGCCTTGGTGATGACATATGGATCAATCCATAAGGGTTGAAGCATTCCTGCCCCCAAGAGGTCATGTTTTTTATCATAGAGAAAAACAAGATCTCCTTCTTGGTAAGAACGAGGCTTGACATTTTTCATACTGGGCATTAACCCGACACTTGTGGGATTCGAATGCCAATTTGGCATCTCAACAGGTTTCGTCCAGTTGTTGAGATATAGCAAGTGCTCTTCTTCAGTAGTGATGTCGGGCAATAATTCAACATCAAGTTTTAGGGAGGGAATCTGACACTGGATAGGTAGTACCGCTTCCAGGCCATAAGCAAGTTGGAATGGTGTAAAGCCTGTAGCGGTTTTGACTGAAGTTCGATATGCCCACAATACAAGATATAACATGCAGTGCTAGTGGGTTTTGTGATTACCTACTAACCTACGGATCATGGTTTTTAAGATGCCATTAACGACTTCTACTTGGCCATTAGCCTGGGGGTAGTAGGAGGACGATTGGTCCTGGCGAAAATTGAGCAATGATGTTAAGTCAGACATCATGTGATTCTGAAAATGAGACCCATGGTTTGTAACGATCATGCGGGGTACACTGAAATGACAAATAACCTGATTAAATAGGAATAATGTCACGATTTCTCCATCGGCCCAGAAAGTGGGAATGGCTTCGACCCATTTCGTAAAGTAGTCCACAACGACAATAATGTAGTTGTGTCCATCAGAGGAAGTGGGGTTGCATGTGACGAAGTCAATACCCCATTTGGAAAAGGGGTTGACAGAGATAACTAGGTGTAGGGGGTCGGAGGAGTGCGCATTTTATTTTTAAATACTTGACAAGGGTGACACTGTTGGATTGCCTTGATATGATCTTCGAACAAGGTTGGCCAGTAGTATCATGCACATAAAACATTTTGGGCAGTAGATATGCCGGAAAGATGATTGCCACATGCCCCAGCATGGAATTCATTTAAAACGTGTTTTGCCTCTTCATGAGTGAGGCAACATCGAAGAACTATAAAGGTGCCATGACGATATAAAGTGTCATTCAGTACGAAATAGTGTCGAGCTTGGTGGCAGATGTGACGAAGATCACCTGATGATAGTTGAGGGCGGAAACGTTGCGCTTGGAGGTAAACAAGAATGTCACCATACCAAGGTTCAATAAAGTCAATCAAATAGACAAATTCATCTGGGAGAGGATCGTGAACTATCTCATTTGGATCGACAATGGGAATATCCGAAAATAGTTCTGTGAATACTAAGGATTTTTTCGCCTTGGTAGTGGCGAAAACCAAATAAAATTTCTTGAGGATAACTATCCATTTGGAATATTTTCCTCCAATGACTTGACAAGAAAAAATGTGTCTCATGGGATTCTCCAAAGTGATAACAGTATTCTGTCGCAGCATTATATAGTGTCGGAAATGATTGATAGCAAAGACAACTACCAAGGACATCTTTTCCACATGTGAATATCTGAGTTCGAGCCCAACTAGGCCTTTCGATAGATAATAGATCACATTCTCACTCAGATCATCATGAGTTTGGACCAACACCATTCCAATAGAGGATGGCGAGGCTGCCAAATAGAGGAGAAAGTCACGCCCATAGTTGGGAGCACTAAGCAGTGGGGCTGATATAAGTGTTTGTTTCAAGGCATCAAATGATCGTTGGAATTGATCATCCCACAAGTATGGTACTCCCTTATTTAGTAGGTGCATAAATCCTTTCGTCATCTTGGCATAATTTATGATGAATCGTCGTAAGAAGTTTTCTTTCCCTTGCAAATGTTGGAGCTGCAAAATGGAACGTGGTTCGATAAATTGGCTAATTGCCTTTACCTTATTGGGATCAACCCTAATCCTGTATTTGGAGACAATGAAATGAGGTAGGTGTCCAGACTCGACAAAGAAAATGAATTTGTGCAGATTCAGACGTATGTTATAGAACCTACACCTAAGAAAAATTGCTCGTAAATGAACTAGGTGTTGAGTTCGCTTCTTGGAATGGGATGGAAGGTCGTCCAAGTAAGCCTGAACAATATGTCTGATATCATGGAATGTGTAGTCCATGGCCCGTTGAAATGTTGCTCCAACATTCTTTAAATCGAATGGGAGTTTTTGATATGAAAATATTCCCCAAGGAAAAATGAAGGCAGTTTTTTTCTAGTCCGCGAGTTTTATGGCGATCTAGTTATAGCCTAAGAAACCATCCATAAATGAGAAGGATTTGCAACCTGCACAATCGTAGATTATTTGGTCAATAAAGGGTGTTGGATAATTATCTTTTGGACACACAGTGTTCAAACCCCGGTAGTCGAAATAGATGCGGATGGTACCCTATTTCTTATCTATAGGAACCATATTGGAAACCCAATCCATTAGGGGAACGGGGTAAACGAAACCAGCACGTAACAATGTTTACACCTCAGTCTTGATGGCTACAGTTTTGCAGGGGTGGATTGGTCAAAGCCTTTGGCAGACAGACTTGGCATTGTCATAAACCTTGATCTCAGGCTCAATAATAGATGGATCCATGCCAGGAATTTCCTCATAAGACAAAGCAAATACATCGCAAAATTCCTTGAAAAGGTAGGTGAAGCTTGCAATTTCATGAGGAGTGCAATTGGATCCAATCTGGATGTTTTCCACGATGTCTGTCTTGATTGAAATATCGATGAGTAATGTATTTAAAATATTTCCCATGTTCCCTTCCGAATCCAAAGTTTGGATGGTCGTATAAAGTGAGGGAACGATCTCAGGTGTTTCAAAGGACATGATTTGTATAGGTATCACGTCTAAATCAGATATCAAAATGTGATGGTGAGAATCCTCCCAAGGTCGCTCCTCTAAACACATGATCTCTCAAATATCTTCTTCCAAAGGTAGGACTTGATTGAGGAGATCATTAGAGGGAGCAGTTATGGGAGAGGATGCGATACTGTTGGTCATGACCAAAGTGACCAAGATTCAAATGGAGATTGAATGGCTTGGTAGGCCAATTCGGTTGGTGACAGCAACATTTGTTCTCTGTAAGAGTCAATGTTTGAAGGGGCCGAGAGGATCCAAGGATTGGTCAGTTCATGAGGTATAGATGATACCATAGAGACCATCTATGGAACCGTGGGTGGCGAGAGAGGGAAAAAACCCATCAGGGAAGAACCCTTCAATATACCGGTATCGATACTGACATAAGATTTAGGTATACCACCCAATAAAGGTATAAAGACACTAGGTAACGGGGAGTAATCTAGGGTGAAAAAGGGCAGTTGGTCCAGTTTGACTATCCTTCCTTCCAATGGAAATAGGATGATATGAAAGATAGTAGACACAATGGCATTCATGGCATAAGTCCAATTGTGGCCCAACAGTATAGTCGAGTTATCTATCCATGACTTCGATGTCCACCGTTACCGTTTTCCCACTAAAAGTGATGGAGTAGCTGGAAAGGTAACCTTTTGGGATGAAATTGTGGTCTTTAAAAGATTTAAGGGAATTCGACGGCGATGAAAGGGTTGGAGAACCTAAGGCGAGCCAACATGAAGCCGACATGACGCAAGTTGAAGCACCTTCGTCAATGATAGTTCTATGTACCCCTCGTCCTTTTGAAAATATTTGCACCTGAAATGCAAGCTGGTGTGAAAGGGGAGGTTTACATTTTTCCATGTCAAAAATTGCAAGCATGGAATCCTGAGGGTCGACCCCACCAATTGCCGAAAGCAGAGCTTTCCTTTGTGTTGGACAAGTTTGCAATACTTCAAGCGTCGACATAGCTGATGGTGCTTGCGCCAAATCTTCTACAATATTGTAGTTTTAGGTAGCATGTGCAGTTGTATTATGTGTTGTGCGACGAAGTGCCCCTTTTGGGGGGTGGAATCACAAGATCGGAAACAGATCATTCGATATGAAGATCGTTGGGCGGTGGTGGATTTAAACTTGAGGAAGCTTCCTCAACATTAGCGGCTGGAGCTCCATAATTTTTGGCTCTGGTTTGAAGATTGACCATTTCAAAGGTGTAAACGTGGATGGTCCTTCACCAATTGAAGGATGATGTGAACCATCATTTCCCCCTTGCAGGGGTTGAGGTTGGTTCGCAATAAGATGTTGCTGTTGTTGAGTAGGGAAAGGGTTGTTTAGGACCGCGGGGGTCCAACCAGTGTCCTTTTGAGCAAGGAGATCTGTGCATTCATGGAGGCGTGGACAACGATGTGTCATATGGTCTTCCGCATAGATCTTGCAAGGGAACTTGACAGCTTTGTCCTTTCCACTATCAAGTGGTGTAGTAGCTTTCTGCTTTGGGTTGGACTACTTGGTTGACTACTCTTCAGAAGGAGTGGTATTTTTCTTGTTCTTCTTATTCTTACCATCGGGTTTTTGTGTAGACTGCATAGAGTTATCGCGGCGGTAGGAAGATCAGTCGATTGAGTAGCAAGGTAAACTGACAAATGGGAAATGTGACCACTAAGTTGTTTTACAGCACCCTCAGAGGTAGCATCGATAATACCATCAGTGTGTGCACCGAGTTCTTGAGTAGTGGGAGAATTAGAAGTTCTAGGGCATTGGGAATGACGTCTTATAGTGTGCCAAACTAGGAATAAATTAAATCTAAGTTTTGGGCATGACGAATGGATTGGTATTCCGTGACCACACCACCTAAGGCAACATCCTTAGTGATTTGAAGGAGAAGAGATTTGCAGAACCAATCCGCTAATAGATAATCTAGGATGGGCGCTTTGACTAGAATCCACCTACGTCTCCATTCATGGATGTGATCGGAGATGTGGGTGGCGATGCCTTGGCGTAAATAAGTAAGGAGTTCCATCCCAATTTCATAGCGAATGGGTATCTAAAAGTGTTTTAAACATTCCATCACTAAAGTGCCAAAGGTATTGACTGACACGCATGGTAACTTAATGTACCACTTCGCTGAATTTCTAGTAAGGGTGCAGGGAAAGAGCTGAAGCCTGATACTATCATCCACCATGGAGTTAGAAATTCACCATAAATGATAGGTGGTGATGTGCATACTTGGAACCTCACCTTGTTTCCCTTCAAACTTTGGGATGTTGATGGGAATTTTGTGCGGGATTGGAGGCTAAAGCAAGTTGTGAAAGATAGGGTCATTGGTGAGTTTGTTCAAATCGAGGATGTCAAGCATTGCCAAGAAAGGTAAAGTATTTGATTCCCCCGATTCGGACCAAGGCGATGACAAATGAGTTGAGGGTCCTTGCAGTCCTCCCATCATATTGTTCCCAACATTATACACAGGATGCGTGGAATAATAATTTCCTTGGGGAACAGTTGTATATTGTGGCTGTCCATAGGGGTTGTTAGGTTGGGGGATATAAGTGCCCCTAGGATAAGGAGTGCCCCCTTGACTCATTTGAGGTTGAGAGTGGGGTGCCCATATGGATTGAGCGAGACCTTGTTGAGGGATCCCGCTAGCCACATAATTAGTCATAGGCCCTTGACTGACATATGGAGGATTCATGTCAATCAATGACTATCCATTTTGTCCTGTAAATGGAGGGGGAACAGTAATGTTCCCGATCGTATATGCATATTGGGAACAGTGCCCCCAGGCATTTGAACCTGGGGGTTGGAACTAAACAATGGATTCCAACCAAAAGGGTTGCTGAAGGGACCCATGCTAACCGCACTATATGGAGCGCTATAAGGAGCACTATATGGAGTGCTTGTTGATGGTCCAGGAGATGACAAAAAAGGGGCAGAAACCGATATGTACTGGGTTCCACTCATGTTGGGTGTAACTATGGTGCTCAGACCAGGCATAGTTGGGATAGCTAGGTTTGCCATCAGCGATGTGGTACTGATTGTCGACTGGGGAAGTGGAGGTGGACCAAAAGTGTCCACAAAATCCCACGACCCGTTAGTCGTTGATGGGATGGTGGGTATAGGTTCAACGAAATACATGGGAGGTACAAGTGAAACCAAAATCAATAGTGGTCCTACCATATTCTTGATCAGAGGATTATAAGGAGGAAAGAAACCTTCAGTAAAGAAATATTTCGGTAAAATTGAGTCATGAGATGTTCAGACTAATTCATTGTTAGATCTTAGAGATTGATTACCCAACGATGGGTAATCTGGCTCACTGGGGCTCGATGGATCATCCACAGTTACTGGGGGAAGCCCTTGTAGCCATCTAGATTGACGACGAGGTCCATATGTAGCCACAGTGACCAATAAGTTTTATCAAAATATTTTACTGCGATATTTATTAAAGTCTCAGTGATAATAAACTAGCACCTAAAAATAAATCACCATTTGCTAGAGATGAAACCCAGCATCACAATAGATAAAAGAGATAGTTGGCCAGATGTATAGTTACGATTACTCTTGAGCTTCGCCCAAACCTCAGATTAAGGGGCCAAGTACTCTCGTGAAGACGAGCACCCTCCCAAAAACTGAAGACAGAGTAGGTTCATTTGTTTAGGTACCAGGGAAACCCACCCCAGTCACCTTGTGTTCATCCCTAAAAAGTATGGCCACTATGGTTACCTCAAATCATAGACACAACCGGGGGGGATCCCCGATACATAGAGTACCAAAAGGATATGTAAGCGAAGGTGAGCTACCTTCATTTACAGTCCAATGTTGTCTCGCATTTAGCTCTTCTTTGACTGGAGTGGTCCCAGATAGTATGAGTGCAGAAGGATTTCCCTCGTTAATGACACTAAATTCAGTGTATGATCTTAGGTAGTTAACTCACAACTGCCTAACCCAAGATCCTATCCTAAACTAATATGTGTTTACTCAAAAAAGAGTTGTTGATTGATTTTTTACGATGTAAATTTTAAATTTACTTTGTTAATTTCTTCGATGGGGGTGTTGAAGTATGAAGTTATGTGGGACTCTGACTCAAACCATGCATAAAAAATGCTTTAAATTTCACTTCGATGAATGGGTTGCTTCTATAAGGGAGGAGTCATTTATACATCAATATACCACGCATCCAGTTGTTGGGTCCCTGTAATACTAGTGATTACTCCATTAATATTGTAGTTGTACCCCTTATTAATATTGTTGTGACCCTATTGTCCCCATATTGTTATTACTATGCCCCATAGAATCCCTCTGTTGTTATTTTTGTGGCTTTATATTATTATTGTTAGGTTGGCTAGGTTATATTGTGACTCCTTGGACTCCTATATATAGAAAGGAGGTTTTGTCATTTGAATCATCGAAGAATTGTTCATTTATGTAATGTAAAGGAGGCTTCCCCCTCGAAGAAACTGAATTCTAAGGCGTTGATCTATCTTTTCTATATTTTTCTTGAGCTGGTTTCATAACATTTGGTATCGTAGCTTTGGATTCTAGGGTTTCGCTACTCCAAACAGGTCAACGTGGCATTTTCACTATAACATTTTTTATGCAATGTTTCAGAAGCTAAAAAAAACCCATTTGAGAAGACATCACGCTGAATTTCGGGTCTGAATTTCAGAGCTTTTCGCGCTATATTTGCGGAGATATGATCTGAGGAAGTTGGTCTTTTGTAGACTCTTGAATTACATTCCAAACTAGTATATAATCAGGTCACTGTGGGAGATTTTGCATAACTCTTCCTTGGAGAATCCAATTTGGATCACACTGGTGGCATTGGAAAGAGGACACAGAGGGCTACTACATATCATAATTTCAGAACTGGATGATTCGAAAGTATAGAGATACATCAGAGGCAATATCGAGCTCCTACCAAGTGAAAAAAGGTGTGTAGATTTTTTAAAAAATTTTCTTAAGCTTGGTTTGAAAATTTATTTTGAAGGAATTCAAAGGGCTTAGTAGAGAATTATTATTGGTAACTAATGCCCCGAGGAAAGAAAATGCAAACACCTAGTAATCAACCTGAAAGCTCTAGCCTGACTCATGAAGAAGAGGAAGAAATGCTACATGATATATCAAAATTACAAGACCAGGTACAACAAATGTCACTCTCACAAAAGCTAATAGAAGTTAAGATAAAGGGCGTGGAATCTAAGATGGACGATTTGAAGATAGATTTGAAGACATATTTGAAGAGAGACATGGCAGATTTGAAGACAGATTTGACAAATTTTCTACAAGAAATACTTACTAATGGTGAAAAGGTAGTAAAGGAAACTCATGATGTGAACAAAAGAAATGTTAATTATGATTTCATAGACTCTAATATGGGATTGAAGACCCACCATATTCCAAAAATTGATATGAGGAAGTTTGATGGCAAGGATCCTGCAACATGGATATTACAGATGGAGCAATTTTTCGATCTCAATAATGTGCAAAACACACAAAAGGTACGTATTGCAACTTTATATTTGGAACCAAATCAATCTGTATGGTATCAATGGCTTTACTCTCGTAAACAAATTATCACTTAGGCAATTTTCATGGAAGAATTGACAGCACATTATGAGGATATAAAAAGCAACACTTTTTTTAGCCAATTGATAAGTCTCAAACAAAAGGGTTCAATAATGGAGCACATTGAGGAGTTCCAAAAATTGAACATAAGGGTAAAAAATATTCCAGAGGAGCATAGGATTTATGTGTTCCTAGGTACTTTAAAGGATAACATTCAACGTGATGTTTGCCTTTGGGAGCCTGATTAATCAGAGAAGGCATTCAGGTTAGCAAGAAAAATCGAAAGCAAAATTATGGCAACTAGCAAGCATACCACTCACAACTATAAAGATGGAAGTGTTTTTACCCTTAGTCTTCCACAACCTATAAGGTTGACACCACAGCAATTTGAAGAAAAAATAGCAAAAGGGCTTTGGTCATAAGTGTGCTGAGAAGAAATTATTCTACATAGATTGTGTAGAGGAAGAAGAAAAGGAGCAAGAAAGGTCAAAAGAAGAGGATATACTCCAGGAACAAAGCCTATATAAAGAAGAAAAGAATCCGACCATATCTTGTAATGCATTGGCGGGAATTACAACTCCTCAAACCATCAAGATAGAAGGACAAATCAGGAAGAAAAAGGTAATAGTGTTGATTGATTCAGGAAGTACCCACAATTTTATTCATTGTAAGGTAGAAAAAGAATTGAATTTCTTCTTATATCCAGCACCAGAGTGTCAAGTGATGGTTGCAAATGGAGGAACAATAAATTGCTCTAGAAAGTGCCATAATATCAAGCTATCCATGGGAGAATATGTATTGACTAGCCCAATGCTTTCCATTCCAATGGGAGGTGCTGATGTTGTACGAGGAGTCCAATGGCTACAATCCTTGGGTACAATAGCTTTTAATTTTCAAGAACTTTTCATGAAATTTTCTGTGGAAGGAAAGGAAGTTGAATTAATGGGTATTGCAGGGAAATTGAGAAAGATAATCAGCTCTAATGGTATGACAAAGCTTCTAAAAAGGAACAAAGAGGTGTAATTACACAATTATATTCACTAGATGTTTCCACATTGGAATCATCTATTTCTCCAGATCTCTAAAAAGTCTTGGACAATCATTCCAAGGTATTTGAGACTCCCAAAGTTCTCCCACCTATTCGTGATCATGATCATGCTATTCATCTGATTCCAAGGAGTGTTCCTCCAAACATCAGGCCGTACAGATATCCCTCTGCCCAAAAGAATTAAATTGAACGTATGGTTGCAGAAATGCTAGAGGCTGGTATAATTCAACCGAGTCAAAGTTCTTTCTCTGCTCCAGTAGTATTGGTGCATAAGAAGGATGGATCATGGCGCAAGTGTCTGGATTATAGGGAGCTCAACAAGCTCACTATTAAAGATAAGTTTCCCATTCCTGTCATTGATGAATTACTGGATGAATTGCATGGATCAATTTACTTCACCAAGTTGGATCTTCGTTAAGGATATCATCAAATCATAATGAATACTGAAGACATTCCAAAAACAACATTTAGAACTCATGAGGGTCATTATGAATTTTTGGTCATGCCTTTTGGCCTTACCAATGCACCTCAACATTTCAAGGTTTGATGAATTCAATTTTCAAACCATTCCTTAGAAAATTTGTGTTATTATTTTTTAATGATATACTAATCTACAGCAAGTCTTGGAAGGATCATGTTGAACAAGTTGACAGGGTGTTACAACTATTGGAGGAGAAACAATTATATGCAAAAAGATCCAAATGTTTCTTTGGAGTACAAGAGGTGGAATATCTGGGTCATATTGTATCTCATGAAGGAGTTAAGGTAGACCCTAGCAAAATTAAAGCCATTAAGGATGGAAAATCCCCACGTCCATAAAGCATCTGCGAGGATTTCTTGGGTTGACAAGGTATTATCGCAAGTTTGTTAAGAATTATGGGAGAATAGCAGCACCTCTAACAACATTATTGAATAAAAATGCATTTTCATGGACTCCAAAAGCAATAAAGGCCTTCGAACATCTTAAAGAGGCAATGTGCCAAGCACTGGTCTTAGCTACACTGGACTTCACAAAAACCTTTATTGTGGAATGTGATGCTTCAAGAAATGGAATTGGTGCTGTTTTAATGCAAGATGAAAGACTGATTGCTTTTGAAAGTCGTCCAATCAAGGGAAAGTTTTTACACAAAGCTATTTATGAGAAGGAAATGTTGGCAATACTCCATGCACTTAAGAAATGGCGACCCTACCTAATGGAAAGGCACTTCAAGGTAAAAATGGATCATGATAGCCTTAAATAATTTTTAGAACAAATATTATCCTATGAAGAGCAACAAAAGTGGGTCACAAAGATGTTGGGTTATGACTTTGAAATCATCTATAAAAAAGGGAAGCAAAATGTGGTGGCAGATGCACTCTCAAGAAAGGATGAGGATGTGGAAGCAGGTTGTGTGCCATTTCTATTATCCAACCAGATTGGATAAACAAAGCAAGGAAGGAATGGAAGAATGACGAAGAAGTGTGGGCACTTATTCAAAAGTTACAACAAGATTCTAGTACGTCTGATACATTTAGCTGGCAAAATGATTCGTTATGGTACAAAGATTGCTTATACCTCTGTAAGAATTCCCAGCTAAAACAAAAGATTCTTATGGAATTGCACACTTCTCCCTTAGGAGGGCACTCAGGATTTTTAAAAACTTACCACAGGGTTAAGAAGGAATTTTTTTGGGATGGCCTTAAATCAAATATTCAAAATTTTGTGGTGAAATGTTTGGTTTTCCAACAAAATAAAGTTGAAACAATTAAGACACTGGGTCTATTACAACCTTTATCCATTCCAAGCCAACGTTGGGGGGAGGTTTCATTGGATTTTATCACAGGTTTACCCAAGTCTGAGGGAAAGAGTGTCATCATGGTGGTAGTTGACATACTTACCAAGTATGCACACTTTTGTGCATTATCACATCCATTTAAAGCCAGTACAATTTCTACTGCATTTATGGAAACAATTCAAAAGCTACATGGGAACCCAAAGATTATTGTAAGTGACAGAGATCCCATTTTCACTGGAAATTTTTGGACAAAATTATTTTCTTGTCTTGGTACTCAGTTAGCTCATAACTCATCTTATCATCCTCAATCTGATGGGCAAAATAAGATAGTAAACAAATTTTTGGAAGGATATCTCTGTTGCTTTGTATCTGATAAATAGACACAATGGGTTAAATGGTTTCCTCTGGCTGAATGGTGGTATAACACTTCCTTCCATACAGCAACAAAAATGACCCCATTTATGGCACTTTATGGGTATCATCCACCATCCATCACATCATATTTAAGAGAAAATTCTAAGGTTCAAGTAGTGGAACATCACATCGAACATCAACATCAAGTCCTCCAACTCTTAAAGGATAACCTCGTGTTGGCACATAATAGAATGAAACAACAGGCATATCAACATCACAGTGAAAGAAGTTTTGATGTAGGTGATTGGGTATTCCTACGGCTACAACCATATAAGCAAATGTCCCTCAAGCAAGCTAAGAAGGATAATAAATTATCACCAAAGTATTATGGTCCGTACAAGGTGTTGCAAAAGATTGGTACTATGGCATACAAATTGAAGCTTCCTACAACTTCTCGATTGCACCCAGTTTTCCATGTTTCATGTTTAAAGAAAGTTATAGGAGACAAGTTCCCAGTTCAAACAATATTGCCAGAACTTGACGAGGAAGGAAAAATTATATTGGAACCGGAAGCAGTCATAGAAACAAGAACTCGACAGCTACGAAATCGATCAATTTCAGAGTATCTTATCAAGTGGAAGAACTTATCCGCTGAAGATTCCACATGGGAGGATGGGAATTTTATACAGAAGCATCCAAAACTACTCAAGCGTTGAGGACAACACTTTTTTGAAGGAGAGGGGCATGTTGGGTCCCTATAATACTAGTGATTACTCCATTCCTATTGTAGTTGTACCCCTTATTAATATTGTTGTGCCCCTATTGTCCCCATATTGTTATTACTATGCCCCATAGAATCCCTCTATTGTTATTTTTGTGGCTTTATAGTATTATTGTTAGGTCGGCTGGGTTATATTGTGACTCCTTAGACTCCTATATATAGAAAGGAGGTTTTGTCATTTGAATCATCGAAGAATTGTTCATTTATGTAATGTAAAGGAGGTTGCCCCCTCGAAGAGGTTGAATTCTAAGGCGTTGATCTATCTTTTCTATATTTTTCTTGAGCTGGTTTCATAACACCAGTACAGTGAAACACAAGCACAACTGACAGAAATACAATGCTCTCTAACAACTTTTAAAACCAAATAAATGCATATCTAACCAACTAAGCAGAAAAACTGAAAAAAAATAAATAAATAAATATATATATATATATATATCTATATATATATATATATATATATATATATATATATATATATATAATATATATATATATATATATATATATATATATATATATATATATATAGATATATATATAGATATATATATATAAAAAATAAAATAAATTAATTAAAATTAAAATTAAAAAATTAAAAAAATTAAAAATTAAAAATAAAAAAAATTAAAAAATTAAAAAAAAATTGTATTTTCTTTTTTATGAAAAACTTAAGCAGTAAAGCTATTTTCCTAAAAAGAAAAAATTATTCAGGAAACAAATATCAATCAAACATGCATAGCTGTAGATCCCTAATCATCCTACAAGCAACTTTCCCAACCCATGAGTTCACAGAATTGGCTTCTTATCAAGACTTGGCTGGCTAACGCACTGTAACAGAGGACACAAAGAGTTAGTGGTTGCACTAACGCTCTGTTTGCAAGGCCACGGTGCTTTATAAAGCATTATTTTCACTGGTAGGGTGCGTTAGTGAGGAATAGGCTCTAAAATAAGGCTATGGGGATCAGATCTAAGGTTGAGCACTGTGAGAAGGGTGTTGTATAGTCCTGAGTGGTCAGAAAGGGGATCAAGAAGTATAGGAAGGCTTGGAAGAAAGAGAGATCTGGGAACTTTCTGGGAGAAAACTGGGAACTAAGTGTAGTCCCCAATGGAGTTGCCAATTCTACTATAGGGATTAATGCATGGGTGATTGTGGTGGTGATACCCTCAAGGATCTTCCTGGGATCCTTGGCAGATAGTCAAATTAGCTGCAACTGGCCCAGAGATACATGCACATATCTGTATTAGTGAAATGATAATCAAAGTAAGAAGAAGGATTGTTACCTCAGATCTTGGTGTGGTGTTGCTGGAGAACACAAAGTAGCGGAGTGGAAGACCCCTTAGCTATCTCCTAGATCAATACCTTCACATAAACAAGATGAGGCGTAATATCATAGCATATAACTTCAATAATCAATACAAT
This sequence comes from Pinus tabuliformis, assembly GCA_031772625.1. Taxonomy (NCBI): domain Eukaryota; kingdom Viridiplantae; phylum Streptophyta; class Pinopsida; order Pinales; family Pinaceae; genus Pinus; species Pinus tabuliformis. Next base: position 788,730,285 of record CM062811.1, read on the forward strand.
AATACATAGGGATATCTAACTACATATATCTAAGCTAATCATAACCATTAGTGTTTCATAAACATGTAAATAAATCACAATACCAATGCCATGGAGTGGACAACACAACTGTAGGTCTATATTAATGATATGAAAGAGTGATTACAACCATCAGTTTCATAAAGCTCCCTTACTCCTCCAGCTCCTCTCTCCCTCTCTTTCTTCTTAACCTCTTGAAGAGCCAATGTCTAATACAATCTTTGACAGTCAATAGGCAATCCTTTCAATACTTTCGACCCCTTTCACAATGGCCCTATCCTCAAATATATAGCATGAGAGGATAAGCCTTGACAAATATGTCATGAGTTCTTTTGGGGCAAAAAAAGATATGTTTCCATGATTTATCGCTCTTTCCCTGTTTGTAGACACTGTTAGGAATAGAAATTCCTCAAACAGGTCGAATCTAGAAGTTTCCTTGCTTTATGAGCTGACATATGAGTGAATAAAGGGATATTATTCGGTCAAATGCTCCTTTGACCTCCAGAAACTCACTAAAGTTGACTAACACACCCCTTGAGGCAACGCAGAGAGTTACCCTAGGGACTAACGCACCTGATGCATGGCTAGGAAGCTTTATAAAGCACCTTGCTAGTTCTTGGAGAGCGTTAGCTTGGAAAATAGGCCTATGAACTTGGTCAATATTTCAGTCATCTTGCCCTTCTCCTCTGAGATGATGAGGAGTTCATTTTCCTGTGTAACAGTAATGTGTTATCATTCACACACAGTTGTTAGACACAAGAACATGTAAATAAATAACAAGAAATCATGCCCATAATCCTACTTTTGTAGAGTTGTTATGGCCAGTTAGCTGAAACAAACAATCCATATCATCACACTAATGTTATCACCTAAAAAATTGTCACCTAGCCATTTCTAACTAGGTGGATTGAAATACACCATGTAGGATTAATTTTACCATAATAAAAACACTTTCACCATAGGAAATAATTTAGTAAACTGAGAATATGGCTCTGCAACCCTAGCTACCCTGCTACCCTAGCCATGATTCCCCATTGACTGGGGTTTGCAGGCCGCTCTACGGCTCTGTGAACCCCTTATTCCCCCCGTACCACCGTCCCGTTTTCTCCCTCGAGTTTCGAGCTGGCACTTGGCTCTTTCGTCCCGTGACCCTCTTCCTTCATTTTACCCCCGCTCCTCCGTTTATGCTCCCATTTACTTCTGTCTTTTTCTTTTACCACAGCTTGGCTTTCACCTGTTTACCCTGCATCGGAACGGCGCCTCCCCCTTAGATCGGCCGACAGCTCTGGGTGGAAGTCGTTATCACTGTAACGGTAAGAGCGACCTGCGGCATCGGAACCTGCTCACATTGATCGGCCCCTCCCGCCGTTGGTGCCGACGCATAGCGGTTAACAGGTTTCGAGGAGCTCCTCTCCGGGCGGTTTCCAGCTCTCCGAGAAGGGTATCTAGCAGCTGTCACCATGGACTCTGAGGAGGTGGATTATTCGGAGTCCCCGCTGGCGGAAAGCTCCATTTGGCGCTCCACGTTTTCATCTGGAGGTCTGCACAGTGCGAATCTATCAGCTAGCTTTGAGCATTTTTCGCCCCCATCTGACCCGCCTCTCCCCACCTCCTTTTATCCTGGTGAACCCTCCTCTTGGAACTCCTTTGCGATCCCTTCACCGGCCTCTCTGGGTTTCTTGGCTGACTGTTTTCAACCCTCACCGAACGGAGTAAACCACTCGCCGGTTCTTCCCCCCCTTTCCCTGCCCCCGGCATCCTCCGCGGAGTTCCCTACTCACATCCCAGCAAACCCTCCCATCTCGGTCGAAAACCCCCCCCTATCGGTATCAATCCCTTCCTCGGCCCCCCCCGTCCCCTCCGGCAGCTACCACGAGGTCCCTCCCCTCCCTGAAGCCTTCCCCACCCTCGGATCAACCCCTCTCCCCCCTCCCCCATCCCCCCCCCCTCAGGGCTCACAGGCGACGGTCAACCTGGGACGTATGTCCTCCCGCCCTGCCAAGAAGCAGCGCTGTTTCAAATCGTCGGCGGAGGACGCTTTCCTGCGTCTGGAAGAGGATATTAGGTGGGGAGAAGCCATGGATCTGGCAGATTGTGTTCTAGTGGGACGGATCAGAGGCAGACACGCCACTGCGGCAAAGTTAAAGGAATGGGCGACTGAGATTTGGGGGAAATATCTCGTGGACATTCCATCGGTGCAGACTTTCGTGCGAGGGTGGTTTGCCCTAAAATTTGCACGAGCGGATCACACGAGCTGGGTTCTCTCTTCGTTCTGGAATTTTTAGAAATCTCCGGTCCTTCTCAAGAGATGGACACCCCTTTTCGACCCGGAAACAGAGCTGCTAGGAATCGGTCCGATTTGGGTCAGGCTTCCGGGACTGCCCCTGCAGTACTGGTCGGAAGAAATATTTAAGAGAATTGGGAATGCGCTGGGGACTTACATGGAGTCCGATAAATCTTACATCACGACGGGTTCGCTGGCTTATGCTCGGACCCTGGTGCACATGGACACCAGAGGGGGAGTACCGGAGAACATCGCCATTCATTGGAAATCCACTGCAAGAAAACAGAAGCTGGATTATGAGGGCATCCCATACAGATGCAGAAGATGCCACCAGGTGGGTCATCTCTTTAAGGACTACCCCCTTCTGCAGAAGACCCAGCAAAATGCTACAGGCCTGGAACAGCCAGCCACTGAAGATGCATCAAACCCACAGGCGACCGTGGCACCTCGGCGGGATCAAGTAAACCCATCGGACACGGTGGAGGCTCCTCCTGCACCTCGCCACAAGAAGCAAGCTACAAACAGGGCGCGGCCGCCATCTCCCCCATTGACGCGCTCCAAAGCTGCAAAAGGAGCTGTTTTCTCCTCGGGTACGTCCTCTTTGTCATCTACCTCTATTTCTCACTATGCATCTTTGAGTATCTCGGCATCCGGAATGCCCCCCCTATCTGCCTCCCCCCTCCCTCTTCCCCTTCGGCCCTCGACCTGGCCAAGGTCTCTTGCTCCCCTCGTCCCCCTCCCCAATCTCTTTATGTCTCCTGCTCCATCCCTAGGCCAGCTGGCATCCCTTCCCCTCCTCGATCCCCTCTTTCCCCCACCCTACTTTTCCCTCGCCCTCCCCCTCGGTCAACTCTACCCCGAGGTATCCCACCCGTTCGACCACGAAGCTGAATGTCCCGGACTCCATTGGGATGACTATGGACCCCCATATCATCCAGCCCAAGCAGGGGCGCGGTCGACCATCCACAAAGTCGATCTCTCAAAAGCTAACGGAGGAGGAGGTCCTCCTTGGCAAACAACAGACTTTAGACAGGGCCCTTAGAGCACAGGACACCCTTCCCCCTCCCCCTCCATGAAAATTATGTCCTTCAACTGCAGAGGGTTGGCCAGCCCGGAAAAAAAATCGGCCCTGAAGCGACTACTTCTCTCTAATCCTGTTGACATCTTTTTCCTACAAGAAACCTTATGTAATGCAGACTCTGCTACCTCCACCCTAAACTCTTGGCTGCCTGGGTGGACCTTCTCAGCTATTGATGTTTCTGGCCGGTCAGGGGGCATTGCTATAGGTCTCAAGAACAACACCATCCTGCTTAAGAACATCTGGGGTGGAGGGGGTTTTTTGGGAGCAGAAATATATTCTAAAGACCTGGAGGAAAATCTACAAATCATCAATGTCTACGGTCCATGTCAAAACAGAGAGCTCTTCTGGAATAGACTTTTTGGCTCCCCTCTACTCCGGGCAGAGCACATTATTCTGGGTGGAGACTTAAACTTCTCTATTGGCTTCTCTGAATCCTGGGGCCATCTTGCCCAAATAGATCCCCTCTCTGATTTCTTTGGGCAACTCCTTGAAGATCACCACTGGGTCAATCTTCCCACTGCAAAGATCCAGTACACATGGAAGAACAACAGAGCTGGGGATCAAAGCCTAGCAAGAAGACTGGATCGGTTTATCATGAAAGAAGGGCTCTGTAACCACCACCCTAGATCTCGACAATGGGTAAGAAGTGGTGGAATCTCTGATCATAGGCCTATATACCTGGAATTGGAAGCGAGACAACAGACCCAGAAAGCTCCTTTTAAGTTTAATGCAACTTGGCTCAGGGACCCCTCCTACATCAAGTTGATATCGGATTTTTGGAAATCCCATCCGATACCTGAGGATTCAGACCCAGCCACTGGTTTTGTCAGGAACCTAGCAGAGATCAAAGCGATCTCAAGAGAATGGGCAAAAGAGAAGAGAAAAAAGGATGATCAAACTATTTCACAGGCGGAACAAGCTATCGAGGCTCTGGAATCCCACTCTGATGGCACCTACATAACCTCAGATCAGAAATCCAGGTACGATGACTTAATCAAACAAAGGTCACAAATTCTTAGAGACAGAGAGGACTCCTGGAGACTGAGAAGCAGAGCCATTTGGCTCAAGGAGGGGGATGAGAACACCAAGTTTTACCACAGATTTGCAAATGGGCGAAAGACGATCAACACTATTTGGGAACTACAGGATGAACAAGGATATTTGGTAAGAAGACCTGGAGAACTAGCTCACCTAGCTACTGCACACTTCAGGAACATATACAAGGCCCCAGGACAAGCAAGTCTATTAGAAATCATGAGGGTGGCAGAGCAATTTCCCAGATTTGTGGAGGAGGATGATGCTGAGGAACTCACAAAAGACATCTCTCTGGAAGAATTGGAAGCCACCATGAAGGGATTCCAAAAGGACAAGAGCCCAGGCCCTGATGGATGGACCATTGAATTCTATCTTGCATTCTTCGAGCTGCTAGGGCATGACATTCTCAAAGCTATCAATCACTGCTGCCTAAATGGATCCATTCCCCCGAGCATTAAGGCCACTTTCATAGCCCTCATTCCCAAGGCAGATAAGCCTGAGTCATTTGATGAATTTAGGCCTATTTCACTATGCAACTGCCTCTATAAGATATTGGCTAAGATTCTAGCCAATAGAATCAAGCCCTTTCTCTCAGCCAATATCTCCTCTGAACAGTTTGCTTTTCTCCACAATCGCCAGATCCATGAAGCTATAGGCACAGCCCAAGAACTTCTACATTCTATGCACAGCAAAAATCTAAAAGGCATGATTCTAAAGGTGGACCTCTCAAAAGCTTTTGACAGGGTTAATTTACTATACATTAGAATGCTCCTTACTCATCTGGGTTTCCCCTTCCTCTTTATTAAGAGAATCATGAGTTGCATCTCCGATGTACCTTTCAGTGTCCTCCTCAATGGCACCCCCACCCCCTTTTTTACTGCTGAAAGAGGCCTCAGACAGGGCTGTCCCCTATCCCCCCTCCTTTTTCTGCTCATTATGGAAGGCCTTAGCAGATTAATTGCATCAGAACACAGTCGAGGCCGAATCAAAGGGATCAAAATCTCGGATAACTGCTCCCTCACACATCTACTTTTTGTGGATGATGTATTGATCTTCTTGAACGGAAGCATGGCGGATTCATCGGCACTCCAACAGGTTTTTGATCTTTTTCAGAAAGCTACGGGGATGGTAATAAATGTTCAGAAATCTACTTTAACAGAGTTCGGATGCACCCCACATGAAGTCATCTACACCAAAAACCGTTTCCCCTTCCACATACAGCCTATGGAGGAAGGGCTAAAGTATTTGGGTTTCAGGGTGAAACAAGGAGGGTACAGAATAGCCGATTGGATCTGGCTAATATCTAAAGTGGAAAAAAGGATCAATATCTGGTATAATAGATACCTCACAAGGGCTGGAAGACTTACTCTTATCAAAGCTGTGCTGGAAGCAACGCCGGTGTATTGGATGTCCCTGGCTTGGATACCAAGAGGGATTCTATCCAGGTTACAAAGAATATGCTGCAGATTCTTATGGAAGGGATCTAAACAGGGAAATCTCTTTGCCTGGGTAAAATGGGACACCATTGCAAGACCGAAGAAATGGGGAGGCTGGGGAATAAAGAGATTAGACCTATTTGCTAAGGCACTAGCAGCAAAACTAGGATGGCAGCTCCTTACATCAAATAGTCTCTGGAGGAAAGTGGTCATGGAAAAATACATTGCTCCTGAAAGTATCTACAGCTGGATTCGCAGGGATCAAAGGGGTAATGGCAGACACTCCATCATATGGAAAGCAGTTATTAATTCTCTTCCCCTCATTCGGGAGGGTCTGACATGGAGGATAAAACAGGGCGACTCTGTCCGTATAGGAATTGACCCCTGGATTGGATGTGGAAACATGCACAGATTGTCAGAACAGCTCCTTGCACATCTAAGGGATCATGGAGCTACTCATGTTACTCATATAGCAGATCAAGAAAACTCCAGCCTTCTCCACCAGGCCTGGAAGACTTCACAAGACCTCCATATTCCAATCCCCTGGGGACAAGAATGGGAGGCATTCACAGAGGCACTCACACAAGCTCATATCAGAATTACAGCAGGGGAAGACGAGATTGTCTGGGCTTTAGCCAAAAATGGTATATACTCCTCAAAGGAGGGATACCTACAGTTAATGCACACCCTTCAGCCAGACAATATACAGCAGTGGTGGAAAGCAATTTGGCACCTCAAGGCAGCACCAAGAACGAGACTCCTCATGTGGGCTATACTGTTCAATAAAATTCCAACGGGGGAAAACTTGAAGAAGAGATCCTTCTATGGACCATTCTGGTGCCACTTTTGTAGAAGGAATGAAGAAGATACAGAACATCTCTTCCTCACCTGTCCGGTAGTGAAAGAACAATGGTTTGCTCTCCTTTCACTCTCCCCCTCCCTCCATCAATGGCATGGCTTAACAATCTTCGAGGCCTGGACAAGTTGGCAGGAACAGCACACTGGAAAGAGCAAGAATATCCCTCTCCTCATGTGCTGGTCTGTCTGGACTGCGAGAAACCGTATAATTTTTGATCAGAAACCTCCCCACTGGCCTGTCATTATTGCCCACCTGTATGCTGACCTTGCCCTCATACCTGAAGACCCTCCTCCACCCCCCCCTAGGATCATTACCCCTGAACTCATTGATAAATCCCTCCCTTGGGCATACTTTGACGGCTCTGCCCAAGAGGAAAGCTATGGGGGGGGAGCTCTCCTATATCTGAGAGAAAATCACTGTTTCATGATACAAATTCCCCTGGGCAGAGGCACAAACAATTTTGCTGAACTCTCCTCTGCAAAACACCTCATTTCCTTTGCACTTGAGAAAGGCTGCACAAAACTTCAACTGTTTGGGGATTCAAAGATAGTTTGCAATTGGCTCACCAGAAAATCCACATGCTCTTCTTTCTCTTTGAGACACATTCTAGAAGAGGCACTCAGACTAACAGATGCATTTGATTTTTTTGACTGTCGCCATATATACAGGGAGCGCAACTCTCGGGCGGACCACCTTTCCAAGCAAGCAGCACAGAGGCAAGAAGCGGACTGGTTAATTCAAGAGGAATTGGATGGAACCTTCTTTCAACACTATCACAGGCCCTTTGATGACTACCAGGCACAAAGGGATGCTCATACATGAAAGGGGTCCCAACATACTTAAAATACTGGTTTTTTGTTCATGTATTTTCCTTATATAAACTATTGTATAGGATCAGTAACCGACCATGGCGGACATACATAGTTATTTACTTTTCTGCTGTTATATTTTGGGCAGTGAGCCACAGCTCCACTGCAAAGGAATCCTGAATGTTTTATCTCTCTATATATATGATCATTTTTGGCATATACCTCTCCAAACTCCCTGCGTGGACAAACAGTTTGGGGAGAAGAATGTTTTTTTCATGCAAGTTTGTTTCAGCTTTCTTGGAACAATTAACAGTCTCTTAAAGAGGTACGGAGAGGCAACTAGCCTCGGTATGCATATGCTCAGCATCTACAGAATGTAATTTCTCTTGATATAATAGAAATTACGACTTTTTCTACGGGAAAAAAAAAGGAAATAATTTAGTAAACCATTTTTATTAAAGTATTTATGTTTAAAATTAAAAAACCCCATGAGAATAATTGAATAAACCATTATTTATTTAATTTTCTCTAGAATTAATTATTAAATCATTATTTGATAATTATTTCTTAGCATATTTGACTAAATCATCTTGGAATAATTAAATAAATCATTAGTTATTTATTATTCCTTATTCTCATTTTTGGAACAATTGTTAAACCATTATTTAATAATTATTTCAAATTCACTCTTTTCTTAATCCTCACAAAGTGATTAATAAAACATTTTATTTGTTAATTACCTCAACCACTTTCTAAATAAAGATATTTGACCATTTTGAATATCTTTCCCTCTCCAAAAAATATAATAAAGTATTCCTAATGGTTAGATTTTGATTTGGTCAATAATATTTTATTATTTTCTAATTCCTAATTTAGCTCAATACTTTGTTATAAATAAGAGGTTTTTCCATTCATTCTTCACCATGATCATTATCATCATCACCATTATCGTCTCACTACATTTGAGCTCCCACTTGAGTTCCATCTTGCTTTTGGGTTTTCTGCACATTTGAGAGAGAAGAACAAGATCATTGAAGCACAAGGACATCAAAAGGACCCATCCCACAGAGGGGGGTCTATAGACCCATGTTGTAAATATTCCTCATCAAGTGTTTTAATAAAATATTATTCATTTGAAGTCATTCTATTAGGTTATTGCACTTTTCTTTACTGCTGTTATATGTTTTGGGCTTGCATCATATATTTTCTTGCAAGGTTTTATCATGTTTTCTTGCAGATCTAAAGCATAATAAGTGGCCACATTCTGTTGTTAGGGTCACTTGTCACCAGTGACTTAAGTGAAGCATTTTTGGTACACATACTAAGAATTTTCATACTAACAACTAATTTCAGTCAATCAGCAAATTAACTACATCAATAAACTGCCATGCATTAGTAAACAATATCAATTGTTATTTAATGTTGCATAATCAAATCACACAGTGATAACATCAATTATTCATGCAATCAAATAATTTTAGACCATATTTTAACTCCTAATAAATTAATAATTGGTTTATTAATTTTCTAAAAATCAAGATGAGACCCTTTTGCAATAACTTGTTGTTACTTTCCCATGATAGAACCCATCCAATCCAAGTGTTGAACCTGGATCCTTTGATACCATCTCTAAACACCCCACTTACCTCAGTGAAGTGTCCACTCACTAATCCAATTTCTCTAGTATAGTTAGAGAAATGGATTATTTTTTTTGTCAATTATCCTTTCAATTTCTTTAAAAAACTCTATGTATGTATTCATTATATTTATTTCAATGAGGTAGTTCCAATGATACTTATTTTACTCAAATCGGATCTTGGAATCTTGCGTTAGGCTCTTGTAAAAATCTTATTCATTTAAAATTTAATGTTTCCTCATTTACTTCCACATAGTGCCCACGTGGACTCCATGTGGCATAGTAACCCACTGTTATTGGGCTAAAAATATCAAAGTGTTGACATAGTTTATCCCAGCGTATATTGATGCCACTTGTAAGCCCATAATGAAATACATAGTCTCAGTGCTCCTATGGTTAATACACCCACTGTATGCTTAGGTATATATGTTTAATTTCGTGGACACGTACAAATATTAATGATTCCCTTATCAAGGTGTGACCAACCATCTCATAACATGGCTTTATACCATAATCTATCCCTTTATGTGCATTGCATATTAAGCATTATAGACATACAATATTTAGGATTAATGTCACTATGCATTGTATAGTGGTCATGGTATATTTGTATATATATGGTATACAAGACAAATCTTGGTCACGACTTACATAGGATTAATAAGTGTTCCATATATGTGATTTATACTACTCACATTCAATATGGTGTATATATATATAGTTACTAATACCCCACCATACACATCGTTCAGGACAATTCCTCATTATATGTTTGTTATAGGTTGTTGTCTCACATCTGGTCAATAGGCCTACAAAATGGATCCATCAACATCCATGAACACCTTATCATCATCCCTACACAAAGACCTAAGCAAGACTCTCTCAATTCATAGAGTTTCTGATATTTACTACTTCATTTCAGTGCTTTTAAGGCCCAGTGCACCCTTTCCCTTTAGATACCTTCTTTGAGTGCAAGGTTACTCATTTTTGCACCTACTCTGATCAGAGCAGGTTTTCCCTTGCTCGGGGGTGCCTTGATCAAGAAAATTTGGGAAAATAAAAATAATCTCGAAGCTTCCTCTTCCAGAAGATTCTAGGAGTTGTTACAACCATTTAGCTTGGATAAGAACTTTGAATCCTATCTCCCCTACCTTGGATTTTTCATCTCTTATCCCTTGAGCTCATGCTCCCATCAAGAGTGGATCCCAAGCCTAGATTTATAAATGGATAATAATTCCTAAACTACCATCCTCTCCCATATATTTACTGCCATCCACAAGATAGAGGTTGGATTTTGGAGACTAATCATACCCTTAGGATGTTGCTTTGATTATAAGAGAGTTATCATTCCCATGCATGAGGGTGACCTTGAGGTGTACATTGTGGCAAAGAAGGACAAGTCAACTTGGGGAGATCTCTACAAGATCAGCTTCCACTTTTGGTTGGAAACTCTCTCCTTTCATATTAATACAAAGATCCGTTTGGTTGGATATTCGTATATTTTAATGTTACATTGATCCATTGAATAGAGTGATTGGATAATGCTACATAGATGTTGTAGATATTTGGCTTGTGTTGATTGTTTGTTCGGGTTCTAATTATAACGATTAGAGCTACTGTTGGAGCTTACAATCCAAGAGGAGGTACGAGCTTGCAACGGATCACAAGTAAACATCTTTCCATTCTCCAATTCCTTTAAGGAGAACTTTATAGTCTTTTATTATTGTTGTTCTAGACCAAGCCACTAATTCTATGGAAGATACTTTTGTCCATAGTCGTAGATACTTTTGGTCCCTCAGTAGCCTTCACTTGGTTTTCCTTTTGTTTTTAGTTCCTTTGATAATGATTTGTTTGGATTTTGCCTTGTTCTTGTCATTAGGTCGTTAGAAAATTGATTGCTTAATCATTGGATTGCTTGAAGGAATTGGTGTTTTAGTAATCATTCTGAAGAAAATAAATAGATATAAATAAATAAATAAAATATAAAATATAAAATAAAATCTAAAATATAAAAAATAAATAATAAAAAATCAGTGATTAGGTGGATATATTAGTTTTCATTTGAAATTAAGTGAATTGAAAAGAAAAATATTAAGCATCATGCATCACATATAGGGATTTGATTTTGATTGGAATAGTGAAGTTGAGGAAATTGATTGTTGCATCACTTCTTTGTTGTATTGTTGATTGATTTCTTCTTCCCCTACTTAGTTAGGCCTTTCATTGTTAAAAGGAAAATGAAAAGAGTTTCTTTTCATATTAGTTGCATCATAGGTATGTTCACGTGAATGGTGGGCTCCAGTATTGTAGCAATAATGCTACAACTCCTGGAGCTTCCTTCTCTAATTTTATCAACCCGGTAGTTCGTAACAAACTTGGAAGCGACGGTGCTGTATGCACAAGTACTAGCTCTTGTCGCAACTGTCACTTGGTCAGCTGGCACAAGTCCGCTAGGGCTCAAGCCAACTTCTATATGTTCTTAGAAGAAGATTTTTAAGTGATGAACGAAAGCTATCTCAAAGGAAATTAACCTACTTTGCAAGAATGAACTGAAAGCCAACAAAACATGGAAACCCTAGTAAACCCTAATTCTACTAGCTTAATCCTTATGATACAATGGTGGGGATGCAACTTCTAAAAGTGATGCCATTACTTCTATTGAGATGAGATGCATGTGTCTAAACTACTTTCATCTGAAGAGAACATGTTTTTGTATTTTTTCTCAAGTTGTTGGAGTTATTATGACTGTGCTTCTTACTGGGTCTTGACTGTGCAGAGGTAGGTCAAGGGGAGGAAGGCTTGGAAAAGGTCAGGAGGACTCTGAGAGGGTCTAAGGGATCCCTTACATCATCCCACAGAATTTCACAAAGTTCAGATGCCTGGCAACCGTATTTGCAAGCTTCTACAGGATGTCTGCAGGGGATTCTACAAGAAGTTCAGACTTTCTACAAGAAGTCCGCTAACTTCTACAGGATGTTCTGCAATAGGATTTTTGGGTGATGGATGGGTGAATGAGCTGTATGGGTGGATAGAGAGGTAGGAGGGGAGCTTGTGATGGCTTATGGACAGAGAGATGAGATGGAGAGGGAGTGTGTAAAGCTGGTTGGTCTAGAGGGGGGTAGAGGCAATGGAAGGCCGAAAAGATAAAACAACGTGGATGATAGAAGAGTTGGGAGGCAAATGATCTAACTGGGAGATAAGTAGATGGCTTAGGCACGGCTCAGAAGGATAAGGAAATGATAGAGTGGTGTTGCGCAGTGTAAATGAAACAAATCACCCGTGTCTTGCACAAAACCGAGAATTCATCAACCTATTCTAACTGTTTTTATAAAACCATAGAACAGCAATGTCGTTTTTAAGGGAAAATCGTGCAAGGTGCTGAAACAAAGAGTTATTGCTCAAGATCTAAATGCATGGACACTTCTACAAACGGAAATATTACGTTAAAGCTTGCATGAACATGTAAAACTGTGTTTTTTGGTGGTTGGCACGGTCTGCACTCCCAATCTCTAAACAGAGGTGGAAGTGAGTGTGCAATCAACCTTTTCTTGGAACTCTGATGAATTCTAATCCCCTTACTCTAATTTAAACTACTGAAAGCACTTTATCCATAAAACTAACCTACTTAATCACATCAAGAAATTCGAATCAGCAAACTGTGTTTCCAAGTGCATGTAAAGGCAAAGAAATGAAATGCTGAAAGGAAAGACAAGTAACAATACAAAGGAAGGAAGCCTTAGGCTCTCAGGTTGGGCCCAACCCTGAGAGCTTAAGCTCCTTTAAGAACTCAGAGCTGCCTCAAATCTGCCTGCTTATTCATTAAGAGATAATAGTCAAAAGTCTGATAACATGCCAAAAATGGCTTACAAAAAGCAAAACAGAGCTATCAGCTCGTAGTCTAGGATAAACAACAAAGTTTCAAAAGTTCCCATCGAAGGCTACAGCCTCAATATTTATACATTATGAGGGCCAAGCTGGCCTCCTAAATTAGTGGGGCTTGGCTGTCCAACTAAAAGTAAACTGCTGTTCCCTTAGAATCCATTGGCTGCCTTCTAGCTCGGTGGTGATAGCTGTTGGAGCTCGGAGTTGGGGTGGAGATCACGAGGAAGGCCATTCAAGGCTGTGGACAACCTTCCTACAAAACCGCAATGCCACCTTGGATGTCTCCTTTCCTTCATCTACGTGGTTTTGCTCCATTTAATGTCAAAAAAACCTGAAATAAACATGTATTAGCCACCTAGGAATAGTGACTGCCCTCCTTCCTACAAATAACATGAATATACTTAAGAAATGATGCATAAGTGATAAAAAATGAAGGGTTGAGCAAGGGTAAGTAGGCCAAATGAGCCCAAAATGTTACCAAATTTGGGGCTCATCATCACCCCCCAGCTAAAATATTTGCTCATCCTTGAGCAACTAGTCCAGCTCCTCATCCTTCATTACCTTTACTGCCACCCTTACATCCCAAGCCTCTGTAGTAGTGTCCTCCTTGCTGATATGGAACCCATCCCTTCTGTTCACCTCTTCCCACTGTTCATTATCCTCTTTCTCTGTGCTACCTTCCATCAATCCTAGCAGCAGTGGTGGGCTTAGCTTAAGGCCAATCCAGCTGGCCTGGAGGTTTTGCATGGATTTCTTATAGAGGGCCACCCGTACTAGAGCTTCCCTCATCCGAGTTGGGGTATGATACTCTCGGATTTTCAGACTGTGGGCCAATGTATTCCATCTGCGGGTGCAAGCTTGGACAGCGTTGTCTCCTAACAGTCTCTCCATGTCCTCAAAATGAGCTATGGCTTGGGCCTGCTGGTCCATATATCTCAGTGAAGCTTGAGGGTCAGTGGACAAGTGTTGGTGTGCCGAGATTAGTGCAACTGGATCCCCTGGTTCTGGTCTAATTAGCAATGGCTCATTCAGCTCTCAGTTCATGACCGCTTTGGCTTCTACTGCTCTTTTGTTCTCATGGTTCAACCATGAGGCAAATGCCATTAATTGCATATCTCCCAAGGCCGTATTGGGATCAAATGAAATTACATTAGGCAGGGCCAAATTATGGAGGTAGAACTCCGCTAATTTGGCCTTATCCTCTGATGAGCTGGTACTGCATAATTCAGTGAATTGTTGTGGGTCTTGGAGCTGAGAGATACCCCTTTGCGCCAAGGTATTGATTTGAAATTGCAACCATTGGTCTTTCAGGTACAGGCCATAGGATTTGGCCGGCTGTCTGCATTGGATAGCATCCATGGCCCAACTGGCCATGCAGGCCAATTGTGCCTCTTTCTGCTGCAGCTGTTGTCTGAGAGCTTGCACCTCAATTTGTGCTTGCTGTTCTGCTTCCTGTAGATGCAAGGTGGGCTCCCCAAGACTGGTGTGCAGTTCCTTTTTGCCTTGCTGTTCTACTGTGGTGTCCCCGGAGGATGTACCTGTTCCTGTCCTCAGCTCCTGTAGCTGCAATCTCAGCTTTTCGTTTTCTTCCTGTAGGAACACTCGTTGGCAATTTGCCACGTGTTTAGCCATGGCCAATTCACTTCTGGCCTCCTTGAGCTGCTCCTGCAAGGGACCTATGTCCGCCACACCCTTTGACTTGGCTATTTTCATCCACGTGTGTGTACGTACTCTCTCTTCCTCCAATGCAAAGAACAGTGGCACAGTGAATTTCTGAGGTATAATTTTGCCAGCCTCTAAAAATTTGTAATATGAACTCAGACTTGGCTGAGGGCTAGGCTCTGGAATATGCTCTTTCTCTACTTCTTTTGGTGGCTCTACTTCGCCCTCCCTCGGTGGTGATGAGGGTGCTTCCCCTTCCATTCTCTCTATTTCCTTAAGCCGGGCTAAAGTTTCCTGTAGAGCATCTTCAGCATCCTGTAGCCGGGCTTTCGAGGCCAATTGGTCCAACCTATCCTTCCAGGTAGTTTTCTTCGAGCTCCCCCTCTCATAGGTGACTGATGTCTTTGAGGGGGACCTCTCCTTGGGCGAAGTAGGGGCATCTTCGATAATGATTGGGCTGCTGGACGGAGGTTGTGGCTTGCCCATCTTTATTCTCACACTTCTTCTAGCTTTAAAATATAGAGGGGTCTCCCTCTTTCTCTTCTCCTTTGGCTTAGGAGGTGTACTAAGGGTGGCTAGCACAGCTGTTGCCTCCCTTTCAAGAATGTCAGCTTTCTTCACCTTGGGTTTCGCTTTCTCAGGGCTTCCTGTAGAAGACCCTTTTTCAGTTGATTTCTGGCTTCCTGTAGAAGCCGGTTTCGGTTTTCCTGTAGAAACAGGTGGCACCGCTTTAGTTTGTTTTGCTGAATGTGTTTTACTTTTTGACTTGGTTGCGGCTGCTGTCGAGGCACCTTTGCTGATGTGGACCTTCTCAGCCTTGTCCACTCTGCTTTGTAATCTTTTCTCTCTGGCTGTCAACATGGGTGTGTCATCCTTCTCTTTGGCACCCTTTTTCTCTTGTTTCTTCTTTTGCTCTTTCTTCTGCTCCGTGGTCGTGGTCTTCTGGCCTTTTTCTTTCTTCCCTGCGGGCACTGACTCCTTCTCCTCACTGCTAGATGAACCGAGCTCTTCGGTCAACATCTTTATATCACCATCCTTGGTCAAATTTCTGAAGGCTTCCCATGAGAGAGGAACCTTGTATGTGTGGAGCGCATCCTCCACGAGGAGTTTAATGAGTCCATGGTGGGCTACCTGGTCTGGTGTGCCTTCTTTCAACTTGGTGGCACATTCAATCATAGACTGTAGTAAAAAGTATGGGATACTTAGTTTGTTTTTTACAAGTAGGTCCATCTGATGCCTTAATTCCGTGAGTAACCGAAAATGGTACCCATATACAATGCTAAACCGACCTTCACAGGTGATGTACTTCATAATCTACAGGCTAACTTCACTCCACAGTGGCAGTAAGCTGGTTCTACGAACCCCGTTTTTATCTTCTAAGAATTCCTCCTCTGGTGGAAAGAATTCTTTCTTAGCCTGTTGGCCCAATTTCCTTTCTTCTTTATCCCATGGTAATCCCATTGGGAGCTCAGTAACTCGGCTGATGAATTGTGGGGTGAGTCTGAGACTCAAACCCCTGAAGTTGACGGTGGCCAATGTTTTGGATTTCGGCTTCAGAGCTTGCAAAAACTCCTTGGCCACCTCATCGTCATAGCCCTGCAATTTGTCACAGAATGACATCCATTGCGCTTGCGTGAACAGCTCCACCACCTCAGGATTTTCTCTTAGCTTTGTTGAGTCAGTTGGTTCCCTTCTGATGAACCCACCCGGCATGGTGAAAAACTGTTGCGTTAGCTGGAGGTGGCGGGTGCGGAAGAAAATTGGCCTACTGGGACAGAGCGTAGAATTACGCCTCTGCCACGCATACAATTCACGAAAACTTATATCCCGACGACCTTAACATGGCTTAATTATAACTCACATCCTGTAGGACGACAATTCATGCAACGGCAGACAATACTTGCAATTTTTACGACCAGACTGTAGAACGTCGACTCTGCCACCCTCGAAACCAATTGCATGGAAGGTTCAGGCTTACCTTTTTAATCCGCCACCTTTTGACGTGAGGAACCCAATTTCCTGTAGAAGCAGCTTTCCTGTAGAATCAGCACACGAATTCTGGAGGATACTGCAGTGGGTCTGCACTCTCTGTGCTACTTAACAGGCATTTGAACGGCCGAAGACTTGGAGTGTCGAGCTTCAGAGGAATCCGGATGCTCACTCGACTTTCAAACGGCGAATGATAAATGCGTGGGGTGGCAATCTAGCCAATCAGATTTGAATCCGACGGAATCCGTGGCGCGGGGGTGAGCTGTCCCTGCCAGACCGTTGGACGATGTCACTCCATCATTCTTCTACAAGTTCCCTTACTGCCGCATCATTCCCCGTAGATCCACCGCTATCATTTCTGTTAAAACTCGTTTCTCCCCGACTGGATGGCTCTCACGTGTGCACTGCCCGTTCCTTTTGCCACGACCACCGTTTAAACATCCAACTAGACCACTGACTAGTCGACGTGGCCAGTCGAATGGCCATACGACCACTCAACCCATTCACTTCACACTTCGCAAACATTTCAAAGTAAAATTCATGCAATTCGACGGAAGAAAGGGCGAGGCACTTACCTGTGCGGCCGCGACACGATTCTTCAGGCTTTTGGACGACGATGAGTAGATTTGTTTGTTGCTGCTTGATTGCACAGGTCCGGAGGTTCCTCTTCACAGGCCGCTGACGATGAATCTTATGATTCGGCTGCATGTGCCCGCGTTATCCTTGCATGTTGCAGGCGATGGAATGGTGTACACTCTAGTTGGCTTAACTGCTACGGGACTCCTGCAGGATGTCCTGTAGCAGTTTTTCCTCCTCGGGTGCATGTTGCACGATGAAGACAGTGGCCGCACGATCACGCTCACAGGGCTCTTAGATAGCTGGGATGGGTATGGCATGGCATCTCAGCAATTTTTTCATTTCAAAAATTGCTTTCTCTTGATAACTCAATGATCTGCTTTGATTGTGCAGGTATCTTCATTGCATGTCGACAGGGGTGGTAGAAGGAGGTGACAGCAGTGTGTGAGGGAGAAGATGGTAGCTTGCATGCATCCATAACAGACCTTGGTTGTTAGATCTCCTCATACAATCAGTTATGGGCCGTCCAAAACTTCTACAGGAAGTTTCCTATAGAAATACAAAACTTCCTGTAGAAAGTCTGCATCTTCCTGTAGAAAGTCTGCACCTTCCTGTAGAAGACTTAAGCTGTGATGAAATCGTGCCCATACCTTGGAGAAGATGAGTATTCTTGGAGGAGGTGTTGGTGAGGTCTCCTGGCAGCATGATAAGGACCTTTGACTTTGAGTTGAGAGACCTCCTCTCCTTCATAGAACACCTGCAACCTGCATGCATTTCCACATTACAAACTTGTTGTCCCTGTCTTTTTTGCTTATTGTTTTTTCTTTTTTTCTTTTTTTTTTTTTTTTTTTTTTTTGAAAGATAGCAAGGGCGCCTCAATGAGGTTTTCACCCTTGCTATCTGCCTTAAGCGCCTCAGAGAGGTTTTCACTCAAGGATCTTTTCCAAATTCCCTTCTTTTTTTTTTGAAAGATAATAGGGGCGCCTCAATGAGGTTTTCACCCCTACCACCTGCCTTGGGAGCCTCAGAAAGGTTTTCACCCAAGGATCTTTATTTTTTTATTTTTTTTTAGATCTTTCAGGGTATGCCTAAAGCAAAGGTAGAACCCTTCTCTATGACCAACACTGATTTCTCCACAGTTTTGATGAACTCCTGTCTTGAGAGAGGTTTCCTATAGATCTTCAGTCGATGCCCATTGACAAGCATGGGGATGGACTCCTCATCAATGGTCCGAATAAGAACAGATCCATTGTCATGACATTTTTCCACTGCATATGGTCCCAGCCATCTGGTTCTCAGCATCCCCTTGAAATATTTGTGCCTGGAGTCATACAACAGTGCCCAATCTCCTGGCTGGAATTGCTTGTCATTGAGGTGTTGGTCATGCCACACCTTTCTCTGAAGTTGAACCACTTCTGAGTGAAGGAGGGCTTGCATTCGGTGCTCGTCCAGTCCATTCAGCTGCAATAACCTTTCTTGTTGTGCATGGTTGAGATCTAGGTCCAGCTGAGCTGCCATCCTCAAAGTGTTGTATTCAAATTCAATGGACAGCAAAGCTTTCTTCCCATAGACCAGCTCATAAGGTGTGAAGCCGGTTGTGGTCTTCCAGGTGGTGTTGTAAGCCCATGTGGCCTCAACTAGGCGATCTGCCCAATCTTTCCTACTGCTGCTCACCACCCTAGTCAAAATCCCTTCCAATGCTCTGTTGGTGACTTCCACTTGCCCATTTTCCTGTGGATGATAGGGGGTGGAAGTCCTATGCTTGATTTTGTGATGAGCTAGTAGGTCTTCAATTAAGTTGGATGTGAACTGGCTTCCTTGATCGGTGACTAGCTCTCTGGGGTAGCCAAACTTGTAGAAGATGTTTTCTCTTAAGAACTCGGCCACCTTTTCTTCTGTTGCTGCTTTGATTGCCTTAGTTTCTGCCCACTTTGTCAGGTAGTCAGTGCACACAATGATGTAAGACCTTTGCCTCGAAGGAGGGTTGATTGGACCCACAAAGTCCATACCCCACTTCTCAAATGGCTCAAGAGTCACTTGAGGTTGGAGAGGCATCTCATCCCTTTGAGTCGGTTTCCCCATTCTTTGGCATCGGTCACATTGGCTGATATACCTTCTGACATTTTGATGAAGAGTGGGCCAATAGTAGCCTGCCTGCAGGATTTTGAAGGCAGTCCTCTTTGCTGCAAAATGTCCTCCACAAGGCCCATCATGACAGGTGAGGAGGATATCAAAGACTTCCTCCTCCCTTACACAATGCCTTAAGATCTGATCAGGGCCAAGCTTGAACAGGTTGCCCCCGATCCAAGTGAAGGAGGCACTTTTTCTGATGATTCTGCTCTTCTCTCTTGAAGATAGGTGCGGAGGGAACTGTGCTGAAACAAGGTAGTTTGCTATATCAGCAAACCATGGAGAGAGTACTGAGATAGCAAACAGATGTTCATCGGGCATCTGGTCATCCACTGTTCCATCCTCATCTGCAGATAGATCCAATCTAGATAAAAAGTCAGCAACAACATTTTCTTTACTTAGTTTGTCAACAATGGTCAAATCAAACTGCTGCAACAAAAGTAACCATCTAATAATACGAGCATTCACATCTGGTTTATTCATTAAATATCTAATTGCAGCATGATCAGTATGTACAAATGTTTGATAGCCAGTGATATAATGTCGGAACTTGTTCAGTGCATGGACCACAGCCAAGAATTCTTTCTCGGTTACAGTGTAATTCAGTTCTGCTTTGGACAAGTTTTTGCTGACAAAGTAAATGGCATACAGAAGTTTTTGTTCCACTTGTCCTAAGGCTGCCCCTATGGCTTTGTTCGAGGCATCAGTGTGGATGTGGAAAGGTAGGGCCCAGTTGGGACCTCTCAAGATTGGGGCAGACACCAACTTGTCCTTTAATTCATTCAAAGCCCTCTGACAATCGTCAGTCCATTTAAACTCCACATCTTTTGCCAACAAACCAAACAATGGTGAGGCTAGCTTGCTGAAGTCTTTAATGAATCTCCTGTAATACCCTGCTAATCCTAAGAAACTCCGAACATCCCTTACCTTTTGGGGAGGTGGAACCTTCTTGATGAGAGAAATTTTGTTCGGATCCACCTGTAACCCTTGGCAAGAAATGGTATGGCCTAGCACGGTCCCTTCAGTCATCAAGAATTCACATTTTTCAGGACTAAGGGACAGGTTCATCTCAATGCATTTGGTTAGGAATTTTCCCAGATTGGACAATGCTTCCTTGAAGTTGGACCCATAAGGAGTGAAGTCATCCATATAGATTTCCACCGCATCATGGACCAGCTCAGAAAAGATGCTCAAGACGGCTCTCTGGAAGGTAGCAAGAGCATTGCATAGCCCAAAGGGAAGAACTCGGTAGGCAAAGGTACCCCAAGGACAAGTGAAGGTGGTCTTATCTTGGTCTTCCAGGCTTATTTGGATTTGGTTGTACCTGCTAAACCCATCTAGGAAAGAGAAAAACTTCTTTCCTGCCAATCCATCCAACACTTGATCTATGAAAGGTAGAGGGAAGTGGTCTTTCTTGGTAGCTTTTTTCAGTTCTCGGTAGTCCACACAGATTCTCCACTTCCCATTTTTCTTGGGAACCAACACCAGAGGGGACACCCATTCGCTATCCGAGATGGGGTAAATGAATCTGGCATCCAACAGTTTTTGCAATTCTTCCTTGACAATGTCCTTGAGGGTTGGATTCATTATCCTCTGGGGTTGCCTAACCAGTTTACAATCCTCCTTGATGTAAATGTGATGGGTACAGACTGAAGGATGGACTCCTTTCATCTCCTTATAGCTCCAAGCAAAAGCATCTAGATGACTGGCCAACAGACTACATGGCTCCTTTTCCTGGGAAGGAGATAGGGAGGAGCTGATATTTAACGTTCTCTCAGGGCCGAACTCCACATTCTTGACTCTGGGAGTGACAGGGTTGGTTGCACAAAGGTCCACTAAGGTGCTGGCTTGGGCATCCTCCACCAATTCCTCTAAGGTCAGTGCACTGGGAGGTGGATTCTGGATCAAGGTCTCAATCAAATCATCCTCGGTTGGGGGGTCTCCCCTAGTGGTGTCTAGGGTACACAAAGGTGTTGAGTACACCTCATCTTCTTCTCCTTCTTCTAACCAAAGTGGTAAGTCATGCTCTAATGAGGGTTGGGCAGGAGGGTATAGGACTAGCTGCTTGGACATAGGACCATTTTTGATGGTCATGTTTCCTGCACGGCAACTTATGTAAGCATCTGCAGTGGCTAACCAAGGCCTTCCCAAGATAAGAGGATATCCAATGAGCTTTGCCTTTGGTTGCAGCACCAAGAAATCTGCAGGATATTCCCAAGAGTCAACGGAGACCAAGACATCCTCCACAATCCCTTCGGGAGTCACGGTGGAGGGATCTGCTAGTTGTAGGACTGTCGAGGTCTTCCTCAAGGAACCCTGAAGGTTGAGTTTGAGCATGGTATCCCTGGTCATTACATTAATGGCAACCCCCAGATCAATCAAGGTGTGAGGTATGATGGTGCCATTGATGTGGACATCTACTACAGGACTCCCAGGATCTAGGTACTTTGGGCAGATGACTTGTCCTAACATAAGGTCAGACAGCTGTCCTAAGACATTGATGGTTGAAGCATCCCTCTTTCGCCTGCCTGGGTGTTTGAAACACTTTTCCTTAACCAGTTTGTTGTATATTGTCACATCCTTGATGGCTTGGAGAAGTGGTATTTTCACACACAACTGCTTGAGCTCTCCCGGAAGCTCATCCTCCTCTGGGTTGGGTTGTGTGGTGGCTGTGAGTCTCTCAGGAAAGGGTGGGATAGCCTTTGGTTCACTTTCCTGTTTGTCTTCCTCGTCCTCTGGGGGAGGAGGTTGGCGATCCGGAAGAGTCTTTCCAGATCACAGATTGATCTCCTGGATCTCCACAGCATAGGTAGGGCATGATGTTTCCCCAGTGTATACCTGTTGGGCCTGTCTATTGTTGGGGTTCGGGTTCAGTTGAGCAGGCATTTGAGGTTGCCTTGGAGGAGCAGGAGGTAATGGTTGAGGTTGAACTGGTGGTGGAGGCAAAATGGCGGGAGGAGTGTTGTACTGGGGCCTCCACCCCAATTGAGGTGCATTCCACTGAGGTTGTGGCTGGGCATGTGAGTGATATGAATGAGTAGTGGGTTGAGTATGGTACTGAGGTGGATAAGACCATGGAGGAGGCACAGACCAGGAAGGATGAGCAGGGGGGGCCCAGGAAGGCATAGGAGTAGATTGGTTGGGGCTGTAATAAGCTTGGGGTGCCCCTTGCATCCCCTGCTGGTAAGGTCTAGGTCCTTGTGGCCTCCTTTGGTTGAGGAAATAGAGAGGTTCGGTGGGGGCTTCTGTCCCTTGATACATGGCTTTAAGCCCAAGTAAGGTTGGACATTGATTTGTGGGATGGTCCTCCTCACAAACGAAACATACTTCAACCGAATGCAATGGGCATTCGTTCTTAGGGTGTCTCCTTGTACACCTAGGGAAGAAGATAGCCAAGGCCCTCTCAGCTTCTTCCTTCTTCTGCTGGATCCTGAATGTATCCAGTTGCATGGCAATGGTCTGTCTCACCTCACTTTTGAGATCCTCTAATTGATTTGCAAACTCATGTTTGGAGAAAGGAATACCAGCTGAGAGGAGGTTTCCTCTACCTCGTTTCCGGGCTGCCCTAGAGTGGTTTCTAAACACAGTCTTTATGTCCTCATAAGGCAGTTGGTAAATATCTCCTCCAGCCAACATGTGAAGGGTATCTAAGAGGTCTTCAGGGACTCCTCGGAGCAGGACCAACTTGAGGGATTTAGGGTCAAGTGTGCACCTAGCCCGTTTATAGCTAAGTTGGAACCTTTCCTCATAATCCTCTAAGGACCCATCATTTCCCATGGTCATCCGAAAGATTTCTCCCTTGGTTTCCTTGGATCTACAGTAGTCCCGGTACTTGGTATTGAAAGCTTGCTGCATCTGAGCCCAAGTGGTGATACTGTTCCCAGGTAAGCCCATGAACCAGTGTAATGTTGCATCCTTAAGAGTTGAAGGGAAGAGTTTCAGCTTCTCCTCATCTTCAGTATAGTCATAGGTTCGACAGAGGACAGCAAACTCAAATAGGAAGGTATCAGGATCTTCAGTAGTCAGTCCATGGAAGTGAGGTAAAGCGGAGGGGCTAATGTTCTTCATTTTCATGTCTCCATTGGTCTCTCGGATGGGGAAGGCACCTTCTATTCTCTCATCTTCTCCTCTATTGTCAGCCATAGCTTCAGATGGAATGGTCTCTAATTCTTCTTCTACTATAGGATCTTCGTATACCTCAGGAGGTTCACCTATAGGTTCTTCTGGATCACTGTCACCAAAGAAGAGAGAAGGGTGACTCAGTGATGTGGTGGGGGGGTTGGGTAAGAATTTGCTTGTTTTATCTTGATTCCTACGAGGCATGAAATGGAAATACTTTTGATTGCTTTTGTTTTTTTTCTCTGGTACCTGCAAAAACTGAAACAGATTGATCTACAACTGACTATCTTGCTGAAATGAAAATGCAGAATTGAAATGAAAGCAGGGAAGAACTAATCTACTTTGCTCAAATGAAATTGCACAAATGGAAATGCTAGTCTACGCTTGCAGAATTGAAATGCTAATCTATGCTTGCAAAAATGAAATTGCGGAATTGAAATGTTAATCTATCAAAGCAGGAAATGTCTATGCTACTTTTGCAGAATGGAAATGAAATAAACTACTTGGCAGAAGGCAAGAGTAGGAAAATAGAAGAAAAGCAACAATTACTAATACTCTGACGCTTCCCCGGCAACGGCGCCAAAAAGATGGTGGGCTCCAGTATTGTAGCAATAATGCTACAACTCCTGGAGCTTCCTTCTCTAATTTTATCAACCCGGTAGTTCGTAACAAACTTGGAAGCGACGGTGCTGT
Source organism: Pinus tabuliformis (assembly GCA_031772625.1). Lineage (NCBI taxonomy): Eukaryota > Viridiplantae > Streptophyta > Pinopsida > Pinales > Pinaceae > Pinus > Pinus tabuliformis. The sequence continues at coordinate 788,754,494 of CM062811.1, forward strand.
ATGCACAAGTACTAGCTCTTGTCGCAGCTGTCACTTGGTCAGCTGGCACAAGTCCGCCAGGGCTCAAGCCAACTTCTATATGTTCTCAGAAGAAGCTTTTTAAGTGATGAACGAAAGCTATGTCAAAGGAAATTAACCTACTTTGCAAGAATGAACTGAAAGCCAACAAAACATGGAAACCCTAGTAAACCCTAATTCTACCAGCTTAATCCTTATGATGCAATGGTGGGGATGCAACTTCTAAAAGTGATGCCATTACTTCTATTGAGATGAGATGCATGTGTCTAAACTACTTTCATCTGAAGAGAACATGTTTTTGTATTTTTGCTCAAGTTGTTGGAGTTATTATGACTGTGCTTCTTACTGGGTCTTGACTATGTAGAGGTAGGTCAAGGGGAGGAAGGCTTGGAAAAGGTCAGAAGGACTCTGAGAGGGTCTAAGGTATCCCTTACATCATCCCACAGAAGTTCACAAAGTTCAGATGCCTGGCAACCGTATTTGCAAGCTTCTACAGGATGTCCGCAGGGGATTCTACAGGAAGTTCAGACTTTCTACAGGAAGTCTGCTAACTTCTACAAGATGTTCTGCAATAGGATTTTTGGGTGATGGATGGGTGAATGAGCTGTATGGGTAGATAGAGAGGTAGGAGGGGAGCTTGTGATGGCTTATGGTCAGAGAGATGAGATGGAGAGGGAGTGTGTAAAGCTAGTTGGTCTAGAGGGGGGTAGAGGCAATGGAAGGCCGAAAAGATAAAACAACGTGGATGATAGAAGAGTTGGGAGGCAAATGATCTAACTGGTAGATAAGTGGATGGCTTAGGCACGGCTCAGAAGGATAAGGAAATGATAGAGTGGTGTTGTGCAGTGTAAATGAAACAAATCACCTGTGTCTTGCACAAAACCGAGAATTCATCAACCTATTCTAACTGTTTTTATAAAACCATAGAACAACAATGTCGTTTTTAAGGGAAAATCGTGCAAGGTGCTGAAACAAAGAGTTATTGCTCAAGATCTAAATGCATGGACACTTCTACAAACGGAAATATTATGTTAAAGCTTGCATGAACATGTAAAACTGTGTTTTTTGGTGGTTGGCACGGTCTGCACTCCCAATCTCTAAACAGAGGTGGAAGTGAGTGTGCAATCAACCTTTTCTTGGAAATCTGATGAATTCTAATCCCCTTACTCTAATTTAAACTACTGAAAGCACTTTATCCACAAAACTTACCTACTTAATCACATCAAGAAATTTGAATAAGCAAATTGTGTTTCCAAGTGCATGTAAAGGCAAAGAAATGAAATGCTGAAAGGAAAGACAAGTAACAATACAAAGGAAGGAAGCCTTAGGCTCTCAGGTTGGGCCCAACCCTGAGAGCTTAAGCTCCTTTAAGAACTCAGAGCTGCCTCAAATCTGCCTGCTTATTCATTAAGAGATAATAGTCAAAAGTCTGATAACATGCCAAAAATGGCTTACAAAAAGCAAAACAGAGCTATCAGCTCGTAGTCTAGGATAAACAACAAAGTTTCAAAAGTTCCCATCGAAGGCTACAGCCTCAATATTTATACATTATGAGGGCCAAGCTGGCCTCCTAAATTAGTGGGGCTTGGCTGTCCAACTAAAAGTAAACTGCTGTTCCCTTAGAATCCGTTGGCTGCCTTCTAGCTCGGTGGTGATAGCTGTTGGAGCTCGGAGTTGGGGTGGAGATCACGAGGAAGGCCATTCAAGGTTGTGGACAACCTTCCTACAAAACCGCAATGCCACCTTGGCTGTCTCCTTGCCTTCATCTACGTGTTTTTGCTCCATTTAATGTCAAAAAAACCTGAAATAAACATGTATTAGCCACCTAGGAATAGTGATTGCCCTCCTTCCTACAAATAACATGAATATACTTAAGAAATGATGCATAAGTGATAAAAAATGAAGGGTTGAGCAAGGGTAAGTAGGCCAAACGAGCCCAAAATGTTACCAAATTTGGGGCTCATCAGTGACATTGAGTTTTGAGCCTTGAAATTGAAACTTAATTCAAGATCAACTCTAAAATTTAATGAATCAACCTAAGGATCATTTGTCACATTAATGATACATCTAAAGTTCTAGGCTAGAGATTTGTTTTAGTGTCTTTAAACATAGGATTTGTCATTCTTTGTTGGCATTACATTCCGGGGGTGATATCACATTCCACATACGTAAGTGTATTGGGTCGTTCTCCATGTACCTCCGGGTATATCGGATGGGACTCCGCGTATGAAAAGTATATGGGAACGCTCTCATCATATGGTTAAGCATTAGATAACACTACCATGGACTGCACTTCCACGTACCATCGAATATATTTTGGAAGTCCATTGTCGGTTGCTATCCTCACCATAGGTAACTGATTCGGCTACCTTGTACATTATGATACACCGAACACAACATTTGGGGAGATTGCATGCTCGTACATAAATCCTTGTTTCTCCAAATTTGTATATTGCAGTTCACAGTGACGTGGTAACCCTTTTGCCTAGCTACCCATTTTTTGTTTATTTTGTGTACATAATTTCTAAAATAAATGTATTATAGAAATCAGTCTTTTAGATTAATCACATAGTTAGGATGGGGTCAATGTTTCGAACCAACTAATGTGGTTCATCATCAGGACAAGGTGAGAAATCAATCGATCTGAGAGAATAAATAGCAGGGATGCATCATTGTTCAAGGTTAGGCGTTGGTGAAATTATTACTTAGGAGGGAAAAATTATTTTAGAATATGTGATAAAGAGATGTTTGTTAAATTATTTAATATTTTAGTTGGAAACTAGTTGTTATGTAATAATTAAATATTTTATATCGATATTATAAATTATTTATTAGTTTATATAATAATATTATGTAATAATAATTACTTTATATGATATTATTTGTTAGGGTTGACCTATTTAATATAAATTTGGTTGAAAACTAGCTATTATTTTGATACAATAAATCAATTTATAAAATAATATTAAAAATAATTAATTTATATAGAACCATTTGATAGGGGTTGACCTATTCAATATAAATTTGGTTGAAAAATAATTGAATATATTAATTTCAATATTATAAATTAATTATCAATCTTTATAATAATATTACATCAAAATAATTAATTATTAGGTTGAAAACTTACTTAAAGGAATGATAAAATTCATTATATTTTACCAATACCTCTAATAAGACTATTGACCATTATAGGAAAGAGGATAGCTTATCCTCTTTGAAAAGGAGGAAAGCAAAGTTAACCGAAAAAGTTTCAAATAAAATATTGGAAGGTTGATAACATATGAAGTAAAAGAGAATAAATAGGAAAACAAGGATAAAATAAGAAGAATAAAAAGATGAACGCGAGGAAAGGGAGGAAGAGTTAAGAAGAGAGAGTTAGAATCCAACTTTTACTTAGTTTCTAGCCATCATCCCTATAATATTTCTGGCATGTCTCTCAATCTCAATCACTTCCCTTAGTTCCCTGTGGTGGAAATGATCTATTTTAGAAATGACTTTGGATTATTCAATGTAGACATGGTGTTTTGATTTCTCAGCATGTTCTGCAAGGGCTGACATGCGGGAACTATTGTCTCTAATGTTAGCCACATGTTCATTGATCCTTTATCTAATAGACCTTCCTATTTCTCTAATGTAGGGGATACCACAGGAGCAGGGAACGAGGTAGACCCCTTCGAGTCTTTAGGGTCAATAGGGTCCTTTACAGATCTAAGAGAATTTTTAATGGTATTGGGAGGTTTGAAGGAAGAAGAGACATTAATATTTTTAAGAATATGAGCAATATTATCCGTGGTACCTTGTATATATGGGAGATGAACTTTAGAGATAGGATCAGCATGAGTAAGTTTAACCCTAGGTTCTTTACTAGCTCTGAGAAAGGCCTTAAGGCTTTGTGGTCTGCTATATCCATTATTTTCAAAAACCTCAAGAAGATGATATTTCTCCTGGTTAAGGTGGTCATCATCAGAGATTCTTAGAGCACATGTAGCAAGAGTGTTGAGAACCCTGAATTTCTGAGCTAGGAAATGATGAGAACTGTCATGAAGATATTGTTCCGTGTGACTCTTCTTTCGAAAAACTTGGTGACAGAAAGAACCATCCTCTTTTCTAGAAAGAATAATGTCGATAAAGGGAAGGCAACCATGTTAACAGGAAAAGTGTCTATTCAGAACGACCCTATCCCACTGAGGTGTGACAGTGACCTTAGAAACAAACAGGGAAAACTACTTTCGCATTCTCCTTTATGAACTATAAACGAAGAGGAATAGGATGAACCAACCTGTGTCTTGCGCTAGTCCTTTGATCCAATCTCTCTCCTCTTTGACAGCTTCCAACTACCTGCTCCCTTACTTGCCCAGCTTCACCAAGTTCCTGTAAAATCACAGAAGAAGGAAACTACACAAAGACATGGATTTATATTCATAAATAGCTTAGGATCAGATTTAAGCTAAACATACAAATGTAAACAACATCAATGATATACAAGCATGTAGGAGAAACTCAAATAGTTTTATTGATAAAACAAGAAGATCCAGGAGGAGTTACAACCGATGATTCCTGATCCAGCATCAACCTCCCAGCATAAAATCCCCTCTTCACCTCCAACAAAGCATAAATCACCCAATACTCTGATATCTATCTCAAAACCAACAGCAATTCTCTGCAATGTACAAAATTCCAGCCTCTGGATCTCTTGGATGAGGGATCCATATATAGATGTATGCAAAGAGGATGAGTCAGCTCATGAATTGATTAGTGGCTTCTCTCTGTCAGTTCTTGCTTCCACTTGGAGACTGAGAGCCTCTTACTCATCACTAGTCGAATTCAGTGAGGCAAGTGTCATTGGGGAAGATTCTGGAAGCTTCCATTGTCTCTCCACCTCGTGGAATGACTCTGCCACTTGTCATTTCCCGCTCAACACACCCTGGTAGTGCATTTAGGTGCGTTGCAACGCACCTAGCTAGTGTATTTGGGTGCTTTGCAACGCAGCTAGCTAGTGGAGCAGCTGAAATGATCCAGATTTGACTAGTTCTGAGCAGTTTCTGGTGGAGAACTTCTGGGAGAAGCTGTGATTTGTTGACCTTGTTCCTTTAGGGGCCAGAACAACACTTTTAGGGACTTAGGATCCCTTGGTTTATGGACATTTCATGCTTAGAGCTGTAAGGCACAAAAATGTCTATAACAGTTGCCCCCTAAAGTATGAGGCCGTTTATCAGGTGAAATGCTTTATTAGAAGGATCCGAAGTTCTTTCAATGCTGGGAGGAGACCTGTAATAAGATACAATACAATACATTATCTTCATACTGTTTTCATGATCTAGCTGAGGCGGGCATTCCCATGCTCAGCTTTATAAATTCATTTTCATGTACATAGGACAGACAATCGTCTGATGGTAGACTGATGATTCTGATGGAGTCATCATCCTTTTGGTAGGATGATTATCTGTGCTGCAATGCTGTACAGTTCAATGTCTTTATTTTTCCTGAATATATATCGCAGCCCGGATGGATGAAACTAGATCCGGGGTCTTCAATCTCGTCCGATATTCACTCGAAGTACAAGTCGATCCATGTGAGAAATGTTTTGAAGTCGAACATGGAAAGACATCACTTGATTACAAGTCAATGATGTAAATTGTTAACAAGCGTGAGAGGAATCACCGATAATGATAATGACCCTCAAGGTACTGCAGTACAATTCACGTGGTGTTAATAAAGGACTTGGCGTCGAACACCACGCAAAATCTTTTGGTCGAAGGTCATTGATGTATACCTGTCGCCGGAAGTGAAAAACTTGCCATTGAGGCATGCAAGCTTCAAAGTACTGAAGGGGGTGTTCCTAGATCAACTTTTTGGATAATGAGTTGATGTCGACAAGAAGCGATCCGTCAAAGGAGGGCCTTAATGAATCCCACATCAATGACATAGAACAGAGCAAATGATTTTGATGGAGGTGAAAACGATCTGATGATATATGGTTCAGGGTGGCGGTCATGAAGGAATGAAGTATAATGTATGGTAGTGGATGGGACACGGGTGACTTCTCTGGATGACTTCTCTTGAACATGTCGACGACACTTATGTGATGGATTGGTAGTATTTACCCCAAATGTGGATGGTGTGGCGTGACCATGGTGATGTGACCGGTGAACGAAACAACCCAACCTGACTCAGGCACGGAGTGGAAGTGTCATGTTCAAGAGCGACTTGCTACCAATAAAGTTTCTTTGAGTTTTCTTCCCAATTTTTCCCCAGTCATTGCTGACCAGTACCTCTTTATTTTTGTCAAGCTTGAGGAGGATAACATATGCTTGTTCTATAATTTTCCCTTCGGGCAAACCATCGCTATGTTTTAACGAGCCTAGCGATAGTGAAACTCGTTCTCGCCTAAAGACAAGTTTGTCGCTATTAATCTTTTTAACGAGTCTAATGACAAAGATAACTCGGTCCTTTTCATTTTTAGAGAGTCTGAAAAGGTACGTAAAGGTAACTCCGAAGTTCCTTTTTCGTCATCTAATCCCTTAAGTCCGAAAAAGTATAAAACAATACAGAAGGGATGAATTTTCGATAGTTTTAACAAGCCGAACAAAACAAACGCTCGATATTTTTGTGAAATAATCCCTCAGGTCCAAAAAGATTAAAATCTAGAGGAGGGATAGCACTTCCGGTTGCTTTAACGAGCTGGAAGGCCAAAACTCCGCAATCTTTTCATATTTTACGAGTTAGTTGAAAAGAGCTTAAAAAAGACTTGTCTTTTGAGGAACGAGTGATAAAATGGGTAGCAGCTGATTCCAGGTAAGGTTTGGAATTTTCCAATCATGGCAGTGTCACAAGGATGGCTAGTGAAATCACTCTTCACAGCTGTTCCTCAAAATGGGTAAACAATCAAATGGAGGTGAATGATCGGCCAATGGAAAAGTGGAGGTGACGGTGCAAACACGACCAAGGCTTTAATGGCTGAAAATGCTTCATTCACGGTGGTTATTTACCAGGGGATAGTTCATTTTTTAACGAGCTTAAACGTGGGTGGAAACATTTGCTCGGTCTTATGTTTATTTTTTAACGAGCTTGAACTATGTGCTAAAACTGCTTGATTAATCTAGACATATGATAAGAATGTCTCATATAAAAATGGCAACCTTTACATTTTTGCCCCACATCCTTTCTTTATGCAAGTTAGGAAACGACCAATCTAAAAAACAGATAAATAATCGCTCTTTGCTTGCACTCCAAAAGGTTTGCATGCCCCCAGGTATAAAATATAGTTTCAAAGTTACCCCTCAATTTGCAGACAAAACATTTGTTCTATCAGGAGAGGCCTACCTCTTACAGGTTACCCAAAGATTGTTTTATTCACACCGCAAATAAAACACTTCTTCGGTGATGTCTACCAAGATAAACAAAGGTGAGTGACTCAGTTCTGCCAACTCACATAACTTTGACAAGAGAATCTTATTCTAGAATAACCCCTCTTCCAATCACGGACGGGGTATAGACTAGTCATATTCTCCCGCGGAAACCTACTCTATACCTGAAGTTTTCCTGCCGAAGCAGACCAGGACGCATGCCCCCTGGGTTTCAGTCATATCCCTCCGAATTACTCGCGCTCATCAGGAGGACGGACTGGGGATTGAGACATTTCTTGCGTGAAAAGACCATTTAGGGACGGTATATGACTATTTGCTATGCGTGATCCGGGAAATGAAAGCTGGTCCACGAGCTTGACCACTCTTCCTTCGTGCGGAAAACACATTACTCTAAAGAGTGAGGAGATGATGGCTCCCATGCAATAAATATAGTCTCGTCCAAGGAGTAGGTTATAATACAAGGGTCCTTGAACGACCATGACATTCATGCGAACTATCTTCCTTCTCAATGTTATGGGCACATCAGGAAGGATCCCTAAAGGTCGATTGGTTCCTTTATCAAAGCCTGTCAGATTTCTCATCTCAGGCAACAACGATGGCGAACCAAGCACTTTCCAAGCAATAGAGGAAAGGATACTCACAGAAGCCCCCTCATCTATGATGGTACCAGCCATGACCATTCTATATATTTGAACGATAATTCGGAATGGTACACTTGCTGGTAGGCGGGGTCTGCCTAGTTGATTCCAATCGAAGGAGACAACTAGGTTGCTTGGAGGTGGGACCGAGTAGACGGCCGGGTATGGCTCTGACGAACTTCCTTCCTATGGTAAAGGAATGGGTGGATTGCCCCCATGTTCGTCGGAGTCTGTGTTGATGAAGAGAGTTTGGACAGTGTCATCCTTGTTCTCTTCAATGACTGTATCATCCGAAGATAAAACCTCTGAAGGCAAGACCGGGTCAACTGCCGCCTCGACCTTTTGACTTTCGTCTGGTATGGATTTAGTTGGTTTATCTTCAATGATAGGCGCTTCAGCCGACCACTTGAGCGGGCCAGCTGGGTTCTCAACTAGTGATGGACTCGGCAAGAGTTTTTTATATCCAGGTGGAAGTCGTAACGGTGAAACCAGACGATCATCCAAAACTCTTTTAGCCTCGTCTAAGAAGGGACAACGATGGAGGGCATGGTCGCCTTCGCACAGTTTACAAGGAAATCTAACTTTCCCTTTTCATCCTGGGGCTTCACTTTCACTAGTTGACGGTGTGCTTTCAACATGATCTCTAGAGGTTGATGACACCGGATTGTGCAAACGAGGAGACCAGTCCCTTAGTATCCGGGGGATGCAAGGACAATCTCTGTGAAAGTGGTCTCCTCTGCAAATGACACATAGCGATTTAGGCCTGGTCAGTGTTGTGTGTGGATTTTCGTTAGACGACACTCGTTTTCCCCCATTCGCCTTTGGCTCCTTCTTCTTTTTCTCTTTCTTCTTCTTTTCCTTCTTCTCCTTAGGAACTTGGCTTTTAGCTTTACCAGTCCCGTCAAGCGAAGAGGAAGGAGGAGAGGAAGAATTAGAGGAAGTAGAAGGCTGGTGGGTAACTCTGGACTCGTCTAATTGCTGATTCGATTGTTCAGGAATAGTGGTGTTCTGAACGACATTGGTTGAGAAGAGCCATACTGGCAAGCCAATTGTCAGTCCTGGAAGCGACAATGTGGCCATATGGGGCGCACCAACATCTCCCCAAGAGGAGAAGGGACTAGGATTTCCACCAAGGGGAATTCCTTGGTTGGTAGGCTCCATTTTCTCAACCTAAAGATCAACGTAGGAAAAGGGTATGAATATTCCGTTTAAAATAAATTTTAACACGCTTTGACACAACTTGTTTTTTCAGTTTTAAAGAGTCGAAAAAAAACAAAAGATGACTCTAGTCTCCTTCGATTCTTAATGAGCCTGAAGTGACAAGTGCTCAAATGGACCTTTTCCGTTAAGGAGTCTGAAAAGGAATGAAAGGGACTACTCTATCTAAGTAGAGGGAGTACCAAACCAATCACAAAACTGCAGAATACTTTTTACGGTACGGCAGTCAATCTTCCCGAATGATGTGTTCGGTGCATTGCGATCAGTAGGGCGGCCGACACAGCTTCCTATGGATAAAGGTTTTATGCCTATAGGGGTCTCCCAATATATACTCGACGGTACGTGAGAGCACAAGTCCGTACTGGCACTTATCGTCTCAAAGTGGAGGAATCACCCAACCATCAGTGAGGACAACAGTTACCAGGCTTTACGACACCGGAATACGTCTCTAGCCTAGACCTCTAAATGTTGTGCGTTAAGTTACAAAGCGTTGTTAAGTTCATTGAATTTATTTTAAGTTGATCTTTCTTATGAAGTTTTCCTTTTGGGTTCACCACGAGATGTATATGTAATTCCTAAAATGCAATCTAAAGATGATAAGCAAGCTTTTATCTCTTTTCAGCAATGAAAATCCTAGCTACAAGGGGAAAAGAAAGACACAATCTTTTCTCAAAGAGCAAAGAGCACACTGTAAATGCATTTTTCCTAAATCAAGCCAAACAGAGTATCAATATGCAAATGCACATGTGCATGTATTTGTTTTTCACTTTCTTAATATTGATGTCTAAAAAGAAAGTTGTTGTACAAATTTGAATTCGTTTTCAAGTGAAAAACACAAACAAGCTTCTTTTCGAAATAAAAAGGTAGAGACGATTACGACACTTTATGATTTTGAAATAAACACTTGTTTCGACACTAGAAATTCACAAATTCAAGCCAAAGGCAAAAGTAAAAGCATAATCAACTGTCAACAGCAAATAAACTTTCTCCTAAGATCAAAATCGACACTTACAACAGATCTAAATCAAAGGAAGACAGTATGACTATTCTACTTTTGCAATGGGAAATTGTAAATGACGTAACAAACACACAAAAACATATACAGTTTCTTTTATACAACTGAGGCAGAATTAAGGCAAAGAAAAGGGGTTTTTAAACAGACACACACACTGATCACAGGCTGCAAAAATCAGAGACAAAACTGAAAAAATTGAGCAAAGAACCTCAGCTGCACAAGGCTAGGCTGATCAACGCACCTACTACACAGAGAAACTGGATTGCAACGTAGGTTACCCTCTCGGGAACTGCGCTGAAATGCAGGAACTCTTCACAGCACCTACGCTGGGGCAGAAACGAGAATTCTATCCGGGTTCTGGGTCACGGTTTGCAGTTTAATCTATGGTTTTTGGCCGAGTAAAAGCAATCAGTAATGCACAATCAAAGGGTAGATTTAAAAGAGGTTTAAGAGCTATCACAAAGGGTAATCAGATCATTTGTGAATCAGCTGTTCAAATCATAAACAGATCAAGTGAATGGATTGAAGCAGCAGATGTCTACTTTGCATTTGTTAATGGCAAATGCAGTTCGATTGCTACTTCTAAGTTTATGAAACGAACAACAAGAGAAACACAAACAAACTAACTAGACACAATCCCCAGCGGAGTCGCCATTTTGTCAACGGGAAAAGTGTCTATTCAGAACGACCTTATCCCACTGAGGTGTGACAGTGACCTCAGAAACAAACAAGGAAAGCTACTTTCGTATTCTATTTTATGAACTATAAACGAAGAGGAATAGGATGAACCAACCTGTGTCTTGCGCTAGTCCTTTGATCCAATCTCTCTCCTCTTTGACAGCTTCCAGCTACCTGCTCCCTTACTTGCCCAGCTTCACCAAGTTCCTGTAAGATCACAGAAGAAGGAAACTACACAAAGACATGGATTTATATTCATAAATAGCTTAGGATCAGATTTAAGCTAAACATACAAATGTAAACAACATCAATGATATACAAGCATGTAGGAGAAACTCAAATAGTTTTATTGATAAAACAAGAAGATCCAGGAGGAGTTACAACCGATTATTCCTGATCCAGCATCAACCTCTCAGCATAGAATCCCCTCTTCACCTCCAACAAAGCATAAATCACCCAATACTCTGATATCTATCTCAAAACCAACAGCAATTCTCTGCAATGTACAAAATTCCAGCCTCTGGATCTCTTGGATGAGGGATCCATATATAGATGTATGCAAAGAGGATGAGTCAACTCATGAATTGATTAGTGGCTTCTCTCTGTCAGTTCTTGCTTCCACTTGGAGACTGAGAGCCTCTTACTCATCACTGGTCGAATTCAGTGAGGCAAGTGTCATTGGGGAAGATTCTGGAAGCTTCCATTGTCTCTCCACCTCGTGGAATGACACTGCCACTTGTCATTTCCCACTCAACGCACCCTGGTAGTGCATTTAGGTGCGTTGCAACGAACCTAGCTAGTGTATTTGGGTGCTTTGCAACGCAGCTGGCTAGTGGAGCAGCTGAAATGATCCTGATTTGACTAGTTCTGAGCATTTTCTGGTGGAGAACTTCTGGGAGAAGCTGTGATTTGTTGACCTTGTTCCTTTAGGGGCTGGAACAACACTTTTAGGGACTTAGGATCCCTTGGTTTATGGACATTTCATGCTTAGAGCTATAAGGCACAAAAATGTCTATAACAAACCATTCTCCTCAAATTCCATAGTGAACTTGATGAAGTCTGATTGAGAGTTAAGGTGGTTGAGAAAAAGATCTAGTTTCTCTCGACCATGAGGTCAGATGACACAAGTGTCATCGACAAACCTCTTCCATTTTTTAGGACGAAACTTAGCAGAGGCTAGGGCCTTGGTCTCAAAATCTTCCATAAAAAAGTTTGCGATGATAGGGGGGAGAGGGGAACCCATCGCAACACCGCAAGTTTGCTCATAGAACTCACCTTGGAAACTAAAGAAAGTTGAGATGAGGTAGAGGCCAACTAACTTGGCAGTGTCTTTATCAGTGATGTGATTAATGACATCAATGGCTTCTTGGATGGGGATTTTGGTGTATAAGGAAACGACATCAAAACTCACCAATAAATCTCCAAGTTCTAATTTGATATCTCTCCACTCTTGAACAAAGGAGGCAGAGTCTTTCAAAAAAGAACCAGTTCACCCAACAAGAATTTTGAGCTTTTGCGCTAGGAATTTAGAAAGAGGATAGGTAGGTCCACCTATGGTGTTAACGATAGGTCTTAAGGGGGCCCCAGATTTATGAATCTTTGGTAGGCCATAAATTCTAGGGGTAAGGGGATTGTTATGTTTATGACATGGTATATCTTGTGTTGGGTCCCTATAATACTAGTGATTCCCCCATTACTATTGTCATTATATCCCTTATTGTTATTGTTGTGCCCCTATTGTCCCCATATTGTTATTATTGTGCCCCATAGAATCCCACTATTGTTATTTTTGTGCCTTTATATTATTATTGTTAGGTCAGCTTGGTTATATTGTGTCCCCTTAGACTCTTATATATAGAAAGGAGGTTTTGTCATTTGAATCATCCAAGAATTATTCATTTGTGTAATGTAAAGGAGGTTTCCCCCTCGAAGAGACTTATTTCTAAGGCGTTGATCTATCTTTTCTATATTTTTGTGAGCTGGTTTCATAACATTTGGTATCGGAGCTTTGGATTCTAGGGTTTCGCTGCTCCAAACAGGTCATCGTGGAATTTTCACTATAAATTTTTTTCTGTGATGTTTCAGAAGCAAAAAAAACCCATTTGAGAGGAAATCATGTCGAATCTCAAGTCCGAATTCCAGAGCTTGTCTCACTATATTTTTGGAGATATGATCTGAGGAAGTTAGAATTTTTTCAAGCTCCATAATTTAAACTAAAACTGGGCATCGTGGGATTTTCGCTATAACACTTTCACTACAAAATTGCACAAGCTAAAACAAAAACCCATTAGAGAATAAATCAGTCTAAACCTCGACTCCAAATTTTAGATCCTATCGTGCTATATTTTCGTAGATATAGTCTGAGGAAGTTAGGGTTTTCTCAGACCCCCAAATTACATTCCAAACAGGTCACCATGGGAAAATCGTCATAATTATCTATCTGGGCATCAAATTGAAATTTCATAATACAAAAAGAGGATGGACTGTAGTTTCTTGAATATATTTTTCAAATCCAAAGGTAAAAACAATGACACGTGGCACTTCATACAAGTTCGCTCTTCTAAAAATGTATATAATTAGGTTACCATGGGAGATTTGGCATAACTCTTCCTTGGAGAATCCAATTTCGATCAGACTGGTGGCATTGGAAAGAGGACACAAAGGGCTACTGTAGGTCATGATTTCAGAACTAGGAGATCCAAAATTACAGAGGTACATCAGATTCAATATCAATCTCCTACAAAGTGAAAAAAAGGTGTGTATTTTTTTAAATTTTTGCATAAGCTTGGTTTGAAAAATTAGTTTGAAGGAATTCAAAGGGCATATTGAAGCATTATTATCGGTAATTGATGCCCTGAAGAAAGAAAATGGAAACACCTAGTAAGCAACCTGGAAGCTCTAGCATGAATCATGAAGAAGAGGAAGAAATGCAACATTATATGTCAATATTACGAAACCAAGTGCAACAAATTTCACTCACACAAAAGGTAACAGAAAATAAGATGGATGGTTTAAAGAAATAAGTAGAAGCTAAGATGGATGGTTTAAAGAAAGGCGAAGAAGCTAAGATGAATGACTTGGAAGCTAATATGAACAGCGTGGAAACTAAGATGGATGATTTGAAGACAGGCATGGAATATTTCAAGACAAATTTGACAAAGTTTCTACAAGAAATGCTTACTAATGGAAAAAGGGTAGTAAAGGAAACTCATGATGAGAACAAAATAAATGTTAATCATGATTTCATAGACTCTATCGTTGGATCAAAGAACCACCATGTTCCAAAGATTGATATGAGGAAGTTTGATGGCAAGGATCTCGGAACATGGATACTACAGATGGAGCAATTTTTCGACCTCCATAATGTGCAAAACACACAAAAGGTACACATTGCAACTTTATATTTGGAACCAAATCAGTTTGTATGGTATCGAAGGCTTTTCTCTCGTAAACAAAATTGTCACTTGGGCTATTTTTATGGATGCAATGATAGCACATTATGAGGATACAAAAACAAACACTTTTTTTAGCCAATTGATGAATCTCAAACAAAAGGGTTCAATGATGGAGCACATTGAGAACTTCGAAAAATTGAATACAAGGGTAAAATATATTCCAAAGGAGCATAGGATTGATATGTTCATAGGGACTTTAAAAGATAACATCCAACATGAGGTTCGCCTTTGGGAACCAGATTCACTAGAGAAGGCATTTAGGTTGGCAAGAAAAATGGAAAGAAAAATTATGGCAACAAGGAAGCCTACCACTCACAATCATAAATATGGAAGTGTTGCTACCCCTAGCCATCCACAACCTACAAGGTTGACACCACAAAAATTGGAAGAAAAAAGAGCAAAAGGGCTTTGTTACAGTTGTGATAGCAAATACACTAAAGGTCATATGTGTGTCGAGAATAAATTATTTTACATAGATTGTGAAGTGGAGGAAGAAAAGGAACAAGAAACATGAAAAGAAGAGGATATACACCAAGAAAAAAACCTTAGAAAAAGAAGAAATGAATCCGACCATATCTTGTAATGCATTGGCTGGAATTACCACTCCTCAAACTATCAAGATAGAAGGGCGTATCAAGAAGAAAAGGTAATAGTGTTGATTGATTCGGGAAGTACCCATAATTTTATTCATTATAAGATAGCCAAAGAATTGAATTGCTTCCTATATCCAGCACCAAAGTGTCAAGTGATGGTTGCAAGTGGAGGAACGATAAATTTCTCAGGAAAGTGCCATAATATCAAGCTATCCATGGGAGAATATGTATTAAATAGCCCAATGCTTTCCATTCCAATGGATGGTGCTGATGTTGTACTAGGAGTCCAATGGCTACAATCCTTGGGTACAATAGCTTTTAATTTTCAAGAACTTTTCATGAAATTCTCTTCAGAAGGAGAGGAAATTGAATTAAGGGGTATCACAGGGAAACCAGGAAAGATAATCAGCTCTAATAGAATGACAAATCTTCTAATGAAAAAACAACGAGGCATAATTGCACAATTATGTTCACTAGAGGTTCCCACGTTGAAATCATCCATTTCTCCAGATCTCCAAAAAGTATTGGACAATCATTCCAAGGTATTTGAGACTCCCAAAGGCCTCCCACCTATTCATGATCAGGATCATGCTATCAATTTGATTTCAGGAAGTGTTCCTCTAAACATCATGCCTTACAGATATCCCTATGTCCAAAAGAGTGAAATTGAACGTATGGTTGCAGAAATGCTAGAGGCTGGTATAATTCAACCTAGTCAAAGTTCTTTCTCTGCTCCAGTAGTATTGGTTCACAAGAAGGATGGATCATGGCGCATTTGTCAAGATTATAGGGAGCTCAACAAGCTCACTATTAAAGATAAGTTTCCCATTCCTGTCATTGATGAACTATTGGATGAATTGCATGGATCAATTTACTTCACCAAGTTGGATCTTCGTTCAGGATATCATCAAATCAGAATGAAGACTAAAGACATTCCAAAAACGACATTTAGAACTCATGAGGGTCATTATGAATTTTTGGTCATGCCTTTTGGCCTTACTAATGCACCTTCTACATTTCAAGGTTTGATGAATTCCATTTTCAAACCCTTCCTTAGAAAATTTGTGTTAGTATTTTTTGATGATATACTAATCTACAGCAAGTCTTGGAAGGATCATGTCCAACATGTTGACATGGTGCTCAAACTATTGGAGGAGAAACAATTATATGAAAAATTTTCCAAATGTTTCTTTGGAGTACAAGAGGTGAAATATCTGGGTCATATTGTATCTAATGAAGGTGTTAAGGTAGACCTTAGCAAAATCAAAAACCATTAAGGAATGAAAAATCCCCACATCCATAAAGCATCTACAAGGATTTCTCAGGTTGACAGGGTTTTATCGCAAGTTTGTTAAGAGTTATGGGAGAATAGCAGCACCTCTAACAACATTATTGAAGAAAGATGAATTCTCACGGACTCCAAAAGCAACGAAGGCCTTTGAACATCTTAAAGAGGAAATGTGCCAAGCACTAGTCTTAGATACACCGGAATTCAAAAAAATCTTTATTGTGGAATGTGATGCCTCAGGAAATGGAATTGGTGATGTTTTAATGCAAGAACAAATACCCATTGCTTTCAAAAGTCGTCCAATAAAAGGAAATTATTTACACAAAGCTATTTATGAGAAGGAAATGTTGGCAATACTACATGCACTTAAGAAATGGTGACCCTACCTAATGGGAAGACACTTCAAGGTAAAAACAGATCATGATAGTCTTAAATACTTTTTGGAACAAAGATTATCTTTAGAAGAGCAGCAAAAATGGGTCACAAAGATGTTGGGCTATGACTTTGAAATCATCTACAAAAAAGGGAAGCAAAATGTTGTGGCAGATGCACTCTCAAGAAAGGATGAGGATGTGGAATCATTTCTTTGCGCCATTTCTATTATCCAACCAGATTGGATAAACGAAGCAAGGGATGAATGGAAGAATGACGAGGAAGTGTGGGCACTCATTCAAAAGATACAACAAGATCCCAGTACATCTTATACATTTAGCTACAATAATGAATCGTTATGGTACAAGGATCGGTTATACCTATGTAATAATTCCCAACTCAAACAAAAGATTCTTAGGGAATTGCACACCTCTCCCTTAGGAGGGCACTCGGGATTTCTAAAAACCTACCACAGGGTTAAGAAGGATTTTTTTGGGATGGCCTTAAATCGGATATTCAAAAGTTTGTGGCGGAATGTTTGGTTTGCCAACAAAATAAAGTTGAAACAATTAAGACCCCAGGACTATTACAACCCTTATCCATTCCAAGCCAACGTTGGGAGGAGGTTTCAATGGATTTTATCACAGGTTTACCCAAGTCCAAAGGAAAGAGTGTTATCATGGTGGTAGTTTACAGACTTACCAAGTATGCACACTTTTGTGCATTATCTCATCCATTTAAAGCAAGTACAGTTTCTACTGCATTTATGGAAACAATTCAAACGCTACATGGAAATCCAAAGATTATTGTAAGCAACAGAGATCCCATTTTCACTGGAAATTTTTGGACAGAATTATTTTCTTGTCTTGGTACTCAGTTAGCTCATAACTCATCTTATCATCCTCAATCTGATGGGCAAACTGAGACAGTAAACAAATGTCTGGAAGGATATCTTCGTTGCTTTGTATCTGATAAACAGACACAATTGGTCAAATGGTTGCCTTTGGCTGAATGGTGGTATAACACTTCCTTCCATACTATAACAAAAATGACCCCATTTATGGCACTTTATGGATATCATCCACCATCCATCACATCATATTTAAGAGAAAATTCTAAGGTTCATGCAGTGGAAGATCACATCGAGCATCAACAACAAGTTCTCCGACTCTTAAAGGATAACCTTACCTTGGCGCAGAATAGAATGAAACAACAAGCAGATCAACATCACAGTGAAATAAGTTCTGATGTAGGTGGTTGGGTATTCCTACAGCTACAACCATATAAACAAATGTCCCTCAAGCAAGCTGAGAAGGATAATAAATTATCACCAAAGTATTATGGTCCATACAAGGTGTTGTAAAAGATAGGTACTATGGCATACAAGTGGGAACTTCCTGCAGCTTCTCGAGTGCACCCAGTTTTCCATGTTTCATGCTTAAAAAAGGTTATAGGTGACAAGATTCCAGTTCAAACAATATTGCCAGAAATTGATGAGGAAGGAAAAATCATATTGGAACCTGAAGCAATCAAAGAAACAATAACTCGACAGCTACGAAATCGATCAATTTCAGAGTATCTCATCAAGTGGAAGAACTTACCCGTTGAAGATTCCACATGGGAGGATGAGAATTTTATACAGAAACACCCAGAACTACTCAAGCATTGAGGAAAACACTTTTTTGAAGGAGAGGGGCATGTTAGGTCCCTATAATACTAGTGATTCCCCCATTACTATTGTCATTGTATCCCTTATTGTTATTTTTATGCCCCTATTGTCCCCATATTGTTATTATTGTGCCCCATAGAATCCCACTATTGTTATCTTGTGCCTTTATATTATTATTGTTAGGTCAGCTTGGTTATATTGTGTCCCCTTAGACTCCTATATATAGAAAGGAGGTTTTTTCATTTGAATCATCCATGAATTATTCATTTTTGTAATGTAAAGGAGGTTTCCCCTCGAAGAGGCTTATTTCTAAGGCGTTGATCTATTTTTTCTATCTTTTTGTGAGCTCGTTTCATAACATCTTGTCTCTTCACTCTTTCATGTGATGTGTTTCCTACATGAAGTAAGAATTGTGATCATTGACAAGATTTAATTCTTTGGTCCTAATTTGACTCCCAATCAACTAGCTTCCCTAAATGGTACTTATATGCAAGTGGTATCTCCCCCACCACAAATTAATTATGTGCCCACCTATTCCATGACCACATCTACTGATGATCTAGTAGGTGATGTAGTGCATCATGTGTTGGGATCAATGGAGCCTGATATCTCCATTAGATCCCTTGATATGTATCCCTTCGATGGAATTGTTCCCCCATCTAATGAGAACCTCTTGGAAGACATGTCCTTCTGCAGTGATCAAGTTCCTATGAGAATAATTCCTTTTGTTGTGTCAAGCTCATTAAAAAATGAAATAATACCTCTGAGCAGAATTATTTTCCTGTGTCAAGATCATTAAAAAATGAACAGATCCCCTTCAATTTGATTCTTTGATTAGATCTTGTAAATTCCCAGTCAATTCTTTCACTTGATCTCATAAATGAACCTTCATTCCATCCACCTGTTAATAACTAGTAGTCTACGTAGGTGAATGAAATGAAGCTTGGGGGGCATGTGCCTCAAACTAAATCATTACATTGGGGGCATGAAAATCTATTTCAAGCATAGTTTTTCTCAGTTTCAAGCTTGTGTAAAAATGAAACCGCTCTCAAGTGTAGCTTTTCTCATTTTTCAAGCTTGTGAAAAAATGAAACCATCTTCAAGTATTCTCGAGCATAGTTTCCACACGTTTCAAGATTGTGTAAAAATGAATTCATTTTCATCCTAACTCTCGTGATTGCCATTTTTATCAGTTTGACTTTGCCATATGAGCCTTGGTTTTCTCATTCCATTGTCACCATATTCTTGGTTGATCATACACTTTCACTTGGTTGTTTTACCCTTTCCTGTGGAATAGTTGCAATGAGTAGTCTTGTTAGCCAACATCTTAACCTCTATGTGTTTTGAGCAGTTCCATCATGATTAGAACCAATTGTTATCCTTTATACCACTCGTTCCTTAAGGTGGTGCCCTCTTTCAACTCTTTTCAGACTCCCTAAACATGAAAATATTATCGATCACTTGTCTTTTAGAACTCATTAAAGTAAATGAGATGAGTTTACTCAGTATAATTTTAACCCTTTTCTGGATTGAGATAAACTAACTAAGAAAAGAGATACCTTAATAATTATTCTTATATTAAATTAAAAGTAACCTATTATTAAAAATATTTTAATTAATACTTTTAATAATTATTCCTATATTAAATTAAAAGTAACCTATTATTAAAAATGTTTTAATTAATTAATTAAAAAATAATATTAAAATTAAAAGTAACCAATTATTAAATATTATAATTAATTAATTAAAAATTAATATTAATTTTAATTATGATAATGATCAACATAATAATAATTTATATTAATTTAAATCAATTAATTAGCTCATCATTAATTAATCAAAATTATTATTCAAAAAAGAAAGAGCCGACATTCCTCTCAATTACTCTCTTCTATTATTAATCAAAAATTATTATTCAAAAAGAGAGCCGACATTCATCTCAATTTACCCTCCTCATTACTATTTAATCCATTAAGCTCTTCTTCTATCAAGCATTCAAGTTGTCCTGATGATGGATCCCGATTGGGATTTGAAACGTTGGTAGAAAATGGTTCTTACTGTGGATTCTCTGGTAACAAAGTCAAAAGAAATAAACCACAGAGGTATTAAATCCAGGAATACCTTAGTTGAACATGGCCAAGAGGTTCTCCTGAGTATTGTTTTCTACCATTTCGGACTCAAGAGACTATCTACAAAAAGGAACCTTTGGATTTTTCTTTTTCACCTATTTTTCAAACTCTCTAAACATGAAAAAGATGTTGAGCTAGACCTTCTCTAGAATCATTAAAACATCAAACAGTGATGGCCTCGTCGAACATGACGGGACCAAACCACTCCTTCTTAGGGTTCATTAAACATACTTGGAGGGATTCATTCGAAGGATGAACTTACAGATCAAGCATGTGTTATCCTCCTCAACATTGTTAAAAAATAAAGAGGTACTAACTAGTAATGGTTGGGAAATTGGGAAAATGAGATATTCTACCTATTATGGCAGCGATTCACTCTTGAACACGACACTCTTCCACTTCATCTCCATGGTTTTTGGGTTTGGAAATATGTTGTATTTTTGTTCATCACACCATTTTAGTTTTGGTTCAATGATTTTAACTCCATTCAGAGTTGTTGGTGTGTTCAAGAGAATTCATTTAGTTAATATCTGTTGTGATACACTTAAGCCCTCGTTCCATATTTTTCATTCCTGAACCAAATCCATATCGAAAGCATTATGTCTTGAATCATGAATAATTGTTTCATGTCATTGATGGGGGATACATCAAGGCCCTCTAATGACAAGTCGCTTCTTGCCGACATCAGCTCATTATCCAAGAAGTTGACTAGAAAGTAGTACCTTGGGACTTGCATACATCGATGGCAATTTTCCTCACTCTCGGTGACAGATTTACATCACTGGCCTTCGACCTACATATTATGTGTGTTGTTTGACTTCAACTCATTCATTCATACCGTACATATTGTACTGCAGTACCTTGAGAGACATTAACATGATTGGTTATTTCTTTTACATCTATTAATAGCTTACATCATTGGACGGTAATCAGATGGTGTCTACCATGTTCAACTCTAGCTCCTTTATTCACAAGGTTAGACTCGTACGTTGGATGATAGAGTGAATGATATAGAAGACCCTAAATCTAGTTCCAACCATCCATGTTATGATTTCAGGATTAATACAATATCACAATGTATGATGTCTATGATCATACAGACGATCATCAAATCATGGGTCTACCCTTTGTCATTAGTGGACATGTCTTCTTGATCATTGTACATGTAATGTTAGTTTATGTGTTGAGCAAGGGTATGCCTCCCTCAGCTAAGATATCATGGTGGAAATGTATTGTAATAGATGACAACTAGACCATTTTTCTTGATCCAGACTTGTCACAAGGTAAAGCACTTCATTCATCATCCACTATTTTTTACTTTACACTTTCAGGGCAACTTTTTATAGGCCATTTTTTCACATCTGGTAAATAGGCCTACAAATTGGATCCATCAACATCCATTAACACCTTAACATCATCCCTACACAAATCCCTAAGTATGACTCTATCAAGTCCCTGAGTTTCTGACCCTTACTACTTCATTTCAGTGCTTTTAAGGCCCATCACACGTTGGCCCTTTAGGGACCTACTTTGAGTGGCAAGTTGTTCATTTCTGCACCTGCTCTTATCAGAGTAGGTTTTCCCTTGTTAGGGGTGCATTGATCAAGAAAAATATGGAAAAATAAAAAGAATATTGAAGCTTCCTCTTCCATAATCATCCAGGATTTGCTACAACCACTTACCTTGGATAAGAACTTCAAATACTATATCCCCTACCTTGGAGTTTTCACCTCTTATCCCTGAAGCTCATCCTCCCATCAATAGTGGATCCCAAGCCTATATTGGTAAATGTATAAGAATTCCTAAACTACAATCCTCTCCTATATATTTACTACCATCCATAAGCTAGAGCTTGGCTTTTAGAGACTAATGTAGGTTTTAACCCCGTATAGAAATTACCTGCATACAAATTCTAAAACACAGAAAATAAATAATGCGAGAGCAAAACACATAAAACACATATACATAGAGATTTTCCCCTGGATCCCAAAACCGTGACTACGAGCTTGATTTTTCATTATGTTCCTTTCAATGTTACAATATATATTTATACATGCAGAAGCATCCAATACCATGGACCAAAAACCATCGCATCCAATACCATGGACCGAAAACCATTGCATCCAAAAAACATGTGCGAAAATCATGCATAAAACCATAGGTGGGTCCGCCCAACCTCACATAGGGTCCAAAACCAAAATTTTCCAGTGTGCTACCCCGGACCCCATAAAGTGGGGTTACAGGTGCCCTTCAGACCCCTTGTTAACTACGTGGAAAGAATATAACACAACCCAACATTCTCCCACTTGTTGTTTTCTTTCCACAAGGGGCCACAAGAGAGCTTAATCATTTTCCCAACCATGAAATGCCCATTGTCTCTTGACACCAAGAGAACTTCTCAGAACTTACAGATTTTGTCAATGCATCTACAGTATTCTTCAAATTTTCCACCTTTACCAGCAACACCTTTTTTTCTTCTATCATATCCCTCACAAAGTGATACTGAACATCAATGTGCTTTGTCTTTGAATGATATGCAAGGTTCTTTGCCAAGAAAATTGCACTTTGGCTGTCACACTCTATCCTTATAGCTTCCTATACTAACCCCATACTTGAACAAAATCTCTACAACCAAACTACTTCCTGGCTTGCATGAGTGGCTGCCATGTATTTTGCCTTTGTAGTTGATAGTGCCCCAAGACACAAGAAGAAGAATAGGACATGTCCTATGTTAAACCAGAGCTTCCTCTTTGCCTAATCTCTTTTAATTTCCATGCCCAAAATATAGTTTGCAGCACCAAGATCTTTCATGTCAAATTTGGAGGACAATTGGGTCTTCAAATCCTAGATAACTTCTTTGTCATTTCCAACCAACAACATATCATCCACATACAAGACTAGATAAATAACATGGTCACCAATTAATTTAAAATACACACAGTGATCTGCTTTGCTTCTGGTGAAGCCAAGTCCCCATATAAATGTATCAAATTTCTGATACCACATCCTTGGTCACTTTTTTAACCCATATAGAGACTTCTTTAACTTACATACCAGTTCTTTCTTACCCTTCACCGCAAAGCCTTCAGGTTGCTTCATGTAGATCTCCTCTTCCAGATCCAGGTGAAGAAATGTTGTCTTCACATCCATCTGTTCTACCTCAAAATCAAAAGCAACAGCAACAGATAAAAGTAATCTAATAGAAGTTACCTTGGCAACAAGAGAAAAAATATCACCAAAATCAATTCCCGACACCTGGGAATAACCTTTTGCTACCAACCGAGCTTTGTATTTCTCCACTTTTCCTTCTACATTTGTCTTCTTTTTAAACATCCATTCGCTGCCAATGGGTTTCCTTCCAGCCGGAAACTCCACTAGATCCCAAGCCTCATTTTCGTGCAAAGACGCCATTTCATCAACCATGGCATCTTTCCAGAGTTTTCCATCCTCTGAATCTATTGCTTCCTTCACAGTTCTGGGATCATCGTCAGTAATAGATAAAGAAAAATTTGAACAGAAAGTAGATGGACTATACCTTTCAGGCTGCCTTCTTTCTTGAACTGATCTTCTCACAGCTGGAGTTTGTGGCTCTTCATCTTCTGATTCCTCCTCTGCTGTAGAGTCTGATTCTTCCTCCTTTAGCTCAAACTCTATCTTCTCAGGTTCCTTTCGTTGGACTTCATGTTTAATAACATCTTTCACCTCTCTGAACACCACATCTCGGCTGTACACAACTTTGTGTGTGACTGGGTTCCAAAGCTTATAACCCTTTAAACCATCCTTGTACCCAATAAAGATGCACTTTTCAGATTTACTATCCAACTTGGTTTGTTTCTCCTTTAGAAAATGTACATATGCATCACATCCAAATACCCTCAGATGTGAAAAAGAGGGTTTCTTACCAGTCCATACCTCTTGTGGATTCTTATCCTCCAACACTGATGAAAGTGACCTGTTGACCAGGTAACATGCAGTATCCACCGCCTATGCCCAGAATTCCTATCCTAACCCGGCACCACTGAGCATGCTTCTTGCCCTTTCCATCAACGTCTTATTCATTCTTTATGCAAGTCCATTTTGCTGAGGTGTATATGGAGTAGTCTTCTGCCGTGCTATACCACACTTCTTACAAAATTCTTCAAATTCCTTACTACAAAACTCTCCACCGTTATTTGTCCTTAGCACCTTTATCTTCTTCTCTGTCTGGTTTTCCACCAGAGCCTTAAATTCTTTAAACCTATCAAAGACTTCAAATTTCTTCTTAAGGAAATATATCCATGTATTCCTTGAGAAGTCATCTATAAATGATACATAGTACACAGACTTACCCAGTGATGGAACCTTCACAGGTCCAAACACATCATTGTGCACAAGTTCTAATATCTGTTTTTCCCTCTTACTAACAGAGGGGAAACTCACCCAATTCTGCTTCCCATATACACAATTTTCACATAAATAAAAATCCAGAGAGCTATTACTCATTCCTTCTACCATATCTTTACCAAGAAGTATCTGAAGGCCATTTTCTCCAATATGTCCAAGCCTTTGATGCCACAGCATGGTCTTCTCTCTATAGACCACTAGATTTTCTGCTCCACTTTCAGGAACCACAGAACTATTGCACCCATCAATAACAGTGCTACCTTGCAGCTTGTACAGAGTTCCAATCCAAACTCCCCACATAAATACTAGTGCTCCCGAACCATCTTGCAGGTATCCTTCTTGAACACTATTTTTAGACCTGCATCATCCAACTTGCTAACAGAAATCAGATTTTTGGCTAATTCAGGAATATGTAGAACACCCGGAAGTGTTCTAACCCTTCCACCTTGTAGCTTCAACTTTACTTTTCCACGACCAATGATTCTAGCCTTCCTGTCATCCCCCAAGAAGACATCACCACCATCATATTTCTCATACTCACAGAACCACTCTCTAAGGGGAGTGAAGAGAAAGAATGCACCTGAGTCAATCAACCATGCCTCGTGATCTACATGTGTACTTGAAGAAGCCAAGTACACATCCCCACCTTCATCCGAGGTGGTTTTCGCCTCTGTAGAAGGAGCCTCATCAGATCCCTTTCCTTTCTCAATAGATTTAGATTTACAGTCCCTTTTGAAGTGGCCTTCCTTTCCACATTTCCAGCACACCACCTTTACAGGTTTTCCTGGAGATTTAGATCTCCCTCTAGATTTAGACCTCCCACTCGATGACTTATTTTTGTTTATGTTCTGGGACCGTTCTCGTATAGACAAGGCATCACCATTTTGGCTCTCCATATTTTTCCGTCTCACCTCCTCCATCAGCAAGGATGAGATTGTTTCATCAAAATGCAAGGCAGTTGCATTGCTACCTATTGCAATAACCAAACTATCCCACGAATCTGGTAGAGAACACAGCAGACTGATGCACTTATCTTCATCTGAAATTTTAATATCAACAGATGCTAACTGACTTACCACAGTATTAAATGTATTCAGATGCTCTGTCACCGAGTCTGTATCTTTCATCCTCAAGTTATACAGCTTTTTCCGCAGGAACAGTTTATTCACTAGAGACTTAGATTGGTACAAAGTCCCTAACTTGTCCCACAAAGCCTTCGTCGTAGCTTCCCCTGATACATTCAGCAATACTGAATCTGAGACACATAATCATATTGTGCTCTTTGCCTTCCGATCCAACTTCTTCCATTCTTCATCGAACACTCCTGTTGGTTTAGTACCCAGATCTACCTTGATCCTCTGGTCTTTATCCACCAACAGATCCTCCATCTTGAGTTTCCACAACTCAAAACTCTAACCATTAAATTTCTCGATCTCTATCTTTCCACTGCTTGCCATCTTCTTTCACCACTAGAATCGATCTCACAGATCTCCCACTGAACAGGGTCTACCACAGGCCCGAGCGAAACCCCTCAGCAACAAAGGCGTCCCCTTGAAGCCAAATCTGCTCTGATACCAAATGTAGGTTTTAACCCCATACAGAAATTACCTGCATACGAATTGTAAAACACATAAAATAAATAATGCGAGAGTAGAACACATAAAACACATATACATAGAGATTTTCCCCTAGATCCCAAAACCGAGACTACCAGCTTGACTTTTCATTATGTTCCTTTCAATGTTACAATACATATTTATACATGTTGAAGCATCCAATACCATGGACCGAAAACCATCGCATCCAATACCATGGACTGAAAACCATCGCATCCAAAAAACATGTGCCAAAATCATGCACAAAACCATAGGTGGGTCCGCCCAACCTAACATAGGGTCCAAAACCAAAATTTTCTGGGGCGCTGCCCCGGACCCCATAAAGTGGGGTTACGGGTGCCCTTCAAACCCCCTGTTAACTACATGGAAAGAATATAACACAACCCAACAACTAATCACACCCTTATGTCATTGCTTTGATTATAAGAGAGTTATCATTCCTGTGCATTAGGGTGACCTTGAGGTGTGCATTGTGGCAAGGAAGGACAATTCAACATGGGGATATCTCTACAAGATCAACTTCCACTTTTGGTTGTAAATGCTCTCCTTTCATATTAATACAAAAGGTATATCATTTTCCTATACATTTTATGTTATGTTTGCATTCATATATTTCAATGTTATGTTGATCCATTGAATAAAGTGATTGGATAATGCTACATAGATGGCATAGATATTTGGCTTGTGTTGATTGTTTGTGTAGGCTCTAATTATAGTGATTGAAGCTACGATTGTAGATTACAAGCCAAGAGGAGAGAAGAGCTTGTGACGGATCGCAAGTAAGCATCTTTCCATTCTCCAATTACTCTAAGGAGAAATTTATAGTCTTTGATTTGTGTTGTTCGACCAAGCCACTAGGTATAGGGAAGATACTTCTATCCATAGTCGTAGATTTAGTATAAAAATGTGTTATAATACTCATACTCATAATATATATGTATGTAGACTGTGTTATACACAATATTAATGTGGCGTAATTTTGATGAAATCCACTCATGTAACCAACAGTTGAGGAGAAATTGTTTAGTCTGATTGTTTGTGGGGATTCACCCCCTCCCCGTTGACGTAACAGGGGGGGTTCCACCAGCATCATGACCGTTTATTTTTAAAAAATTGATGATTTCCTAGATTGACATGAGGGGCTCCCCTTCCCCATACTAACATTGCATGGGAAAGGGTCCACACACACAAATACTAATTAATCCTTCAAACTTAATCACCATCACTCAATACTTTAGATCCTACCCTTGGTTATGGATTTTGGTTATGTGAGTTTTATATACATCCCTCGAGATAAGTTCCTTCACACAAATGGTGGTAACAGTGATACATGTTATTGGTGCAGAAATAGTTATATGGGGCACGGTGAATTCTATGTCCATACAGGTTTATGACCCTTGGGCTTCTACCACAGCCTCTAGGTTGTCCCTGACCTCCAATTTGTATGATCGTGAAAACAAACCACCACAAGATCAAGCCTGACCTTCGACTTGGTTTATGTTGAGAATGAAATACCTCGAAGTCTGCCCCGACTCCTACTAACAATTTCGACTCCATTCCATGGAGCCTAACATCGGCCATCCAATCTCAATTCGGAGGTCAACCCACCTTTTGCTATAATGTTTGACTTAGCATCAGGGAGTCCGACCCCAACCCCTAACTACATTAACTGGTTGTATTGTGCACCCAATGTGATGAAGATAATATCAAATAAAATAAAGGGGCACATCTAATGCCATTAATATTTATTAAACTCATTTTATCATGCCATTATTTATAGTTATACATACGATAAGGAGAAATGATCAATATAGGTCACCCTCAAGCGCAAATAGACCATCACACATTTGTGTATGTAAGGTGATAAAAAAAACTTTCAATTAGCTTGGCGTGGGGCATATCTCATCACCACATGAAATAGTATTTAGAGAACCAAACACTTACGCCATTGTAAACCTAGCAATACCATGCTCTTTCATTTTCATTTGAGCAACAACCCTCAAAGAAAGCCTCAAGAATAAAGGAAGTTAAGGTGATAATATAGGTCATTTGGTTATTTATTAAGATGTTACGTTGAAGGAATTTTTCCACAACCACGGATGGAAACCAATTTATTGACTCTAGGCTCTTAGTATACAAAGTTGATTACCCTATATAAGGTATATAGCCGCTATGATGTGAGATTCTACATGGCCATATATATAAACTATGTTATTAGCATTATACACGTAGTTATCATCTCCACTGTAGTTTAGGTAGTATATATATATTAATATTTACCTTTGGACTCAACCCATCAACATGATTAATATATGAAAGAGACTAGGCCCCCTAGAACAAGGAATCTTTCAGAGTTAATAATACAGGTCTATAATCACCACAATACCAAAGAACATGTGAAATAAAATGCTTATCTACTAGAAATAGAAATTAATTATGTGCATAATGGAGATGAAAAATTATATTAGATACAGGAGACATAAAACCAAATTATTCTAGCTTAGCCATCTATAATACAAATATATATATATATATATATATATATATATATATATGACTTATTTATGCGTAGGAATACGGAGTGAAATTACATCCCCAAAACCTGGGCATGCCTTACTAAAAGACTTTGATTGTCCTATGTGTGAATTAGGCAAGCCAATAGGCCTAGAGGAAATAAATATTCAACACTACTACACACAAACATAAATAGTGCAAGTATGAACTTCCAGCAAATCAAGAAGTATGTTATTACAAATATGAAGGATCTCCATAACGATTTATGTTGAAACATAACGAATACCATTATACAATGCTCCAACACATTTAGAATAGTAATAACACTCATTAGTTAATCATGGAGACAATAAAATCATACGTCATTCTCCATTCATTAATAACCTTATCTCAGACCAAAAATGTAATCATATATTTACTATTATTGGAAATACCTAAGAAACAATTACCTTAAGAACTTTTGGACAACTGATTTTGGAACAACGACTCTCCACCCAACCATAAACAGATGCAGCCATGCTCTCACTTGCAATAGTCACCCCTGAGTCATATTCTAGACATTGAGGGGCCTTTTTGCTTAGAGATTTAAACACAACTACCAGTTGAACCAAGCACTCTAGAGATTCTTCCACCTCTACCCAGCAACTGAGCTGCAAACAACAAGGTGCACAGGGAGTCTAGAGACTTACTATCTCCACCCTTCAGAATTCAACCTTTTGGTTTCACCTAACTTTGGAACTCCAAAACCCACAATCAAATCAAGCTATAGCAAGGTAACATCCAAAAATCCTCCAAGATTTTTCCAGGAAAAACACCTCCACACTAGCCCTCAAGGATTTTCTAAGAAAATCATCTCCGACCTCTTGGCCAATGGGGACTCGAGACATAGTTAATTCCTCACCTGGGATTTCTTCCTACTCCCTTTCCAATCAAAACCTCATTCCTTTGTTTTTAAACATTTTCTAGCCATTCAATTTCTCCCTCTTCGATAGCTTCCTCTTCTTTTCTTTATCCCAGTCTCTGCTACCTTTTCTTGTGTTCTCCTTCCACAGTTAGATATTTAGTCTCTCTATAGTAGTTTGAGTCTCTCCCTTCTTCTTCTCTACTACCTTTCAGTAATTCAACCTCCCCCTTGTCCTTTATGCTCTCCCTTGGAAAAATCAAACCATACTCTCTTGCCTCCTCCTACACTATCCTAGAAAAAATTGAATTGTCTTTTCCTTGGGCATCCTTTAGATAATGACCCTACCAACAGAATCTTATCAACCAATAAAAATTGTGCTACCTACATGTATTTTATTAAGTTTTTAAATGTTATTTTAATTCATTACAGTGAATGGCTAGCATACCATACCAGCTAGTAACTCCTCTTTTATATTTCTTTTCATTTTTGTCTGTCTTTTCTTATCCATTGTTGTAAAAGCACAGTTGATAAGAAAATTCACATTTTTCCCTTTTTCACATCCAACAGTTGCCATATACCAGCTTACATTTTTTCGTTGTAAGGAACCTTTAAAAATATCCTAGAAGTAACCTCCCCAACCTATAGAATATGTGTCCCATTCCTTAGCCCATTTTTCTATAAGAAAATATTTACATTACATTGCATGAGTGAAAAATAACTGGGGTTTCTGCAGTGACTTTTTTATATGATGTGAATTTCCTGTAGGGCTGAAGAACCCACTGGAATCTTGTGGTGTGATGAACCTATTGGACTAGGAAGAATCACTTAGGTTCTTATGAAGGTTGATTAACCACAAGGAGTTTTCCTGAAGTTGGAGCTATTTTGCTTGACTCACTGATAAACCATCTGTAGAGGTTCTTGTGAGGGTTAATGAACCACTAAGAGTCACTCAAGGGATGAATCTCTAATGCTTGACTCACAGATGAACCACATAGAGTAGTGATTGATTTACCCATATATAGCTTAACCAATGGTGAACCTTCCTTATAATGGACTCTCTTCTCTTGAAAGTGATTTGGATTTCTTTGTATTATGAGATGTTGGAAGGACAATGGATATGCCTGAACAATTTGAGTTATAATGAGTTTAGCTGATGGATGAAGGTAGAATGGCCTTGTGACATCTTGTTTTAGTTGTGTTGGTTGAATGAAAGCACTTAGAAGCAACCCACCTCAAGCTTTGGAATCTGGCTTAGGGGTGACAGTTGCAAGAAAGGATTGGTTGCAATTGTCTACAGTTGGGTGGAGAGTTGTAGTCCCAATCTTAGTTTCCAAATCCAGTATTGATTTCAGATATGTGTCTACAAATGTATTTCTAGTTATTTATTTCATGTTGAAATATTAAATTAGTACTATATTCGTTGTATGACTAATTCATGGTTCATTGTGATTGGAATGGTGAAATTATGATGAATGTGTGCTTTGTTGTTGTAGTGTTGCACTAAAGTTCTTTATTCAAGAAATAAAAAAATTAAACCATCTACATGAGGATTGATTACACTAATTAATACCATTAGATGTGGTATGAGCATTTGGATGTTCATTGTGTGGCTCGGGCCTGTAGTGATGTTTATTTGATGACCATTTGTGTGGTTGTGCTTGAAAATTGAATCAGCCTAGATGTGATGACTGTACGCCTATCATAATGTTAATCATGTGCCTAAATGTATGGTTTATGCTTATGATCAAGCTAAGAAGGGGATTTTCTATTTATTCATGGAATTTTGATATCCTTGTAATCTTATTGGGCACTGCATACTTTATGGTTTCTTTCTTAAGTCTTATTATGCTTCTTTTTTTTCCCTCAAAAGAGACCTATATATATCTGGAATGATATTGACCTATTTCTGAAAGCCATAAAGATTCAAAGGGATCACAGACCTTTGAGAGGCTAAATGAACAATTCCCTAGACTATGTTATGTGTTTTAGTCATCGATAACCCATGAAGAGTAATCCTACTGTAATCTCAAGATAGATAGCACTAGTGTGTGCCTCATATAGCCTTAATGGTTATGGTTGAGTTATGGCATAAATCCAAGCACTTATAGAATCACCATAGTCAATCCATATTGAGGTCGCTTTATAAATGTTTCATAACGTGAAGGTATAAAACCTAATATTATAACCCTTATTCATTAAACCTAATTGCAAGACCGCCTAGGGTCACAACGATCTCGACCCCGGGAGTTCATAATGAAATGAAAAAAAGGGAAGTCGGGATGACCTAGTGGAGTGATCAAAGTGGAAGCAGTCAGGGTGAGTTGGATCCCTTGCATTGGTCAGTGGGGGAGTAAACCACC
The DNA here is from genome assembly GCA_031772625.1 of Pinus tabuliformis. NCBI lineage: Eukaryota > Viridiplantae > Streptophyta > Pinopsida > Pinales > Pinaceae > Pinus > Pinus tabuliformis. The sequence goes on from CM062811.1 coordinate 788,786,714, forward strand.
ATGTGGGAGAAATATTGCATAATCGGAAGGATCGCATCGGGGCTCACTTAGACGAGAAACAGTTGCAAAAAATGACAAGAATTATCCCATCCCAGAGTCTATCTCTTGGATTGTAGCCATGTGAAATGCTTAAAGAAGCGTTGATATCACTCGGAACCATATTTTCATGGAAAGAGTGGGCTTGGGTGTGCTACTGCCACTTCTAGTTGCAAGAGGACATATGTAGTGGGGCCGCCAGGGTCATTGAGTCAATGTGGAAGTCACGAACCAATTGGAAGGCGTAAGTAGCACAAAGGAACCAAGACACATAATCCTGGAAGGCCTCATTCTTAGGAGTGTAAGAGAAAACAAAAATGCATGGGAGAATAGGGTGATGCAACCCAGGACATAGTGGTCTCTATGTGATCCTGACCAACATTGGATTGGCACAAGGCGATGTTGTAGCTACTACAAACCCCTCCAAAAATTTTCCTACCTTCAAATTTTGGATCCCCCTTATGATCCTTTCATATTTTGATTCAAGTCATTAATTTCATGATCAGTCATGTTTCTTAAGTGTTCAATTCTTCCCTTAGGAAACCTAAGTGTTAAAACTATTTTCTTTAAAATGCTTAGCTCTTGATACCTTCATAGTGCACTTCTTCTAAGCAAGCCTTACGCACTTCTTGGAGATAGTGGAGCACACTCTTTGCCACCTAGCAAAGTGCACTCCTTGTTGATAGTCAAATGGAACTCTTGTGATACAAGAAAATCACACCTCTTATTGATATACATAGCACAGTCTCAGAGATAGTGATTCTGCACTATTTGTTGACAATCACTGTGCACTTCTTGTTGACAATGAGAGCGCACTTCTTCAAGTCAACAGTGTCACATTTCTTTGTGGCAGTCGACTCACTCTTTAATCCTAGTTTCCCTATGTTCACTGAGTGCATTCATAAAATCTAACCCTAATTACATGTCTTCTCTCCCTATATAAAGTGACTAGCCCAAAGCTCATTTCACATTCATCTTTCATTTATGAGATTTGAGCACTTTTGGAGAAAAAGGAGAATTCTTTCGCTTTTGGTTGCAAGTGTGCCATTCTCTGGGTAAGTTTCTCAACTGTTACGTTTTCTTGCTTTTGATTTCACATGTGCCACTTTTTCTTTCACATGTGTTGCTTTTGTTTCCTCTTTCCTTTACAAGTGTCTCTTTTCTTATTTTCACTATTGCATGTGTCGCTTTCGCTTTCTTTTGCATATCTTGTTAAGTGTTGAGGGAATAAGTCCCCTAGGGATTTGGGTAAGAACCCTAGCAGAGCAGGAGTATTATACAACAAGAAACAAGCATTCAACTCAGGCAACATGCTTAAACAAACTAACTATGCGAGGATGAACATACCCGTATGTCCTTCGTTTGGGTAGTTCCAGCCAAGGTTCAAACCCTCTGCAACTCCTGATGATCTTCGAACCTGCAAATCGGTCAATTCGAATACACATAGTAGCATATAGATAAAGCATTATAGTGAAATCAACTTTATATCATATAAATAGATGGTTAGTTATACATTGAAATGGTCATTCAGATGTAAACCATAACAATAACATCAAATGCATAAACAAAGTTGATATCAGGAACAAGACAGTGTTTCTTTTATTGTAGAAAACTATAATAAAAACATGGAAAGAGTTCACTTGAGTCTTCCTCTTCCGGCTCCAAGCGGAACCGTCCTCTAGGTCCATCCAGTCACGGTCTTCAACAACCTCCTTTCATAATCAATACTATGATATCTCCAAGCATGTGAGAGAATATCATAACTCAAGGAAACAAGGGTTTCCTGAACTTGGGGAAGTGCTTGAAGCATAGGGATTCTTCAGACTTGATCAGGGGATAATCTCAATATAGTAACTCTATCTCTTCTCTCCTCTTTAAGGCCTTCCCACTAAAGTATTTTTATACTTCTCCCAAATTAGTTTTTTAGTTGGGAAACAGTTGGGAACAGTTGGGCCATGGGCACTAATAGGTAATCAACAGGTAAAACCCATGATCTTCGCCCATAGTTAAGGAAATTTATTTTTTTTAAGTGGTTTAACACATATACGTGGGTTGGGTATAGACTAAACTGCATGTGCACGCTTTTACCACAGGGCAAAGTAGCATACAGGGAGTAAAACACTGTTTTTAAAATATTTGGACCAAGTCTAGAAGGAGGGGTTGCCCTAGGCCATAAAGTAATCATCACAAATACACAGGGTGATATTTGGAGCTATAACAGATGGCCCCTAATATATGAAGCCAGAAGGGGAACATGATGGCCAAAATGTATTAAGTATATGGAAAGGAAACCTGTCAAAAACTAAGAAGGACTTCACTAGATTTCAGCCTACCAAGCCAGAAAAAGAAGATCAGAAAGAAACAACTATCTGAGGTGGGCATACCCATGCTCAGAGAAAGTAAAGCATGTCCACATATCAAGTACAAGCGGATCCACTATGTATACAAGTATAAGGAACTGAAAGTACATAATGGATCATCTGATCATGATCGAACAAGTACATGTCTGAATATCACATATAAGAAGATGATCAATGAATCTGAAAGATGAAGCTAATCACTGATGTCAAAAACTGATCCCAATAGTACCAAATGAACATGATGGAATAAGATGATACTACATCGCAACTCGGATGCCAGCATATAGGATGTCATTGTGAAGGACTGCAACATATAATGTGGAATGGTGTCAACTAGCAGCAATAGGAGCAACTGACAAGTGAACCAAAGAATGCTGATGCAACCTGAGGTCTTCACCAACCGCCATGGTACATTTCTACACAATGGGAATAAATGATCTGAAGTCGACCATGTGAGAAATCATTTGATTACCAGTCATTGATGTATACCATTAACAAATGTGAGACTACTCATCGATAATGATAATGAGAGTCAAGGTACCCAATACAATCTAACAAGTGCGAATAGATGAGCCGAAGTCGAACACTTGGAAGAATCTATCAATTAGGAGACAATGATGGTTTCCCACTGTCGATAGCGAAGTATCTGCCACTGATGACTACAAACCCCAAGGTATTGCAAATGGACACTATACCTTTGCCCTAGAGCAATGAGTCGTAGTCGATAGGGAAAGATCCGCTAGAAGGAATGAATTAAGGCATCCTTCATTAATCTAGTGTGAGTGTAACCCATAGGCCAATAATGTGGAAGGAATCAAAAAAAAAAGATGTAGTAACCCGACCGAAGCACATTTCCGGCATACACAAGATGTAGCTAGCACACGATAGAAACCCTCTGAACCAACCAATAATGAAAGCTAACACAGAGGTGAGGAATCCACTAATAGGGTCAAATGGAAACCAAGGCACTGCATGAATCCCAATGTGTGATAATGAAATCTAATGTTGAACACAAGGGAAACCACTCAGTCAAGTACCCATGATACTAATCGATGCTAAGCACAAGGTGACCTGTCAATAATGAAAATGGGGCCAGGATGCGGCTCTAGGCCTGTCCTCAGAGCAATATGTCATCGTCGATAAGGACAAGACCCGCCAGCAAGAATTCAATGGAGACCTTCTCAAACCGACACGAGTAAAGGATAGACAAGACATTGACAACCAAGGATGGCCGACTGAAAAATAGGTCAAGAGATACTGTAGAGAGGCCGACTCAGGCTTACTTCCCTTGAACAAAAGCACGACTCAATGATGACTATGTGGCAACATATGACGACTCTATATAAGCTCGTCATGTAAGAGGCACGAACAAAATCTCCATATGATTGGAAGAGATAACCAACCGGAGGAGAACTGACTCAATAACAAGGTTAAGGCATACCTAACTCAAACTAAATCCCGCCCAAATGGAGGAGAGACTTTCTTTTGAGTGCTTTGTTCAAGGACAACACAACTGACTCTAGCTGCCAACAATATATGGAAATGTTGTCCCGTTCCCGCTCCTTTTTAGAATATGTAATTTTTTTGTTTTTTTCTTTAAGCTAGAAAAAGAATAAAAGAATGCTATAGTACAGTGGAAAAAACTAGTGTCAGTGAAATAAATGACCTAGTTCCTGGGATGGGAACATTCCTATGCTCAATGCAGGGAGGCAAAGCTGGTCAAGGACACTCAAAGGGATGTTCCTTCCACAGGTCTGAGGGTGTGTCAAGTTGTAGAAGCTAAGGGATTGAAAGTTTGATTTTTGCAAAAGACATGGTCAAAAAGTGGCTTAAACACAAGTCCAAGTGAAGCCGGCTCAAGGCCAAAAGGTGAAAACAGTCAAAATGCAATGTAGTAGTACAACTCAACACAAAGGAGCCTCTAGGGTATAAGTTCAGAACAAAGCAAAGAAGAAAAGAGGAATGAGTCTTCAACGCACAAGTCATGGCGGGACTAGAGAGGACTCCCGAGCCTACTCAATGAAACAGCATGGGCAACCAACGTCAGTGAGGGGCTAACTACAATGCACATGTAAAGGATGGCTCTACCATCGTGTCATGATTTAAAAATCGGCAAGTGAACATGGTTTACTAACCATAACACGATGGGATCAACCCTATGGCAACCATATCAACAAATCGAGGCTAGTATGCACAATGCAATGGAAAAATGGTTTCCCTAACCTATATTCTAGTGAGTAAATGATACCTGCCATGATGGGTCAGCAGTCATGAAACCGATGTGAAATTTCTGAAGAGGCGTCCAAAATGTCCTGAAAAAACAACCTATTCCTGACAATCCAAGCTCACAAGTTAAAATATTCATGAGACGAGAAAAATCAAGTTTTGAAAAAATTTCACATTTTCAAAGCTTATAAAATGACTTTTTGACCCACCATTTGTACCATTTGTGTTGAGAGCAAAAGTTGTGGAGAAAAAAGAGCAAACTTCCCCCCAAAGAATTGGACCACTCAATTTGGATCAAAATCATCAGGTAACCCCCAATTCTAGCTTGCATTAATTTATGATTGTTTTTAGAAATTTTTATTGAGATTTTACCGTAGGAATTTATGTTAAAAATTTCAACGCGGTGTATACACGGGTTGGATATTATAAACCCACGTACACGCAGGCCCTACACGTGACTGTGTATGAAAGGGACCCACGTATACGCGGTTTGAAATTTAAACACAAAAAACTAATGGTTGGAAATCAATTTTCTTTTAGGATGACAATCACCTGGAGAGAGAGGGAGCATACTACCATTGATAATGAAGTTATGAATGATCAGCAGGCCTTAGATGCTTTGAGGGGATGCGGTTTATTAAAAAATTTCAAAATGCCAAATATGAAGGCCAACACCCGCTTGCTTGAAATGTTAATCCACTACTGGAGTATCGAAGATGATGCTTTTATGAATGATCAAATGCTTTTGAGGATAGAGTTAGAAAATATTTACTTTATCACTGGTCTCTCTCAGAGAGGAGAAATTTTACATTTGACTGGTCGGACATGAGAAGACTACGTGCATATATACTATCCGGGGCATCCAGAGAAGATTGGAAGCCAGATTCCAATCAAACATGTAGAGAGCTTGTCCCTGAGGATCTTACTGTTCACCATAGCCAGGATAAATGGATCAGCCTCATTGCACCAAGCATCACGACTATCCATGAGCTTGGCCATGGAGTGTCTCACTATAGTTTTTGATTGGTGTACACCTCTTCTTACTAACATGAAGAGCTAGTTGTCCTCCATTCAAAAAGGACAGACCAAGAATTTTGGATATGGGACCATTTTGTGCTCCTTCTTCTTCGAGAAGGTTCCAGGGCTACATCCCAGAGTATCAGTTTCTATCAGTAGCCCCCGAGATCCTCAGATGGGTAGGTGGGCCGACCTGATGAAACGCCTTGGAGGCAAAGACGTGCCGAGGACTGCTTTCAATGATGAGTTCTTCTCCTGGTGGGAAAAACAAATCATCATTGTGGACAACTATCCCTATGCTGGCATGGATTTTAGAGGAGATCCATACTTGGTGCTGCCACCAAACGTCGCATGGGGAGAGATAGGTAACCATTTTTTATCAATTTTTAAGTTTTTTTTTTTTTTTTGTTAATATGAAAATGAACTTAAAGATATTTTTGATGGGATTAAAATACTGAGATAATGATCATGTTCCAAATGTGGGTCCAGTATGACCAGACGGATTTCCACGGCACAGGCATCACAAAAGAGGTGCTGAAGAGGCAGTTGTAGAGACAGAGAGGATCCTATATGCGGCCCAATGAAACTTGGTGAGATTTACTCACCGAGTACCGATGGAGGCCATAGAAGATCTTCCTGAGGATATGCAGCACTGCGTGCTAGGAATGCCACGCGACTGGGTTCGCATTTTTCGGCATGTGTCCAAAACAGTAGTCACCTACTTAGCCGCTCATCCTGAGTTGGGTCATTAGATATGTTGGACATGATTATGGGCATTTTAGTCCTGATTTTGTATATTATTTTTGAAACACTTTTATGTACACACGGGCGATTTTATGATATATATATATATATATATATATATATATATATATATATATATATATACAGTTCCAAATTCTTGATGTTTGTTTTTGAATTTATGAATGATTGATATCACAAAAATTCCCAACAAAATATGCACAAAAATATAATATATACAAAGAAGTAATTGCTCGGCTGAAACCTAAGCAAAATACCCCTTAAGGTAGAGCCCATCAGGGGGCTCTGCCAGCTTGTTCCTAGAGATGTTTATAGGCATATTCATTGAACCAATCAATATATTACCTTCAGTAGATAACTATGTTGGAGCCAAAAGAACTGTACAAACATCGCTAGTAGGCAGATTGGAGGACTTAGATTCGACTTCATGCAAAGGAGGACGAAAATATGAACGAAGATGTAAATCTTCCAATGGTTGATCTACAACCATAATTTCTTCGAATATTGCTTCATCAGATGGAAAAATTGTATCTAAGCAATCCAAAGTAGAAGCGAAATCAAGGGTCCAAGTAGGAGCCACATCACCATCTATCTCCTTTTCCGAAGAAGGAGTGGGATGGTCGTCTGTAGAGTTATCGATAGATTCATATCTAAGCTCTGCTGCAAACATAGGATATTCTATTCCACCCACCTTCCCGTCATCTGATGTGGTCACAGATGAAGGTAAGGTCCCAGGATCCGAAAAATAATGAGTTCGAACAAACTCTTTCCGTAAAGGCTCCTTGGAGGATGAAATTGTATCAATTCTAGTCGTAGGAAGGGGAAGATCAAATACACCCATCAAGGAAGAATACATCCCAACTCCTAAATTCTTTATAGGTTGATGAGGATTATCCACCATTCAGACGGTAGAATCTGAAGTTGCACGAGGATCACCTGGAGAATAATCCAATTGATCAACTTTAACAATTCTCCCCTCATGAGGAAAACAAAGGACGTGAAACAGAGTCGAAACTACAGCATCCATTTCATAAATCCAATTCCACCCTAAGAGGAGATTGTAATCAAGGTTGGCATCAACGATTTCTACTTCGACATTAATGACCTTTCCTCCAACACATATAGGAAAGGCTAGGATAATCCCGTGTGGCCTATGAGAATGTCCATCAAATGCTGTCAAGAGAGTGGGTGAAGGAACAACTACAGGTGATCCAATTGCCTTCCAACATGACATAGACATGACACATGTGGAAGCTCCCTCATCTATAACTGTCCGAAAAATATTGGTTTTCCGGTAAGTAGACTTTATCTGGAAATCCATATGATGAGGAAGTCTCTTTTTGACATTGTGCATATCAAAATTGAGAGCTAAAGAATTATTTGGATCTACTGCCCCCATTTCCGAAAGCAAAGCACTTCGTTGAGCTGGACATGACTAGAGTACCTCTAAAGTAAACATAGTGCATGGACTTTGAGCCAGACCTTCTACAATGGAGTAGTTCTAGGATACCCTAGCATTAGGGTTGATAGTCACGCATTTGGCAGAACCTTTTGGTCTCCGAGGTATAGACTGAATAGAGGGTCGCTCAATACGAAGTGGATCCGTAGTTCCAAGAACAGATTTATCCTTAGATGTTTCAGCTTCACCATAATCACATGACCGTGTAGCCACATTGACGTGAGAACCCATCATGAAAACATTTGAGGAATTGTCCCGCTCCTGGTTACCCCCAACAGAGGTACCAGGGTTTGAATTTGCACCAGCAAGCAACTATTGCCCTTGGGGGAAAGGGTTAGTTAAGACAGCTTGGGAGCTAGAAGATCCTTGCTGCACTAACAAGCACTGAGCATCTTGAATTTTCAGGCAGAGATGAGTCAAATGATCTCCACTACACAACTTGCATGGAAATTTAACTTTCTTCTTAGACTCATTTCTACCCTCATTGACACCATTGTTGGGCTTATTTTCATTACCCTTCCCATCCTGATTCTTCTTTTCACCTCGTCCCTTCTTCTTCCCATCAGAATTTTGATTTCCTTTGGGGTTAGAAGCCTGAACAGTGTTTACAGAAGAAGGTTGGGAAGGTTGAGTATTAGATGGTGCAACCTGATTGGAAGAAGTAGTTTGTAGAGACAACTGCTGCAATTGGCTCAGAAGGTTCACCGCATTTACATCAATCAATCCAACAATACCATCAGCATGTGGGCCTGGCTTCGGTTTGGCTATATCAACCGTGGATCTAGGAGCATTAGGCAAGATCTTCTGAAGAGTCCCAGACTGAGAATATATCAGTTCTAACTGATAGGCGCAAAAGATAGCATGCTCTCTGGAATAAACTCTAGACATAGAAACATCCTTAGAGATCTCGGGTTGTAATGATTTTAAAAACCATTCGAGATGTAATTCGGGTTAAATTTCAGCTTTAATGAGCCTATTTCTCTGTCTCCATTCCTGGATACGATCTGAAATGTGAGTAACAATGTCCTGATGAAAATTGGCCAGAAGTTCAGTTTTGTCTTCATAACGGACATGCAACTGAAAATGGTTTAAGAAAATGTTAGCCAAATTGGTGAAATACATAAAGGTGCCCCCTAGAAACTCTATATCCCATTTAGCCACATTTCCAGTTAAGGTGTGTTGAAATAGTCTCAACCTAATCGACTCATCGATTAGGGAGTTAGATGAGCACCATAAATGGAACATGGTTACATGGTCGCCCGGGTCTTCACCACTCTTCCCTTCAAATTTTGGAATATTCGAAGGAAGTTTGGTTGGGACCGAAGGCCAAGCTGGATTGTATCCAATTGGATCGTTCATCAACTTAGAGTCAAGTCTGGCAGATTGAGCGTGGTGAGAAAAGGAAGTCTTGGAGGACCTTGGGGATTCCACCCAGATTGGGCGGGATTACCAAAAGTCTGGAAAGAATGACCCAGATTTTGAAAGGCACCGGGTTTCCCGAAGTAACTGGTAGAACCTGCTAAACCAAAAGGTGAACCTTGTGGTCTAGCAAAATTTGGAGTTTTACCAACTCCTGCCGAAAAACCTCCATAACTAGCAAAGTTTTCCCCTAATGAATTATTGTAAGGAGCTGACAGCCCCTAGTAAGGGTTCCAAGCATTAGCTAAGGGTGGAAAACTTTGAAATCTATTGATCAAGGAGTACAGCACATTCCCTTGTTGGCCAACCTAATTCCTAGTTCCTATCCCACTAACTGCAAGGTTTGTCCAACTCTGAAAAGGATTAGTACCTTGACCTGTGAAAGGAAAAGGCATAGACCCTACTGTCAGATTGGAATGTGGTATATGACCACTTCCAAAGGGGAAACCCTAAAAAGAAGCCAATCCACTCATCATGGATGTGGAGGAAGTTAATGGTACACTTAATGGAACTGAAGGAATACCTTGAGAGGGCATTCCAAAAGGGAAGAATCCAAAACTGGATGCACGAGCTTGGGAACTTCCACTCGTCGACAGAATGGAAGTAGACGCAAACAAGGATGTGATGGTCGTAGAACCAAATAATGATGTAGAGGGGATGGAAATAGTTCCTCCCCCTTGTAGTGATATAGGACTCTGCATACTCACAGCACTCATGGTGGTTGCCATGCTTCCAGCAGTGGTCATCAAAGGGATGTTTGTGTGTGGACCTAGGCTTGAAGGCCTATGTGTCATAGTTCCAGTGTATAACCATACGTCTGGATGATCAGAAGGGAGAGGAGAATTTGGAGCCGCAATTGACTCTGAGAGCTCTTCTACCTCAATATTATCTTCCGACTGGAAGAGTACTCGAGAAAGAACTGGTGTGTTCCTCTCTAACTCTGCGGTAGTACCAAGTCTACCTTGTACATTGATGCCCCCAAGAGGAGGATCAATCTCCAATGCGTCAGCTGCCACTGGTTGAAGACGACTAGCAGAATTGCTCCTACGCCTTCTAGGAGAAGGCTCTAGACTCGCAGGTGAAAGCCCACGAAGTCTACGGGGCCATCTAAGTGATCGGTCAGCCACTTTGAATTATTTAATAAGATCTACTTAAAGACTCAAGAAAGTTGAAATCTAGGCCAACTAGGAGCACAGAACACATACTAAAAATGTCCCTAAAGAATTCAGTAGTCAAACAACTTCCAAGTATTTCCACTCTGAGTGATTAGGACTTGACACCAAAATACAAGAAAGTGAATAAAAATGGCCTTCCGAAAATAGACTGGGGTAATTACGCCCCAGGTCTACTAGCAAAGGTATCAAAGGTAGTTACGCTTACCTCCAGACAATAGCTTTTACCGGTGCAAGCCCCCAAGCTTTGCAAGGGTGCCCTCCAAAAGTATCGTTGAACGTGATGCAACATCAACCTCAAGTGCCACGGGATTCCCCTCCGCAACCACCTGTGTAGATCCCTAGGATTGGCAACTAAAGACACCAACTTGAATCAGAAGCCGAGTGGAACAGTCGTGAGGTAAGATCCGAAAAGTAAGAGAGGGGGTATCTCTCGTCCTTATCTTCACAAACCCTCATGCTTAAATCCTAGTCACAAAGCTTTCCCATTCTCCCTAATGCTATTGGATTTCACTCTTTATTCAAACTTCTATGTTTCACAATTTAGAGTGGCCTTGGAGAGTTTACTCTCCTCTCGCCTAATCCAAGGCCCTAAATAAACCTAAAACTTATTGGTGTATCTGATTGAAAATATAAAAAGTTCTAGTTTATTTTATTAAGTGCTTGATTTTAAGTGGTTGTTCTTTTTAATTCAAAGTGACAATACAGAAGTGAAATTTATGGTGTTCTTATGACACAAAAGAAATTAATGAAAAACTAACTTATATGCAATGCACTTGTTTGTTCTTCAATGAAAAGAAACTTCTATAAAGCAAAAGCTTTTTCCTTTTCTTTTCTTATAGCAGACTTCACACTCACAAAAACTAAAAGACTATTGATGCTCTAATGATGCAAAACTACCCTAATGCAAGGTGTACATGATAATGCAACAATTCTAGATTACTCTAACAAGAAATGAAAGTAATTTATTTATAAGCCAACTTAAATGTTTGAAAGGAATATGAATTTTGAAAACAAAATCTTTCCCAAACATGAAGGAATAATCAAAAGGATCCCATATCACTCTCAAACACCAAAAGAAACCAAACTCAAATTCAGAAAATCAAAGCAAAAACAATGTTTTTGAAGAACTTTTCTTTTTCAAAAAACAATAAAAACAACTTTTCAAAAGCACTCCAAATGCCACAAAAGACTCAAAGACCGAAAGCAAATCACAAGGAAACTTTGCAAGTTATCAATTCAATACGAATGAAAACTTGAACAAAATAGGTGTTTCAACTTGCACTAAACGATCCAAAAGTAGCAAAAAGAGTTTTGAGAAAACTGATCAAGAAATTAGGAAAGACACACTTTCAAATTCCTCAACAAGAAACTTTCGAAAAGCAAGAAAAAGTGAATGGCCACAAAATTGACAGGAAGCAAAGAAAGCAAACCATAAAAAATGAAGTTTGATACAAAGACTGCAAACAATCTTCTATTCCAGAAGACCAGAACAATCAAGAACCTCTATAAGAAGCCTTGTGTGTTCAAGCACAAATCATAAAACTCACTGTAAAGCAAACCGAGGCCGAAAAATTTTCAAAGTAGGAGAGAATTCGCAACAGTAATCTCACTGTAAAATTAAATTCTGAAAATAGAAACTGATCACTCAAAAAGCACATATACCAAAAAACAAATCTTTCCAGGCATAAAGATTTGAAAAAATCATGCAAAAAATTTTATACGCGACGGTGTCCCTACATAGCTACATGTACACGCACTTCTACCAAAAGAAACTCTCGTATACGCGGTTTCAGTTCAGAAAAACAAGTGTGTGTATGCTTCTGTAAACAGAAAAAGGTGCGTATATGAAGTTTTACAAGAAAAATAAAAAATGAGGCTTGATGAAAAAGATCAGACTTGAAGTCTGAGTTCCTACAGGAGTAGGCAGTACAATGACAGTAAGCAAACTAAGAACTGAGCCCTGATTGGCACTAAATAACCCAAACTAGGAATAACAAGATTGTTATCCCCAGTGGAGTCGCCAATTCTGTTGATGGAATAAGTCCCCTAGGGCTTTGGGTTAGAACCCTAGCAGAGAAAGAGTATTCTACAACAAGAAACAAGCATTCAACTCAGGCAACATGCTTAAACAAACTAACTATGCGAGGATGAACATACCCAGATGTCCTGCGTTTGGGTAGTTCTAGCCAGGGTTCAAACCCTCTGCAACTCCTGATGCTCTTCAAACCTGCAAATCAGCTGATTCGAATACACATAGTAGCATATATATAAAGCATTATAGTGAAATCAACTTTATATCATATAAATAGATGGTTAGTTATACATTAAAATAGTCATTCAGATGTAAACCATAACAATAACATCAGATGCATAAACAAAGTTGATATCAGGAACAAGACAGGGTTTCTTTTAATGTAGAAAAATATAATAAAAACATGGAAAAAGTTCACATGAGTCTTCCTCTTCCAGCTCCAAGCGGAACCGTCCTCCAGGTCCGTCCATTCCCGGTCTTCAACAGCCTCCTTCCATAACCAATACTATGATATCTCCAAGCATGTGAGATAATATCAGAACTCAAGGAAACAAGGGTTTCCTGAACTTGGGGAAGTGCTTGAAGCACAGGAATTCTTCAGACTTAATCAGGGGATAATCTCAGTATAGTAATTCTATCTCTTCTCTCCTCCTTAGGGCCTTCCCACTGAAGTCTTTTTATACTTCTCCCAAATTAGTTTTTTAGTTGGGAAACAGTTGGGAACAGTTGGGCCACAGGAACTAATAGGTAATCAAGAGGTAAAACCTGTGATCTCTGCCCATAGTTAAGGAAATTTAATTTTTTTAAGTGTTTTAACACATATACACGAGTTGGGTATAGACTGACCAACATGTACACGCTTTTAACACAGGGAAAAGTAGCGTACAAGGAGTAAAACACTATTTTTAAAATATTTGGACCAAGTCTAGAAGGAGGGGTTTCCCTAGGTCATAAAGCAAGCATCACAAATACATAGGGTGATATTTGGAGCTATAACATTAAGAGCACCTTGGCATACCTTTTAGATGCATCTCCAGTGCATTTTCTTACATTAGTTGATTCTATCTATCACAAGAACATGTGATGGACTGTTATAGACATATTTGGATACTGTAACCCCAATCACATATGTCCATAAACCAAGGGCTTCTAAACCCCTAAAAGTGTTGTTTCAAACCCTAAAGGATCAAGGTCAACTGATTACATCATTTCCCAGAAGTTCTCCCTAAAAAACTACTCAGAACTGGTCAAAACTAGACCATACAGACTACTCCATGCTGAGGGTGTGATGCATCTCACCTGCTACACACAAAGGGTGCAATGCATATTGAAAATCCCTTCTATAGGGTGTGATGAGTGAGAGCAGACAAATGGCAGAAGCAGTTTTCTAGGTGGAAACTCAAAGAATCTTCCAGAAACTGCTCATATGACACTTGCCTCTCTGAATTCGCCCAGGGATGAGTAAGAGATCATGAAATCTCCAAGTGGAACCAATAACTATCAGTGAAATGACACTAATCAAAATTCTAGAAGCTTACTCACCCTCCTACAAACATCTATATATGGATCCCTCATCCAAGAGATCCAGAGGCTGGAATTTTGTAATTTGTAAGGAAGTGTTGTTGGTTTCTCTTTGAGACATTGTATTGTTGGGTGATCTTGCTTTGTATGAGGTGAAGAGGGCTTTCATGCTGGGAGGGTGAAGCTGGATCAAACAGCTTGGTTGTAATCCTCTCTTCTACTACCTCTATCAATAAAGCTATTTGAGTTTTCCTCCATATACTTGTATATCTCTGAATCTCGTATTTATATATGCATTTGTATGGTTCATGTACATCTGATCCTATATTGTTTATGGTTATAGATCTCTATGCTTTGATGGTATTTTTCTGCTTTGACTCTACAAGTGTTCTTTGAAGCAGGACAAGTGAGAAAGGAGTGGTGAAAGCTCTTTCAAAGGAGAAGGGAAACAAGCAAGGAGACTAGCGAAAGACTGAGGTTGGTACTCTCTGCTTCCCTCTCATCTATCTCCCATAAAGGAAAACACAAGTAACTTTGGTTTTTTTGTTTCTAAGATAGCTACCCGTCTTAGTGGGACTAGCAGCTCTGAATGGACACTAGTTTTCCCGATAACAAAATGGCGACTCCGCTGGGGAGCGAATAGTTTTTTTTTTTTGTTACTATTGTTTGCTTTATAAACTACAGAGGAAGCCTGAAGTTAAACCAGCTAGCCTTTGAATTGCTTTTGCTATGAAACTGCAAAGTAGATCAACGCTACTTCAGTCAATCTCCGGGTGGTTTATGAACTGAACATCTGACTTGCAAACATCCTAAGTGCCCTGGTAGTAGCTCAAATAACCTAATTAGATCAGCCCCTATACTTTGTATTTACTGTCTATCATTAGCTCAACCTAAATCCCTGAACTTAGCTGCAAACTGTGAGTGAAAACCAAGCTCAGTCTCATCCCTGGACCATTGCACTATCTCTCATTAGCAACCTGGATGCATCACACCTCCCATGTGTTGCAGGTGAGATGCATCCCTGTTTCCCTATGTTATAGGTGCGATGATTGAGTAAGACTGTTTCTACCTCCAGATTTTGGTTTTTTCTTCATTGTCTTCAGCTTTATTCAGTAGTTTTGTTGTCTATGATTAGTATATCACTGTTGAAACCCTCTTCCTTTACATTATTCAGCCTCCATTGATAAAGAATTGTGAATGTTTTTTTATGTATTTTTCATCATTTACAATTCTCCTTTGCAAACAGTAGCTTAATCGAATTGTCGTCTTTTGATTTGAAAGTGTCGCAACTGTCGTTTTCAGTCAAGAAAAAGAGTGTCATAAAGTCTTCCTCTTTTAGATAGTCGATTACACTTTTTCCATTGTATTTGATTTGAATTATTAGTATTTCAAGTGTCGAAAGAAGTTTTAAATTCGAAATCGCAAAGTGTCGTCTTAGTCTTCCTTTCGTTTTTTGAAGAAAAAATTGTTAGTACTGTTGCTTTGAAAGAAAATAGTTCAGATCTGTACTTAGTTTTCTTTTTGTCATTCTCACATTAAGGGAACTGAAAAACAAATACATGCATGTGCATTTGCATTTAGACTGCATGCGGAAATTGATTTAGGAAAAGTGCATCTAGTGTGTGCTCTCTGCTCTATGTTGAAAGAATTTTACTTCTCTTTCCTTAGTAGCTAGGATTTTCATTGCTAAAAGAAAGTAAACGATTGTTTATCATCTTAGATTGCATGTTTAGGAATTGTATATCTACATCACGCAATGAACCTTAAAGGCAAACTCCTTAAGAAAGATCAACTATAAAATAAACCTCAAAGAACATAAAAACGCTTTGGAATCTAACGCACAATATCTAGAAGTCTAGGCTAGAGACGTATTCTGGTGTCGTAAAGCCTGGTAACTATCATTTTCATTGTAGGTTGGGTGATTGCTCCACTTTGATACGACAAGTGCCAGTACAGACTTGTGCTTCCACGTACAGTCGAGTATATATTGGGAGACCACAATAGGCTGATATCCTTTATCCTTAGGAAGCTATGTCTATTGCCCTATCGATCGCAATGCATTGAACATAGCATCCGGGAAGATTGACTACCATACGTAAAGTCCTCGGTAATTTCTCTATAATTTACCACCGAGGTGTATATTACAGTTTTGCGATTTTTTTGGTAATCTCTCTGTCTAGATTTCCAGAGTAGTCACTTTCATTCCTTTTCAGACTCCTTAAAAGAAAAGGTCCATCTGAGCACTTGTCACTTCAGGCTCATTAAAAATTGAAGGCAACTAGAGTCATCTTTAGCTTTTTCTCGACTCTCAAAAATTGAAAAAGAAAGTTGTGTCAAAGCGTCATAAAATTCATTTAATTCAGAATAACATTTTCCCCTTTTTATTTTGAGTTGATCGAGTAATCCGCAATCGTGGAAGAAAGTCAATCAAAACCTCGTCATTCACGGACACTAACGAGTCAACCATCTTTGACACCAGAAATGAAACCATCCCGGGCAAAGCATTCTCATTTAACTGAGTCCAATTCACCTAATTTATTTGAAACTTGCGTTTCAACATCGTCAGAGACTGCAGTTACTCCAATTATCTCCAGTACATCTGGATTTATAGAAGAAGTTACACAGTTACAAGAGGACATTAGAACAGATCCTAGTGTAATGGTAGACACCTCTATTCCTGAAGCAGATCCATCTAGGACTGATCAAGAAACTGAAGTTCACTTACCTGAACATCTAGAAGTTGAATTCTAGAACTCAGACGGTGTCACCCCTCCAGTATCTGTTACTGCAGAAGCTACACTTTCTTCAACTCCAGAAATATTTTATAGACCTGACAATCTACCTCTTCCACCTGGATTGATTGCTATAGAAGAGATAGTGGAGGATCTTCCGCCCAGTACTCCAGTGCATTTTGGAACTGGTATCCACTTACATCCTTCTACTACAGAAGTTAGTTCTTTTTCATCGCAAGTTCCTGTCGAATCACTAGGAAAAAGTTTGGATAGACTAAACATGTCTGGACAACCATCAACATCTAGGACTGTGTCAACAGACACAGCTACGGTGAAGTTTCCTGCTACCATTCCTACAATGATTGTTAGTATACCATCTATCTCGGCAAGTTGTTAACAACAAACTGGAGTCCAATCAGAGACTTTTTCGACGACATGGTCAGTTCCTATTTCTTCATCTAGATTCTAATCTGGTATTTCTTATGTTGAAACTCAACAAGTCGATTCGATGTGTCTTCAAAGGCCAATCTACCCTTTAAGCACCATATTGCCACCATATGGGGGGCAGTATGCCTTTTCATTGTTCCCTCCTAGAGAACAACCATATGAGAGTTTACAACAAGGTTCAAGTTAAACTAGAATTACATCCAGCGGTTGGTACCAATACTGCCTCAACAACCAAGGGTTGTATGTTCAATGCAACCAGTCCATCTTGTGTCAAATATTCCCACTACACCTGCTATTATGACTATATCACAAGTACAAGCACTACCTGTTGTATGTCAAGCTCAAGTTTCTTAGGTTGTAATACAACAGCCTCTCGTCTCAGTGATTCAATCACAACCTCAGGTTAGTGCCTTCTTATCTGGAGTGACTCAGGCTCAAACAGGTACAATGACTCCTCATCTTGGTCAATCATCTAGTATTGGGCAACAGAAAATGGTCCAACAACCATTGCTAGTTCAATACCAACAACCGCAATTCCAGCAATCATACCAAGGACCTGAGAAATAAGTCTTTGTAAGTAATGCGCAATCACATTTCCAAAGCGGTTATCAACAACCATACTATAATGGTTATGCCCATCAACCTTATCAAAGTTACCAGCATCAAATACATTACGCCGGTATGAAAAGACCTACTTCTCAAGTGATTTCATCTTATCCTAGGTATGCTTCACCTAACCTGAATCAACAGTTTCCCTTTGTAGCAACTCTATAATTACCAAATCTAAACCATTTGACGAATGATCCAATTGCTTATGCCTCTTGGTGGCTTGTGATTCCCCATAAACTTCCATCTGATATTCCTAAATTCAATGGAAATACGGGTGAAGATCCATCGAATCATGTGATGACTTTCCATTTGTGGTGTTCATCCAACACCCTGAATGATGATTGGATTAGGCTTTGCCTTTTCCAACGAAAATTAACAGGTCCAATAGCTAAATGGTATATAGAATTTCCTAGAGCTTTGTTTGAAAACTTCAGTACCCTTGCCACTACCTTGTTAACCCATTTTCAATTACCCATAAGGTACGAAACAGGGACAGAACTCCTTACCAACTTTAAACAGACAATAGCCACTCACATATCTGATCATATTCATGAGTGGTAGCATCGTCGAAGAATGGTGAAGACGTATGTTCCTAATCAGCTTTTAGCTTAATGGTTTATAAAGTCATTGTTACCCTCTATTACAGAGGATGTGGCTAAGGGAGGAGTTGTCACTGAAGAGCAAGTCATTTCTCGTGCGCAATAATTAGACTTGATCTATACTCAGTCTGGCACGCTCTACCACAAAATCCTTGATGCTCCTAGACCCGAATTTTCCATTCCTCCTCCTCCTAAACCAAACAAAGACTCTCATGTCGGTGATGGTGTGATAGGTACAACAAGCATGAAACCGCAAAGGCTACATCTAAGAAAGCCTGTACGGTTTCTAGTCAAAAATCAGATGAAGAACCTCTCGCCTCGGAGGTTAATGTCGTGTCAACCGACAAAGGCAAAAATCCTAAGCAACCAGGGGGCAAGAAGAAAGGGACAAATAATAAGAAGAAACAGGAAAATTCACCTCCTAAAAAATCTTTTGAAAACCCTACTGGGCAAAAGAAACCTCGTTATCCATGTTACATATGCGACGACGAGCATTTCACGAAATATTGTCCACATAAAGCTAAGGTTATGAAATTTTTAAAAACTTCAAATACCCCAGCGGTGTTGACTAATCCGTTTCCGAGCCCAGAAAAAAACCTGGTTGCTAGTGATTGTGCTTCCCCATCCCAAGTGCTTATGTTATCCATCTCAAAATAGCAAAATGATGCTTTGATATCAACAAGGAATAAAGATTATGAAAATCCACAGTCGTTAAACGACAAGGCTACAAATCAACCTGGTGGTTTGACAATAACTTCACCAGAAGTTGTTCCACCAATCATTCTTGAATTAACAATAAAACAGCCTAAGGGAGTAAGACATAAATTGACGTTTAATCCTCATGCTCGAGAAGCACAGAATTATAATATAGTGGAGGATTTGGCCCAATCGCTATCCGCCATGTTGACACTTGAAGTACTGCAGAATTTCCCCTCCCAAAAGCAGGCTTTGTTATCAACAATAGGTGGGATCGATCTAGCGGATTCCAATCTAGTGGCCTTTAATCATAAAGGATAAGACCCTCAGTTACCGGCCCAGCTCCCTTTCCTCATACAGGTAAAAACCCTCAACAAAACTGTTCATAGAACAATCACTGATGAGGAGGCATCAACCTGTATTATGTCAATGAGTTGTTGGAAAACTTTAGGCTCTCCACCCTTGTCATGATCATCAATGACATTAAAAACGTTCGATGGAAGAACATACACGCCGTATGGGATATTAAGTAACTTACAAGTCGAACTGGGGGGCAAGACAGTAGAAATTGAAGTCGAGATCATTGATGGAAATCTTGACTACATTATCCTACTGGGCAGGCTCTAGATTTATGCTATGGCTACTGTTGTGTCAACATATTTTAGAAAGATTGCATTCCCCTTTCAAGGTGGAATTAAAATCATTGACCAACTGACCTTCCTCCCCAACAGTTCTCAAGTTACCAGAAGCATTCGATTGATCCATGCAAGTTCTCAATCGCTTCAAAATATCAGAGTAGGTCTCCTAAAAAACCCTTCCTTAATGGGTACTTTTTCCCTTCCACCTCTGAGTAATCTGGCGAAAGTGGCCACAGTGGAAACCTGTCATATGATATCTTCTACATCATCAAAGATCCAGAAGAACTCTAACCATTTTGATAGTGTGGATCATCGCGAGGTATTGCCTCCAAGCCCTACCATACCTACATCATCTGGCGATCAATTCAATGATGTTGTACATTATGTACTGGGGGCATTGGAACCAGATATTTCCTTCATAACCCCTTATGAGTTTTGATCAAAGGTCGCCAGAGGATAGTTCATTGACTGGTGTCAACCTCGTTAAAAAATGAAACCAAGGATCTGAGCATAATTCCTTGTCTTGTGTCAAGCTCGTTAAAAAATGAAACAAGGCTGAGCAAAATTCCAAGTCGAGTCTTTCACTTGATCTTGTAAAGGAACCTTCATTCCATCCATCTAATTACCGTGAATAGTCTGGTGAGTGTAACGAAGCTTAGGGGCCATGCACCCTTGTCTATTTTTCAGACAAACCCAGTTGTAGAGATAAGTTTCCCTGTAAGCTATGTGATCGGTCCGGGTGACATTTGACCTTTATCTATTTAGCGAACAAAGTGTAGGAAGCATTTTCTCTAAGTATTGATAGAAAATCATCCTGCTTAACCACAATGAGTTTCCATATGGTTACTGAAGACATTTTTTTATGCTGGGGGCATGCAAACCTTTTCATACAATCAAAAACGACCAATTTCATTGTTTAGCTTTTTAGCGTTTTTTTGCTTTTTAGATTTATAGTTTGGTTGTTCCTAGCTTACATAAAAAGGAAAACAAGCAGGTTTATGCGAAGTTTAAGCTCGTTAAAAAATAAACCTAGCAATGAGCATATGTTCCCCCAGAGTTCAAGCTCATTAAAAAATGAACCCACCTTTGGTAAATAATCTTTGCGATCACATAGCTATCAGCTTTTGAAGCTTGGTCGTGTTCTTACCATCACCTCCACTCTTTTTTAGCCGATCGTACGCTTCCATTTGATTTTTTAACCTTTTGAGGAACAACTACGACGAGTGATTCTATTAGCCGCCTTCTTTACACTGTCGTGATTGAAAAGTTCCAAACCTTACCTGGAACCAATTGCTATCCAAAATCATCACTCGTTCCTCAAAAAATGAGTCTCCTTTAAGCTCTTTTTAGACTCGTAAAATATGAAAAGATTTCCGAGAAAGTGGCCTCTCCAGCTCGTTAAAGTGATTGGAAGTGCCATCCTTCCTCTATATTTTAATCTTTTTGGACTTGAGGGATCATTACACAAAAAGATTGAGCACTTGTCTTGTTCGGCTCGTTAAAACTATTGAAAATTCATCCCTTTTGTATTATTTTATACTTTTTCGGACTTAAGGGATTATATTACGAAAAAGGACTTCTGGAGTTTCCTTTCCGTCTCTTTTTAGACTCTCTAAAATTGAAAAGGGCCAATTTATCTTTGTCGTTAAACTCGTTAAAACAATAGCAACAAACTGGTCCATGCAGACAAGAGCGAGTTTCACTGTCGCTAGGCTTGTTAAAACATAGCAACAGGTTTGCCCGAAGGGCAAATTATAGAACAAGCATATGTTATCCTCCTCAAGCTTGACAAAAATAAAGAGGTACTAGTCAGCAATGATTGGGAAAAAAGGAAGAAAACTTGAATAATTTCATTGGTAGCAAGTCGCTTTTGAACATGACACTTTCCCTCCATCACTATGATTGAGTCGGGTTGGGTTATTCTGTTCACCGGTCATATCACCATTGGTCCTCCGTACCATCCATTTTGGGGTTAATGCTACCAATCCATCCCAGTGTCGTCGATATGTTCAACAAGAGTCGCTCAGAGAATTCACCAACCCAGCTAACGTCTCATCTGCTGCAATACCTTCACTCTCCATTTTTTCATGGTTGCCACCCTGAACCTTGTATCATCAGATCATTTTCACCTCCACAAAATCATTTTCTTCATTCCATGTCATAGATTTGGGATTCATTAAGGCCCTCCTACAACGAGTCACTTCTTTTCGACATCAACACATTATCCAAGAAGTTGACTTAGGAACAACGCTTTCAGTACTTTGAAGCTTGCATGCCTCAACGGCAAGTTTCTCACTTCCAGCAACAGGTTTACATCAATGGCCCTCGACCGAAAGATTTTGCGTGGTGTTCGACATCGACTCATGTATTCACACCACGTGAATTGTACTGCAATACCTTGAGGGTCATTATAATTATTGATGATTCCTCTCGCGCCTGTTAACAACTTACATCATTGGTTGGTAATCAGGTGATGTCTTTCCATGTTCGACATCATAACATCTTTTCACATGGATCGAATTGTACTTCGGGTGAAGATGAATGAGTTTGAAGACCCCGGATCTAGTTTCATCCATATGGGTTGCGATATATTCAGGAAAATAAAAACATCAAATGTACATCATAGCTGCACAGATAATCATCCAAGCTAAGGGATGATGGCTCTACCAGAATCATCGGTCTGCCACACAGACCATTGTCTGTCCTATGTACATGAAAATGAATTTATAAAGCTGAGCATGGGAATGCTTGCCTCAGCTAGATCATGAAAATATTATGAAGATAATGTATTGTATTGTATCTTATTACAGGTCACCTTCCAGTTTGAAAAACCTCGGATCCTCATGATAAAGCATTTCACCCGATATCAGAAGATTTACGACCTCATGCTTTAGGGGGCAACTGTTATAGACATATTTGGGCACTGCAACCCCAATCACATATGTCCATAAACAAAGGGCTTCTAAACCCCTAAAAGTGTTGTTTCAAACCCTAAAGGATCAAGGTCAACTGATTACATTATTTCTCAGAAGTTCTCCCTGAAAAACTGCTCAGAACTAGTCAAAACTGGACCATACAGACTGCTCCATGTTGAGGGTGCAATGCATCTCACCTACTACACACAAAGGGTGTGATGCATACTGAAAATCCCTTCTGTAGAGTGCGATGAGCGAGAGCAGACAAATGGCAGAAGCAGTTTTCTAGGTGGAAACTCAAAGAATCTTCTAGAAACTGCTCATATGACACTTGCCTCTCTAAATTCTCCCAAGGATGAGGAAGAAATCATGAAATATCCAAGTGGAACCAAGAAATATCAGTGAAATGACGCTAATCAAAATTCCAGAAGTTGACTCACCCTCCTACAAACATCTATATATGGATCCCTCATCCTATAGATCCAGAGGCTGGAATTTTGTAATTTGTAAGGAAGTGTTGTTGGTTTCTCTTTGAGACATTGTATTGTTGGGTGATCTTGCTTTGTATGAGGTGAAGAGGGCTTTCATGCTAGGAGGATGATGTTGGATCAGACAGCTTGGTTGTAATCCTCTCTTCTATGACTTCTATCAATAAAGCTATTTGAGTTTTCCTCCATATACTTGTATATCTCTTAATCTTGTATTTATATATGCATTTGTATGGCTAATGTACATCTGATCCTATATTTATGGTTATAGATCTCTATGCTTTGATGGTATTTCGGTGCTTTGACTCTACAGGTTTTCTTTGAAGCGGGACAAGTGAGAAAGGAGTGGTGATAGCTCTATCAAAGGAGAAGGGAAACAAGCAAGGAGACTAGCGAAAGATTGAGGTTGGTACTCTCTTCTTCCCTCTCATCTATCTCCCATAAAGGAAAACACAAGTAAATTTGGTTTGTTTGTTTCTAAGATAGCTACTCGTCTTAATGGGACTATCAGCTCTAAATGGACACTAGTTTTCCCAATAACATGGACACACTCCCATGGCATAGCGCACCTTTCTCATTGCAGTCAACATTTACATCGTAAAGACTTGTATCCTAAGTGTCCCACTTGGAGATAAGCGTTCTTTTTTTTGTCATTTCAACATAAACATGATTTTTTTGGGTACTATGCATATTCTTTTCATGTTCCTAATTATGTATGTGTGTGTGTGATCATGTCTAGGACCATTTTGCATGCTCTAACTCTCCCTCTCTTTTCCTATTGATCTCACACTTAGTAAATTTTGGATCTTCTCCTTGTCCTCATATCTTGTGCAATCTATGAACACATTCAACTTTTAGCCAAGTGATGAGAACATTGCACACCTCCAAGCCTCAATTGTGAGACTCTTATTTCCTAAACCTACACCCATCATGAAGACAACTCCCTTCACAAGCGCATTTTGAATCCTCAGAGCACATTTTCCAACCTCTTGTTGCTTAAACTTTCCCACTTTGCAAGCCTTGATCATCCCTACATTGTGTTTCACATTGCACACTCCTAGTGGATAGTGAGATCATACCTTGCCCCTTGTCTAGGCAATATTCACTCAAGCTATGGGATCCCTTTCCTCCATTTCACATTTCCATTCTCAGCCTTCAAGCTCCTAGCCACTATCAACTAGATTTTCCCTCTACACCCAATCCTTGACTCTCTCTCTTTCCATTGCGTGATATGCACTTCTAGTTCCCATACCACCATCCCCCGCCTCTTGAGTCTAAATTTTGTTCCCTAAGAAGGTCTCTCTCTCATTCCTTGTGAATTTTCCCCTCACATTCATCATCTTACATGAGCAAGCAAAGATAGAATAGGTGATTTTGGGGCAGATATTGTCTTTCCATGAGTTGACTTCATTTTCAGGAACTATCATCTTAACATGGTAGATGATGTTCAAGTAGGTCATCAAGAAGAGGCTATAAGAAGACACTTGTGTAGAGAAGACACAAAGATGCTAGCATGCAGGAGTAAAGGAATCTTAGACCACGAAAGGGAGATGGATAATCAAGTTGACTTAGAAGGTTCCAATACTTATCCAGATCCTTTGGAGGGTGAAGATGAAGCACATCTTAGATCAATCATGAAGATTTTAATACATTGCAAATAATAGAAGAACTTTGCATATACATTACAATGA
Organism: Pinus tabuliformis; assembly: GCA_031772625.1. Taxonomy (NCBI): domain Eukaryota; kingdom Viridiplantae; phylum Streptophyta; class Pinopsida; order Pinales; family Pinaceae; genus Pinus; species Pinus tabuliformis. The sequence continues at coordinate 788,811,536 of CM062811.1, forward strand.
AGTCTCATGTCACAATCACCAAATTGTAGCTTCTCAAAGTGAACACAATAGTGTTATTTTGTTCTGTGTATTTTTGCTACATTGTTGGTGGAATGTAATGATGTAATTTTGAAAATTGGAAAATGTAAAATGTGTGGAAGACCAAGGGTCACACATGGAATGTGAAGAATCACTAGGAAGTCCAAGAATCATGTAAGAGCTCAAGAGTCATATGGGAGCTCAAGAGTCATAAGAGAAGTCAAGAGTCACATGGGAGGTGAATGGTCACCTCTTTTGTTATAAATAACCCTCATAAATCAATAAAGGGACTTCTTACCTTGGCTTCTCTAGCTTAGCATAGGAGAGAATATCATTATTTGGAGGAGAAAGTGGTGGCTTAATGTTCCACTATTGGGGTTAGTGATGCATCATTGTAATTGTGTACCTTGGAACTTTCACTTGATTTTTTTTAAGCTCTCAGAACTGACACACTTTCATGAATGTGTCATGGATGTTATAAGGCTACTATTTTAATGTTTACAATGTATGTTTGTGTTCATATATACTAAATAAAATGAACTATTTCATTGTATTTGGTATACATCTAGTTGAATGTGCATTCTTACTTGCTTTCATGATCATTGTTACTTTTTGAACTATTTTGTAGGTTACTTAATGATTCTTTCTATGCTCATGTGTGTCTTTATTAGGATAGTATTGTTTCTTTTCTTCTAAAGGATCACTCCTTTTCCCTTCTGTCAAATTACTTTATATACATTGAAATTAGTGTTTCACAAGGCTAACTTGCTTATCTTGAAAGTTATGTGTATGATCTCTTATGTTGATAAATGCAGCCAAGAAAAATCTTTGAGATCAATGTAATGGAAACCAAGTTGATTTCCCAGATGGGGCTACCATCCCAAATGGTGTGAGGTCTAATTGGGAATTCATAATAGGGAGACTCCCTTGTGTTGGTAGAATTTCATCACCATCAACAATGGTGCTAGAAGGAGGGCGAGATGACAAGTTGAGCCTGTAGAGTCTTGTTTGAAGCCTTCATCTTCAAATGGATCCTCCCCGTATGCTTATTATGGGTTGTTGTTTTGAAAAGGTAAATCATTCAACCCTAGGAATTTTTTCAATCTCTTATCAAAGAATAAGTTTGATGGTGAAGGGGAAATATGGTGAAGGGGAAATATCTGCATATGATCATATCTTATGATTTCTTGATACTTGGCTTGACAATGATGTTCATGATGACAATGTTCTATTTAGATTTTTCTGTTTCACCTTTTAAGGTCACATCAAGTCATGGTGTGATACCTTTCCATGTGATTTTATTCATTCTTTTAAATAGTTCATAGATGAGTTTATATTTTCTTTTCAAGCATCTACTTTTGAAGATTTGTAACACCCTCCTCCCACATTTTCCCAAGCTAACCAATCCACCCAAGGTAAAAATTTGAAAAAGAGTTAATATGATATGATTCAAATCCCTAAGTGTAGTTAGGGAATTGGAACTGATGAACCAACACTTCACAGACCTCCCTTGGGTGCTACAAGACCCCCAAGAGCTAATCCACCACTCCAGTGCCCAACCCCTGAGTTAAGCTAGACTTTCAATGAATTAAACCCCAAATCACTCCCATGACAAGGCATGCAAGTGACGGAAACCCTCCAATCTCTCCCACAATGCCTCCAAGGGAGAGACTGCAGTCATTTTCAACCAGTTTTGTGCCAGAGACTGCTAGATTTAAGCCATATTTTTAGGGCTAGTCTCCAAACCATTGTCTGGAACTTGATGAGGCTTTTTAAGACAATAAATGACACTAATAAAAAGCTTCTAATACAAAACTTTATCAAGGAATTGATCTAACCAAGACTAACCATGACATTCATTTCGTCAAACATATCACAAATATGAAATCTACAGGTTTCAACAACATATATGAGCATAGGGGTCTCATACTTATTTGAGAATAGTCAAGAAGGATTGATACCATCTCAAATTAGACGAATTATAACCTATTAGGTCATTCATTCATTATTGATTCACATACTAATCAAAACATGATGAGAGCTATATATCATAATTTTCATAAAACATGCTTATAACCAACAAAAAACAAGAGATATATCAATGAGGAAATACACATTAAAGACACTTAACATTAAGTACCTTTACTCATGAAAATACCAAGGGAAAAATAGCCCTTATTAACACATGTAGAATGAAACCGGGTTTAGGACTTCTGGTGGGCTCCAGTATTGTAGCAATAATGCTACAACTCCTGGAGCTTCCTTCTTTAATTTTATCAACCCGGTAGTTCGTAACAAACTTGGAAGCGACGGTGCTGTATGCACAAGTACTAGCTCTTGCCGCAGCTGTCACTTGGTCAGCTGGCACAAGTCTGCTAGGAGCTCAAGCCAACTTCTATGAGCTCTTAGAAGAAGCTTTTTAACTGATGGATGAAAGCTAACTCAAAGGAAGCTAATCTATTTGCATAAAGGAACTGAAATCCAACAAGAAACGCAAACCCTAATTCTACCAGCTAGTCCTACTGACGCAAAGGAGAGCATACAAACTACTGAAAGAGATGCCATTACTTCTATGAAGGTAAAATACATGTGTCTGGACTACCTCTATCTGAAGAAAACATCTTTTTGTATTTTTGTTTAAGTTGTTGGAATTATCATCCATGTGCTTCTAACTATTTTTTACTGTGAAGAGGTGGATCAAGGAGGAGAAATGCTTGGGAAAGGTTGGGAAGGTTCAGAGAGTGTCTAAGAGGTCCCTAACACCCTTCCAGAGAGTTTCAAAAAGTTTGGCTACCAAGAGACCACGTTTATGAGCTTCTACAGGATGTTTCGAAATTTCTACAGGATGTTCAATAATTCCTACAGGATGTTCTACAATTGGATTTTGGGTGATGGGTGAGTGGAAGAGGCTGCATGGGTGGATAAGGAGGTAGGAGAGGGGTTTGTAATGACTTAGTGACCGAGAGATGAGATGATGAGGGGGGCGTGCAAAGCTAGTTTGTCTGAAGGAGGGTAGAGGGAATGGGAGGCCGAAAAGGTAGGATAACGTGGGCAGCAGAGTAGCTGAGAGACAAGGGGTCTAATTGGGAGATGAGCAGTTGACCTGAGTAAGGCTTAGAAGGATGAGAGGGTGAGGGAGTAGCACTGCACAGTGTAAACTGAACCAAATCATCCACGTCCTGCACATAATCAACACATTCCTAACTGTTTAATGGAACCAATGAACAGCAACGTTATTTCTAAGGAAAACCATGTATGGTACTGAAGCAAAGAAACATTCCAAGAGGTCTGAACGCATGGACAACTTCTACAAACAAAAATATTGCACCAAAGATTGCATGAGTACGTAAACCAATGTTTTTGGTGGGTAGCACTGTCTGCAATTCCAGCCCCTAGAAAGAGGTGAAAATGAGTGTGCAGGCAACCCTTTTCTGGAACTTTTATCAACTCCAATCTCTTCACTCTATTCTAAACAGCTGAAGCAACTCTGTCTTATAACAATGACATACTTAACCATACCAAGAAATCTAACTCAACAAACTGTGTTTCAAATGCATGTAAAGAAAACCATAATGTTGAAAGAAAAGATAACAATACAGAAGAAGGAGGCCTTAGGCTCTCAAGTTGGGCCCAACCCCGAGAGCTATGGCTCCTTTAAAAGCTCAGAACTGAGATCAAATCTGACTGCTTTCCATTAAAAAATAATAATCATAAGTCAAATAGCATGCCAATAATGGCTACAAAAGAGCAAAACCAAGCTAGTAGCTCGTAGTGCAGAATGTGCAACAATGTTTCAAAAGTCCTTTTCGAAGGCTAAAGCCTTATCATTTACACATCACGAGGCCCCAAGCTGGCCTCCTAAATCAGTGGGACTTGGCTGACCAAACTAGGAGTGAACTGCTGCTTCCTCAAAATCCGTTTGGCTGCCTTCTAAATCCAGTTGTGGTGGCTGTTGGAGCTCGGAGTTGGGGGTGAAGATCTCGAGGAAGGCCATTTAATGCTGGACAACCCTCCTACGAATCCTCAATCCCATCTTGGCTATCTCCTGGTCCTTATCTGCTCGGTTTTGTTCCAATCATGTGTCAAAGAACCTAAAATGAGCACGTGTTAGCCACCTAGGAATAGTGACTGCCCTTATTCGTACAAATGACATAAACATACTAAACAATGATGCATAAGTTATGAAAAATGAAGGATTGAGCAAAGGTAGTTAGGCCAAATGAGCCCAAAATGTTACCAAATTTGGGTCTCATCATCACCCCCCAGCTAAAATGATTACTCATCCCTGAGCAACTAATCCAGCTCCTCGTCCTTCATTGCTTTCACCGCCACCCTCACATCCCAGTCTTCTGAAGTGGTCTCCTCCTCACTGGCATGAAACCCAGCCTTCCTTTCCACCTCTTCCCACTGCTTATGCTCTTCTTTCTCTGTGTTGCCTTCCATCAATCCTAACAGCAGAGGTGGGCTTAGCTTGAGGCAAATCTAGCTGGCTTGGAGGTTCTGTATGGACTTCTTGTAGAGGGGCACCCGTGCTAGAGCTTCCCTCATTCGAGTTGGAGTATGATATTCTCTGATTTTAAGGCTGTGGGACAATGTGTTCCATCGGCGGGTGCAAGCATGAACACAGTTGTCCCCTAACAGTCGCTCCATATCCTCGAAATGTGCTATGGCCTGAGCCTGCTGATCCATGTATTTCAATAAAGTTTGAGGGTTGGTGGCTAAGTGTTGGTGGGCTGATATCAATGCAGTGGGATCCCCTGGCTCTGCTCTAATCAGCAGTGGCTCATGTAATTCTCGGTCCATGACCTCTGCTGCCCTCTTTTCTTCATGGTTCAACCATGAGGCAAATGCCATCAACTGCATATCCCCTACAACTGTGTTGGGATCCCATGAAGTCACATTAGAAAGGGCCAAATTATGGAGATAGAACTCCGAGAGTTTGGCCTTATCCTCTGATGAACTGCTATTGCATAACGCTATGAACTGCTGGGGGTCTTGGAGTTGGGAGATACCCCTCTGTGCCAATGCATTAATCTGAAATTGCAGCCACTGGTCTCGTAGGTACAGGACATAGGATTTGGCCGGATGTCTGCATTGTAGAGCATCCATGGCCCAACTGGCCATGCAAGCCAGTTGTGCCTCTTTTTGCTGCAACTGTTGTTTGAGAGCTTGTATCTCGATTTGTGCTTGCAGTTCCCTTTCCTGTAGATGCGAGGTTGGCTCCCCAAGACCAACTTGCAGTCCTTCTCTGCCTTGATGTTCTGCTGTAGTGTCCCCTGAGGATGTGCCCTTTTCCTTCTTCAGTTCCTGTAGCTGCAATTTAAGTTTCTCGTTCTCTTCCTGTAGGAATACCCGCTGGCAGTTTGCCACGTGTTTGGCCATAGCTAATTCTTTTCGTGCCTCCTTGAGTTGTTCCTCCAAGGGGCCTATATCTGCCACTCCTTTTGATTTATCTATTTTCATCCACGTGTGGGTTCTCACTCTTTCTTCCTCCAACGCAAAGAAAAGCGGCACTGTGAATTTTTGTGGAATAATTTTCCCAGCCTCCAAAAAGTTATAATACGAGCTCAAGCTTGGCTAGGGACTAGGTTCCGGAATATGCTCTTTCTCTTCTTCCCTCGGTGGCTCTACTCTGTCTTCCCTAAGTGGTGATGTGGGTGCCTCTCCCTCCATCCTCTCTGTCTCCTTAAGCCGGGCTAATGTTTCCTGTAGAACGGCTTCAGCATCCTGTAGCCGGGCTTTTGAAGCCAACCTGTCCATTCTCTCCTTCCAAGTAGTTGTCTTCGGGCTCCCCCGCTCATAAGTGACTGATATTTTTGAGGGGGACCTCTCCCTTGGTGAGGTAGGGGTATCTTCTATAGTAATTGGGCTGCTGGATGGAGGTTGGGGCCTGCCCGTTTTGATTCTCACACTTCTCCTGGCTTTGAAATACAGAGGGGTCTCCCTCTTTCATTTTTCCTTCGACTTAGGAGGTGTACTAAGGGTGGCCAGCACGGCTGCTGCCTCCCTTGCAAGAATTTCAGCTGTCTTCTCCTTTGGTTTTCCTTTCTCAGGGCTTCCTGTTGAAGGCCCTGTATAAGCTGATTTCTGGCTTCCTGTAGAAGCCGTTTTTGGTTTTCCTGTAGAAACAGGTGGCACCGTTTTAGCCTGTTTGGCTGAGGGTGCTTTGCCTTTTGACTTGGTTGAGGCTGCTTTCGAGGTGCCTTTACTGACGTGGACTTGTTCCGTCCTTTCCACCCTACTCTGTAGCCTTTTCTCTCTGGGTGTCAATGTGGATTTGTCGCCCTCCTTTTCGGAAACCTGGGGTTTCTCTTGCCTCCCCTTTTATTCTTTCTTCGGTGCTTTGGCCACGGTTTCTTGGCCTTTCCCTTTCTTCTCTGTGTGTACTGACTCCTTTTCCTCGCTGCTGGAGGAGGTGAGCTCCTCGGTCAACATTTTGATATTGCCATCCTTAGTCAGATTTCGGAAGGCTTCCCACGAGAGAGGGACTGTGTAGGTGTGGAGTGCATCCTCCACGAGGAGCTTAATGAGCCCATGATGGGCTTCCTGGTCTAGCATGCCCTCTCATAATTTGGTGGCACATTCAGTCATGGACTGCAGGAGGAAGTAAGGAATACTTAGCTTGTTTTCTGAAGGTAGGTCCATTTGGTGCCTCAATTCTGTGAGCAGCCGGAAATGGTACCCATATACGATGCTGAATCGTCCTTCGCACGTGATATATTTCATAATTTGGAGGCTGACCTCACTCCAAAGCGGCTGTAGGCTAGCTCTGCGAACCCCGTTCTTATCCTCTGAGAATTGCTCCTCCGGTGGAAAGAACTCCTTTTTAGCCTTCTGGCCTAATTTCCTCTCCTCCTTGTCCCACGGTACCCCCATTGGGAGGTCAGTGACTCTGCTGATGAACTGTGGGGTGAGTCTGAGATTCAAACCCCTGAAATTGACAACGGCCAGCGTTTTTGATTTTGGCTTCAAAGCTCGCAGGAACTCCTCTGCCACCTCATCATCGTAACCTTGAAGCTTGTCGCAGAACGACATCCATCGCGCACGAGTGAACAGTTCTACCACCTCTGGGTTTTCCCGTAGCTTCTTTGAGTCTGTCGGTTCCTTTCTGATGAATCCACCCGGCATGGTGAAAGCCTGCTATGTTAGCCGGAGGTGGCGGGTGCGTATCAAAAGATGGCCTTTCGGATTGCTTGAGACAGAGCGCAGAACTACGCCTCTGTCACGCACACAATTCGTGAATTCTTGGCTATCTACAGATGAGCCTTGACAGGGCCTTAATTACGAACCAAATCCTGTAGAAAACCCCGCATATACTACGACGACAATTTTCATGCAAAAGGAAGACGACGCTTGCAATTTTATGCTCAAACTGTAGTTTTACATTTTTGAGGACGTCGACTTTGCCACCCTTCAAACCAATTGCATGGGAGGAACAGGTTCAGGCTTACCTTTTCCAATTCGCCACCTTTGACGTGAATAGATCGATTTTCCTCCGTAGCGGCTAGCTTCCTGTAGAAGTCGCGCACAGGTTCCGGAGAGCACGTCAGTGGTTTTGCGCCTTCTGTGCCACCACCAGACGTCTGAACGAGCCGAGGACTTGGAGTAACGAGCTTCAGAGAAATTCGGACGCTTACTCGACTGCAAAACGGCTGGTGATAAATGAGTGGAGTGACGATCTAGCCGGTGGATTTGAATCCCGGCCGAACTCGTGGCGCGGGGGTGAGCTGTCCCTGCCGGACCATTGGACGACGTCACCTACTCATTTCACTGCAAGTCTCCCTGACTGCCACATCATTCCTTGTAGATATGCCGCTGCCATTTCCATTAAATAGCCGCTTCTCCCCGACTGGACGCTTCTCACGTGTCCATTACCCGTTTTGCTTGCCACGACCAACACTTTCCAAATCTGACGAGACCATCTGACTGGTCGTGGTGGCCAGTTGAATGGCTACCCGACTGCTCAACCCATTCATTTCCACACTTGCAAACATTTCAGAGCATTGTTCATGTAATTTGACGAAAAAAGGGTGAGGCACTTACCTGTGCGGCCACGACGTTATTTTCAGGTTTCGGGACGAGGGTGATTGGATTTGCTTGTTGCTGCTTCATGCACAGGCACGGGGGTCCCTCCTTGCAGACTGCTGCTGATTACGAAGCTTGTTACTTGGCTGCGGGTGGTGCATGTGCCCGCTCTATGTGTTGCAGGCACCTTGATGGTGTACACTCTAGCTGGATGAACTGCTACAGGATTCCTGTAGGATGTCCTGTAGCAGTTTTTCCTCCTCGGGTGCATGCCGAAATGGTGGAGACGGTGGCATCACGGTCATGATCACAGGGCCCTCGGATGGCTTTGATAAGTAGTGCATGGTGTCTCTACATCCTTTTTTCATTTGAGAATCGCTTCCTCTGACAATTCAATGTTCTGATTTGACTGTGCAGGTATTTCCATTGCATGGCAACTAGGGTGGTAGAAGGAGGTGACAGCAGTGTGTGATGGAGAAAACATTAGCTTGCATGCCTCCGTGTCAGACCTCGGGCGCTAGATCTCCCCACACAGTCGGTTCTGGGCCGTCCAAAGATTCTACAGGAAGTTTCCTGTAGAAATACAGAACTTCCTGTAAAAAGTCCTGTAGCTTCCTGTAGGAGGCTAAACTGTGATCAAATCATGACCAGACCTTGGAAGAGATGAGTATTTCCAGAGGGAGTGCTGGTGAGGTCACCTGGTAGCATAGTAGGGACCCTTGTCTTCGAGTTGAGGGGCCTCTTTTCCTGCATGGAATACCTGCAACCTGCATGCATTGCCAAATCTTGAACCTGTTTTCACTGTTTTTTTTTTTTTTTTTTTTTTTGAAAGACAGTAGGGGCGCCTCCATGAGGTTTTCACCCTTACCATCTGCCTTGAGCGCCTCAGAGAGGTTTTCACTCAAGGGTCTTTTTCAAACATTTTCAGAAAGACAGCAGGGACGCCTCAATGAGGTTTTCACCCCTACCATCTGCCTTGGGAGCCTCAAAAAGGTTTTCACCCAAGGATCTTTATTATTATTATTATTATTATTATTTTT